>CM065479.1:8668565-9868565 GCA_032873175.1 Leptopilina drosophilae
CTAATTAAAATTATTAAATATTGTTACTAAATCAAATTTAAAGAGCACTGGATTAATTAAAAATTTTACTGATAAATATAATACTAATAAATATTCATTAAAAAAATTTATTTTGTAAAAATTATAAACAAATAGTAATTTTTAATTTTTTACTAGTTTCTTAGTAAAATTTACTAATGAAGTAGCAAAAATTTAAAAGGTGTATATTTAAAAAAATTTTAAAAATGTTCTTTTACTTTTTTGGGTTTTTTTAGTTGTTGTCTTAATTTTTATTGTTTTCTATTGTTTTGTTTTTTTTAATTGTTCTTTATTTCATTATTTTTTTGATTGTTCTTTATTTTATTGTTTATCGATGTACTGTTGGTTATTTTACTTTTTCTAACCTTTTTCTTTATTTTCTTTAAAAATAGTTATCACAATTCTCTTAAAAATTAAGAAAAAATTCTATGAACTTTGGTAAAAAATGCCTAGGGCAGAAGAATATAAATTGAAAATTCAAGTAAATTAACTAACCATTATTTTTGGTTATTATGAATTTTTTGTTATATTCTTATCATGAGGCAAAAATTATAGTCCTTTATTATCATTACCATAAACATTATTATACATTACATTAATGTGATAAAAAATTTATCACATTTTTTCTAAGAATATCAAATTGAGCCGAAAAAAACGAATCAAAATTGTTAAGAAGCAACATTTTAATTGCTTTTTTTCTCAACTTGATATCCTTAGAAAAATTGTGCTTAAAACGAAAAAAATTTAACAAGAGGTTTTGAGTAAAACAAAGCAAAAAGAAAGTAAAACACAACTAAAAGAAACAATAAATCAAATTGATCATTAAAAATTAAAACCATAATAACACTACACGTATAGACTTATTATTATCCTCTTAATTTAAAATTCTTAATGAATACAATTAATTAGCAATTGTTTAAATTAGAAATTTTCTCTATTCAGTCAAATTAAGAAAAAAAAAATTATGTGGAAATAAATTTTTGCTTATAAGGAACATGAAAAGAGGGGGAAAAAAATATATAGACATAAGGAAAGAAAAAAATATTTAAAAAATGAACATTGTTAAATTAAAGAGTAACAATTATCATTCGAGAGAAGAAGAGAGAGAGAGAGAGAGAGAGAATTCCCTCCTTCTTTCTCGAGAAAATTTACCTACTATGCGAGAATAAAGCTTCCTTCGCGAAACTGAGAAACTGTGGGGGAATGCAAAAGAAGAGTATACCGCTCTGCTGCCTTGTGTCTTGTGAATTTCACGTCTCTTCATCACTTCTTGTCTATCTCTCACTTTTAGCAAATTAAGGCTCCACTAATTATCTCGGAAATTTTCATTAATTTGTTAATTAATTCAACATCGGTTATCTGTTTTAAACATGTGCTCTCTCTCCCCGTTATAAAGCACGAGAGTGAGAGAGAAAGAAAGAAAAAGAGAGACAGAGAGAGAGAGAGAGAGAGTAGGATTTTAATTAGCTTAATTTATTTTCTCCTAGAAAATCCTTCAAAGAAGAAAGGAACACCCCTAGCCCCCCCTCCCCCTTCTTTCTATCTCCATCTTTCTTCACTGTATATTTTCTTTGTATTTCGTCGTGTTTTGTTTCAAAAAGATTTTTGGTGCAAAATTTCCCCCCTTTGGAAGATATAATATTTTCAATTTTCAAATAAACAAATATTGGAGTTTATTGTTTCTTGGTGTTAGGAAAAATAATTTTACAAAGTGTGGAAATTTCTTGCAAATTTTCCCTTTTGTCTTCTCTTTCTCTGGCTTATTTTTCTCTTTTCTTTGAATGAAATTTTCAGAAGATGTTTAAACGAAAGTTTTTGTTTACTTTTGTTTCATTTTTAAATTATTTACTTTTGTGTTAATTCTGAGAGAAAATGGAATTATAGGGGTAGGTCCATTCTAAAAATTAATTAGGACAGGAAAAAATTGTAGAAATATTATTACTTTCAGGGTAAAGAAATTTTTTTTTTGGTTCAAAATAATAAAATTAGAAAATAAATAATAAAAGTAAAAAATTTCTTACGAATTTTTTGATTATTTACTTTTCTTTTATAAATCTACTTACTAATTTGACAATAGATTGAATTTTATTTGATGTGCTTCATTACTTTTATAAATTATTTTTAAAGTTATTTTTAATGTTTATTTTTGGAATTTTATTTTGTTATTTATAAGTATTTTCATATAGGTAAAAATAATTTTGCTGATGACGGAATTTTTTTTTTGTATTTTCATTATATATTTTATTGTAAATTTTATTAATTTAATTTTAATTATTAAATAATTTTACAGTCAATTTTTCCCTTTTTTCGATTAATTCAAGTTTTGGAATTTTACTTTATTGTTTATAAGTATTTGATATTTTATTGTAGATTTTATTAAATTAACATTAATTATTAATTTTTTTACAGTCAATTTTACTTTCTTTTCAATAAATTCAAGTTTTTGTATTTTATTTTGTTATTTATAATATTATTTTATTTATTTTCATAGGTAAAAATAATTTTGCTGATGACGGAAGATTTTTGTATTTAAAAAAAAATTAATTTTAACTTTTATTAATTTAATATTAATTATTAAATAATTTGACAGTCAATTTTACTTTTTTTCGATTAATTCAAGTTTTGGAATTTTATTTTATTGTTTATAAGTATTTGATATTTTATTGTAGATTTTATTAAATTAACATTAATTATTAATTTTTTACAGTGAATTTTACTTTCTTTTCAATAAATTCAAGTTTTTGTATTTTATTTTGTTATTTCTTATTTATAATTATTTTATTTATTTTTATAGGTAAAAATAATTTTGCTGATGATGGAATTTTTGTTTTTGTTTTATTTTATATTTTATTTTATATTTTATTTTAAATTTTATTTTAAATTTTAATTGCTTTTATTATAAATTATTTATTAATTCTACAGTCAATTGTACTTTTTTTCAATTAATTAAAGTTTTGGTATTTTATTTTCTTATCTTCAATTATTTTATTCACTTCCATGGTATAAAATTACATTCATTTATGACAGTATTTTCTTATGTCCATTTTTAAAATTCTATTTTACATTTATTTTAACATTTTATCATTACATATAGTTTACATTAATAATTGATTGTTTTTTTCGATTAATTCCATTTTTTGAATTTTACTTGACATTTATTTTAAAGTTTTGGTGAATAATTAATTTGACACTTGACAGAATATTTTTATTTCGATGTTCTTTAGAATTACATATAATAAATTCATTCCATATTTTATTCTCTTTTCCATTACATATTTACATTAGTTTTTCTTTCAATTTCATTAGTAATTAATTTACCAATTGATTCTTTTTTCTCGATTCTTATTTCGTGTATGAAATTTTATTTTACATTTATTTTTAAATTGAATGAATTATTAATTTTACATCTGACTGAAATTTTTTGTATACCTATTATTTCCAGTTTCTTATTTTTTTTTTAATTTTATTACGTTTTTCGATAATTTTCATCAGTGGATTTTAAGTCGATTCTTATTTTTAATCGTATTGGTAATTATTTTCGTAATGTAGGTTTTTAGCATTTTCGAAATTAATTATTATTTGTCAAAATGAATATAATCAGAAACTACGCAATAAAAGTTTGAATTTTAATTTAATTGAATCATTTGAATTTTTTCCCACTGTATTTATTTGAAATTCAATTATTTTATGTTTATTTATTTTAAAAACGTTTTATTGTATTTTTTTCAATTATATATTTTTCGTATTTCTGTAAATTGAAATTAAATTTTTTTTGTAGTCTTTTATTCTTTTTGTTTCTGGTCAGAGTGGCAAATGAAGAAAAAATAAATGCTTATGAAAATTTTTCTAAATATTTCTTGTTTCTTGTGTTCTTTTTTTTCCCATAAATCGTGATTATGAATTTAAATTAAAATTATATAATTATTTTTCACGATTTTTTCTATTTTTTATTCTTTACTTTCCTGGTCAGTGGCAAATGAAGAAAAAAGCAATATGTTTATGAAAATTTTTTCTAAAATTTCTTGTTTCTTGTGCTCTTTTTTCCCATAAATCGTGATTATGAATTTAAATTAAAATTATATTATTTTTTCATGATTTTTTCTATTTTTTATTCTTTACTTTCCTACCTAGTAGCAAATGAAGAAAAAAGTAATATGTTTAATGAAAATTTTTCCTAAAATTTCTTGTTTCTCGTGTTCTTTTTTTTTTCTTATAAATCGTGACTATGAATTCAAATGAGTTATAAATATACACATACACGCGAGAAGAAAAATTAATTCCTAAAAAAATTTCTTCCTCTCCTTTTGAGCTGAGGAATTTTTCTTGACTTTGAAGATTTTCAAATGAAAGAAGAAGAAACAAATTTCAAATATTATCTTTAATCATCTTGCGCTAATCTAGCTCGTTTATTAATTAACTAAAAATGTACACGTTTTATTTGAATCATGTGCCGGAGAAAGGTATTCTAATTAGCTTCTTCCCGTTCTTCGTGAAGCTTCCACAAAGGAGGATCAAGTCTCTTTATAATTCGCGTGTCTTGTTTTTATGTTCTGTTATGTCTTCTTTTTTTTTCTCTCTCTCTACTCTTCTCTTTTTCTCCTATTTTTTTTTTCTTTTGGTTGGTTATTCCAGAGGAATTTTTTCCCACTCAAGGGACCTCTTTACTTTGTTTTCAGTCTTCTTCTCTGCTTTACTTCTTTTCTTTCACTTTTTCCCTCTCTCTTTCTTCTTTCTGTGTCTTTATCTCTCTTTTTTCTCTCTCTCTTTCTCTTTCTTTCTGTCTTTATCTATCTTTTTTCTCTTTTTTTCTTTTTAACTTTTTTTCTCTTTCTGTATTTATTTTTCTCTCTTTCTCTCTTTTTTTATCACATTTCTCTCTCTTTTCTCTCTATTTTCTTTCTTTTTCTCTCTTTTTTCTGTCTTTTTCCCCTCTTTTCTCTATTTTTTCCCTCTTTTTTCTCTCTTTTTTCTGTCTTTTTCCCCTTTTTTCTCTCTTTTTTCCCTCTTTTTTCTCTCTTTTTTCTGTCTTTTTCCCCTCTTTTCTCTCTTTTTTCCCTCTTTTCCCTCTTTTTCTCTTTTTTTCTGTCTTTTTTCCTTTTTTCTGTCTTTTTCCCCTCTTTTCTCTCTTTTTTCCCTCTTTTCCCTCTTTTTTCTCTTTTTTTCTGTCTTTTTTCTGTCTTTTTCCCCTCTTTTCTCTCTTTTTTCCCTCTTTTTTCTCTCTTTTTCTGTCTTTTTTCCCTTTTTTCCGTCTTTTTCCCCTTTTTTCCGTCTTTTTCCCCTTTTTTCTGTCTTTTTCCTCTTTTTTTTCTCTCCCTCTCTCCCACCCTCTCTTATAGCAATTACACACCCCTCGTTTCTCATTTACCGCACATACACTATGACTTTCGGTTATTTTTTTTGTATAATACCAGACGGAAAAGTTTTCCATGTATCTTGTGTGCGACACATTTTATGAATGTCTGTGTCCGTGTGAACATAATCCGAAAAAAATGAGACGCGAAACGTACTTCGATAAATCTTATATATATATATACCGCACACATTCTCTAATGCGAATGAACACATCGCGCGCGTAAGAAGAAAAAAAAATATATTTACGAAGAAGAAGAAGAAGAAAAAATAAATAAAAAAAACGAAAAAAAACAGATTGCATGACGTGTTCACGTAGTGGTTGTTGATCAAATTTATGGGCTACTAATCGACACCAAACAGGACCATTTCTGGTAAACGCCAAAACTTCTCAAGATTTCATTTTCTCTCCTTTTTCCCCATATATATGTGTATATAGATATATTAAGTACGTGTACGGGAATCTCCTCAGAATTTATACCTCTCCGCTTTAGTCCTTCCCATATAAGAAACAATTTTTCTCGCTTGGTAACAGATTTTAGGGGGCCAAGTGCCTGTCAGATTAATTTTTATAATTTTTCTCATCCTTTTTTTTTGGTATCGTATTTGGATTTAATTAATGACTAAATAATATTCCAGGTAGATTTTTGTTTTAAAAAAGATTTTTTTTTTCATTTTTTGTTTTTTTTTCTTGACGACTTTAGTAAAATATTGTTTGGTATTTATTTATTACCTATTTTTTATTAATTTAGTAATAATTTAGTAATAATTTAGTATAATTTAGTATAATTTAGAATAATTTAGATTAATTTATTTACTACTACTACACTGAAAAAAAAATTTATTTGATTCAAATAACCGATAATTTGACTATTATCAAATAAATATTTACTTGAATCAAATAAATTGTATTTAAATCAAATATTTCAGTATTTGAAGCAAATACTATTTAATTGATTCAAATAAAAATTATTTAATTCAAGTAAATATTTATTTGATAATAGTCAAATAATCGGTTATTTGAATCAAATACATTTTTTTCAGTGTACTTATTTATTTATTCTTTTGTTAATAGTAAATTTGACTAATTTTATACGTTCCTAAAGTTTTAAATGTTCAAATGAACGACAATATTTTTGTTACTTCTTCTTATTTGTATTTCTTTGGAAAAAAATTATTTTTCAGATTAAAATTAATTAATTCTCAACTAAATATTGTTTAATTTCAATGATTTTCCTTTTCTGAGTTGTAATTTTCAAAAAAAAAATACTTGAGATGATAAAAAATTTCGTTCATTTGAACGTTCGAAACTTTAGCCGCACATAATTCTATAGCAAAAAAAGTCAAAATTCAAATTACTGAACATTTTTACTAATTCGAATTTAGAAAGAAATACTGTTTTAATATTTTCTGAAAAATGTATTGCATTTTTTTTTAAATCAAAAAAATTAAGTTTGCAAAAAGGTAATTTTGTTAATAGTAAAATTTACCAATTCTACAGAGAAAAAAAGTCAAAATGCAAATTACTGGACATTTTTACTAATTTAAATTTAGAACAAAAATACTGCTTTATATTTTCTGAAAAATATAATTTTTTTTTAAAAAGCAAATTTTAATTTAGTCAAAAAAGGTAATTTTTAGGTCAAAATTTAAGTTAATTTTGACCTGAATTTGTTAAAATGCGATTCACAACTAAAAATAAATTTTGACCTTAATTTTAAATTTGATTTTGGCTTTTTAGTTAACTTTCTGAAAATATTCCGGTCTTGTTTACTTGCATTTTGACCTAAATTAACTTTTCAACTGTAAATTGTTGCAAATTTTGATCTAAATTTTTAAACACTTTGCTTTTTTCCAAAATTTTTAGAATCATCTCCACGTTTCTTAATCTACGTACTAATAATTAATATATTAATATTAATAGTAATATATGTAATATCTCTTAAGTTGCAAATTTTAACCTAAATTTTAAAATTGTATTCGAATTTTACCTAAATTTTTTCAAAACCACATTTTCCTACGTTTTGAATATAAAGAACTATTCAGTTTTAAATTTTGCCCTGAAGTACAAATCCCCCTTTGCCTTTTGCCAAAATTTTTTAAACCGTCTTAGCCTTTTGACCTAAATTTTGAATCAAAATAAATTTCAACTTGTAAACATTCACCTAAATTTACCTAATTTTTGACAATTATCTCAATCTCTTGACCTGCGATTCAAAAAGCAATTTTTAGGTATGAAACGCAGGTCAACAGGCCTGAAATTGTAATTATTTTGAAATTTTAGGTTCTGAGGGTCAAAATTTCTAAAATTTAGGTCAATATTTTATTCACTAAATAGACCTGAATCAAATGGTAGTACTTTGAACTACATTCGGTTTGGAAAAGTTAGTTTTAAAAAATTGTTGTTTAAAAAGAAATGTTTAAGGTCAGAAATAGATTTTTAGGTCCATTTTAGGTCCAAAAATAGTAAAAAAAAATGGGTCAAGTAAATTTTTCAAAAGTTTGTTAAGAATCAATGACGAGAATCAAATAGCAAGGGTAATAAACGAAAAAGTTTAGGTCTTTTTGTAAAACAAATAAAAAATAAAAATGTTTTTCCAAATCATAGGTATGAACCTTGAAATTCAGGTCAAAAAGTATGTCAAAGGAGAAAAAAAATTCATTATTAAAATTAACTGATTTTTATTAAGAAGAAATTTTCCTGAACATTTCCTATAATTTGCCTATGTAGTAAAAACATCAGACGTTTTAATTTCTGACCTAAAACTAAAATTTTATGTCCAAAAACTAAGAACACTGGAAAAAGAAACAAAAAAATTCACCAGTATTGCTATTTTTTTCTATATCTCGATTACTTTCTTGCCTCATAAAGGGAAGAATAAAAACCTTCCTTTTTCCTCCAATTATATCGAGATATAATGTTTTTCGTTATGGTTTTTAGAAAAAAAAATTTATTTATTTTTTTTTTTCTTTTTTTCTTTTTGCCGGAGACAATTTTTCTTTACCGGAACACAAGAAGGAAATTATTTCTTGTTTCTTTTCTGATGTCAGGGATACGTTCTTTTGGCTGAGCAACGCGACAGGAAGAATTGTAGAATGAGTGACGTGATATGAGCCAGACTCCAAGAATTTTGAAATTGAATCCTCGCTTCTTCTTCTTTTTTTTACTTCTTCTTCTTTTTTCGGGAGGGGAGAGAGAGGATAAAAAAAATTCTTTTTAAATTTCTTGATGAAAAGTTATTTTTAGAAAAAGAATGAAAGAATTCAGACTTTTTCCATTCTCTTCTTGACATTAATAATTATTTTCAAAAGTCTCTCTCTCTCTCTCTCTCTCTCTCTCTCTCTCCTTCTCCCTCTTTTTTTCTCTGGATACATTTTTTTATTTCTTTGAAAATTATTATTGGACGTAATTTTTTTGTAATTCCATTGTTATATTATTTTTACGTTTCATTAAAAGTATATTAAATATTTAAAATTATTTATTAATTTTTATATTGCTAGATTAGTTAGTATTTTTCATAATTAATTTTCATTTACTGCTTCATTTTTTATTTTGATAATTAAAATTATGTTAATTAGTTAATAAATTATGTTAATTATTAATTATTAATTATTAATTATTAATTATTAATTAAAGTTCAATTACTTAATTTTTTATATTTAATGCGGTTTCTTGCATTCGTTTTTTAATTATTTAACTGAACAATTCTGAAAATTATACGTTTTTAGTATTAAATAGTTATACAATTATTATTCAGTATAAATATTTTTTAATTGTATATTATTCTATAAACGTTTATTATTATTTAATTATTAATTATTATTCACCAATTATTATTCAATTTTTAATTTTTTACTAATTATTATTCGATTATTAATTATTTACCAAATATTATTCAAGTATTAATTATTTACCAATTGTTATTCGATTAATAATTTTTATTCACTAAATATTTTTCAATTATTAATTTTTATTCGGTAATTACTATTTGATTATTAATTATTTACCAATTATTATTCAGGTATTAATTAGTTACCAATTATTATTCGATTAATAATTATTATTCACTAAATCTTTTTCAGTTATTAATTTTTATTCGGTAATTACTATTCGATTATTAATTATTTTCCAATTATTATTTGCTTATTAATTATTTACCAATTATTATTCAAGTATTAATTATTTACCAATTATTATTCGATAATTAATTATTATTTACTAAATATTTTTCAATTATAAATTTTTATTCGGTTCAATTATCACTTTCTATTGAATTAATATTCAATTATTATTATTCAATTATTCAATGATTGTAAATTATTATCATAAAATATAGTTCACTTATTATTTTATCATTGTTAAATTAATTATTGTATTAAATATTAATTTTACTGAATTAACTATAATTATCATTATTTTTAATACAATTTTTTTTTATTATTTCTACTTTTCAGCATTTAAATTTACTTTTTAGTACAAAATTTTTCGTTTTCAATTTTCCATTTACAATTTCAAAGCAAAAATCTCCATTTTCGGTTATTATCGAAATTCTCATTAATTTCGTTGAAAATCGTCGCTTTAAAGTGTGCCTACAATGAGTAATGACTAGCTGTCGTCGTGAAGGCATTTTGAAAAGCTCCTCGAAAGCCGCTAAGTGACTAGGTGAAAAAAGAAAAGAGACGTTCATCTGATTATAAAAAAAAAAATTTTTTTTTTAATTTTGCACTGTTTTTCTTTTTTTTATTTTATTTTTGTCTCATATATATATATGTTTGTTTATGTTGGAAAATATTTCTACCTCACGTCATTTGGGCGAAGATCGGCTTGTTAACAAGTATTACTCCGTCTGCACTTTCTTCAGCGGATGTGTTCAGATTTTAAACGGATCGCTTAAATGTTGTGGCACGGCTGACAGCTGTCACCCCAACGTAGAGAAGGTAAAAACGCGCGCGTTCTCGCGACTTAAAAAAAAAAGAAAAAAAGAAAAAAAAACCGAGTGAAAAAGAGAAAAAAAAACTGAAAAGAAAAAAGTCAACGTTAAGTGACATTTCTGTGACCCACTCCAAGTTTTACTGCGCTAAATATATTCCACAGAGAGTGCAGTAACACGAAAAAATTCTCCTCACATTCCATTATCTAACGAGATATAGAAATATTTATAGTTTTTTTTTGTTTGTTTTCTTTTGGGTATTTTTCCTCTTTATGGCAATTAATAATTTTGCTATTTTTCCTTCAGTTGTTTCTTTTCAGTGGAAATTTAAAAAAAAATACTTTTCCTCCTTTGTTGTAGTTCAATTCTTTACAGTACAAATTTTTTCGTTTTTTAAAAAAGAATTGTACTGAAAAAAATTGAACTACAAAAAAAATATTTTTCCTCCTTAGTTGAAGTTCAATTTTTTCAGTACAATTCTTTTTTTAGAAAACAAAAAATTGTACTGAAAAGAATTGAACAACAAAAAAAAATATTTTTTAAATTTTAATTCGTACTGAATGTTGAATTTTTTCAATATCTATTTTAATAAATGTTCAAAAACGAATTTAATTATGAAAAAAATTTAAATTAAAAATATATTTTTCTTCTTTATTGTAGTTCAATTCTTTTCAGTACAATTTTTTTGTTTTCTAAAAAAAATTGTACTGGAAAGAATTGAACTACAAAAAAAGATATTTTTCCTCCTTAGTTGTTATTCGATTTTTTTCAGTACAATTTTTTTGTTTTCTAAAAAAAGAATTGTACTGAAAAAAATTTAACTACAACTAAGGAGGAAAAATATCTTTTTTTGTAGTTCAATTCTTTTCAGTACAATTTTTTTGTTTTCTAAAAAAAAATTGTACTGGAAAGAATTGAACTACAAAAAAAGATATTTTTCCTCCTCAGTTGTAGTTCAATTTTTTCAGTACAATTCTTTTTTTAGAAAACAAAAAAATTGTACTGAAAAGAAGTGAACAACAAAAAAAAATATTTTTTTAATTTTAATTCGTACTGAATGTTGAATTTTTTCAATATCTACTTTAATAAATGTTCAGAAACGAATTCGATCTTGAAAAAAAAATTCCCAATTCGCTAAATGTTGAAAGAATAATTTTCTTTAAATCAAAACTAATTAAAGCGTTTGAAAAAATATTAAAAGAGAAGAGAAAGAAATTTTTCACCGATTCCAAATTTAGAGAATGGGATAATAAAGCATCACTGTCAAATAAACTTGTTAACTTTCAGGAGGGGAAATCTTCTCTTATATATATATATATAAAAAAAAAAGAAAAAGAAAAGTGGAGTTGTAAAACCATTATCGGTACAAGGCTTTCCATAAAGGAAAGAATAATCAATAAAATCCAATGAACCGTTTGACTTTGTTGAATGAAGATAATTTTTTTGCACCCCTCTCCACTGCGCGCTTCAAAATCAATAAGTGGACTTTGATTAATATATTTTTATATTGAGTTTACAGAGTTAGTATCTTCTTAAAAAATTCTGCCTCTTCATCGTAGAGGATGAATGAGTCCAATAATGATTCACTTATTTTTTTTTATTTATTTTTTTATTCATTTTTTTATTTATTTATTTTTTATTTTTTTTATTTTTTTTTTATTTATTTTTTTATTTATTTTTTATTTTTTTTATTTATTTGTTTATTTATTTTTTTATTTATTTTTTATTTTTTTTAATTATTTGTTTATTTATTTATTTTTTATTTTTTTTATTTATTTATTTATTTTTATTTATTTATTATTTTATTTTTTATTTTATTTTTTTTGCGAATCAAAGTCTAATATTTTTCAAGATCAGTCAGTCAACAAGAATAGTTTGTGTAATACATTATTTATCACAATGAAATCGAGCGTGACATTGGAAAATAAAATTGGGCGAGAGTATGGGAGATATATTGGTTTGCCGAAAATTCATTCTGAGAGTTTCGCGTCTCTTTGCACATAGTTTAATCCGGACTTTCTTCCATTCTCGGTGGGGCTTCGAATTCGATCGAAGAAAATACACGTCTCAAAAGGAAGCAGGCATCATCCCTTGAACTGTGAACGGTCGTCGACATGTTTTGCTGCAGCTTGACTGCGGGGCGTGCACACGATTCGCGAATAGCATTCGGTCGTTTCGCACCGATGCTTATACGACTTATACGTTTTACGCGTTCGCCTTTTTTAAACGCAGCTGCCCGCTCGACGAGGCGTTAACGCATTTTGTTACTTTTATTTTTTTTTCTCTCTCTCAGGGTCGAAGAACTTTCGAGTGAAAAAATCCCTTCAATGCTTATTTATTCGTTTCCTTGGCTTATTATTTTTTTAAACTATTTTATTCACAATTTTTGTTTAATAATTCTGAATTTCAATGTTTTTCTATTTTCCCCCTCTTCCTCTTGCTATTTACTTCCGCTAATCCCCCCCATTGAAATAATTGTACCCCTGCTCTCCCCCTGTCAAAAATATTCCAGGAAATTTCACTAGAAAAAATTTTTGTGTTTAAGAAAGTTAACATAATATTTAAATTAATGATTTAATTAATAATTTTATTAATAATTTCACAAATAATTTAATTAATAACTTCTTTAATAATTCAATTAATAATTTAACAAATAATTTCACAAATAATTTAATTAATAACTTCTTTAATAATTCAATTAATAATTTAACAAATAATTTAACAAATAAACAAATAATTTAATTAATAATTTAACAAATAAACAAATAATTTAATTAATAATTTAACAAATAATTTAACAAATAAACAAACAATTTAATTAATAATTTAACAAATAATTTAACAAATACTTTAACAAATAATTAAAAAAAAATTAATTAATAATTTCACAAATAATTTAACAAATAATTTAATTAATAATTTATTTAATAATTCAATTGATAATTTAATTAATAATTTATTTAATAATTCTGTTGATAATTTAATTATTAATTTAACAAATAGTTTAATTAAAAATTTACTTAATAATTCAATTAATAATGTAATTAATAATTTAATGAATAATTTAATTAACAATTTATTTAATAATTTGCCAAATAAAGTAATTAATAATTTAACAAATAATTTAAGAAATAATTTAATTAATAATTTAACAAATAGTTTAATTAACAATTTACTTAATAATTCAATTAATAATGTAATAAATAATTTAATAAACAATTTAATTAACAATTTATTTAATAATTTGCCAAATAAAGTAATTTATAATTTATTTAATAATTCAATTGATTATTTAATTAATAATTTAACAAATAGTTTAATTAACAATTTACTTAATAATTCAATTAATAATGTAATAAATAATTTAATAAACAATTTAATTAACAATTTAATTAACAATTTATTTTAAAATTTGCCAAATAATGTAATTAATAATTTATTTAATAATTCAATTGATAATTTAATTAATAATTTAACAAATAGTTTAATTAACAATTTACTTAATAATTCAATTAATAATGTAATAAATAATTTAATAAATAATTTAATCAACAATTTATTTTATAATTTGCCAAATAAAGTAATTAATTATTTAACAAATCAACAATTTACTCAATAGTTTAATTAATAATGTAGTTAATAATTTACCAAACAATGTAATTAATAATTTAAAAAATAATTTAATTAATAATTTAGCAAATAATCTATTAAATAATTTATTTAATAATTTAATCAATAGTTTTATTTGTTCTAGAACAATGTTCATTTGCCAATCGATTTTCATTTCTGTTAAGAAAAGAAATGAAAGTTCCACTCCGAGAATACTTGGCTTAAAACGTAAAAAGGTTAAAATTTATTCATTGGGTTTTTCCTATTTTGAATTTCGCGCCAATTTAGGTCATTAAATTGCCGCCTAGGCGGCGAGAAAATTCTCTCACAAACGAAATAAAGCGAATGGAGTATTAATAGAAAATGGTAGAGAGAGAGTAAAGTGGGAGAATAAATTATTTTATTTCCTATTAAAATTGATTTTTTTTATACTTTTACCTACTTTTGGTCATAATTTATTACTTTTTTCTTCTCGATTTTCTCTAGTAAGAATTCTAAATCCAAAAATTTCGTCTGCATTTTTTTTAGCGCGGGAAGTTTAAAAAGAAATTATTAACAAATGATAGTGATTTTCCAATTTTTTTTCTTCCAATAAAGGTGATTTTGAAAAAAATTTTCTCTCTCTTAAATAAAAGTAATTTACAAAAACAGAAATTATGAAAATATTTTAATAAAATTTAAAAATAATAAAATGTAATTTACAGTAAATAATAAATAATGAAAAATAAAGTAAAATTTAAAGAATGAAATTAGTATTATTAATAATATTATTATTATAATTATAATTATTATTATTATTATTATTATTATTATTATTATTATTATTATTATTATTATTAATAAATTAAATTAGTGTCAGTAATAAAAATCTAAATCATCGTCGCTATTATGAAAATTTTTTCCAATATTTACTAAATAAATGTAAGAATTAATAAATATTTTCCTTATGTAATTTTTTAATATAAAAATTGTGTATAAATAGCAGAATTCTTTTTATATAGTAAATCGATTAAATAACGTAAAATCAATCGGTTGTGGAAATGCTAAACATTTCTCTCTATAAAAAGATTAAACGCATCTGTCTGCCTTGCAGGTGCGCAACTATTTTAAACTCTGAAAGACTAAAATTAATATCGATACCGAGTTCGGTCTTTATGAAAATAATAATATTCCGTATTAATAAAAGCAATGAAAGTATTTTCATTTACCTTCCAGACGGGAAAATATTTTTAAAAGAACAATAATAGTTCAATTACAATTATAATTTCAGCGCATATAATTATTATTGTTAATTAATAATTTAGAAGTATTTGAATTTTAAATTTCAAATTCAAAAATAAATAATAAATAAATAATAAATAAATAATAAATAAATAATAAATAAATAATAAATAAATAATAAATAAATAATAAATAAGTAATAAATCAATAATAAATAAATAATAAATAAATAAATAATAAATAAATAAATAATAAATAAATAAATAATAAATAAATAATAAATAAATAAATAAATAATAAATAAATAATAAATAAATAAATAAATAAATGAATAAATATATTAGTAATACTACTACTACTGCTACTAATAATAATAACAATAATAATAATAATAATACAAATACCTGATAAAATAATAATATTAATAATATTAATAATTATAATAAGAACAATATTATAATATTATAATTTATAGTAATATAAATACATGTGAAAGAATTAAAAATAATTATTAAAGTAAAAAAATGGAAAAATTAAGAATAACAACAAATACTAATTATTATTTTCTTTCACCCCAATAGAAAGGAATTGTTGACACATTTTTTTCATGAAAAAATTTAAATATTACACTATCGGGAATTAATTCAATTTAAATAATTCCTATTAAAAATACTTTTTAGGAAAAAATTTTTTTATTGTTTGGAAATAATATACGATTGAAGTAATTAAAAACTTGGAACAATTCCCGATTAGGAAATAATTCGTTTGAAATAATTGCTTACATTTTCTTTTTTTTTTAATGAAAAAGAAATATTTCATCACGATTGGGAAATAATGTTAATTTGATTTGTCAATAATTATTTTCAATGAATTAAGTCGCATTAAAGGCGCGCATTGCATTGAATTATAACGGAAGGGATAATGAGAGGCGTTTAATTACATCGGTAATAAGTTGTGTTTCATCTTAAAACAGATAATCTCGAATTCCAATCTATCGATATATGAGCTTACTGTCAATGACTAAACACATCAAAGGAAAGGAACCAATCCGATTGACTGGGGGAGTTCAAATGCCACGTTCGATAATATGCGAATAATTCGAGAACTCTGTTCGTTGAAGCACACATTGCTGACACCTGGTATGCTTGATCGACATGTTTCCAGTTTCCAGTTTCATCATTGATATGTAATGCATGTAATACACTGCATTTAGACTCAACAATAATCACGCAACTGAAAAAAAAAAATATTAAAAAAAAAATAAATGAATGGAAAAAGAGAAACGAAAAGTAAAATTTAAAAATTTACATTCCTTTGTGATTTTGGTTTGGTAAAAATTATAATACTCTTGTTTATTTATTTTACTCATTTATTTTACTCATTTATTTTATTCATTTATTTTACTCATTTATTTTATTCATTTATCTTATTTCCTTATTTTATTTATTTATTTATTTTCGGTTTGTTTAATTTTTTGTTTACTTATTTACATAAAGTTTTTTGATTAATTATTTTCCTTTTTTATTTAAACAAGTTATAGTAATTTAATTAATTTTTTTTATAACCGCAAATATTTATTTATAACCAAATATTAATTTATAACAGAGTATTTATTTATAACAGAGTATTTATTTATAAGAAAATATTTAGTTCATATATATTTATTTTTTACATAAATTTTAAGTTTTGTATTTTTTATATCAAAATTTCGCATTAATTTAATTTTTTATTTAAACTATTTAATTACTTAGTGTATTTATTTGAATTTTTTCAAGGATAAAAAAAAATATCCCCGAGAATACTTGGATTTGACCGTTAAAAAAGGTTAAAATTAATTCATTGGGTTTTTCCTGTTTTGAATTTGGCGCCAATTTAATTCACTAAATTGCCGCCTAGGTGGAGAGAAAATCCTCTCGCAAACAAAATAAAGCGAATGGAGTATTAATAGAGAAAAATTTGATGCAAACAAAAATTATTCGATACAAGTAAATATTTATTTCATAACGGAATAATCATTTATAACTGAATATTTATTTACAACAAAATATTTATTTCGAATCGAATATTTATTTAGAATCGAATATTTATTTATAACAAAGTATTTATTTATAACATAATATTTATTTATAACATAATATTTATTTATAACATAATATTTATTTATAACCAAATATTTATTAATAACAGAATATTTATTGATAACAAAATATTTATTTAGAATCGAATATTTATTTATAACCATTTATTTATAACCGAATATTTATTTATAATATAGAATAATTATTTATAACCGCAAATATTTATTTGTAACAAAATATTTATTTGCAACAGAATATTTATTTATAATCAAATATTTATTTATAACAAAGTATTTGTTTGTAACAGAATATTTATTTATAATATAGAATAATTATTTATAACCGCAAATATTTATTTGTAACAAAATATTTATTTATAAGAGAATATTTATTTATAACCAAACATTTATTATTATTTATTAATAATTTATTAATTTATTAATAACATTTATTAATAACAAAGTATTTATTTATAACAAAATATTTATTTAAAATCGAATAAATTTCTTTTCAGAGTATTTTGAATTTAGAAATTGGAATTAATACACTGAGGGGAGAATTTATATTAAATTTTGTAAAAGTGTTTTATAAATTAGGGAAAAAGTGCAACAAAGGTCAATTTTAATATAAAAATTACTAAGGTTTAAAAAAATTCACGTGAAATTAATTATTATTATTGATATTTGATACAACTGTACTAAATTTCACATAAATTTTAAGTTTAGTATTTTTTATAACAAAATTTCGCTTTTTTGCACTTTTTTCCAAATTTCTAAAATACTTTTTCATAATTTATTATCAATTTTTTACTCACTATAATAATTTTAATTTCGAAATTCAAAATAGTCTGGAAAGAAATTTATTCGATTCTAAATAAATATTTCGTTGTAAATCAATATTCTGTTATAAATAAATATTGTATTACAAATAAATATTTTTTTATAAATAAATATTTTGTTACAAATAAATATTCTGTTATAAATAAATACTTTGTTATAAATAAATACTTTGTTATAAATAAATATTTTGTTACAAATAAATGTTTTGTTACAAATAAATATTCTGTTATAAAAAAAAATTTTGTTATAAATAAATGTTCTATTCTAAATAAATATTTGTTGTAAATAAATATTTTGTTGTAAATAAATATTTTGTTATAAATATAAATATTCTGTTATAAATAAGTATTTTGTTATAAATAAATACTTTGTTATAAATAAATTTGGTTATAAATAAATATTTACTTGATTTAAACAATTTTTTTCGTTTCAAATTTTTCTCTATTAATACTCCATTCGTTTCTTTTCGTTTGCGAGAGAACTTTCTCGCCCCCTAGGCGGCAATTCAGTGCATTAACTTGGCGCGAAATTCAAAACAGAAAATTCCCAATGAATGAACAATTATTCTCTTATCGAATGAATATATATATTTACTCAATTAAATAATTTTCGTTTCTATCAAATTTTCTTCTTCAGTGTAGATATTCGAAAAATTGCAAAAAATAACTTTTCAAACTATTATTTAGAATTTTAGAATATTCAAAATTATCGAAAATTGTGGCAAATTTTCCAACAATAGTTAATTAGCGTTTCGCAATTAAAACCCAGTTATTTTCACGAAAATGGTGAAATTACTTTCAAAACTATATTACAAACAATGTTTCATACAATTTCTACATTATCTATGCATACAAAATAATTTCCGAGCGATTTTAGAAGTGACTTTCGAGGTGATTTTAGATATATTTTATTGAGAAAATTTTCTCTCTCTCTCTCTCCCAATGAAAAGAACAAGTCATGCATAAACATGAATAACTCTGGTTTGATATTAACTGATTCTTGTTGATTTAGGACACGTTAATTGTTTATTTACTAATTAATTACGTGACGCAGTTGGCGGTTTAGTTGTGTAATTAGAACCGCAGATATATATGTACCACACAACTCTCAATATATATATAGAAAGAGAGAGAGAGAGAGAGAGAGAGAGAGAGAGAGAGAGAGAGAGAGAGAGAGAGAGAGAGAGAGAGAGAGAGAGAAATATACCATCGGGACCATGTCATGAAATTTCTTCTTGATTTGCTAGTGTGTGTTTAAAGCTTTAGTCTCTGTTTCAACAGCAGAAAATGGGTATATATACTCTCATGTCGCCCACGTGTTTATGTTTCGTCGTTACGCATATCTGCCTTTGAATTCCTTTGGGGGTGGGGAGGTGGAAAGGTATAGAGAGAGGTGAAATGCAATGTTAACCCCCCGATGGAAACACCCAACCGTGCGAATAAACACCCTCGAAAATCAGTTCCGAAATTTTGCGTACGAGTTGTATGTGTATTCATATAACCACATATGCATGCATTCATTGTGTCCAGAATGGTAGTGCTTAAAGCTAAATAATAATGTTTTTTTTCCTCTCCTCTATCTCTCTCTCATTTCACTAAATTCTAAAAGGGTGAAAATTAACATTTTTAATTACCAAAGGCAATTTATTTTTACTATTTTTATTTTTACTATTTTTATTTTTACTATTTTTATTTTTACTGTTTTCATTTTTATTATTTTTATTTTTACTACTTTTATTTTATTTTTATTTTTATTAATTTTATTATTATTATTATCACTATTTTTAACTCGCTCCTAAGAAAGATATCCAAGAAACAAACGAATTATTGGTTATGTTTGTATCAGATTTTTTTCAATTAAAATTATCCCTTTTTAATTATTTAAATTTAAAAACAGTTTTCATGGAATATTTTCCAAACAATCAAAAGTTTAACTAATAATTTGTAATAATAATTGATTCCCTTTCTGTAAATTTACTCCAAAAATTATAAACATAACCTAAAATTTGTTTGCTTCTTAGGTTGAAACAAAGGAATTATTGGTTATGTTTGCATCAGATTTATCTTGATTAAAAGTGTCCCTTTTTAATTATTTAAATTTGAAAACACTTTTCATGAAATATTTTCCATACAATTAAGAGTTAAATTAATAATTTCTAATAATAATAATTAAATCGCTTTCAGTAAATTTACTCCAAAAATTATAAACATAATCTAAAATTTGTTTGCTTCTTAGGTAGAAACAAAGGAATTATTGGTTATGTTTGCATCAGATTTTTCTTGATTAAAAGTGTCCCTTTTTAAATATTTAAATTTGAAAACAGTTTTCATGGAATATTTTCCATAAAATCAAAAGTTAAACTAATGATTTGTAATAATAATTTATTCCCTTTCTGTAAATTTACTCAAAAAATTATAAACAGAACCTAAAAATTTTTTCCTTCTTAGGTAGAATAAACGAATCATTGGTTATGTTTGTATCAGATTTTTTTCAATTAAAAGTTCCATACAATCAATGGTTAAACTAATAATTTGTAATAATAATTTATTCCCTTTCTGTAAATTTACTCAAAAAATTATAAACAGAACCTAAAAATTTTTTGCTTCTTAGGTAGAAACAAACGAATCATTGGTTATGTTTGTATCAGATTTATCTTGATTAAAACTGTCCTTTTTAATTATTTAAATTTGAAAACAGTTTTTATGGAATATTTTCCAAACAATCAAGAGTTAAACTAATAATTTGTAATAATAATTTATTCCCTTTCTGTAAATTTACTTAAAAAATTAAAAACATAACCTAAAATTATTTTGCTTCCTAGGTAGAAACAAACGAATTATTGGTTATGTTTGTATCAGATTTATCTTGATTAAAACTGTCCTTTTTAATTATTTAAATTTGAAAACAGTTTTCATGGAATATTTTCCATTCAATCAAGAGTTAAACTAATAATTTCTAATAATAATTGATTTCCTTTCTGTAAATTTACTCCAAAAATTATAAACATAACCTAAAATTTGTTTGCTTCTTAGGTTGCGTTCTTGGGAAAGCGTCACATTTATATTATCAGAATTTTTATTTTTATTATTTTTATTATTATTATTATTACTATTATTATTATAATTTTCATTCTTTTTATTATTTTTATTATTTTTATTATTTTTATTATTTTTATTCTTATTATTCTTTTTATTCTTTTTATTCTTTTTATTCTTTTTATTCTTTTTATTATTTTTATTCTTTTTATTCTTTTTATTCTTTTTATTATTTTTATTATTTTTATTATTTTTATTCTTTTTATTCTTTTTATTCTTTTTATTCTTTTTATTCTTTTTATTCTTTTTATTCTTTTTATTCTTTTTATTCTTTTTATTCTTGTTATTCTTTTTATTATTATTTAATTTTTATTTTACCGAAAGAAATTAATTTGTTAGAATTAGCAAAATTTTCGTACCGGCGATAGTTTTTAGCTACTTTCATCTCTCTTCCTTTTTGGTAGCTTTATTTTTGTTTCCAAAATGCTTTCTTTTTAAAATTTATATCCATTTTTATCTATAATTTTTGGGTGAATTAATTTCGAAATTACGGCAATTATGGTAATTGGTAATTAAGAATAATGCATTCAGTAATTTATTGTCCTATAAATTTAATTCGGTGACTGACGAAAATTTTGAATCCGCGGTTATTTGTAGAAAATTTATTCGCTAGCTTGTGGTGAATTTATATTCCAATTTAGCGAAATTTTTCTCTATGACAAGAAATTTTGGAAAATAAAAAAATAATAATTTTAGTATTTCTAAATAATTGAAAAATTAAAAATTTTGTAATTAACTGACAATAATTAATTATTTGATTAATAAGAATGGACTTTTTGCTTTTGAATTAGTAATTAGTAATTAGAATTTTACTGTAGTAAAATTTTACTAATTCAATTTTACTAATTTACTAATTTTACTATGGTAAATTTTTCTATATTTATTAATTTATTAATTTAATTTACTGTAATTTACTGTAATTTACTGTAATTTACTATATTTTTAAAATTGTTTAAAAATCTTACTATAGTAAATTTTTCTGTAGTAACATTTACTAATTAGTATTAGTTTACTATAGTAAGATTTACTAATTCAAATGCAAAGAGTCAGTGACTAATTAAAATTTGTAAATATTTTTTCTAATTTTAAATTCAGAGAATAAATAGTCAACATTTGATTAATTTTAATTAAATATTTAATTAATAATAATTTGGAATATAATAGAAAATAATTCTAAATATAATTAATAATAATAATAATAATAATAATAATAATAATAGTAATAATAATAATGATAATAATAATATTTTGTACAATTAATAATTATTTTTATTCTTTGTTTGTTGCAGGTAATTGTCTTTCTGTCTTACTCACAATTCCCTTTTTAATCCACCAGTTTGGTAAGAAAAATCTATCATAAAAGTTAGAAATTTTTTTCTTTTTTTGAAATCAATATTAATTATTTTACTTTTCTTTTAATTAACAAAACAATAAACTTAATAAAAATAATGAAGTAAATAGATAATAAAAAAATATTTCATATTTTAGTTTATCGAGTATTTTGATTATTGACTTGACTAATTTAATAATATTATTAATATTGCTAAACGAAATTTCTAATCCAATAATATTAACTACTTGTTAAATAAATTATTAGTTATTATTAATGCATAATAAATATATGTGCATAACAATTGTATTACTCACAGTTCATACCTTTCGGCTTTGTGAAATACGATTATTTCATTTAACAGTGAATATTATTATTTTTCTTTAAAATTTATTTTCATTAATTATTTATTATTATTAATTTCAAATAATTTCATAATCTGATAATTACTCTCTTGTATTCGAAAATCTGGAAAATTTCGAACCTTTCTTTATTTATTTATTGATCATAATTTGATTATATTATATTTTTTATTGTTTTAATATAATTATAGAAATATTATATTTCTGAAAATTACAATTTCCGTCAATTATTATACTAGAAAATTATTCTAAAATTTTGTTTTTAATTTTATTTTGAAATTAAATATTTTGTTTCAATTTTCAATTTTTAATTTGAAATAATTTGAAATTCAAATTAATTTTGAAAATAGAGAAATATAAATTCTCGAAACTGGTGAAAAAAATACTAAACTGATGTAGTAAAATTTTACTAATAGTAGAATTTTTCATTTATTTTGATAGTGGACAACTTTGCACTAATTCAAAGCAGAGTAAATTTAAATATTATTTTTTAAGCGTCCGATTCATAAGAAAAAATTATTTAAATTTTGTTGTCGAATTTTTTCATCTTCGATTAACAATTAAACAATTAAATAATTACAGAGTTCCTTTTTTTAATACGATTTTTTATTTCTGAATAAAAATTAATAATTTAATAATAACAAGAAGAGTGAATAAAGTGTATATTTAAATTATATAATAAAATTTTTCTGTTAAATTAAAAGTATTTAAGAGAACCATTCAAATTTAAAAAGTCGAATGAAATTTTGATTTACAAATTTTTTGCCAACTTTTAAACTAATAACTGCGCTGTTAATTTTTTTTTAAAAGTGAATACATTATTTCTATTCACTTTAATTTTCCTTTCGGATTTTTGATTAAAAATTCTATTGAAACGAAGCAATATTTAAAATTTTTAAACTTCAATATTAAATGTACACGGTCGATTGAAATGTAATTTTCTGAATAGGTAAAAAATTTTTTTTTCCCTTTTAAAAATGTATATTTAATTAACGTTATCATAGAAAAAAGTAAATTTAAACCCTAACAGAAAAATTCCCTTATTTATATTGGGAAATTTTTCTAAAACGATTAGTGGAATTTGTTTCCTAAATTTTTTTGGGAAAATTTCCAAAATTACACTGAAAAAAAAATTTATTTGATTCAAATAACCGATTATTTGACTATTATCAAATAAATATTTACTTGAAACAAATAATTTTTATTTGAAACAAATAATTTTTATTTGAAACAAATAAATTGTATTTGAATCAAATATTTCAGTATTTGAAGCAAATATTATTTATTTGATTCAAATAAAAATTATTGGATTCAAGTAAATATTTATTTGATAATAGTCAAATAATCGGTTATTTGAATCAAATAAATTTTTTTTTCAGTGTACAGTGTACGTTTCAAGGTAAAATATAACCTCTTTGAAAAATTGAACTGTAATTAGCAATTCGATTGAATATCCCATTATTTTGTCTTGAACTTTTTATTTCTGTTTTATTTCTTTTTTTAGAAAAAAAAATTTTTGGAATTCTTTTGACAAAAATTGAATCGAATTATTCCAATTAGAGTGAATTTTAATTGGCATTGAATGGCGAGAGTCATTTGCAGTAGATAATGTATATCAGGCGATGGATAGTATTGAGAACTTGATAGATCAGAACCGATTGTATGGAGATATATATATGTATATAGAGAGTGGAAACTGAGAGTGTAGGAGAGCGAGAGAGAGGGAGATACCTGCAACCTACTTACTCTATGGACAAAGCAAATTGCACATGATGCTGGTTGCTGCCAAGTATAACCGTGCATTGAATTGTCAGAAAGATATCTCTTGTCAAATTCAAATGACATTTAGCCATCATTTATCCCTAATTCCAATTTACTAGCGTCCGATTTATCCCAAAAGCATAAATTGATGTCGTAGTTTCTGCTGAATATCATTAGGGATACAAAGGGTTTTGCAAAGTAGAGAGAGAGAGAGGAGAGAGAGTTTCGGTAGAGCATCGGGAGAAGTGTAGTATTTACTCGTATCTACTCTATTTGCAACACTATTGTGAAACCCACTGTCTCTCGTAAATTGTGAAATTTCAGTTCAGCTTCGTACATTGCATCTATGCTCATCCGAACGTCGAGGGAGAGAGAGAGAGAGAGAGAGAGATGGAGAGTATCAATACAACCGCTGAGTGGACTAACCAGCTAAGTTGATTTAGAGTTTACAGCCGCGATAGTACATTTTCAAGTTTAGCTTCTCGATGCAACTTTTCCCTCATCGTGGCTTAGTTTATTTATCAGCTGCCTTTATTCATTGAAACTTTGTCTTGAGCATTTGATTTATCTCCTGGAACAACTAGCAAGTTTTTGTTTCTTATTAAAAATCGACGAATCATTTTTCTTTTATTCTCTGTCTCTTTCTTTCTCCCTCTTCTTTTTCCCTCTTCTTTTTCCCTCTTCTTTTCTCTCTTTTTTCTCTTTTTTTTTCACTTTTTTTCTCTCTCTCTTTCTCTCTCTCTTTTTTTCTTTTTCACACCCTTTCTTTTTCTTTTTCCCCTCTTCCTTTTTCCACACTCTATCTCCCTTTTTTTCACTCATCGTGTTTGAAAATATTTTCTTCACTAAATTTTTTAAATCCACCTTTTGCTTCGTAATTACCACCTTTAAAAACAACTAGAGTAGCAATTTTCAAGCAGATTCGATCAATTTTTAAAAATTCAACCGCCATTCTTGAATATACATTTTGATTTTTGAAAATCCGTCAGCGGATTCGTAATCGCCAGCCCCGAAAACCCCCGAGTAACAATTTTCGAGTAAATTGCGTCAATTTTCAAAAATCTATCCGCCATATTGAAACGGCCATTTTGAATTTTCAAAATCCGACTACGGATTCGTAATCCCCATCCCCGAAAACCCCCGAGTAACGATTTTCGAGTAAATTGCGTCAATTTTCAAAAATTCATCCGCCATATTGAAGCGGCCATTTTGAATTTTCAAAATCCGTCTGCGAATTCGCAATCGCCATCCCCGAAAACCCCCGAGTGATGATTTTCAATCGAATTTGATCGATTTTCAAAAATTCGTCCGCCATATTGGAGGCGCCATTTTGATTTTTTAATATCCGACCGTAAATTCGTCATCAGCGACCTTGAAAACCCCCGAGTGACGATTTTCAATTAAATTTGACCGATTTTCAAAAATTCGTCCGCCATATTGGAGGCGCCATTTTAATTTTTTAATATCCGACCGTAAATTCGTCATCAGCGACCTTGAAAACCCCCGATTGACGAATTTCAATTAAATTTGATCGATTTTCAAAAATTCGTCCGCCATATTGGAGGCGCCATTTTGATTTTTTAATATCCGACCGCAAATTCGTCATCAGCGACCTTAAAAACCCCCGATTGACGAATTTCAATTAAATTTGATCAATTTTCAAAAATTCGTCCGCCATATTGGAGGCGCCATGTTGAATTTTCAACTTTTGAGAAAAGACCCTTTTTTTATAAACACTTAAGAAATGTAATGCAATAGAAAATAATAATAAATAATAATTGTAATTATAAATAATAATTGTAATTATAAACAATAATTGACCGTTTCAAAGCAGGGCTAGCAACTTTAAAAATTTCATCCGCCATATTGAAAGCGCCATTTTGAATTTTTTAAAACTCGAAAAAGACTATCTTCTGATTTACCGAATAATTATTAAAATTTAATAAAACAAAATGAAAATAGGCTAAAATTGTTCGAAAATTTCTTTACTTTAAACTATCAAATTCTGCATCGATTTTCGAAAATCCATCCGCCATATTGAAAGAGCCATTTTGAATTTTTGAAAATCGGCAAAAAATCTTTCTTTTAAGTAATTTCCAAAAGTAATGGAATAAAAAATAAGAATAAGGTAAAATTTTTTATTTGTCAACAATTCCCGAAAGTCTGCGAGAAACCAATTTGAATCGTTCGCCATATTTGAACCGCAATTTTGAATTTTTCAATTCCATCTGTAAAGTCGTAATCATCGAAAATTTTAGAAGTAATAAATTTTATTAATTGTTATTTTTACTTATTTTATTAGTTAATACCTTTTGCAGGAAATAAATTTCCAATAAATTAGTTTTTTTACACTGAAGTCTTACTACTGAAAGTATTTTTTTTACTGAAACGTTTTTTTACAAAAATTTCCATTTTTTCATTATATTTTAAATTTTTCGAAAACTTATTAAAAAATAAAAATCCACATTTTTTAAAATTCTTTGAAATTTTTCCACATTTTCAGAAATCAAAAAAATATTAAAAATTTTATAAAGTCAATATTTTCATTTTTATTAATAACCATTTGAAACTTTGATTTCAATCATAATAAATAAAAAAATATTTATTTGTAGAAAACATGAAAAACTTCGTTTATACTATTGGATTTAAATTTTATATTATTAAATTTTATTTTAAAGCTATTATTGACATAAATTTCATGTAATTTTATTATATTTATAGAAAGATTCAATGCTATTGGACACAGACAAAAATAATTTTGTTAAATTTTTTTCTTTCGATCATATTTTTAACTTGAAAATTAGTTCAACTACGAAGCAAATAAGAATAGATTTTCAAAAAAAAGAGAATATTTTCAGATCTCTCTCTCTCAGAAAAATATTTTGAGAGGTAGAAAAATATTTTATTTAAAAACAAATTACAGTGAAATATTTTAAAAACAGAAAGAAACGTTGAAATTATAAATATAATATTTTATATTTTTTTGGGGTATTTTTTGTTTATTTAACATGTGAGTTTAAATCTTTTTTGGTATAAAATATTTCTGAGGAAGAAAAAAGGAATAAAATAAAAATAATAATTCTAATAATAAAAATAGAAATAATAGTAATACTACTACTACTACTACTAATAATAATAATAATAATAATAATAATAATAATAATTATTATTATTATAATATTAATAATATCAAAAATATTAATAATATTAATAATAATAAATTAGAAATTACAATTATTTCGCTTTTGTTAGAATAATTCAAAATATTATTTCTTGGAAATGTCGTAATATAATAGCTGAGTATTATTACTTGGAAGTATCGAAATATAACTCCCCAAGTATTATTACATCAAAGCTTCTGGAAACATAATTTTAAGTATTATTATTATTATTATTATTCCATCTAAGCGTTCTGAATATGTTTCTAAAGTATTATTGTACTTTTAATCGTCTCGATATAATTATTTTAAGCAACTATAATAAATGTTTAGAGGAAGTCGTTTCAATTTGTTAGAAAATTACTTCTAAATTTTATAAACTCTTTACTTTGAGACTTTATACAAACTTCAATAATTAATATTTGAATTAACATTTAAATTAATATTTGAAGTAACATTTGAATTAATATTTGAAGTAACATTTAAATTAATATTTAAATTCATTTTGAAATTAATATTTAAATTAATATTTAAATTAATATTTAGAATTTAATGTTTAATATTTAAAATTTAAATATAGTTTAAAATTAAAATAATTTAATATTAAAATAATTTATTTTTATAATAGTTCACTATTGAAATACGTTACGCTTAAAATAATTTTTTTTTACAACAGTTTGCTTTATTAAAATAGTTTATTGTTAAAATAGTTTCTTATTAAAATTATTTCTTATTAAAATGTAGCCAACATTTCTAATGCTCAGTCTTTTGGATTGTGTGGGTAACCCTTTTTAATTCAATCCTGCCACATTTCTATGGTGTCAAGTGATTTGGTTGTAAATTTCCTCGACACCAAGTTGGCGTATATTTGAAATTTAAATATATTCTAATTTGAATGCTTTAAATTTGTTTTGTTTCACATTTAAATTCGTATTTTATTCACCAGATGGAAACCTTTACTTTTCGCTACTTTATTTTCAATACAATTCCAAAAAATACTCTTATTTTTTCTTTATTTTTTTTAATTTGTCATTGTTCTCAAATTTTTTATTTTTTTCTACATTTTATTATTTTTCCTTCTTTAATTATCTCCAATGTGGATTTTTTTCAAGTTTTGACGATTTTTATTTGTTACCTATTTTTTGTTAATTTTCCCTTTTGGGAATTTTTCCCTCTTTTTGAATTTTTCACCTTTTCTTGAATTTTCCCTTTTTCTAATTTTCCTTTTTTGTTAATTTTCCATTTTTAAAAAATTTTTTTTTCGTTTGAAGCTTATTTTCTAATTTTCTCTTTTTGTTAATTTTCATTTTTTTTAAATTTTCTTCCTTTTTGAAGTTTTTCTTTTTCTAATTTTTTTTTTGTTAATTTTCCTTTGTTTTAAAATTTTCTCCCATTTTGAAGTTTTTCTTTTTCTAATTTTTTTTTCTTTTGTTAATTTTCTTTTGTTTTTAAATTTTCTCCCATTTTGAAGTTTTTCTTTTTCTAATTTTCTCTTTTTGGTAATTTTTCCTTTTTTTATTTTCTCCCTTTTTGAGTGTTCTCTTTTTCTAGTTTTCGTTTTTTGTTTGTTTTCCCGCGTTTAAATGTTCCCTTTTTTTAATTTTTCTTTATTTCTTTTTTAAATTTATTTTTTTGAAATTTTTTTCTCAATTTTCCCTTGTTTTCATTTTTCCTTTTTCTAATTTTTCCTTTTTTCATTTTCCCCCTTCTTTAATGTTTCTTGTATTAATTTTTTTGATTTAATTTTTTTCTTTGGTTTTTCCTTTTTTTTAATTTTTCGTTCATTTATTTTTCCTTTCTTAAATTTCCCCCTCTTTTAATTTTCTCTTTTTCTAATTTTTCCTTTTTTTATTGTTCCCTTTTTTTATTTTTCCCTTTTTTAATTCTCCTCATTTTAATTTTTCTTCTTTCAATTTTTCTTGTTTTGGTTTTTCCTTTTTTTCATCTTTCCTTTACTTATTTTTCCATTCTTAAATTTCCCCCTCTTTTAATTTTCCCTTTTTCTAATTTTTCCTTTCTTTATTTTTCCCTCTTTTAATTCTCCTTATTTTAATTTTTCTTCTTTCAATTTTTCTTGTTTTAGTTTTTTCTTTTCTTCATTTTTCCTTTATTTATTTCCCCTTCTTTAATTTTTCCCCTCTTTTAATTTTCCCTTTCTCTTATTTATCCATTTTTTCCTGTTCTCTTTTCTTAAATTTTTTTCTTCCTTTACTTTTCTCTTCTTTTTTTTCCTTTTCTGTTTCTCTTTTTTTAAGCTTTCCATTGTTTTAATTTTCCCCTTTTCTAATTTTCCCCTTTCTTAATTTTCCCTATTTTTAATTTTTCCTCGACTTCAAATTTCCCTATTTTTCCATGAAAATCCTATGAAACTTTCCACCTTTTATATCGTATATAAAAATGTATCGGCATTGAAATTTCTTTCCTTTTATTACTACATTATATTATATATATATAGGAACGAAAAATAGTGATATTAAAAGAAGTGAATTTTCCCCGTAGAAAGAGGAATAGAGAGTGGGGGAAGGTGGAAGCATTGCTCGAATTTTCGAAATTTTCTTAGTTCCCAGTTTTCCTCGAGTCAAAATCGAGACAAAAATTTGAACAATTCCTGTCATATAGAGCTCACAAAATTCCATTGAAAATTCACCTTGAGAATGTGTGACCAGGATTATATGTATTATATTGAAAACGACTATGAGCTTGTCAATAATTGTTACGTGTGGAAAAAATTCCCTTGTTTGAAAAAATAACAATTTTCCAATTTTTTTCAATTTTAATATATTTTTATTATAAATTCGACAAAAATTCAATGTTTTTGAATTTTTTCATTGTTTTTTCAATTTTTATTTATTTTATTTATTTTTTTTTTGGTTTTAGTGCATTAATATTTAGGAACAAAATAGTTTTGTTTATAACAATTTTCTCTTATAAATCAACTGGAAAAAAAATAAAAAAAGCAATGAAACTAAAATCGAAATGTTCGGGTAATTAGAAAGTAATTAGCAAATCGTGATTAATCTATCAATTCAGAAAGAGAAGATTTCTTTTTTGTTTAAATTGTATATACGTGAAAAGGAAATTATATTTAAAAATAATATTTTTTTCGTTCAATTTAATGCAGAGAGTTTTCGCCGAAAAAGTTGAAGAGGGGCGCGAAAAAAGGAAGAAGAAAAATAAGAAGAAGAAGAAGAAAAAAAACTCTGCCACGTTATTAGTAATTATGTAACTTTGCGCGCGCGCTCCCCTTTCTCCCCCGAAGCGAGCAGAAAAAAAGGAAAGCATAAAAAGCCTGATTTGAGCGAAGGGGGGTTTTTTTTTATCGCTCTGAAGCTTTCATATTTTCTTTCTCTGCGATGAATAGCGACGGAAGTCACGTAAAAGCACTTTCTTTACGGAAAAGTTTATATAAAAACGAAATCCAGGTCGTACACCTTGCGTTCTTCCTCTGCGATTCTTCCCACGAGCCCTTATAGAGACGAATAGTCTAAAGTCTCACTCTCACTCAGTGACTTTTTTGCGTATATGAATTTTCACCTTCTTTTGAACAAGAAGAAGGAAAAGGAGGAGGTGGAGGAGAAGAAGAAGAAACCCTCGTCTTTATCGGGACTTGAGAAAACCGCCGCGCCATCCTCTTGAAATGTTGGCGGCGCGTATATCGAGAGAAGGTATCGCACACGGCGCGATGTGGCGTTCACTTAATTGTGGAGGCGCTAATGGGCTTCTATCTATCGTCTCGATGTGTTGACAATTATTTTACGGCTGCAATCGGCAGAAAGCGGCCAGCCAAAGGCATTGACGACGCGACTCGACTCGACGCCAAGTGACGATGTGAAAGTTTCGACCAGATTCTGGGTAAATGGTGTCATTGATGTCAGATAGGGCCGATGAAGTGGTAGAGTGGAAAATAAACTAGAGTGAGAGAGAGAGAAGGAAAATGATGACGACGAAGACGACGACGAGAAGAGTGAGTGAGAGAGAGAGAGAAAAGAGGGTTTTTGAGAAAGGAGAGAAAAGGAAAAGGTGGAGAATGAGAAGTTCGAATAGAGGATGAGGTATTGAGAAGGTATAGATAGAGCTGCGAGATTCTGAAGTCTCTCTCTCTCTCTCTCTCTCTATCTCTATTTCTCTCTTGGACCATCGGGAGAAGGTTGAAACTAATTGAACGCAAAGTACTAACGTTCCAACAGACGTGGATAGCTTCAAAGACGTTTCATTAAAAAAAGAAAGGTAAAAGGCGAGGGAAAAGACGAGAAAAAAAGTAAGAAAGAGAAGAGAAGAAAGAGAAGAAGGAAAAAATTAAAAAAGAAGAGAAAAGAATGGAGAAAACGAAAAAAGAAGAGAAAAGAAAGGAGAACGGGAAGAAGGAAGAGAAAAGAAAAGAGAAAACGAAAAAAGAAGACAAAAAAAGGAGAACGGGAAGAAAGAAGAGAAAAGAAAGGTGAAAATAAAAAAAAGAGAAAATAAAAGAGAACGGGAAGAAAGAAGAGAAAAGATAAGAGAAAACAAAAAAAGAAGAGAAAAGAAAAGGGAAAAAGAAGAAAAAAAGAAACAAGAAAGGGAAGAAAGAAGAAAAAAGAAAGGTGAAAATGAAAAAAGAAGAGAAAATAAAGGAGAACGGGAGGAAAGAAGAGAAAAGAAAGGAGAAAACGAAAAAAGAAGAGAAAAGAAAGGAGAAAACGAAAAAAGAAGAGAAAAGAAAAGGGAAGAAAGAAGAAAAAAGAAAGGTGAAAATGAAAAAAGAAGAGAAAAGAAAGGAGAACGGGAAGAAAGAAAAGAAGAGAAAGGAGAAAACGAAAAAAGAAGAGAAAAGAAAGGGGAAAAAAAGAAAAAAAAGAATGAAGAAAAGGAAGAAAGAAGAGAAAAGAATGGAAAACGGGAAGAGAGAGGAAAAGAAAGAGGGAAAAGAAAAAATAAGAAAACGAAAGGAGAAAAAGAAGAGAGAAGACAAAGAAACGAGAACAGGAAGAAAGAAGAAAAGAAAGATAATAAAGAATAAAGAAATGGAAGAGAAGAAGAAATAACAAAAGAAAGAAACGAAATAAATAAAACAGGAAAAATACAGAAGGATGAGAAGAAGAAAGTGGAAAAACAGAACAAATTGTTGAAGAAAGAAGAAAGAGTAGTATGAAAAGAAGAAAGAAAACGAAGATAAAAGTGAAAGAAGAGGATAAAGAAAAAATGAAGAAAACAGAAGAAGAAAGGAAAAAAGAAATGGAAGACAAGGAGAAAGAAGAAAATAAAGAGATGAGGAAAATAAAACAAGAAGAAACATAGAAATAAAAAAACAAAGAAAAAAGATAGAAGAAATTAATGAAGAAAGAAAAAGCAGTACGAAAAGAAAAAAGAAAACGAAAGGAAACGAGGAGGAGAAGAAAAAAAGAATGAAAAATAGAAGAAGAAAAAAAAGAAAAAGAAGTGTAGAAGAACGAACAAAAGAAAGAGATGAAGAAAAGAAAACAGGGGGAAACACGGAATGAAAAGTAGAAGAAACGAAAAAAAGCAATAGAAGTGAAGGAGAACGAATAAAAGAAAGAGATAAAGAAAATAAAACAGGAGGAAACACAAGAAAGTAAAAAATAAGAAACGGTAGAACAGGAAATTAAAGAAGAAAGAAGAAAAAGCATAATAAAAAACAAAAAAGAAGATGGAAATAAACTAGAAACAGAAGAAAAAAGAAAGAAATGAAGAAAAATAGAATCAAAAGAAGAAGAATCGAAAAAGAAATAAAAGTGAAGGAGAACGAATTAGAGAAAGAGATAAAGGAAATAAAACAGGAAAAAACACTAGAAAGAAAAAAATAAGAAAGGGTAAAACAGGAAAATAATGAAGAAAGAAGAAAAATCAGAATGAAAAACAAAAAAGAAAACGAAAATAACCGAGAAACAGAAAAAAATGAAGAAAAATAGAATCAAAAGAAGAAGAAACGAAAAAGAAATAAAAGTGAAGGAGAACGAATAAAAGAAAGAGATAAAGGAAATAAAACAGGAAAAAACACTAGAAAGAAAAAAATAAGAAAGGGTAAAACAGGAAAATAATGAAGAAAGAAGAAAAATCAGAATGAAAAACAAAAAAGAAAACGAAAATAAACGAGAAACAGAAAAAAATGAAGAAAAATAGAATCAAAAGAAGAAGAATCGAAAAAGAAATAAAAGTGAAGGAGAACGAATAAAAGAAAGAGATAAAGGAAATAAAACAGGAAGAAACACAAGAAAGTAAAAAATAAGAAACGGTAGAACAGGAAATTAAAGAAGAAAGAAGAAGAAAAATAGAATCAAAAGAAGAAGAAACGAAAAAGAAATAAAAGTGAAGGAAAATGAACAAAAGAAAGAGATATAGAAAAAAAACAGGAAAAAAAACTAGAAAGAAAAAAATAAGAAAGGGTAAAACAGGAAAATAATGAAGAAAGAAGAAAAAGCAGAATCAAAAACAAAAAAGAAAACGAAAATAAACGAGAAACAGAAGAAAAAAGGAAAAAACGAAGAAAAAATTAATCAAAAGGAGAAGAGAAGTGAAATGAAGAAAAGAAGAAAAAAAGAAAAGAAAAAACGGAAAGAAACAAAAAAAAGGAGAAAAGAAAGAAAGACATGAAAGAAAAACAAAAATGAAAACGGAAGAAAAAAAAAGATGAGAAAAGAAGAAAAATGTTATAAGCAGAAATATATAAATAAAATAAATATAAATAAAATAAATAAATAAAATAACAACAACAAGCAAAATCAGAACAAAAAGAGAAGGAAAAGAAGAAAGATAAGAATGAAAAACAGAAATAAGATGAAAAAAAGAAGAAAATCAAGAAAGAAAAGAGAAAAAAGATGAAGTAAAACAAAATAAAAAGGAGCAGCGGAATGAAATGAAAAAAGAAGGAAAATCAAAACGAAAAGAGCAGGAAAAGAAGAAAGACAAGAAAGAAAAATGAAAATAAAATAAAAAAAGAAGAAAATGAAGAGAGAAAAAAGACGAAGAAAGAAGAAAAAGGTTATAACAAGGTTAAAAGAAAGCAAGAAAAGAAAAGAAAATTGTTCGAAAGAAAACAAGAAGGTAAAATAAAAAAATAAAAAGGGAAAGGCAGAAAAGTCGTAAAGAAAAGTATGAAGAGATATGGAAAAAGGAGGAAAAATACAACCAAAAGAGAAGAAGAAGAAGAAAGAAGAGAAAATAATAAGCAGAATAAATAGAAGAAAGAAAAGAAAAATAAACTGGGTCAAAGAAAACAACGGAAGAAAAAAGAAGAAATTAAGGGGAAAAAGAAGGAAAAGTCGAAAAAAAGAAGGAAAAAAGAAACAAAAAGGAAACAATAATTGAACAAAAAAAGGAGAAAAAACGTTAAAAAATAAGAAATAAGTAAGAAAAATGGAAATAAAAATAAAAAGATAAAAGGGACGACAAAAAAAGACAAAAACAGAAACAAAGAAGGCAAGAGAAAGGAAGAAGAAAAAAGGGACGACAAAATAAGACAAAAACAGAAACAAAGAAGGCAAGAGAAAGGAAGAAGAAAAAAGGGACGACAAACAAAAAAAACAGCAACAGAAACGAAGAAGACAAGGAAAAAATAAATAAAAAAAAACTAGCAGAAAGTAAAAAGTGAGAAAAAAAACTTTAAACGAAGAAGAAGAAAATAAGAAAGAAATAAAAAATAATGGGAAGAAAAAAGTAACAATAAACAGTAGAAGAAAGAGAAAAGAGAAGAAAAAAAAAGAAAAAAAAGAAAAAATCGAAAAGGAAAAGAAAGAAAGAATGTAAAAAAATAGAAAAAAAAGAGAAGAATAAAAGGAGAAAGAAAGCAGAAAGAAAAAATGTGAGAAAAGCCAGAAAAAGAAGGAGAAGAACAAAAGAAGAAAGGAATTAAAGAGTAAAAAGAAGAGAAAAATCATAAAGAAAAAAGAAGCGAAAAATCAAAAAGAATAAAGAAGAGAAAAATTATAAAGAACAAAGAAGTAAAAAATCAAAAAGAAAAAAGAAGAGGAAAATCATAAAGAAAAAAGAAGTGAAAAATCAAAAAGAAAAAAAAAGAAAAGGAGGCAAAAATTGAAAAAATGGAAAAATAGAAAAAAAGGACAAAAAATAAAAACAAAGAAACTGAAAACAAAAATTGAAAAAAAGAATCGTGTCCTCTCGAAAGAAGAGAAAAAAAGGGGCGCGCGCCGCTGCTTTCAAAGAATTAAAGGGTTCTCCAGGCGACAACGTGGCCAGCGTCCCTCCTTCACTCATAATAATTATTAGGCGCACTTGAAAATTCATCTCTCTGATATACATTCTTTTTGTTTTGATATTTCTCTCGCTCGATTTTTCTCCATTCTATAGGTACATAAAAGATTGTATTTTTTTTTTTGCATAGAGAGAACTTTCTGGGAACTTTTGTTCACGCAACCTGCTGACTCGTCCCTTCCAACCACTTTTTTTCGAATTAACTAACAAAAAAAATATTGTTTTCTCTGTTCTCTATATTTTCTTTTCTCTACCATTTTTTGTATTCGTCCTTTCGTATATATTAAAATTACAAATGATAAAAATTTTCCACAAAGTTGCATTAACTATTATAATTTATCGTAAAAGAAAATTTTTTACTTAACTTTTCCAATGATTGAATTTTTAAAAATACATTCAAAAAAATTAATAAAATATTATTTGGAACAGCGATAAGTTTCGCTAAAATAGCGAAACTGTTAACTAAAATAACTTAACATTTGACTAATTTAGCGAAATTTGTAACTGTTCCAGGTGAATATTTTTTTCCGTGTAGTACTCTCTAAATCTGAATTAGTAAAAATGTTTACTTATTTGAATTAGTAACTGACTTTTTGCTTTTGAATTCGTAAACTTTACTAATAAATTAATAGAAATTACTATTCATTAGTAAAATTTACTAATTCAAAAGCAAAAAGTTTAATTAATTCAAATTAGTTAACATTTTAACTAATTCAAATTTCGAGAGTATAATTATATAATTAATTAATTGCAAATTTATTCGTTCTTACTAATATTTCATCGATTTAGCATATTTTAATTAATAATTGTATTTAAATTGTTAATTGTATTTTTACTTAGCTTTCTGTTTATCACAGGGATATTACACGTATAATAACATTTTTCACAATTTATCTTGAAGAATCTAACTTTGTACCTTTTCAGTTCAATAAGAAATTTTTTGAAAAATGTTCCATTGTTTGAAGTGTAGAATTCAATACATTTTTTTTCCAACTGACAGGTGTGTAAAGAGTTTCCAATTGGAAAATAATAAAAGGAAGCTATAAAATAAAGACGTTATTTTCAAACTTCGATTTCTCATAAACGGCTAACTTCATAATGGACAAACTTGAGCAACATTATTTTCTCTTCAATATATATGTGAAGTGCAATATTATATTGATTTTCCATTGTCATTGTTTGAAAACAAAAATTTCCGATTTTATATAAAACTTTTTAAGTTATTTTCCTAATTTCTAAGTTTACAATTATTTTCTTTTAGATTTGTTTCTGTACATTTTTTAATTAAATCTAAATTAATAAAAATTAATTAAATCTAAATTTTTTTTAATTTTGTGACTTTTGTGACCTAAAATTTCTAAATTTTGTGACTTTTGTGTACTAAATTTTTAAAATTTTGTGACTTTTGTGACCTAAAATTTCTAAATTTTGTGACTTTTGTGAACTAAATTTTTTAAATTTTGTGACTTTTGTGACCTAAAATTTCTAAATTTTGTGACTTTTGTGAACTAACTTTTTTTTTAATTTTGTGACTTTTGTGACCTAAATTTTTTTATTTTGTGACCTAAATTTTTTTATTTTGTGACTTTTGTGACCTAATTTTGATTTAATTTTGTGACTTTTGTGGCCTAAATTTTTTTAATTGTTTTTTTTTGCCGTCTTTCTGTGAAAAGTGATTAACCAAGTGTATATATAGTGGTTGGAAAATAAAAAATCAACCCTTTTTAATATGACTTTAATTGTGAGAGTCATGACTTCTTGTGGTCTTTGAGTTAAATTTGATAATACGGAGTTTCTAATTGTTGGTCCAACACAAGTACGAAAGCTATTAAAATTCTGCCTCAAATGAATTTCAAGATTCCTGAAATATTAATCTCTGTAGTAATGAATATTTCTTAAGTCCTTCCACTTATTTTATACGCGACTATATAATTTCACAAACAGTCATAATTAACATTTCTTTTCTCAATTGTTTTTTTTTTCTCTCTTCTTTTTATTTATTTTTTTTTGAATTTGTATAATAATTATGTATTAAAATAATTCCTCAAGTGGAAAAACAATTTTCGTATTTTATCTATATGTTTTACTTTATAAATTGTATTTTCTGTTGTAATTCAAGGTAATTTTTTTTTCTTTCTGGTAAATTTTACTTTTTTCTTTCTAGTAATTTGTACTTTCTTCTTTTTGGTAATTTTTACTTTGTTCTTTTTGATAATTTTTACTTTCTTCTTTTTGGTAATTTTTACTTTGTTCTTTTTGATAATTTTTACTTTGTTCTTTTTGGTAATTTTTACTTTCTTCTTTTTGGTAATTTTACTTTCTTCGTTTTGATAATTTTTACTTTGTTCTTTTTGGTAATTTTTACCTTCTTCTTTTTGGTAATTTTTACTTTCTTCTTTTTGGTAATTTTTACTGTCTTGTTTTTGGTAATTTTTACTTTCTTCTTTTTGGTAATTTTTACTGTCTTGTTTTTGGTAATTTTTACTGTCTTGTTTTTGGTAATTTTTACTTTTGTCTTTTTTTTTCTTTTCGGTCATTTGAAAAAGTATTTTTTACAGTAAAATATGTGAATAATTAATAATTAATAATTAACAATTTTTTATTATCATGAAAAATATGATCATTATTAACAATTGTCATTGTTTTCTGTTTGTTGCAGGTAATTTTTTTCTTTCTGTTACACTTTCCATTCCACTTTTACTTTCAACAATTGGGTAAGAATTTTATTAACAATATTAATTTATTAGTTTTTAAAATCATTATTAATATCAATATTATTACTGTAGTAAAAAAGTAACAATAAATAAACATTTGAATAATTTTTCATTGCAAAATGTAATTTTTGAAAATATTTTTGTTAGAAAAAACATTTTTGTTTATTTAAATATTCAAAATTTGAGAAAAATTAATATTAAGAAAACTAATAATGTTATTAATTATTAATATTATTAATATTAACTATATTAATTATTATTATTATTATTATTATTTTCTATAATTCTTTTAGTAACTTTATTTTCTTTTTTTACTGCTTTTATTATTTTTTTCATGTTATTATTAGTATTATTATTATTATTAATATTATTATTATTATTATTGTTATTATTATTATTATTTTATTTCGGGGGAAAATTTTTTAATGAAACTTGTGATTAGACTAAAAAGTAATTATTGGTGAGAAGGAGTGAGCGAGTGAGAGAGAAGGGGAGAGAGTGAGTGAGGTTTATTGATGTTGAAAAAAATGTCACGCTTCCTCATTAGAGCAGGAGACTTTAATACCCACTTGAAAAGAAAAGTCTCTTTAATATTTGCGAACTTCCTATTGTGACTGTTTTAATAAAAGTTTTAATACATCCCACACACTCATTAGATGAGAAATAAATGACAATCATCTTTTAATGGTCCATTTTCCCAATGAAGATGATGACGATGATTATGATGATGATATAGAAATTGTATATTGTATTAATATATAATGTCGAGCAAGAGAAAAGTACCAATAAACTTCCCTTCTATATAAAGGTTGAAAGAGCTATTTTGAAAAATTTATTTTCAAAGCTGCTCCCTTTTCTTTCTCTCTATACACACACACACACATACATAGACGTGCGTTCGAACAATACGAGAAATCTTCAGAAAACAGGGCATCTTGAGCAAAAATGCTCTCAACCGTGGAGCTAACCGTGGTTCTCTGTCTCTCTTTCTTTCTCACTCTCTGTGTTACTATCTTTTTCGCTCTTGATATCTTTTTCCATCTTTTTCTCTCTCGCTACTTTTCTCTCTTTTTCTCTCTCACTATTTTTCTCTCTTTTTCTCTCTTACTCTCTTACTATCTTTTTCTCTCTTACTCTCTTACTATCTTTTTCTCTCTTACTCTCTTTCTATGTTTTTCTCTCTTACTCTCTTTCTATCTTTTTCTCTCTTACTCTTTCTCTCTCTTTCTATCTTTCTCTCGCTTTTTTTTCTATCACTCACTCTCTCTTTACCTTTTACTCTTTCTCTATCTTTCACTCTCTTTTTCGCTCTTACCGTTTCTTTATCTCTTATTCTCTCTTTCTCTCTTACCTTTACCTTATCTATCACTCTTTTTTCTATCTCTCTCTTTTTTCTATCTCTCGCTTTTTTCTTTCTCTTTCTTTTCTCTCTTTTTCTCTCTCTCCCTTTTTCTTTCTCTCTCTTCTCTCTCCCTTTTTCTTTCTGTCTCTTTTCTCTCTCTTTTTTTCTCTCTCCCTTTTTTCTATCTCTCTTTTTTCTCTCTCCCTTTTTTTCTCTCTCTCTCTTTTTTTCTCTCTCCCTTTTTTCTCTCTCTCTTTTTTCTCTCTCTTTTTATCTCTCTCTCTCTCTCTCTCTCTTTTTATCACTCTCTTTTTTCCTCCCCCTCCCCCTTTCTCCCTCCCCCCGTTATGCCATCGACTCGCGTTGTATGCTTCCTTGGAAGTCACGTAGTGGATTCTCGCAGGATCCTATTGTAAAGGCGAAGTACCGCCTTTTCATTTAGGTAGCTGATGACGGGGAAAAAAAGAATAACATAAGAAAAGGAGAGAGAGAGAGAGAGAAAGAGAGAATAAGTTACGTCGGCTTCCGCCTGAAATAGTCTTACACATCTTTCTCTGAAAGAAGAAGAAAAAAAAGAAGGAGAAAAAAAGAGGAGGAGAAGATGAAGAGTATATGGGGAAAAAAAAGAAAGACAAGAAGGAGGAGGAGGAGGACGAGTTGAGTGCGTATGGAAGACGCATGATTCGGAAAGAGGGCGGTCTGAATGATGGGGTATGAGGCGCGACGCTTCTCAAAGTGAGGTTAGGAATGCGTAATGGGTAGTGCACTGTCTGCTTCACCACCGCCTTTTCTTCGTACGTGGCCTCTTTTCTTATTTTCATTTTGTTACATTCCCCCCTTCTCCCTGTTCTTATTTTTTTCCCCATCTTGTTTTCATCTCTTTTCCCTGCACTTTGTTCGGTTTTTCACTTTCGTCACGGTTTTTCGTCTTTGTCTTTTTCCTCTTCTGTACTTTCTTCTTCTTCTTCTTCATTTTCTCATTCTCTTTTTTCTTCTTTTTCTTCTTCCTTTTCTTATGCTTTTCCTTCTTTTTCTTTTTCTTTATTTCTTCTTCTTTTTTCTTCTTTTTATTCTTCTTCTTTATTTCTTCTTCTTTATTTCTTCTTCTTTTTCTTCTTTTTATTCTTCTTCTTTATTTCTTCTTCTTTTTATTATTCTTCTTTTTCTTCTTTTCTTCTTCTTTATTTCTTCTTTTTTTTCTTGTTCTATTTTACTTCTACTTCGTCATCTTCTTCTCCTTCTCTTTATTTTTCTGTTTTTATAATTTTTCCCATTTTTTACCTCTTTGTCCCCTGCTTCTTCTTTTTTTCAAAAATTTAAAGTTCAGCAAAAAATACTTGCGAGTTTTGCAATAATTAAATGACAGTTAAGTAACAGTTACTGAATGGTTCAATAAATATTACTTGGCTGTTCAATAAAAAAATTAATTGCCTGTTTAATAAAAATTACTTGTAAATTTAGTAATTGCTCGTAGGTTTAGTAAAAATTACTCGTAAGTTTAGTAAAAATTACTCGTAAGTTTAGTAAAAATTACTCGTAAATTTAGTAAAAATTCCTCAGAAGTTTAGTAAAAACTACTCGTAAGTTTAGTAAAAATTCGTCATAAGTTTAGTAAAAATTTCTCGTAAGTTTAGTAAAAATTTCTCAGAAGTTTAGTAAAAATTACTCGTAAGTTTAGTAAAAATTACTCGTAAGTTTAGTAAAAATTACTCGTAAGTTTAGTAAAAATTTCTCAGAAGTTTAGTAAAAATCTCTCGTAAGTTTAGTAACAATTACTCGTAAGTTCAGTAAAAATTACTCGTAACTTTAACCGAAGTTTAGTTGAATTAAAAAGAGTTCAGTAAAAATTTATTCAGTTTTTAGTAAAAAATTAAAGAGTCTGCTTAATAAAAAGTAAGAAAATTTTAGTAAAAGTTGAATTAAGTGAAAAAAAAGTTTGTAATAAAAATTAAATGCATGTATAATGAAAATTAAATGACTGTTTAGTAAAAATAAGTTGGCTATTAAGTAAAAATTAATCGTCGTAGTTGAGTGAAAATTAATTTGTCGTAGTTGAGTAAAAATTAACTCTGTAGTAAAGAGAAAAATTATCTGTTTAGTAAAAATTAATTAGCAGTTCAGTAAAAAATAATCGGCAGTTGCGTAAAAAATAATTCACTCTCTAATAAAAAATTGTCTGTTGAATAAAAATTCGCTGACAGTTCAGAAATTTCATTCAAACAGTCAAAATTGACTGAATGTTTGGTAACAAAAATACTAAACACTAAAAAATTGAGAGAGCTTAGTAAAAAAAATGGACAGTTTAGTAGAAATTAATTGCAAGTTGAGTGAAAAATTATTGACTATTCGGAAAAAATGAACTGTATAGTGAAAATAAATAGTGTATAGTGAAAATTAATTGTCAGTTTAGTAAAAGTTACTTTCATTTTTGTTCTGGTTTTGTTCAGTAAAACAAGTTTAATAAAAATGAATTGATTGTTCAGTAAAACGCTAATTGACTGTATGGTAAAAATTAGTTGACTGATGTTTAGTAAAAACTATAGCCGCAGTTGAGTAAAAATTAATAGTCTAGTTAGTAAAAATTATTTTCAGTTTTGTAAAGGTTGAGTTATGGAAAAATTAATTGACAGTTCGGTAATAAATTGACTTGGTGTTTGGTAAAAATTACTAAACACTAAATTATTTGTAACGGTTGATTAGAAGTTAATTGACTGCAGAGAAAAAGATTGTCGGTTAAGTACAAAAATTGTCTGCTGAGTAAAAATTAATTGCAAATTTAAAAAAAAAATTGACTGCGTGATTGGTAAAAATTACTAAACACTGATTTAATTGTAACAGTTGCAATTCATGGTAATTTTTTTCCTTTCTTGTAAATTTTACTTTTTTCTTTCTAGTAATTTGTACTTTCTTCTTTTTGGTAATTTTTACTTTTTTCTTTTTGGTAATTTTTACTTTCTTCTTTTTGGTAACTTTTACTGTCTTCTTTTTGGTAATTTTTACTTTTGTCTTTTTTTTTCTTTTCGGTAATTTGAAAAAGTATTTTTTACAGTAAAATATGTGAATAATTAATAATTAATAATTAACAATTTTTTATTATCATGAAAAATATGATCATTATTAACAATTGTCATTGTTCTCTGTTTGTTGCAGGTAATTTTTTTCTTTCTGTTACACTTTCCATTCCACTTTTACTTTCAACAATTGGGTAAGAATTTTATTAACAATATTAATTATTTTTGAAAATCATTATTAATATCAATATTATTACTGCAGTTAAAAAGTAACAATAAATAAACATTTGAATAATTTTTCATTGCAAAATGTAATTTTTGAAAATATTTTTGTTAGAAAAAGCATTTTTGTTTATTTAAACGTTCAAAATTTGACTGCAGAGAAAAAGATTGTCGGTTAAGTACAAAAATTGTCTGCTGAGTAAAAATTGATTGCAAGTTTAGAAAAAAAATTGACTGCGTTATTGGTAAAAATTACTGAACGCTAAAATACTCATGACAGTTGAGTAACAATTGACACTTAGAAAAAAATCGACTGTGTGTTCGGTAAAAACTACTAAACACTCAAATAAATTGCGACAGTTGAGTAAAAATAATTGACAATTTAGTAAAAATTACTGAGTTTCGTAGAGGTTGAGTTAAGTAAAAACAGTTTAGCAAAAATTAACAGACAGTTTGGTAAAAATTACTCTGAATCATTCTAGAGATTCTCTTAAGTATTAAAACACTGGAGTTAAAATTAATTGACTGCTTAGTAAAACAAAAAAAAATTGACTCCAGTGTTTAGTAAAAATTACATAAAACTTTAATCAGGTTCATGTAACAATTTATGGATGAGTAATGCTTGCTCGATATTTTTCTTGTCCATATTTCTTCATCTCTCTTCTCCTTCTTTTTTCTTACACTGCTACACCGCGCACCGCACCACCACATTGTCTATTTTTGCTCGTTTTCGACTTCTTTTCTTTCGTCATAGAATGACATATAGCCAAGGTGAGATGATAACACGGAGTCGCAGTTCTCTGCCTAAAAGAAAAAGGAGTTTTTAGCTTGGCTGAAATCCAAGATTTCCTCTCCATACTATCGCGTGTGTTCTTTTGAATCTTCTTCTTCTTCTTCTCTTATATAGATGGTGTTAAGTAGAATTTTCAAATACTTTGGGCGGGGATATTAATGTCTCGGGGCTGGACGAAATTCTTTAAATTATTCCTCTCCACCTTTATTTATTTATTCCTTTCTTCATTCTTTACTCATTCTCTATTCTTTACTTATTCTTTAGTCTCTATCCATTCTTTATTCTTTACTCTTTCTTTATTTTCTATCCTTTCTTTATTTTTTCTATTCTTTCTCTATTGTCTATTCTTTCACTTTTCTTCATCCTTTCTTTCTTTTTTACTCTTTTTTCTATTCCTTTTCCTTTCTTTGTTTTTTTCTTTTTCTTTTTCTTTATGCTTTCTTTATTTTTTACTCTTTTTCTGTTTTTTATCGTTTCTTTATTCTTTCTCTATTCTTTATCTTTTCTTTATTTTTTACCCTTTATCTATTTTTTACTCTTTATCTATTTTTTCCTCTTTCTCTATTTTTTATCCTTTTTTCATTCTCCACTCTTTCTCTATTTTTTATTCTTTCTTCATGCTTTTTCTATTTTTTATCCTTTTATTATTTTTACTCTCTTTTTTAAAATTCTTTCTTTATTCTTTCGCTTTTCTTTATTCTTTATTTATATTTTACTCTTTCTCTATTCCTTAATCCTTTCTTTATTCTTTTTCTATTCTTTACCCTTTAATTATTTTTTACTTTCTTTCTATTTTTTATTCTTTCTCTATTCTTTATCTATTTTTTCTCTATTCTTTCTCTATTCTTTCTCTATTCTTTATTCTTTCTTAATTTTTTACCCCTTCTTTATTTTTTATATTTTCTTTATTTTTCATTCTTTTTGAATTATTTACTTTCTTTACTTCTTCTTTCTTTATTCTGAATCTTTTTCTATTCTCTATCCTTTCTTCATTCCTTCTCTATTCTTTACGCTTTCTTTACTCCAAATCTTTCTCTATTCTTTGTTTCTATTCTCTTTCTTTATTTTTTCGCTATTTTTTATTCTTTCTTTATTTTTTCTTTATTCTTTAACTTCCATTCGTTATCTATAATTTATCCTTTCTTCATTCCCTTTTCTTTATTCTTTCCTAATTCGCTTTTTCTATTTTTTTCCTACTTTTTTTCTATTTTTATTCTTAATGTCAGTTTCGAAAATCAAGAAATGAAAAAAAAAAAACGTTTTTGTCTATTTTTAAAATTGGAACATTTATTCTTTGTGTAAAGTTTCATTTTTATTTAGTGCGAGGGATTTTGGAATAAATTGTAAATTATTGCGGAAATAATAAGAAGGCGAGAGGGAAAGGAAATATTTTTTTTTCTAAGCTACGAATTATGGAATTACGTAACGAAAATTGGTTAATAAGTAGGTTTGCTTCCTTTTGGTTCTGTATGTTTATATTTTTAGACTGATCCACGCGATTTTTGTGTGCTACTTTGTATTTCGAAAATTACCCCTTTATTTTCTTGTTATATATCATTGTGTGTTATTTTCATTCTCCTTTGTAAATTGTCGGTTAATTTTTTTGTCCTTGTCTTCTTTTTCGTTTCATATTTTTTTCCTTTTCTTATTTGAATTTTATCTCTGTTTCTATTGTGCCGTATCAATATTTTGTTTCTTTTCCGCTTTTTATATTTTTAATTTTTTTACTATTTTTTCAATTTATTTTGTACTATTCTTTCAATTTCTTTTACTATTCTTTCAATTTAATTCTTACTGTTCTTTGAAATTAATTTTTTACTATTCTTTTAATTTACTTTTTACTCTTCTTTCAAATTATTTTTTTACTAGTCTTCCAATTTTTTTACTATTCTTCCAATTTATTTTTACTATTCTTTTAATTTAATTTTTACTGTTCTTTTAATTTACATTTTACTATTCTTTCAAATAATTTTTTTACTATTCTTTTAATATACTTTTTTAATGTACACTTTTTCTTTTCTTATTAATTAATTTACTTTTTACTATTCTTTCGAATTTTTTTTACTATTCTTTAATTTTTTTTACTATTCTTCTAATTTTTTTACTATTCTTTTAATTTACTTTTTTAAAGTACACTTTTCCTTTTCTTATTAATTAATTTACTTTTTACTATTCTTTTAAATTTTTTTTACTAGTCTTTCAATTTTTTTACTATTCTTTCAATTTATTTCTTACTATTCTTTCAAATGAATTTTTTTACTATTCTTTTAATTTACTTCTTACTATTCTTTCCAATTATTTTTTTACTAGTCTTTCAATTTACTTTTTACTGTTCTTTTAATTTACTTTTTTAATGAACATACATTTTTTCTTTTCTTATTAATTAATTTACTTTTTACTATTCTTTCAAATTTTTTTTACTATTCTTTAAATTTTTTTACTATTCTTCTAATTTTTTTACTATTCTTTTAATTTACTTTTTTAATGTACACTTTTCCTTTTCTTATTAATTAATTTACTTTTTACTATTCTTTTAAATTTTTTTTACTAGTCTTTCAATTTTTTTACTATTCTTTTAATTTACTTTTTTAATGTACACTTTTCCTTTTCTTATTAATTAATTTACTTTTTACTATTCTTTTAAATTTTTTTTACTAGTCTTTCAATTTTTTTACTATTCTTTTAATTTACTTTTTTAATGTACACTTTTCCTTTTCTTATTAATTAATTTACTTTTTACTATTCTTTTAAATTTTTTTTTCTAGTCTTTCAATTTTTTTACTATTCTTTCAATTTATTTCTTACTATTCTTTCAATTTACTTTTTACTGTTCTTTGAATTTCCTTTTTACTATTCTTTCAATTTACTTTTTACTTTACTTTTTACTATTCTTTCGGTTTATTTTTTCACCGTATACTTTTCTTTTTATTTCTTTTTCTGTTTCAATAATTTTCATTTATTTTCATACTATTATCTCGCGTTTGTTCTTTCCTTTCCTTATTGCTTTTATTTATTCCGTTTTTTCTTACATTTTCCCTCTTACTATTTAATAGTAAAAAAAATTTACTTTACTATTTACTATTTTTCATTTTAAAGTCCCAATTTTTTTCTTTATAATTTTTCTTCTTTCGTTATTTTGGCGATTTTGTTAATTTTCGTTTACTTTATTCATTTCACTTTTGCTTTTAATCTTTTTTCTTCCCTTGTTTTTCCTCTTCTTTATTTTTTCTCTCCGTGTTTTTACTTTTCGTTTTTTTCTTCCTTTCGGTTTTACTTTTCGTTTTTTTCTTCGTTTTAGTTTTTACTTTTCGTTTTTTTCTTCGTTTTGATTTTTACTTTTTGTTTTTTTCTTCTTTTCGGTTTTTACTTTTCGTTTTTTTTTCGTTTCGGTTTTTACTTTTTGTTTTTTTCTTCGTTTCGGTTTTTACTTTTCGTTTTTTTCTTCGTTTCGGTTTTTACTTTTCGTTTTTTTCTTCCTTTCTGTTTTACTTTTCGTTTTTTTCTTCCTTTTGGTTTTACTTTTCGTTTTTTTCTTCGTTTCGGTTTTTCTCGACATTGTTATTTACTTCTTTTCGCATTTTTTTTCTTCCTATCTATTTTTTTTCAATTTTTCTTCCATTATATTTTTTCCTCTCTTCTTTTTTTTAACCCTAATTATTTTTTTTTTATCATCATTTCGTTCGTTTTTCCCTTAATCGTTCACGCTCCCGGTAATTTTTTTTCGGTATTCTCATCTCGTTTCTGAAATTATGTCTTCTTCAGCGTATTTTCCGTTTTCTAATTTCGCTCCTTAATTTTCGGGATGCCTTGCATTCTCTGGTTCCCTCCGCTCCGTTCCCGTTCATGCGGAGTGGAGCTGTTAATGATCTTGTGCTGGTTTCACCGGTCAACCACATAGAGTGCGTATAATAACGCCTTCATTAAAGACAACTATAGAGAGAGAGAGAGAGAGAGAGAGAGAGAGCTTCCATATCCCTCTTTTAGTATCCCCTATACATACTTATATACCATTCCAATCTGCTCAAGGTAATTTAGAAACTCAACGATGTTGGCCGGGGTTCAGATTTTGAGCCGGATTTTGTGATTATTCTAAAGAATACTATTATAAACCCCCTCACTCTTTGTCTCGCTCTCTCTCTCTCTTGCTGTCTCTTTCTCTCTCTTTCTCTCTCTCTTTCTCTCGTTTCCATAAAAGGCTTGTTAAACGCGACTAATTTCGTAAGATTTTAAGTTGTAACCATTTGCGAGAGAGTCAGTGTGGCATTACGAAAATTGGAGTAGCAAATCAGCCAGGATTACATGCGGTCCCTTAATGAATAGAATTTGTCTCGCCCAGTCCCATTTTGTTACCTTGAGAAGTAAAATCAAGAGGGATTTAATTTGCCCGCAACGGGACATTCCACGCATCTCACTTTCTCGGAAATGCTAACGTTTTAACATCTCAAGTCCTCGCCAATCTGTCTTTCTCTCTGTCTCTCCTTTACTCTCTCTCTCTCCCCTATTATTATCATTATTATTTGCAAATTCTCAATTTTTTTCCATTTTTATCCTTTTTCCTTTCCTTTTTCATTTTTATGCATTTTTTCAGTTGTTTCTTTTCTTTTTTTTTTGTTTTTTTCTACTCTTTTTTCTGCTTTTTTGCCTTCTTCCTGCCACTGTTAATAAAGGGTTCTAAATTAGAGCTGATTTCGGTATTAAAAAAAAAAAATTAAGATTTAATACCAAAATTGGTACTAAATACCAAATACTAAATGCTAAATACCTTTCTTTTTACAGGGTGCTTTTCTTTTTTTCGCATTGATTACCTTTTGCTTTTTTTTGCTATTTTTTTTTACCTTTTATTTACAATTTTTCGACAAAGAAAAATATTTCGTTCACCTTTCATAAATTGATTGCTTTTTAATTTCTTTCTTTAAATTAAATACGACATTTATTTCGAAACCTACTTTCGCAATCTTTTTACCACTCTGTCAAAAAATTTATTCTCTTGCACAGTTTTCTTGAAAGTATCAACAGGGTTGCCACAGGTCAGGGAAGTTAGGGAAAAGTCAGGGATTTTTAGTAAAAGTACTGGAAAAAATCAAATTTCAAAAATTCATAAAAATACTCTAAATTTTGATGTTTTTTTGCTTCCCTTGTAAACTATAAAAATAACCACGAATTTTAAAACAAAAACCTTGAATTTTTTCCATTTCAGACACAAATTTCTTTTTAAATAACTTAATTTTTAAAGAACTATCATAAAATTATGACTTATAAATTATGTAATGAATAATTTTTACAATTTTCATAAATACTAGATTGATAAAAGAATTTTAATTAAAAATACTAAAAAAAATTCATTTTGGAAAAGTTACAAATAATTACAAAAATTCAATTATTTTCAAAAGTAATAAAATTTTTCACAGAAATTCAATTATACTAAAAAAATTTTTTAAATTCTGGTCATTTCAATTATATTTTTAAAAATAAAAAAATTCTCCAAAATTCAATTATGTTCAAAATTTTTTTTTTAAATTCTCGTCAAAATTTCAATTATCTCTATAAATAATACAATTCTTCATCGAAATACAATTATTTTTAAAATCTTAAATAAAATTCTTGGAAAAATTTCACAGGAATTCAAGAATTTACAAAATTTTTGATGAATTTCTTCTAAGTAAACCAATTATTGTCATAAATAATACAATTTTCACAGGAATTCAATTGTTTAATATAAAAAATTTTTAATAATTTTAGGAATAATATCAATTATTTACAATGAATTTTATAAAATTCGTCGCAAGAGTTCAATTATTGAAAAAAATTTTAAAAAAGTCATTTTCAAGAATTCAATTATTTTTAGAAATAGTAAAATTCTTCGTCGAAATTCAAATATTTTTATAAACCTTTATAAAATTCGTTGGAAGAATTAAATTATTTTCAAAAGTAATAGAATTCTTCGCAGAAATTCAATTATGTTCAAAAATTTTTGTCAAAATTTCAATTATCTTTATAAATAATAAAACTCATCAATATTCAATTATTTAAAAAAAAATTTTTTAATTTTTGTCAAAATTTCAATTATCGTTACAAATAATACAATTCTTTTTCAAAATTCAAATATATTTAAAAACTTGATTAAATTTCTTGTTAAAATTTCACAGAAATGCAATAATTTATGAAATTTTTAATAAATTTCTTTGATATAATTCAATTATTTTCATAAATAATAAAATTTTCACGTGAGTTCAATTATTTAATATACAAAATTTTATAAAATATTTTTAAGAATATCAATTATTTAAAAAGATTTTTATAAAATTCGTCGCATGAATCAATTATTTAAAAAAAAATTGACAAAGTTCTTTACAAGAATTGAATTATTTTTTGTAAATAATAAAATTCTTCACCGAAATTCAATTATTTTAGAAAAATTTTAATAACATTTTTGGAAATTTTTTAAAATTATTTTCATGAATAACAAAACTCATCGCAGGATTTTAATTAATTTTGGATACAATATTTTAATGAAATTCCTCGAAAAATGTAATTATTTTTAAAAGTTTTATTAAAATTTGTCAAAAGAATTCAATTATTTAAAAATTTGTCTTTAAAATTCTTTATGAGAATTCAATTTTAACAAACATTCAATTTTTCAATAAATTATTTATTTTTTCAATTCAAATAATTGAATTTTTTTAGAATTATCTGATAAAAATTTATTGAGAAATGAAATAATTAAACATTCAGTTGTTCAATAAATTATTTATTTTTCAATTCAAATAATTGAATTTTTCTAGAATTTTTTGATAAAAATTTATTGAGAAATGAAATTACCGAATAATCAATTTATTGTTTATGGAACTAATTGAATTATTGCAACGAATTTTATTACAATTTTTTCAAATAATTGAATTCCTTTGAGAAAATTTACTACTTTTAAAAATAATGAAATTCCTGCGAAGGATTTTATTAGGATTTTTGTAAATAATTATATTTTTGTTGAAAAATTTCATGGTTATTTAAATTATAACAAAACATGAAGAAGGTGATCGCCTTCTTTATGTTTTGTAATAATATTATTATAAATTGTTGAGTTTCAAAAAGGTTTGAATTTGAATGTTCTGAAGAATTTTAATTCCCGTGGAAAAGTAATAATTAAATACTTATTTAAAAATTTAGTTATTGATGTTTTTGAATAATTTTACAGTTTATGAAATTTGTAAATAAATTTAATAGAACATTTTTTGAGTATCTAATAACTTTTGGAGTAAATCAAAATATTTTTTATGGCCAGGGTAAAAGGGAGAATTTTGTCTGGAAATCAGGGAAAAATAAAATTAAATATTTGTGGCAACCCTGTATCAATTTTTTATTTGATCCACATTTTTGGTATCAATTCGTTGCCATTTGATTCTTTTAAGTTAACAGTGTGAATAACAAACAAAAAACTCTTTTTTTCGCATTTTTTTTCTGTCTCCGCAAGAAACAAAAGAGTAAAAATTTGAAAAAGGAAAAAAATGCCGAATAGAAAAAGAGAAAAATAAACGCAAGAGTGAAAGGAAGGAAATAAAGAAAAGTGGAGAACAGAAGAAAAATTTTCCAAACCACATTTGAAAATAAAATTCCGTTCAACATAAATTTTCCCCAACAACGTGCCAAAAGATATATTGTGTCTTTTTTTGTTTTTGTTTTTTCGCTTCAAGGAAAAATATTTGACGAAAGAAAATTGAGAATTTGAAAATAAAAAAAAGAACACTCTTTTTCTCCCTGAAGAAGGGTTTGATTTTATTATTTTCCCCCGTTCTTTCGTTAAAACAAAAAAAAAAAAAAAGAAAGAAGAAGAGTGGGAGAAAAAAACCAATGGAGAAATCAATGAACGGAACCGAACTCCATCACGATTAAATGCTAGTCTCTTGGGACCAATTAGAGTGTTGCCTATCTGAAAACAAGGGCTCTGTGAAATGGAAAACATTTCGTTCGTCATGCTCTCGTGAAACTGCATTTTCCCTTGAAATTGAAAACGGACTAGTGGAGAAACAGTGGTACTCGAAACTTGATATTTCCTACCGCCAAACGACTTTGGACTGAAACAGTGTATTCTGTCTCTCTTTCTCTCTCGCTCTCTCTCTCTCTCAATATATAAGTACAAGAAGTACAAGGAATAGCCATACCATTGCTTGGTGTGGATCGAAGGACAATCAGGAGCTTTTGGACGAAACGAGCAACCGCACACTAAGAGACAAAAGCGCGCGCGATTCACTGACTTGGTCCTTCAAGTCTTGACGCACTTGACTCGAGCACTGAAATAAGAGGAGTCAAAGTGATTTGCCGTTGCAGCCAAAGTCAAGGAGGTACATTCCTAGATTTCTTGCCGTCAAGTCCCTCTTCTCTCTCTCTCTCTATTTCTTCCTTTTAGTTGGCATTTCACACGATGCTCGACGGACCGAGAATCGTGGTCAACGCATGCCGCAAATAAGTGCCATTTTATACGCGAGAAAAATCTCTCCAAGAAAAATTCAACTTCATATATAGATATAGAGGGAAGGAGAAGGTATATTAACCTTCAGGACATTTCACGTGTCTCGTGCTACTGACAGATGCTATGTTTAAATGTAACGCGTTGAATTTTATTATTCGGGAAACTGATTTTTCTTTTATGAATTTTCTGAAAGTGACATTTTTTATGTCTCGATTAATTTTACAAAATCTACTCTTTAACAATTATCATCAATTTCCAAAGTGAAAATTTAGCACTTATTTATCATTTTTAAAAGAAAATTAAATAATTTTATTCAACTTAATTTACGTAATAACTAAATTACTTTCATCTCCGAAGCCTTTTCAACATGTCTCCAATAGGACTTCTAGAATAAAATTAAATTTTCATTTTTTTTTATTCTTAGAAATTTTTTATATTGTCAGAAAGTACAATGTTTTTTCTATCATTATGTGCATTTTAAAAATTTGCAGACCTCACTTTTATTTTTGATAAAAATGTTTAAACTTTGTCTTCAGTTTTAGGTTAAAATTACTTTACAATGATTACTGACGCATTTTATACTTTAAAAATATCTTAAACAAAATTTTAATGCACATTAAAATAAAGCTGAGAATCTGACGTTAAATTTTTCTATATTTTATCTACAAAAAGGAGAAAAATTATTGCTGTTATAAATAATCGAAATTTACATTTTTCTCCAAGTAAAAATTAATTTCATCTCCGAAGCCTTCCTGTTTAATAAATAACTGAATGTAGAAGTAAATTTAACGGAATATTTCGATGGTAATATAAAATGAGGGTGTGAGATTTGTATGTTTTACTAAAAAACATATTTTAATTGCGCCCTAATGTATACAAATATGAAAGAAAATTTATTTTTCATCTCCGAAGCTTTTCATCTCCGAAGCCTTTTCCTTGAAATTTGCTAGTTTTTCTTTTGTTTTTAGTATTTACCTGCATTGCTTTGAAAAAATTAACCCAAATTACCATTAAATCAAATACTTTAAATACATTTATATTTTCATCTAATTGAATATATTTGGTATTAAAATATACAAATTATTAATTTTTAAGCAGTGTAATTTTATTTTCGATTTCGTGAACGCGTTATTGGCGTGAATTTTTAATAGAAAAGCTCGCCAATTAAATAAAATTAATTTAATGGAGCAACAATAATATTTTTCAAATGAAAAAAACTTTAATATTTTTAAGAATTAATTTTGCGCAACCTAAAAATCTTACTCTTGAGTATGAAATTAAGTAGTTTTAATAGAAAAAACCATGTAATTGAAGAAAAAAATTAATTGAAAAACTGAAATTTAAAAGTGTCACTTTCAGAAAATTCACCCATATCCGAATTTCTTTTCTCTTTCTGCTTTTTATATTTTCTATGAAAATTTTTAATTCTGTTTAAAAAAATATTAATTTTGTTTAAAAATTATCAATTTTGTTTAAAAACATTTTATTTTGTTTAAAAAATATTCATTTTGTTTAAAAATATTTTAATTTTGTTGAAAACTGTTTTAATTTTGTTTAAAACTTTTTAATGTTCACGAAAAAAAAATCTTCACCTGGAACAACTAAAAATTTCACTTTATTAGCAAAATTTTTAGTTATTGTAGCGAATACTTTCGCTATTTCAACGAATACTTTCGCTATTTTAGCGAAAGTTATCGCTGTTCCAGTTAAAGGTTTTTTACGTGTTCTTTAAAAATGTTTTAATTTTGTTTGAAACTTTTTAACGTTCTTTAAACATTTTTTATTTTGTTTAAAATTTTTAATTCTGTTTAAAAAAATATTAATTTTGTTTAAAAACATTTTATTTTGTTTAAAAAATATTCATTTTGTTTAAAACTTTTTAACTTTGTTTAAAACTTTTTAATTTAGTTTAAAATTTTTTAATTTTGTTAAAAAATTTACAAAATACTTATCGATTTGAAAACTTGTATATTTTCGCTGAAACAATTCACTGAACATTAAATTAAAATGTATTTGTTTAATTCTATACAAAAAAAATTAAAAATACATTTTAATTACGGGTTTAAATAACATATTTAAATAAAAATAAACAAACAAAATTTAAGTAAAATTAGTTAAAATATTTATTTTGTTAATACGGTAATTTTTTATAAACAATTGGCTAAATCTTTATGCAAACGTTTGTTTACTTTTTACACAAAATTTCTACAAAAGACTTAACTAAAACAATTTCTAAAAATATTAATTTGGAAATTTTTACACAATTTTTTCGGTAAATTTTGGTTAAAACTTTTGGTAAACATTTCTTTCAAAAAACTGGCTAAACTTTTATATAAACACTTTTGTTTAATTTTTACAGAAATTTTTTTTTATAATGATTTGTCTAAAACTTTAGAAAAACACTTGTTTTAAAATTTAAACAAAAATTTACGTAAAAATTTTGCTAAAATTATAAATTTTAACATATATTAATGATTAATATTTTAATTAGAATGTTTATTAATATATTAATTTTAAATTTAATAGACAAATTTTTATAAAAGTTTAACTAAATCTGTATAATCTAATTTAATTTAATTGTTGTAAGTTTTTTAAAATTATAGTCAAATATTTGTAAAAGTATTATTTGTTTGAATTTTTCTTAAAAAACTTCACTCAAACTTTATGTAAAAATTTTTTTAATTTTCACTTAAATTTTTTACAGTAAATTTTCTTAAACTTTAGCTAAATATTTGATTCGAGAGGTAAACAAAGACTTTTAAAGATATTTGGCTGAAACTTTATTTATAAAGTAAATATTTGTTTTTAAAATTTATTACAGAAGTATTTTTTTACAAAAATTTGGCTAAAATTGTTTCAAACATTTTCTTCGTTTGTACAAAAACTTTTTAAAAACCTGTCTAAAACTTTGTGTAAATATTCGTTTCAAAATTTCAATAAAAACTGTTACGAAAAATTAACTAAAAGTGTATATAAAGATTTGTTTAATTTCCAGATACAAATTTTTAGAAAATTTAGCTAATACTTTGTAGTTTGTATAAAAATTTATTACAAAATTCACTTAATAATTTTATTAAAAATCTACAAACATAAATTGAATAAACATTCAATTTTTCCATCTTAAAAACTGTGTTTTATATAAATTATTTAAAAAAAGAAATTAAAACTCCATTGTCAAATTTTTATTTTCCATTGGAAAAAAGAAGCGCAGGAATAAAAAAAAGTAAAAGAAATTAAAAGAAATTAGAAGAAATTTAAAGAATTTCAATTTTAATTTAAGGAAATTTGAAAAATTAGAATGAAACAAAATAAAAGTTTAAAAATAAATCCACATAACTTTAAAGACACACAAAATTAATTCACACATAATTTTAAAAAATTATTACTGAAAAAATAATTTTAATTGCAAAATTTTGATTAAAAACTTAAAATATTTTTCTATTCCTCGCAAATATTTTACATACTCTTCTCTTTCTGTTTTTGTAAATTTAATAAACAATATAGATGTAACTTGTTGATATATTTAATTTCTAGTGTAAACCGTGTTTGTTTCGCGCAAAGATAGTTAAAATGTTTACGACCCTTTAAATCTCAACGAGTTAAATGTGAACGATTCAAAAGCAATTAGTCACAAGTCCCAAGCGAGGGCGGAAATTTAGTTTTAGTTCCACAGTTATGTAGTTTAAGACGTCTGCTGGATTTTTTAAAGCTATTTTCCATTTGCTTTTTATTCCACTATTTGGCAATAATAATAATATTAATAATAATAATAATAATAATAGTAATAAAGATTTATTAAAATTATTTATTATAATATTTATTATAATAAATAATAAAGATTTATTAAAATAATTTATTTTAATATTTATTATAAGAAATAATAAAGATTTATTAAAATAATTTATTTTAATATTTATTATAATAAAGATTAGAATAAAAAGGGAATAAAAGTATAAAACTTATAATTAATATATAGAATTACAAATAATAATTATAATAATATAAATACTAACAGAATAATAAAAAAATAATAATGGCAATAATAATAGTAATAATTTTTGTATTTTTATTCTTGTAAATTTTATTAAAATAAATAATAAATAATTTTCAATTAAACAAAAATTTTTTTAATAATTTTTTAAAAATATGAATAACAATAAATAATAAAAATTACTATTATTATTAGCTAGGTAATTACGTAATTAGTGATATAGATATTATGTGTTAACAAGTTAAACATTGTCGAAAAATTATAACAAATAATTTCCTCGAAATTTCCGCAACAAATTGTCTGTTTTTCACATATTTTTTTCTAAATTCGAATTTTACGAGTAAAATTTTTCCATTGAGAAAGATGTGTATATATATATATATACATAAAAATATATATAGAATAAGTTGAAGCTTTTGATCTCAACTATATTATATCAAATGGAAATTTTCTTCATTTGAACTTTAAAGAACTTCAAGTACACAGCTAAGTTCCTTGAGGAAAAATTTATTAATGATGCCTTCTCTCTTACTTTTTTTTCTATTTTTCTCGTTTTTTTTTTTTTTTTATTTGAAAAGAAAGTTTTCTAAAGGAGAAAATTGATTAACGACGCATACTTTAGTTTCCATTCTTAAAAAATAGAGGAAAAATTAGCTGCTTTAGTGAACACTTTGAACGATATAAACACACACATTTTATGTGTGTGTATATATCTACATATAAAAAGTGTAAAAAAAAGGAAGGAAAAAAAATTGATGCTATAAAATTAACTATATTTGCATCCGCAGTAGAGAAAATATTGCCAAGATTAAATATTGAACTAATTTTTATCGCCAATATTGACCCATGGTACGTCAGTTTTTACACTGGCCGAGCCTAGAGTTTTTATATTTATCCAATATTGGTATAAAATTCTCATGCAAAAAAAAAAAAATATGTTCCTCCTAGGAAAAAAATATTTTTAATATTAATTTTTATATTTTTTTTATTAATTTTTTATTATATTTTTTTAATAAATTAAATTTATTTTATTGAATATAATAATTCTAATAGTAAAGGTTCTAATTTGCTTTTTTGTAAAATTAATATTAATTTTTTACAACAATTATATTATTAATTTTTTATTATATTTTTTTAATAAATTAAATTTATTTTATTGAATATTTTAATAGTAAAGATTATAATTTGCTTTTTGGTAAAATTAACATTAATTTTTTACAACAATTATATTATTAATAGCAATCACTATCACTATCACTATTAATTGATGTAGTACGTAAAAATAATAAGAATTGAAAAATAATGAAGGTAGAAAAATAATAAAAATGGAAAAATAATTAAAGTAGAAAAATAATTAAAGTGAAAATAATAAAAATTGAAAAATAATTAAGGTAGAAAAATAATAAAAATGGAAAAATAATAAAAGTAGAAAAATAATTAAAGTAAAAATATTAAATGTAGAAAAATAAAAATAGAAAAAATAAACAAATGATAAAAAATAATAAAATAAATAATAATGCCAAAATTAATAAATATTGATAATTAATTTTTTAATTTTTCATTCTTAAATTAAAATTTTTTTTCAAATACTCCATTTTTCATATAATTTTTTTTTCAACCCCACATAATAAATTATAAATACTACACTTCGAAATAAGTGCGAGTATATATCTCAATCCGCAATGGCTAGTTAAAGGAATAAATAACGAATCCATTTTTTGCGTGCACATAAGTTTCCTTTTTAATAATTTATTCGCTAAATCTGTGTTTTTTTAAGACTGTGCAATCTCACAATTTTCTTCTCTCCCCTATATTTTCTAATAATACAAGAGTTTATTTTTTCCCCCTATTACTCGTATTTTACGCTAATCTGTATAAATAAAGAAAAAAAAAAAAAGAAAAAAAATCACACACTTTTTTCTTTTCTCTTCAAAATAAAATATATAAATCTTCAGTTAGTGAAAAACTTTTCCTTTTTCTTTTTCTTACTAAATCTATTGTGTGATTATTAGCATGATAAGGGGTCGCGCTACCAAAAAAAAAAAAAAAGAAAAGAAGGGACTGCTTGAAAAAATTGAGTCTTTGATTTTGCCAAAAGGGAAATCGAGTTTTCATAACGAAATCAATGAGAGAGAAGATTCGAGATTGTTTTTTCGGGGGTGAAAGAGGGAGGAAGGGAGGTAGGTTAAAATAGTGAGGGGAGGGGGGAAGAAGGCTCTTTTTCTCTTGTTGAAGATATTGCCTTGGGAATTGTCGAGGAAATTTATCGGCACGCAAGTAGGCCACTGAAACAACCACGGGTACTTAAGTCCTAGTCCATAAATCTTAGACGCCCATTCAACTACCCTCAGGGAGCGCGCGAATCGCTGAATGCGATTCCAATTCGGGAGTTTCAAGTACACTTTTCCCTCCTGAACCTCCCACCCTTCTTGCCCCCCCCCCCACCCTCAGAAATGAGATCTATGGTCAGTCGATTTTTGCAATTTATGCAGGTGACAGTCGAGGGGTGGGGGGAGTGGAAAAAAATTTGAATTATCACTTTGTAGCCACACTTAGCTGTAAGGGGAGTTTACTTATCTGAAAAGTAGTCCTGGGGATTTTTTTCTTTATATAATCTTTTTTGCCCGCTGGGAATGGAGAAGGTAACTTTGAATTTTTTAATTTTTGTTTATTTGTTGTTGAGGAGAAATTGAAATTGTTTGAATTTTGAATATTAAAAACGCTGGAAGACTATAAGTAAAAAGTAGTAAATAAAAGGAATAAAAAAACAAAATAAAGAAAATAAATAAATAAAAATAAAAAAAACAAAATACAGGGTAAAATAAACAAAATGAATAAATAAACTAAATAGTTGAACAAAATAAGTTAATAAATGAAATAAACAAAATAATGTAAATAAAAAAACAAAATGTAACAAACAAAAAAAAACAAAAAAAAAAACAAACAATCCAAAAAATATTAAATAGACTGAATGAACTTAATGATTAAGTAAATAAAAAAGCGAAATAAACGAAATAATTAAACAAAATATAGAAACAAACAAAAAGAATAAACAAAAATGAAATAAACAAAATGAAGAAACTTAATAAAGAAATAAACAAACAAAGAATAAACCGGAACTAGTAAAATAAATGAAATAAATAAACAAAATGAATAAATAAAGATACGAAATAAATAAACAAAATAAGTAAATAAGTGAAATAAACAAAAAAAAAAGTAAATAAATAAACAAACACAGAATAAATAGAAGTAGAAAACTTAATAAAGTAGATAAACAAAGTGAATAAATAAATTAAATAAATAAAGAAATCAATAAACAAAATAAATAAACAAAATAAGTAAATAAATGAAATAAACAAAAAAAGTAAATAAATAAACAAACACAGAATAAATAGAAGTAGAAAACTTAATAAAATAGATAAAGAAAGTGAATAAATAAATGAAATAAATAAAGAAATAAATAAACACAGAATAAGTAGAAGTAGAAAACTTAATAAAATAGATAAAGAAAGTGAATAAATAAATGAAATAAATAAAGAAATCAATAAACAAAATAAATAATCAAAATAAGTAAATAAGTAAAATAATCAAAATAATGTAAATAAATAAACAAACACAGAATAAGTAGAAGTAGAAAACTTAATAAAATAGATAAAGAAAGTGAATAAATAAATGAAATAAAGAAAGAAATCAATAAACAAAATAAATAATCAAAATAAGTAAATAAGTGAAATAATCAAAATAAAGTAAATAAATAAACAAAATGAATAAATGTACTAAATAAAAAAAGAAAAAAAGGAGAAATAAACGAAATATTTAAACAAAATGTTGAAACAAAAGAGAAGAAAGAAAAAAAAATAAACAACAATAAAATGAACAAAATGAATAAATAAATGAACTAAATAATGAAATAAATAAACAAAATATGTAAATAAACGAAAAACCAAAATAAATGTACTAAATAGATAAATAAACTAAATAAATAAAGGAAATAATTAATGTAAAGTAAATAAATAAACGAAATGAATAAATAAACTAAATATATAAACAAAATAAGAAAAAAAACTAAATTGATAAATAAACTAAATAAATAAACAAACAAAAATGCGAAATAAACGAAATAAATAAACAAAATAAAAAAGTCAAAGAAACAAAACAAAATTTAATAAACAAAAACGAAATAAACACAACGAACAAATAAATGATCCAAATAAAAAAACCGAAAAAATAATAAACAAACATAAAATTATAAGGACAAGTTAAAAAAGTAAAATGAATAAATAAATAACCAAAATGAATAAATAAATGAACGAAATAAATAAACAAAATGAATTAATAAATGGACGAAATAAATAAGCAAAATGAATTAATAAACTAAATAAATTAACAAAATAAGAAAATTAACTAAAAGACCAGAATAAATAGACTAAATTAACAAAAAAACTAAATAAATAAATATAATAAAGAAAGAATCAAAAAAAGATTTTTAAAAAACAATATAAGCAGAACAAGTGAGGGAAATAAAATAAAAAACCAAAATTTTTGAAAAACTCGTTCATTAAATCTTTGTGAAAGATAAAAAATAAAAATTGTTAATTATTATTAACTATTATCTACTATTACAAGTGTTAATTATTAATTTCCAATTTTTTTTTAAATGTAAACTGAACTATTACAAATTTTTATTTAAATAATTTTCTTAACAATAATATTTACAATTCATATTGTTACGAATAAAATATAAATATAATATTTGTGAATGAATTATTTATAATAATGAAGTTTTTAATGTCCGTGTGGTTTTTTAATTGTTTAAAAAGTTGGAAATTCTATTTTTTTCAACACTTAGATTATCAAAAATAATACTATCAACAGATATTTAAAAAAAATTATTTATAAATAAAGTATAAAAAATTATTGCTAATAATACTTACTTTTAATATTATTATCAATATTTTTAGTAATATTATTTCACGGAAAAAAAACTTTAACTCGAACAGCGATTACTTTCTCTAAAATAACGAAAGTATTCTTTAAAATAGCGAAATTCGTTGCAATAATTACAAATTTCGCTAATATAGTGAATTTTATATTTGTTCCAGGTGAAGATTTTTTTCCGTATAGTAATATTATTGTTAATATTATTAGTAATAGTAGTAATATTAAAAGAAATATTATTATAAGTAATGTTATTATTATTAGTAATATTAATATTATTAGTAATATTAATATTTTTATTAATATTGTTATTAAAAAATATCTTTCATTATTAATATTAGTTATTAATAATAGTTTCGAACATTATTAGTTATTAAAAATTTATAATAGTATAAATTCGACAAATTATATATTATTTATTTTATCCATCTCACTTTTTTGAGAAATAAAAAATAAAATTTCAAATAAATAAATTTCAATAACTATTCGCTGAGAATGGGGCAGTATTTTTAGTTTTTCCGCTTGAATTTTTCGAGAGACTAAATAAGTAATTTAATTAAAAAATAATAGGAGAAAAGTAGAAAATAGTTTATACACATTGGCAATGGCTACATTTTCTATTTATATTTTATTTCGTTTCGAATCTATTGACTGTCAAATAAATAACATATTTTTTCAAGTCGAAGAAGTAAATTGAATATTGATTTTTGGTGTACGAATAACAAATACGCCTTTATATCCTCAGGGCAATCAAATTGCTGAGAAAGACTTGAATTGCTTTTATTTTTTTCTTCTTTTCTTTTCTTGCTTGCATTCTTTCTTTTTTTTCGTTCTTTTTTTATTTATTTTTGCAAAACGAATTTCTCACATTTCACGTTGTAATTTAATATGGGTTTTTCTGTGAGCGCACACTAAAAGTATCGGAGCAAAGTACCATGTGAATATCATTAACTCGATCCAATATTCGCTTATCGCGAAATTGCTTATGGCGCATTATTTTCTCTCGTCTCTTTTTTTTCAGGTGTCTTGTTGACTACCAAGTAATATCGCTATTATTTGCCTGTAAAATAGGTATTATTATTATTATTATTATTATTTCATTTTTCGAATTTTTTTCATTTTTAAATTCAAATGCTATTAAATTGATTTCCTAAAGTAACGTTGTATTAAATAGTCATTTATTAATAATAATAATAATAATAATAATAATAATAATAATAATAATAATAATAATAATAATAATAATAAATAATATTTGCTTTAAAAACGAATTTTTACATTTTGTTTTCGTTTATTTTTTCGATTGATCCTTCTTTTGTTTTCAATCATTTTTTTTTTTTTGAACAGGAAAAAAATCGAAACGGGAAATAAAAAATTTCGTGTTTCCGGCTCACTGTGGATAAATTTTAAATGCTCGAATTTAGGCATAAATTTTCACGATACCCGGAAAGATATTGAACAAAAGGTAAACCCTTTTTTGCGTGACTCTTCCATTGACTTGCTTTTCCCTCCCCTCCCTTCGCCCTTTAGAATATATACTGCGACCCTTTTAACGGCTGAATTTTTTATATCCGAGTTTTGCAAACTAAATTTATCGATTTCAACTTAACAGTCATCAATTATGGAAAATAACAAGTTTTTCAAACTTCTTTTCTTTACGACTTTTGAGAAAATCAAAAAAAAAATTTACTTCATTGATTATATTTTTTATTATTAAAAATTACATTGAAAAAAATTATTGTTTTTTTTAACTGAAATTTACTAGTTGCGGAAAAAAGTGGGAAAAATTTTTCGAGTTTTTAGGTACAGAGAGAATGAAGTAAAGTTATAAATTAATTGAAATTGTATTTAAAAAATTATTTTTTTATTAATAAGAATAAAATTTATTTGTTTATTTATAAATTTATGATTAAATAGATTTATTAATAATAAATTTATGAATAAATAGATTTATTAATAATAAATTTATGAATGAATAGATTTATTGATAATAAATTACTATTTACTAACTTAAATGATTAATTTATTCACTTAATGTTATTTTTCTGTGTTAGCATTTTGCAAGTAAAAAAAATTAACTGATTAAAAATATTGGCGAATTGAAATTATAAATTTATAAAATTGTTAACAAATGAAAATTATTATCTGATTAAAAATATTTATTAATGGAAAAGAAAAAATTATTATAAAAAATTGTTAATTTACTTAAAGTATTAATTTGTTTAAATTATTGTTATTGTCGAATTGAAATTATAAATTTGTAAAATTGTTAACAAATTAAAATTACTAGCTGATTAAAAATATTTGTTAATGGAAAAGAAAAAATTATTATAAAAAATTATTAATTTATTTAAATTATTACTTTATTTAAAGTATTAATTGATTTAAATTATTATTATTGTCGAGTTGAAATTATAAATTTGTAAAATTGTTAACAAATGAAAATTACTAGCTGATTAAAAATATTTGTTAATGGAAAAGAAAAAATTATTATAAAAAATTATTAATTTATTTAAATTATTACTTTATTTAAAGTATTAATTGATTTAAATTATTATTATTGTCGAGTTGAAATTATAAATTTATAAAAATTGTTAACAAATGAAAATTATTATCTGATTCAAATTATTAATTCCTGGAAAAGAAAAAATTATTATACAAATTGTTAATTTATTTAACGTATTAATTAATTTAAATTGTTAATTTATTTAACGTATTAATTAATTTAAATTGTTAATTTATTTAAATTATTATTATTTTCGAATTAAAATTATAAATTTATAAAATTGTAAACAAATGACAATGATTAGCTGATTAAAAATATTAATTAATGGAAAAGAAAAAGTTATTGTACGAACTACTAATTTGTTTAAATTATTAATTTGTTTAAATTATTAATTTGTTTAAATTTTTAATTGATTTAAATTCTTAATTTATTTAAATTACTATTAAATACTGAAAATTACCAATTTTGAATAATTAAGGGACAGAATTAGAAAAAAAAATTGCACTTAAATGAAAGAATAAATAGAATTTCATTGAGTGTAATTTTTTTCTATGAGATTATGGACGTTTCGATTCTTTGCTCTCCCTATTATAATGTGAAGCACATGAGTATGTAATTGATTAATCAATTTTTTCCAGGGATGAAAATACGAGAAAATGATAAAGACTTGTTTTGTGTTATATATTTAGGGATAGTTTTTTTCCCCGCCCTTTGGGGTTTACTTTCCTTTAATCTAATCCCGATAAGTCAATTGCTTGTTATACAGAATTGACATACGAATCACGAAAAAAGTGATTGATGAATATAGAATAGTGTAGTAAAAAGTTGATTCTTCCAAAAAAAAACCCAGATCGATTTATTTTTTTCCTTCAAATCACAACCGAATGTACAACAATTTCGAAAAGAATTACTAAAAAAAAAATTTTTTTTCCTTTTATATTTTAATGAAATGTAAATTCATTTTTGTCTTAGTGAAAATATTTCTTTTCTTTCACTAAGGAATTTAATTTTGATATTTATAATTTTTAGTTCGTTTCTTTTTTCAATTTTTTCCTTTTGATTATTTTAGTTTTTTTTCTTTTGATTATTTTAGTTTTTTCCTTTAATTATTTTAATTTTTTTCTTTAATTATTTTAATTTTTCCCTTTAATTATTTTAATTTTTCCCTTTAATTATTTTAATTTTTTTAAATTCTTTCAATTGTTCCATTCAATTTTTTTTTATTTTGATATTTTAATGTATTTTACGTTCCTAAAGTTTCGAACGTTCAAGTAATGAACAATATTTTTTTTTTCTAATTTGAATTTTATTTACAAAAAAAAATTATTTTTAAGATTGAAACAATTTAATTCTAAACTAAATATTGCTCAATTTGAATTAGTTTTCTTTTTTTGATAGTAATTTTGAAAAATACTTGAGGTGAAAAAAATTTCGTTCATTTGAACGTTCAAAACTTTAAAAAAAAATATATATATATATATATATATATATATATATATATATATATATATATATATATATATAAATAACATAATAATATAATTAATTATCAATTAATACTTTAAATAAAGTAATAATACTAAAAATAATAAAGTAAAAATTATTATTATTAAAAAAATTATTATTATTATTATTATTTTTTTTTCTTTTTCCAAATTCATAATTCACTCTAGTTATAATTTTTTGTCTAAAATTATTTTAATTTTTATTGTCAGATCAATTTTTAATTATTATTATGAATATAAACGAAATTCCTTATTTAATCATAATTATTAATAGTAATATTATTATTATTATTATTATTATTACTATCATTATATTATTCGCGGTAAATCGTTAGGCATTAAAATAACACCAAAATGGATTAAAATAACACTAAATTGGATTATTTTAATCCTTTTTGGTGCTATTTTAATACCTAACGATTTACCGTGTTATTATTATTATTTTTGTTATTAAATTATTATTATTATTATTATTATTTTATCTTTTTTTTAATTTTACTTTGTAATTCCCCAAAATGAAACTAATTCCTTGAAGATAATATTTTTTCATTAAAATGAAAAGGGAAATAAACGCCAGTTCAGAATGTATCTAATGAAATTTGTCAGGTGGCTCACTCCTTCATTTCGCAAAAATTTCAGTTGCCCTAACGATATTTCCCAAGAATAAAAATAAAGTAAAGGAAAAAAAAAGTTTTTATCTTCTTAATTATCAAAATTAGCAGAACTTATGCATCTCACGAAAAACAGGTGGTCTGATATTTTCCGCCCGCATTGTAGGGGGGGGGGGTAAGGGAGAGAGAAAGAGAAAGAGCGACCGTGCTCTAAGAAGATAATAGCCTACTGTAGGTAGTTTGAAATAATTATAACGCGGAGAAAGGACGTTAATCAAACTGGTCATCATAACGTCTCAGTAACGAAAACATATTATCAAACGAAATTCCACTTTAATTATTGCTGATGATTATAAATTGTATAATAATTGTAATAATATACACATACCTGTGAGGTAAAACAACGATTAAAAGTGTATTTATATCTAAACAAGTTTTCATGGTTCATGAACGAAAATGTTTCAAAGTTTGAATTTTGGGGAAAAAGGAATTTTTTTCTTTTTTTTTTTGTTATTAATTGTGATTTTATTTTTTAGAGACAAGGATTAAATGTAAATTTATATCTAAACAAGTTTTCATGGTTCATGGACGAAAATGTTTCAAAGATTGAATTTTGGCGAAAAAGGAATTTTTTTCTTTTTTTTCTGTTATTATTAATTGTGATTTTATTTTTTAGGGGCAAGGATTAAATGTGTATTTAAATCTAAACAAGTTTTCATTGTTTCACGAACGAAAATGTTCCAAAGTTTGAATTTTGATAAAAAGGGATTTTTTTTATAATTATTAATTGTAATTCTATTTTTCAGGGACAAGGATTAAATGTATATTTTTATCTAAACAAGTTTTCATTGTTTCACAAACGAAAATGTTCTAAAGTTTGAATTTGGGGGAAAAAAGGAATTTTTTCTTTTTCTTTTTTTATTATTAATTGTGATTTTATTTTTTAGGAAAATTATCAAAAAGAGATAACGCTTTTTGGTAATTTTATTAAATAATAAATTTTTTACTGTTAACAACTTTTAGTATTATTAGCGATTTTGACAAAATTTTGATAGATATGTACATTGAACCTTTTGACGTGAATTTTTCGTTCATCCATCTCTTTGACACACAATTTCGAATCCTAATTTTCGATAGTCGTATTATTTCTACTATAGGGAGAATAATGGCAACGCCTGTACGTTATTTTAAATAGTAATTTTATTCCCATTAATTTTTGTACTTGAATATCAAATTTGGATTTTTTTTATCAAAGTCAAGCTTTCTTATTGAAAATGAGCTTTTTTGTAAAACTTGTCGATGCTTCGAAATCATTCAAAATTCATCAGTGATACAGAAAAAATTTGGATATTAAGAAAAGACGCTGGACTTAAAATTTGTGTTGTTTAAATTTTCCTTTTGATATCGAATTCGACCTTTTTTTACTAATAAAGTTATTTTTTCCGAAATTTAGTTAGTTTTGTATAGCTTATGTTTCAAAACGTTTTTAAAATTTTTCTATGATTCAGAAAAAGCTTTTAATTTCGCAGAAAGACGCTTTCTTGACAATTTTTAAATCAGAATATAAAATTTCGGCTTTTTTACATCAAATTCGAGCTTTTTTTTATAAAAGAAAGGCTTTTTTCAAAACTGTTTTGTACTTAGAAGCTTTTTAGAATTCATTCCTCATTTATAGAAAAATTTAATTTTGAAATGTGACGCTGTTCTTAACAAATATTTTTTAAACCATTTTAGAAATAAAATATCAAATTTGGGACTTTTCATCAAATTCAAGCTTTTTTTTATTAAAGAAGAGCTTTTTCCAAATCGTAGAAAAACTAACAATTTTTTTTGTAAAAACAAATATTATTATTTAACGTTGGTGTTAATTTTTTGCAACCATTTTTGAGGTAAAAAATAATTTTTAGGCTTTCCCCTCAAATTCGAGCTTTTTTAAAATATAAAAACGGGGTTTTCCGACAGTTTTCAGTACTTCGAACTTGTTTAGAATTCATCTCTGATTCAAAAAAAAACTTTAATTTTAAAAAGTGATGTTGGTTTTTACAATTTTCTTTCATCAATTTTTGTTGCTAAATATCAAATTTAAAGTTTTTTTTATAAAATTGAAGCTTTTTTTTATTAAAGAAGAGCTTTTTTCGAAACTTATTCGTCTGTAAATTACGAAAAAATTGAAAACTTTAAAACTGGATCTAGGCTTGGAAACTTTTTCAGTTAACTATCAAATTCAGGCTTTTTTATCAAATTGTAGCTTTTTGTATCAAAATGAAGCTTTTTTTTATTGAAGAAGAGCTTTTTTCGAAACTTATTTGTCTGTAAATTAAGAAAATATTGATCCTTTAAAACTAAATCTAGGCTTGACAATTTTTTCACTTAACTATCAAATTTAGTCTTTTTTATCAAATTGAAGCTTATTTTATACACTGTAAAAAAATTTATTTAATTCAAATAACCGATTATTTGTCTATAATCAAATAAATATTTACTTGAATCAAATAATTAAAAAAAATTGAATTTTAAAAAATGTTCGAATTTCATTAAAAATAAATATATGTTTAACAATTTAACAATTCACCGTTTCTCCAAGGATATAAAATTAAGAAAAAACGTATAAAAACTTTGCTTGTTTTAATTTTATTCAATTCATTAAATTAAATTTTATTAAACTTATTAAATCAAATTTTATTAAATTTATAAAATTAAATTCTGTTAAATTTTTCTTTCAATTTGTCATACTTGGAAAAGCTTTTTAAAAAAATAAACCAATTGACAATATATTCAACAAGAAAAAAATGGTAAAAAAACAATTTTTTTTCCAATTAGTGAAATCCAATTGTTATATTCGTAATTTGAAGAAGAGTAATTGCAATTAATTGAATTTTGGTTTTGCGTATTTTGAATATACATACATGTACACACAGATATATTTGTTATTGAATATTGTACGTAAACATCGTTAAATTATAATTAGGTCTTGATATATACAGTGCAATGATTTTGAATAATCGTTGAAACCACTGACCTAAACTGAACTCATTAACAAATTTGCAAACTTCACAATGGTTTCAGCGATATATATGTATATATATATATATATATATATATATAGACGACATTGACTGGTTGACGAGGAATTTGAATTTATTATTCAAAAGTGTCATTCAATGTCGCAGTACTACTTGGTGAAGGAATGGAAGTAGTTTCGCGTGCAGCTCGACCGTCGAGTCAGATCGCCGAACTGACAACTAAATTAACTTTACAGTGTCGTACACCCGTACACCACGTTCGTTCGTATTGCTCTCTCTCTCTCTCTCTCTACTCTACGACGATGGTCTCTTCTTGTTTCAAAGTATTTTAGAATTAATTTCATCATCTTCTATCTCACTCTCTTCTCTTGTCTGTTTTGCTTTCATTTTGCTCTCTTGGTTCGTAAAGTCCTCTACACACTCACTCTCTCTCTCACTCTCTCTCTAGTCTCTTGTTGTCTACAAGTCTGAAACTGCCGTCGTTGTCGTTGGCACCCAATGTCTTGGCGGTGAGGCGTTATTTTGTGTTCCCGTGTGCCGTTTCGGCTTTGTTCCAGGCGAACTGCAACCGCACGTTTTGTCTCTACCCCAAAATGTTCTAACAGTAACGCTAGGGGAGAGAGAAAGTGCAAAAGCGAGCAATAGGGAAAAAGAGAGAGAGAGAGGTTTAGAGAGAAAGCTAGCGATAAAAAAAGAGAGAAGGGGAGGGAGAAAAATAGAGAGAGAAAAAAGACGAGGAATAGAGAAAAAGGCGAGCAAAAGAGAGAAAGAGAGAAAAAGAAAGAAGAAGAGAAAAAGGCGATCAATAGAGAAAGAAAACAATGAAAAAATAGGAGAAAAAAGAAAAAACGAGCAATAAAGAAAAGAAAGAAAGAAAAAAGACAACCAATAGAGAAAGAGAGAAAAAGAAGGAAGAAAAGTAAAAAGGCGAGCAATAGGGAAAGAAAAAAACGAAAAAATAGGAGAAAAAAGAAAAAACGAGCAATAAAAAAAAGAAAGAAAGAAAAAAGACAAGCAATAGAGAAAGAGAGAAAAAGAAGGAAGAAAAGTAAAAAGGCGAGCAATAGGGAAAGAAAAAAACGAAAAAATAGGAGAAAAAAGGAAAAAAGAGCAATAAAAAGAAAGAAAAAAGACAAGCAATAGAGAAAGAAAGAAAAAGAAAGAAGAAAAGTAAAAAGGCGAGCAATAGGGAAAGAAAAAAAAGAGAAAAAAGGCGAGCAATAAAGAAAAACGAGCATTAAAAAAAGAAAGAAAGAAAAAAGACAAGCAATGGAGAAAGAGAGAAAAGGAAAAAAAATAAAAAGGCGAGCAATAGGGAAAGAAAAAAAAGAGAAAAAAGGCAAGCAATAAAGAAAAAAACTAGCAATAAAAAAGAGAAAGAAAGAGAGAGCAAAAGCGAGCAATAGAGGTGAGAGATAAAAGCGAGAAATAGAAAAATCAAGCACTAAAGAAAAAGAAGGAAGAAAAGAAAAAAGGTGAGCAATACAGAAAAAAAGAAAACTAGTTATAAAAAAGAGAAAGAAAAAAAAGGCGAGTTATATAGAAAGAGAGAAAAAAGGCGAGCAATAAAGAATAAAAGAGAAATCTAGCAATAAAAAAAATAAATAAAGAAAAAAAGTCGGGCAATAGGGAAAGAAAAGAAAACAGAAATAAGGCGAGCAATAAAGAATAAAATAGAAAACTAGCAATAAAAAAAAAAAGAAAAAAAGTCGAGCAATAGGGAAAGAAAAGAAAACAGAAAAAGGCGAGCAATTAAAAATAAAAGAGAAAACTAGCAATAAAAAAAGAGAAAGAAAGAATGAAAAAAGACGAGCAATAATGAATAAAAGAGAAAACTAGCAATAAAAAAAGAAAGAAAGAAAAAAAGTCGACCAATAGGGAAAGAAAAGGAAAGAGAGAAAAGGCGAGCAATAAAGAATAAAAGAGAAAACTAGCAATATAAAAAGATAGAAAGTAAAAAGTCGAGCAATAGGGAAAGAAAAGAAAACATAAAAAACGAGGTATAAAAAAAGAAAGAAAGTAAAATAGTCGAGTGTTAGGGAAAGCAAAGAAAAGAGATAAAAGGCGAGCATTAAAGAAAGAGAGAAAAAGAAGAAAACGCGAACAAACAGAATAAATGAGAAAAGTAGCAATAAAAAAGGGAAAGAGAAAAGAGGCGAGCAATAAAGAATAAAAGAAAAAACTATCAATAAAAAAAAGAAATTAAGAAAAAAGTCAAGCAATAGGGAAAGAAAAGAAAACAGAAAAAAGGCGAGCAATAAAGAATAAAAGTGAAAACTAGCAATATAAAATGAAAGAAAGTAAAAAGTCGAGCAATTGGGAAAGAAAAGAAAACATAAAAAAGGCGAGCAATAAAAAAAGAAAGAATGTAAAAAGTCGAGCAATAGGGAAAGCAATGAAAAGAGAGAAAAGGCAAGCAATAAAGAAAGAGTGAAAAAGAAAAAAAGGCGAGCAATGAGGAATAAATGAGAAAACTTGCAATAAAAAAAGAAAGAAAGTAAAAAGTCGAGCAATAAGGAAAGCAAAAAAGAGAGAAAAGGCGAGCAATAGGGAAAGAAAAGAAAATAAAGGCGAGCAATAAAGAAAAAAAAGAGAAAACTAGCAATTAAAAAAGAGAAAGAATGAAAAAGGCGAGCAATAGAGAAAGAAAGAAAAAGGCGAGCAATAGATAAAGAGAGAAAAAGAGCAAACAATAGCAAAGAGAGAGAGAGAGAGAGATAGCGCAAGACACTAAGCAACAGAGAAAGAAAAAGCATGAAAGAGGGGAGAGAGTGAAATAAGCGAATAAAATTCTGACGAACGCGTGCAATGAGCTAGAAGATCTTTCGTCAAGAGCTTTCACACTGTTTTCCTTTCTCGTGCATTCTTCCATGTTAATGATTTTTTCTTTTTTTTTTTGTGTTAAAGAAGTATCTTTTTAGAAAAGTTTCGATCCTCCCCTCTTCATCGCTTGTAATCTCTTCCATCTGATTCGATAAATTCTGTCTACAGGCACTGTGTGTAGGAACCTTTTTTTTTACTTCCTATATATATAATGTACGATGTGTCGGAAGGAATTGTCAATGCAAAAGAAAAGAACTTTATATAAGTAAAATAGGAAATTTTTGTTAAGAATTATTATTTGTTGAATTTTTTTACGTGAACGGCGAATTTTTCTCTTGAGTGGAGAATTATATTTTTATTGTGGAGAAGAAATGATTTTCCTGGGAGGATAATAATAATAATTTTTGTTAGAATAATTTCCGTCTTAGAAGAAGAATATTTTAGGAAATAGAAGGTTTTTTTTAAATGAAGTATTTTTTTTAGTAATCTAGTGTTCCTAGTGTTCCTTCTGATTTGAAAAGAGTAATAATTTTTTTAGGAGAAAAATACCTTTCTTGATGAGAAAAATTCTGTTCATAGTATCACTGAAAAAAATTATTTGATTCAAATAACCGATTATTTGACTATTATTAAATAAATATTTACTTGAATCAAATAATTTTTATTTGAATCAATTAAATAATATTTGCTATAAATACTGAAATATTTGATTCAACTACAATTTATTTGATTCAAGTAAATATTTATTTCATGATAGTCAAATAATCGGTTATTTCAATCAAATAACTTTTTTTTAGTATATAATAAAATACTTCTCATTGATGAAGAATACTATTTTTGTATAAAAAATACTTAGTTTCTTTCTTGCGAAAATTCCTTTTTTTGATTAAAAAATACGACTCTTGGAAAGAGAATTCTCGTTTTGAAAAAAAATACTCTTTTTGTAATAAAAATGCTTTTATATAGAAAAATTCCTCTTCTTGATAAAAAGATACTATTCTTGTCGAAGAACAGTATTTTTTTGATTTGTTGTTGTTGTTAAAAAACACTTTTCTTTTGAGAAAAAAATTTTTTTTTTGGTAGAAAAATACTTTTCCAATAAAGAAGAATACTAATTTCTTGAAAACAAAATACTTTTTTCAATAATGAATTGTTTAGAAGAATTTGTTAAAGTTTTAGGAAATATTTGTATTATTTCGTGAAATTTCATTAAAATTTTTGAAAATATGAACATATTTATATGAATAAATAATTTTGTGTACTTAAAAAGTGAATTTTTTAAATTTCCCTTATGAAATTATTTAAAAGAAAATTATTTTTTTTCAAAATAAACACGAAAACAACTAATTTTATTCTACTAACATTTCCTACAGTATATCTATAACAAACAAATACAATTGTTTTCCCATCATTGTACAAAAGGATCAAAACAAAACAAAAAATTAACTTTGAATCTAAGAACCAAAATTCCATCATAACGTATATATTACTTTTCTTTTTCTTTCTTTTTTTTTGCCATCAGATTTTATTTTTCATAGCCGACATTTATGGAGTTCTACTTAAAAAATCGCTGATTAATGGACTTTAGTGCTTTAAAGTGGTTGCAATCTCATCAAAGTTATCGCCCCCCCCTCTCTCTCTCATTCCTTTTCTCTTCACTCTTCTTTCATTCTAGAAAATATTTCCCCACAGCAGTGTTAAACAGACGAGACATCTTACTTAAAACCTCATTTTCCTTATGTATTAAATCTTAACGTCACAAGTTAAAGCCGACGACTCACATTTGGATTATTGCGCGCCTCCCTAAATAAATCATTTCTCTATGCGCGCCACTTGAAAATTGAATTATGCAAGCTGACTTGAAACACGGGGAGATGAGAGAAGGGGTCAGGGGGTGCAAAAGGATTTTCCCATCTCCCTTACCCCTTTTTGCTAAAATCTCTCCCCCCCACTTTTTGCTATCTCTATCTCTCTTTTTCTCTCTATCTCTTTTTTTTCTCTCTATCTCCCTTATACTCTCTCTCTCTCTCTATTTCTCTCTTTCTCTCACTCTTGCGTCCACACCCAGAGAAAGAAGTTATTTATTTTAACTAAAAGTGTATATTTAAAAAAAATTTATTTGTTGCAAATAAATATTTTGTTCAAAATAAATAAACTAATATCTATTTCAATTAAATGCACTTATAAAAATAAACATTTATTTTAATGAATATTAAGAGTTTCATTAGTGATTGTGATTGTTAAATTTCTTTGAAGGTTATAAGTGAATTTTAATATTTCAGAATGCTTACAGGATCTATTAAAATGAAAAATTTTTTTTTACTTGCTCTAAAGATAAAATATATTTAAAGAAAATATCAAATATTTTTTATTCAAATAAAAATGGATATTTAAACGAAATATGTGTCACGCTCCAAAGAAAGGTACCTAGGAAGCAAAAAATTTGAGGTTATATTTTTAATTTTTCAAGTAAACGTAGAGAAAGAAAATTAATTATTAAAAAAAATTATTGATCCTCAAGTCTTCATTGTATCGAAAATATTCAATAAAAATAGGTTTCAAATTCAATTAATTGAAAATAAACTTTTCATCAAGAGAAATCTAACACGAACATAACCTATAATTCATTTGCTTCTTAGGTACCTTTCTTCGGAGCGCGTCACATATATTAATTCAAATAAAAAATATTATTTGAGCTAAATAAATATGTTTAGTTGGTTCTGTGACAAATATCCTTTTGCTTCCTCATAAAGGAAGCCTTATAGTGATGTCGATTTCCGAATTTTTTAAAATCAATTATTTTTACAAATTTTCAAGTGTAGTATACATAATTCGTCGAGAGGATTTTTTGAAATAACTTTTTTCTATATTAAAATTTTTATTAATTATTGTCAAAATTGCATTCCTGACATAAAAACGAATCGATTCATGTATATAAAGTATATATTTTATCAAAATTTATAGAATTAATAAATATTTTAATTTTTCACAAAAAATTAAAATTTGTATTTTTTGACATTTTATCATAACACTTTAAATAATTATTCTATATTTTTATTTATTGTAATTAATAAATGTTTTTATAAAATAAATGAGAATTTATAATAAAGATTTACACATTTATGATAGTTTATACTGGAGAACTTTAAAATATGATGATTTATGTGAAGATGAAAAAGAATATATACTATACCGTTATGGAATATGTAATAGTAATGATATAATTATTGAAAAAATTAATGTAATTCAACCTGACCTTATATTATGTGGAGTATATGCAGCAGCTTTTGCTACATCAATTATTTTAAATAAAAATCCAAGTAATATATGTTATTCGCTAAATGTAAAATTGATGAGAAAACATTTTTTGAAAATATTAAAAGACGAAGCTCCTAGTGATTTTCCAGAAGAAATATAACAAATGTTTTAATAATGTAGATAAAATGTATCTGATTTTAAAATTAAAATAAGTATAAGAATTTAAAAATTTTGTGTTTTAAATTTTGTTATTTTAAATATTAAGATAATTTTGAAAATTAGTAAAGTTAATGATAAACTTTATAACATTAATTTTTTTTTTAATTTATTTAAAAGAAGATTTATTAATTATATTTAATAAACTATTATAATTATTTAACTTTTAATAAAATTATATATAATAATATATATTGAGGAAGCTAAATGGTCATGAAATGAACAACTTGTTTTATTTGTTTGAAATAAATTTTATTTAATTCAAATAAATCATTTCTCTGGGTGCAAAAGACGAGAGAGTGAGAGAGAAAAGTAGGGGTGGGGGGATATAATATTTAACCTCTAGCAAAGGGGGTGAATTTTCTCTCTCTATCTCTCTCTCTCTCTAGACTCGGAAACAGCTTACCATTTTTCAAAATATTATCTCAGCAATATTGAAATGAAGCAGTATTCCACGAATTCTAAACATCCATCTTAATATAGTCAAGGATAGCTGACTGGAAACGAGATCTAGAGGGAAATACCGCATCCACTTAACGATATTCGATTGTGGAGGCTGGGCGCTGCTGTGATGCTCCTGCTGTTGCTTCATCTGCTGTAGTTCGTCCTCTCTTACTCTCTCTCTCTATCATCCCTGTTGAATTTTGTCCCTGTGGTAAAATTCCGCGTCTTTCTCTCTCACTTTCTCGCTCTCAGTCACTGTACGAGACGATGGAGATGTTATTTACTGGTTTATCTTTATATAACAGTTACACCCCACTCGCTCACTGTCCCCATACGTTTTTTCGGTCTAAAGTGTATTGCCATCGAGTCCCATGGGATATTCCGTGAGTATTGGGAACATGTAACTCTTGTGCTTCATGAACCGTGTATTCCTTGGGAAAATCCATATAAGAGGTGGATTATATGGGTACAAATTACTCGAGTGTAGTGTATATGGTTCCGCAGGTGCTGAATGGGAGAACCAATAGTTACGAATTGTTACGAATTCTTATCTACTATTTGTGTTTGTATGTTCGTGTGTTTCTACATTAAGAGAAAATTATTATTTAAATAACAAATATACTTTATTTGACTTAAATAAACGTATATTTGTCTCAAAATCAACTAGACTTTTTATTTGTTTTAAATAAAATTTATATTTGACATAAATAAAACATATATAAAAAAATAAAAAATTAAGAATAAATTAAAAATTTAATTAATTTAATTAATTTTTAATTCAATTATTTTATTAATAATTAATATAATAAAATTTTATTTAAACTGAATAAAATTTTATTTAAACTAAAATAAACTTTATTTGAAACAAATAAACAGTCTAGTTGGCTCTGAGACAAATATACAATTTCTGTGGGTGTATTTATTTGGTAGGGGGTCACTTTCTCCAAACTCATTTTCCCAAAGCAGATTTTTCCCAAAACATCTTATTCCCAAAGAAGTGTCATTGCCAAAGTACTTTGTTTCCAAAAATTTTTTTATCCCAAAATGATATTTACCCCAAAATAAAATTGTTCATCAGACATAAAGTAAATTATATTTTTTACTACGTCTAGTGAATAATATAAATAAAATAATTATAAAATAATAACGAACAAACATAATTTCAATAAAATAATATAAAAATTTGAAAATACGATGAATTTAGAATTGTGTGTTGTAAGCAATAATTTGCAAATATCCAGTCTTATCATTTCTATTTTAAGAAAATTTAGCACAAAACAATTAAATTATTTTAAAAACATTTTTTTATAAAATTTGTCTTAAGAATTTAATTATTTTCAAATGTAATATAAATTCTTAGCAAAAATGAATTATTATTTTCAAAAAAAATTTACAAAAATTGGCGTCAAAATTCCACATATCTTATTATAAATAATAAAAAAAATTTTCTTCGAAATTTAATTATAGTTTCGAAAATTTTTTTCAATTTAATGATTTTTAATATCTACTATTTTAATACGATTGCCCAAAAGAATTCAATTTTTTTTAAATTTTCATAAAATTCTATATGCAAACATTTAATTATTATTTTTATCAAATAAAATTTCCAAAGGAATTCAATTATTTACAAAAATTTTTATAAATATCTCCGCAATCATTCAATTGCTTTCTTAAATCATAAAATTCTTTTTAGGAATTCAATTTTTTTCATAAATCATAAAACTCATTGCAGAGTTTCAATTATTTGTAAGCAAATTTTAACCGTATTCTTTGTCAAAATTTTAATTATCTTTATAAATAACATGATTTTTCTCAGAAATTAATTTGTTTTCAAAAAAATTCAATACTATTCTTGTCAGAATTTCAATAACTTTAAATACAAGTACAATTTTTTTCCAATTTCTCGTAAAATGGAAATTATTCTTTAAAATTTTATTAAAATTTGCCAAGGGAATTAAATACTTGCACAAATATGTATTAATTTGGGAAAATTTGATTTTGGGAAAAATGTCCTTTGGAAATCACTATTGTTTGGGAAACTTGATTTTGGGAAAAATATCCTCTGGGAAATCTTATTTTGGGAAAAATGTACTACAATCATTTATTTGAATCAAATACAAATTGTTCAAATCAAATAAATGAAATATATTGCAAACTAATAAATAATTATTTGAATCAATCATTGAAATTATTCAAATTAAATAAATGTAATATTTCAAGCTAGTAAATAATTATTTAAATCAATTACGAAAATTATTTCATTTTGCATTTAATACAATCCAAATAACAAATTTATATGTCGAAATATTTTTTATTTGTATCAAATAAATGAAATATTTAAGTGAAATAAATAAATGAACAAATAAATAAGTTTCAAGTAATTTATTATTTTCGTTTCAAAAAATTATTTAATTGATTGAAATATATTTTTATTTTGTCTTGATAAAGTAGTGAATTTGCTTTGAATAATGAATTATTCGGATTAAATAATTATGGTTATTAGAATCAATAAAATAAATTTATTGTGTCAAATAATTTTTATTTGCATCAAATATAACGAAGTATTTGAATGAAATAAAGAAAAGAATAGTTTCAAGTAACTCATTATTTGTATTAAATAAATTCATTTATTCAATTCAAATAATTATTTAATTGAATCAAATACTATTTTTTGGTTCAAATAAGTGTGATTCAAATAATTCAAGTTATTTGAATGAAATACATATTTTTTTGATCCACATTAAAAAGTATTTGAGTCAATTGAATATTTTTCAAATAATTTGAATCAAATAAATTTTTTTTAGTGGAGAAAGAGAAAGAGACAGAAAACCAGAGAGAAAGAGAAAAGAAAAGAGAAAGAGAGAGAATTCATTTATTCAATTCAAATAATTATTTAATTGAATCAAATACTATTTTTTGGTTCACATAAGTGTGATTCAAATAATTCAAGTTATTTGAATCAAATACATACTTTTTTGATCCAAATAAAAAGTATTCGAGTCAATTGAATATTTTTCAAATAATTTGAATCAAATAAATTTTTTTAGTAGAGAAAGAAAAAGAGACATAAAATTAAAGAGAAAGAGAGAAAGAAAAAAGGAAAGAGAAAGAGAGAGAATTCATTTATTCAATTCAAATAATTATTTAATTGAATCAAATACGATTTTTTTTTGTTCAAATAAGTGTGATTCGAATAATTCCAGTTATTTGAATGAAATACATATTTTTTTGATCCAACTAAAAGGTATTTGAATCAATTAAATATTTTTCAAGTATTTTGAATTATTTGAATCAAATAAATTTTTTTTCAGTGTATGTTTATTGTGTTTGTGTGTTTGTATGTTTGTGTGTTTGTATGTTTATGTGTTTGTGTGTATGTGTTTTTGTGTTTGTGTTTCTGTTTCTATTTTTGTTTTTGTATTTGTGTGTCTGTATGTATATAGATTTGCCAGTAGAGTCTCTCATTTCATTCCTGAAAAAAAGAATTGAAAGGAAAAAGGCACTTTGATCCTTTACGGGCAATGGCAGTTTCTTAGGGATGTAGTGTGTTGTTTTCTCTCTTGTATTGGTTTTTTTTATATAGATCGAGAAAAAGAGAGAGAGAGAGAAAAGAGACCAAGAGACTTTACTTGTCTTCCACCTCTTCCGATTACCAATGATAAGCAGAAGCCCCTCTCTCTCTCTCTCTCGGCTCACGGCTCGTGAAATGTTATCGCTTCTCTAAGTAATCCATTACTTGCCTCGATTTATTCGGGGTAGTCGATCCTTCAAGTGCCAAATACACAACGAAAATTGCGTTTCCTTTACAATCGCCGATTGAATATAGTGGAGTACTCTCGTTTTTCCTCAAATTCAGACGGTTTTTTTTTCTTTTCTTCATTTTCTTCATTTTATTTTTTGCTTTTCTTTTCGATGAAAACAAATTTTATCTAATTTTTTTTTCTTTTGGTGTATATTATTCTTTTTTTTGAGTAAACAATTTTTTTACAATTAAATTGTTTTGCTTCTGGAATTATAATTTATGTAAGATTCGAAAATTTAAAAATACCTGTGAATTTTTACGTTGGTGCACTATTTTCTATATAAAAAGTTATAAAAATTTATTAAAAATATACTTTTCTTCAGCAATCGTTGACTATATACGTTGTGAATTTGAGCAACGTTAAAATTTAATAATTAATAAATTCTTCATAAAATTTAAAATTAAAAAATGTTCAATTGAAGCTTTTGACAAAAACTCCATTTTTTACAAAAGAATTCAAATAAATTCTTCAATACAATTCAATTATCATTTTCAAAAAATTTAATAACTTTGATATTTTACATAGAATATAATATTTTAATGTAATAAACTTTAATATTTTACATAAATAATAATTCTCTTTGCTAAAATTCAATTATTTTAAAAATGAAATTTTAATCAATTTTCTCGAAAAGAATTAAATTATTTTCAAAAATTTTCTAAAAACTCTTTCAATGAATTCAATTATTTTTAATCAAAACAAAAATCCGTTTTAATTTTTTTTTAAATTTAAAAACAATGTTTGTTTATTGTTTCTAATGAGATTCTATTTTTTGTTTCAGGTAAGAAAATATTTCTTGGACTACGTGTTAATTTTTTAAAGTGAGTACTATTTTTGAAACATTTATTCGAAATAGTTAAAAAAATAAGGAAGAATGTGACTCTGTCAAAAAATCGATATTTATAAAAAAAAACACTAAAAATACTTCAAAAATTCTATAAAAAGTAGTAAATTAATTAATAATTCAATATTATTAGAAAATATAATGTAAATATTATATTATTATATATTATTATAAATATTATAAATATTATAAATATTATAAATATTATAAATATTATAAATAATATAAATATTATAAATATTATAAATATTATAAATATTATATAAATATAAATATTAATATATTACTAGAAGATAAATACTAATAAATAAGTTTTCGCTGAAGAAAAATTTTTATTTAATTTTTTTTTCTTTTTTGTATATATTATTCTTCTTTCAGTAAACAATTTTTACAGAATTAAATTGTTTTGTTTCGGGAATCATAATTAATTTAATATTCGAAAATTTAAAAATAGTTGTGAATTTTTACATTGGTTGAAATTGACAACGTTCATAGTCAACAATTTCCAAAGAAGAATATTTTTTTAAGCAAATTTTTATAGATTTTTTGGTAGATTCTTTTTGGTAGGAAAATATAATTTTCTTTCTTTCAATCCTTGCACCCAGAGAAAAATATTATTCAAACCAAATATATTTTATTTGACTTAAATAAACGTATATTTGTCTCAGAACCAACTAGACTTTTCATTTGTTTTAAATAAAATTTTTATTCGACATAAATAAAAGATTTATTTGAGACAAATAAAATTTTATTTAAACCAAATAAAATTTATTTGAAACAAATAAAAAGTCTAGTTGGTTCTGAGACAAATATACAATTTCTCTGGGTGTGATCATAAACGTTGCGAACTTCATCGACGTAATTTTTTGTAAAGAAAAGTAATTTGGATGTAAATTTTGATGTAATTTTTTGTAAAGAAAAGTAATTTTGATGTAAATAAAAATATTTAAATACCATTACTTATAATTGTATTTATTTTATAAACAATGAATTTTATTTACAAAAGTAAATATCTAATGCTGATAAGAATAATTATCATTTTTGTTATTTTTATCAAATTTTTCTCATTGATCACTTTTTTGTAGAATATAATAACCCGCGATTGCAATATTTAATACGGAAATACATTTTTATTTTCCCATTTTTTTGGAAACAATTTCTCTTGCCAATTACACAGAAGCATTTGAAATTTCCAACCCATAAAGAACATTGCACAGTAAACATGACCATTAACTTGAAACAATATGAGGATCTACTTTTCTTTTCAAAGAGCGAGAGAGAGGGAGGGAGAATTGTCATATTTTATGACAATCATCAAAAACCATGTAAAAAATGATTTCACAAAAAGTATAATAACTTTCTTTATTGCAATGCACAACTGTTTATGCAATTTGAAAACGCGAATAATAATTTTCCTCAAATAGTAAATTTTCCCATATTTTTTTAAATTCAAATAAACATTAGAGAAATAAATATTTATTTTATTCAATCTCTGTTATAAGTGAAAAATATAAAATCAAAACAAATTGATACTAAAAATGTGGATCAAATTAACTCAGTGTTATAACTTAAAAGTTTCAAATTGCAAGGACCTGATGCCAAAAAATTTGATCCAAATTTATGTTTCTAAAGTTTCGACAGTTTAAATGAATGACAATATTTTTTTTACTTATTCTAATTTGTGTTTCTTTAAAAAAGAATTTAGAAAAAAATATTTTTTTACTTCTTCTAATTTGTATTTCTTTACAAAATTTTTTTTTTAATGAAAGAAATTAATTCCAAACTAAATATTATTTAATTTGAATTATTTTTTTTTTATTAGCAATTTTGTAAAATACTTGAGGTGAAAAAAAATTTTGTTCATTTGAACGTTCGAAACTTTAGTCACATTCAAATTTTTGGTATTAATTTTATTCAGTTTGGTTTTCATTTGATTTAATTTGGTGTCAATTTGATTCAATTTGGTGTCAATTTGATTCAATTTGGTATGAATATGATTCAATTTGTTATCAATTTGATACATTCAAGAAAACTTTAATATTTAGGATCTAAATTTTTTCGTATCAATTTGAAACAAAAATTTGTAGAAAAGTGTCCAATAAAATAATAAAAAATAATTATAAAATTAAAAAAAAATTAAAAAATAATTGTAAATAAAATAATTATTTTTATTTGATTAAATAAAGAAAAAAAAATTTTAAAAAATAAATATATTAAATATTAATGAATTAAGTATGGTAACAATTGATAAAAATATTATCAATTTTATTGAATGTATCAAATTAGTAAAAAAACGAAGATCAATTTTTGTTTCGATTGGAAAGTTTTTGAAATTATTTTTTCTTTTCAATTTGATTCTTTTGAAGATCCTAAAGTTCTGAACGTTCAAATGAACGAAATTTATTTGTTTCTTCTAAACATTAAATTTTTATTGCAATTATTTTGCGTCACAATTCAAAAAATTAATTACTGAGTTTCTAAACGTAAAATTTCGGTTTTTAAATTTTGTTATGATTAATAATTTATTAAAATATCTTCAATAAAAAATATTTCGTTCATTTGAATGTTCAAAACTTGAGGATCATTACTTTTGAGCTAACAGAGATAATATTGTTGGAATATAAATATAATTTATCATATATTATTATTACATAGAGCAAATTATATTATTCAGACGAAAATACAATAATAAAAACGTAATAATTTTTTCGTTCTAATTCATTCATTTATTATAATTAATACTCATATTCAATAGGCAAATTTTCGAGATTATTAAATCGAAATTATAATTTGAACAATATTTCCCAACATTATTAGAATTTCCCGTTTATTAATATTTGCCATTTGATAATTAATATTAAACTTCAACTAGAGGAGGACAAATAGTTAAAATCTAGTATTAATTATATGTATTTAATGTATATATACATTGTCATACATTTTGCGAAAAATATTTTACATACACTGTTAATTTCAATATTCATTATTGCGATTGAAATTTTACTTGCGCGACGATATTAAACGGCGAAATGACACACTCACACACGTAATGGCGTATTGTAAATGATTAATAAGAATTATAAATGTCCCACCAACTATCTGTCGGTGGTTCGTTATAATATGAAAATTGTAATTGATAGAGGACGATATAATTACAGATCGGAAAGGTAACGAAATCGATTACTATAACAGATCAGCGAGAAATTGAAATTCTCACTTTGATGATCATGAGAATTATTAAAAGCAATGATCGATTTCTATCAAGCAATAATACATTACACTGAAACTAATCAGAGTTATTATCATTTGACGCTTTTGAGTTGAGACCCGCACTTATATAGGTACTTGTTATATGTACCTTGTATTATGAGGGAGAGGAAATTTTAATTTATTTGTTTTTAATTTAATTTTAATTTTTTTTAATTTTTTTAATTTTTAATTTTATTATTTTTTTTTTTTAATTTTTTTCATTAATTAAAATATGTGACGCGATCTGAAGAAAGGGACCTTAGAAGCAAATCACTTTAAGGATATGTTAGTGTTACTTTTTTATTAATTAAAGGTTTCTTTTTAATTACAGTAAATTAAAATCAGTATTTATTTAATATTTTAGTTGTAATAAAGACCTGAACATCAGTGATTTGTATTGTCAGTTGATTCTCTGTTTGTATTTTTATTTCAAAAATTGCAAACATAACCTATAATTTTTTGCTTCTAAGGTCCCTTTCTTCAGATCGCGTCACATATATCAATTTTTATGAACTAGGATTTTATAAACTATAAACGCTCGCGAAAGGCGGTATTCGATTTATTTTATTATTTTGAAAATTAAAAAAAAATTTATATTTTCAAATATAAGCATCAATTTTTGGGGAAATTAAAAAAAATTTATATTTTCAAATATAAGCATCAATATTTGGGGAAATTAAAAAAAATATTATATTTTCAAATATAGACATGAATTTTTAGGGAAATTTAAAAAAGAAAATTTAAAAATTTTACTTATTGAGTGGGTAATTAAATATTCTTGTTTATTATTTGCAAAACGTTTTAATAATATTTTTCGCAAAAATTCAATTCTAATAAATTATTATTTTCAATGCAAATTTGATATAATTTACCGAAATAGTTCAATCATTTTTAAAAATTGTACAATTATTTTCTAAATTTTCAATTATTTTCTAAATTTTTAATTATTTTCTAAATTTTCAATTATTTTCTAAATTTTCAATTATTTTCTGAATTTTCAATGATTTTTAAAAATTGTACAATTATTTTATCAATTTTCAATTATTTTCTAAATTATCAATTATTTTCTCAATTTTCAATTATTTTCTAAATTTTCAATTATTATTTTCTAAATTTTCCATTATTTTCTAAAATTTCAATTATTTTCTAAATTTTCAAATACTTTCTAAATTTTCAATTGAAATTTATTATTAAAGAACTACATTAATTTCAAGAAATTAAAAAAAAATCATGGTAAAAATTTAATTATTTACGAAAACTCTAATAAAATAATCAAAAAGAATACTTAATTTTTTATAAACAATTTTAATTAAATTAAATAATATAAAATTATTAATTACAATTATTAATAAACACGATTTTCTAAAAAATTTTAAACGAATTCTTGATATAATTTAATTATATTCAAAATTTTGAATGGAAATTTTTCAAAAATTCCACTATTTTTAAAAGAATGAAATAAATTTTTCAAAACATTTTTAATAAAATTTCTCAAATGGGTTAAATAATTTTTAAAAAAATTTAATAGAATTTTTCTAAAAATTAAATAATAATTTTATTATTCACGAAATTTTTAGATAAAATTGACAGTAAATTGCATTTGTTTTCAAAATTTTTAATTTAAATTATTAAAAAATAACGTTTTCAAGAGATTTACAAAAAATTTTTTAAAAAAATTTAATTATTTACGAAAACTAAAAAATTGTTTATGAAAATGAAATTTTTGTATAATTAATTGTAATTACAATGTAATAAAATTATTGTTTACGATTATAAATAAAAACAATTATTATTTTTAAAAAACGAAGGAAATTCTTCATAAATTTAAATTACTTTTAAATTTTTCAATAAAAATTAAAAAAAACATTGTTTTCAAAAAATTTAAGAAAGTTCTTCAAAAAAATTCAATTTATTTTATAAAAATTTTATAAATTTTCACGATTGGATACAATTTTCTTTTCAAAATTGTTTGATTAAATTTTTGGTGAGAGTTCAATTTTCAATACAATTACTTATTGTTAGTGAAAATTCTCTAACGGGTTCTATTATTATTTTTAAAAATTGTAATAAACTTTTTTTTTGAATTAAATTATTTTTAAAAGTTTTCACAAAACTCTTCGTAAATTACAATTTTTTAAAAATTTTTTAATTATAATTATTTTTTAAAAACTGCATTATTTTCATGAAATTTAATAAAATTGTTCGAAAACAAATGTTAAAAAAAATAAAAATAATTATTCACAAAAAACTATAGTAAAACTGTTTAAAAGATTTATATCAATGATTTTAATAAAATTTAATAATTAAGAAATTCTTTATAAATTTTATAATTAAAAAATGTTTAATTAAAGTTATTAAAAAAATGCCATTTTTTACAAAAGAATTCAAATAAATTCTTCAATACGATTCAATTATCATTTTCAAAAACTTTAATAACAGTTTTCATTAAAAAAATTCAATTATTATTTATTTTCATAAATAATAATTTTCTTCGCTAAAATTCAATTATTTTAAAAATACAATTTGAATCGAATTTCTTGAAAAGAATAAAATTATTTTCAAAAATTTCCATAAAATTCTTAAAATGAATTCAATTATTTTCAATTAGAAAAAAATCCGTTTGAATTATTTTTAATATAACAAAAAATGTTTGTTTATTGTTTCTAATGAGATTTTACTTTTTGTTTCAGGTAAGAAAATATTTCTTGGACTACTTGTTAATTTTTTAACGTGAGTACTATTTTAAAACATTTGCTCGAAATAGTTGAAAAAAACAAGAAAGAATATCACTAAAAAAATAAAAAATAAAAAAAATCGATATTTATAAAAAAATACTAAAAGTACTTCAAAATACTATAAAAACTGATAAATTAGTTATTAATTAGTAATTTAGTAAATTAGTAAATTAATTATTAATTAGTAAATTAATTATTAATTAGTAAATTCAATGTTAATAAAAAATACTATATGAATACCAATAAATAAATTTAAAGGAGTAATAAAAATTTAAAAAATTATCTACTTGGATAAGAAGTGTAAAGAAAAGAAAGATTTTTTATTAATTTATTTGATATTAATAGAAAAATGCTTTAAATACTGTAAATACCATAAAATACTATAAAGTTCTATAAAATACTATAAAATACAATAAAATGCAATAAACTACTAAAAAATACTATAAATTTCCTAAAATACTAAAAACTTCTAAAAAATACTATAAATTTCCTAAAATGCTATTAATTACTATAAAATACTATAAATTCCCTAAAATGCTATAAACTACCAGTGAATAAATTAAGAAATTCAAATACTGATGGAAAGTAATTCAAAAAATTGTCCCTCCGCATAAAAAGAGTAAAAAAAGCGCAGTCACATATATCATTTTCCTCCTGAGAATAAGAAAAAAAAATTGCTCGCAATTTAAAAATATGACTGTAAACTTCATATGGAATCACCATCATAATATGTATATATACGAACACACATATATACATACAGACATCAGGGCGAGAGAGAGAGAGAGAGAGAGAGTGAGAGAGACATGAAAGCAGGCCTCGAGGAATTTTCAATGAAATGTTCCGTGACATAAATGTCGAAAGCGACGAGCATTAATCGATCCAAATGTTTTGGAAAAAAAAAACCTTCAAACTGTCGAGATCGTCGAACGAAGCTAATAAACTGCATGAGGGACCGGGTCGATTCCGACAAATAGATGGCAATTGAAGCTCACAGGGTTTATGGCTTGATCCGCAAAATATGGCGGGGAAAACGCGCGCGCGTCGCGAATTGAGGCACATTTTTTAACTGCACACGACAGAAACGAAAGCCGTTATATTTTATGCACTTAGCAAAATAACAAAACGCAACTCGCTTCACTGCCATTGCAAAATGGGTGCTTGTTATTGTTCATATATATAGAGAGAGAGAAGGAATTGTCTTTACCAGTTGCTTGACATTATAAACCGCGTATTGTGGCCAAAAAGCGAGCAAGAGAGAGAGAAAGAGGACTCACCTTGATGCCAAATGACAATACTATCCATTTCACTTATTGGGATTTCCGAAATAATCACTTTTTGTGCTCGTGACAATTTTCTTCTTTTCTCTTTTCATTAGCGAAAGGGTGAAATGAATAAGTGCGACTCTTGGAAAATGGGAATCAATTGCGACAAGTTTTCTCTGAAATTCTGAGAGGTATTTGTGAAAGTTTGGTAAAATTCGTTTAGGTAGAAGGTGATGAAGGTGCCTTTACTGTTTTTTTCGAAATTTGATGAAAAAAATTCAGGTGGACTTTGACATTGTCGACTGTCGATGATTGTGGGTCCTACTTTGTCGACAGTCGGTAATGTCAAATTCCAAGGGCCATTTTTCATTTCAACTGAATTGAAAAAAAATTTTTAATTATTTTTTTATCCATTATTTTTTAAAATTAAATACAAACAAAGCTATAAGTGACTAACAAATGGAAAGACAAATTTGTCTTATTATTTAAATACAGTAAAAAAAAATAAAAATTTTTGTCTTATTTTAAATACAATTTTTTCAAAAATTTAATGAAAATGTAATTTTTACTATACAATTTGAAACATAATTTTTCAGTAATATAATGAAAATAAAATTTTGTTACGTAATTTTAAAAAAGATTATTTAAAAAAAGTAATGAAATTAAAATTTTTATATATAAATTTAAGGAATAAGATTTTTTTTTAAATTTAATAAAACTAATAGTTTGACATGAATCGCATTCTTTTGAATAATTTCCAATTTAATTAATTTAATTAATTAAAAAAATTAATTAATTAATTTTATTAATTTAATTTATTTTTTTAATTTTTAGTACAGTTTTTACTTGTTCAAAAATGTTGTCATCTTGACAGATTATAAGTCTCAATAAATTGAACTCAAGAATTTTTATTTTAAATATTTTGAATATAAATTTTACATAAAAAATAAATTCTTATTCAATACGAACAATTTTTTATGTCTGATTGTCAAATTTAAGTAAAAATTAAATATAAAATAGATTCGATTTTATTGTGTTTGATAAAAATCCATTAATTTTATTATTTCGAATAATTTCAAAGTTATTTTCAATATTCAATATTCGATATTCAATATTTAAGGTTATTAATAAAAGAATGATCAATAAAAAAATATTGTATACAAATTATTATAATTTTAATTTTCATTATTTTAAAAGAGATTATTATTCAAAAGTACTTAATTAAAAATAATCTTTATTGAAAGACATTTTTAATTTAAATTTTATTGATTAAAAAATAAATACTTGCAAATATTTTTGAACAAAATTACAATATTGATTAAAAAATTTTTATTGTTGTTGATTTGGATACAGTTGTTCTGAAATATATTTTTCTAGTTTTTTATTTTATGAATCTTTTTTCCAATAAAGGTGAATTTTTAAAAAAAAAATTTCCAGTGAAGGTGATTTTCCAATTTTTCTTTTTCTATAATAAAGATCATTTTCTAAAAATTTCTTTTTTTTTACAGAAAAGAGATTTAAAAAACTTCTTTACTAACAATATTCAATTTCTGATTTAATTGATTTAATTGATTTAATTTAGATTTTGTTTAATTTAATTCAATTCAATGACGATCAAAATAGATATGCGATAAAGAATAATTTTTTGGAAAATTTTGTAATCTTAAAAAATTATTTGAGATTTTGGTAAAAAATTGTAAAAAACAGAATTTAGGCAAACTTTTTAACAGAAGTTTTAAACAATCTGGTTAAAACCCGTAAATAACGAATGAAAGTTACAAGGTTCTTTTCCCTAAAGATATTTAAAATTTTAGGAAAAAAAAGTTTTAAATTAATAATATATCTTAATTTTGAAAATTTTTGTATAAAAATGATCCAAATTACTATTTCTTTTTATCAAAGAAAAACAGAATTTTGATAAAAAAAATTATGATGTGAAATATGAATTTTTAAAAAATTTTCTTTTTTTGCAAAAATAAATTCATAATTTTTTATTTTAAAATTCTTTTCTGTAAATTTTCTACAGTTTAAAATTTAAATTAAATTTTCTTGGTTCATTTAAATCGAGGTTAAATTTTAGTTAGTTTAAATCAAATTTAGTTAGTTCAATTAAATCGTAATTAAATCGAAATTAAATTTTAGTTATGGTTCAAATAAAATTTAGTTGGAGAAATTAGATTGAGATTAAATTTTTTTTCTTTAAATAAAATTTAGTTGGTTCAATTAAATCGTAATTAAATTTTAGTTGGTTTAAATAAAATTTAGTTGGACAAATTAGGTTAAGATTAAATTTTTTTTCTTTAAATAAAATTTAGTTGGTTGAATTAAATCGTAATTAATTATTAGTTGGTTTAAATAAAATTTAGTTGGACAAATTAGATTGAGAATTAATTTTCTTTGATTTAAATAAAATTTAGTTGGTTCAATTAAATTGTAATTAAATTTTAGTTGGTTTAAATAAAATTTCGTTGGACAAATTAGATTAAGATTAAATTTTCTTTCTTTAAATAAAATTTAGTTGGTTCAATTAAATCGGAATTAAATTTTAGTTGATTTAAATCAAAATTTAGTTGGGCAATGTAGATCGAGATTAAATTTTCTTTGACTTAAATAAAATTTAGTTCGTTTAATTAAATTGCGAATTAAATTTTAGTTGTCTCAATTAAACCAACTTTAAAATTTAGTTAGTTCAAATAAAATTTAGCTTGCTCAATTAAATCAACATTAAATTTTACTCGATTCAAATAAAATTTACTTTCCTCAATTAAATGAAGATTAAATTTTACCTCATTTAAATAAAATTTTATTTATAAAAATTAAAAAAAAACCACTGTCTCCATTGGTTTGAAAGAAACTCACATTTCATTGCGGAGTTGTTTATATTTATATATATGAAATTTATACAAAAACTCGATGCTCAATTAAACAACCGAGCCCCTGTGGATAGTTGAACTTTTTCTTTTTCCCTTCTTTTTTTTTATTTTTGTTCTTTTGAAAAAGAATGCTTATATTTAACGTATTTCAAGAGAGGGATACACACTGCAGTTATATACGCATTCCTTGGATTTATAAAAGCCATGTCATTTCATACAAGATTAACACAAAGTAATTACTTTTTCGCGTCATTTTTTTAAGTGCCAGTCATATCCGGAATTAACAAAATGAGAAAAACGACTGAAGGGTACTTTATTTCATGAACATTTTTTTATTTTTTACAACGTTTTCTTCTATTTTTCTCTCTGTGTGTGTATGTGTGCGTTTTTCCTTTTGCTTCTATTTTTCAATTTTTTGTTTTGTGCAATTTAAACAAAAGTGCACTTGGCAAAAAGAATATTGTCATCATTGTATTTTACTTTTTTTACTCGAATTATTTGGTTCGAGTAAATATTTATTTGCCAACAAACAAATTTTTTGATTCAAGTAAATATTTATTTGACACAAAACTAATTATTTCATTCTTGTAAATATTTATTCGCCAGCAGACAAACTATTCAAGTTTACATCGAAATTGGAGATTGGTTTGAAAATTAATAAAACAGGAATTTTTTTGTTTATTAAAATTTGCAGAATCTTTTTTTTTGAGGGGGTTTTAGCCGCTCAAAGGGGCAATAAAAATAAACTTAAATATATCTGCATCCATGTATATATACATAAATGCGGGAATAGGAAAAAAAAGAAGCTCTTAATGACGAATTCTCGTCAATGATGACATTCCATTGAGATGAAAGGGACGTAATTAAATTTCAACAATTGATGTATGCTGAACACGTGTAAGGAATCTGAAAAGCAATACGACTCATTCCTGTAATCCAAAGCATGATGTAAGATTGTACAGCAGTGAATGTGGAAACTGGCAAAATGATTATTGTCGCATTTCGCGTCTCTTTTGCGTTTGTGGTATTTCATGGTCAACCGCGCGCGCGAACACGAGAGATGAAGTAGAAGCGCAGATAGAAGAAGAAAAAGAGGAAAAAAGAAAAGAAGAAGTAAAAGGAGTTATAAATAAGTAGAAGAAGCAGAAGACGAAAAAGGGAAAACGAAAAAAAGCAAAAAAGGTAAAAAAGGCAAAAAAAGGTAAAAAAGGCAAAAAAAGGCAAAAAAGGTATTAAAAGGCGAAAAAGGCAAAACAGAATAGGAAGAAGACAAAAATGGCAAAAAGGCGAAAAAGAAGAAGATGAAAAAGGCAACAAAATACAAAAAAATGCAAAAAAGAAGAAAACGAAAAGGGCAAAAATGTCGAAAAAGAAGAAGAAAAAGGCAAAAAGGTAAGAAAAAGGCAAAAAAGTCAAACAAGGCGAAAAATAAGACAAAAAAGGTAATAAAAGGCCAAAAATGCGAAAAAGAAGATGACGAAAAAGCAAAAATGGCGAAAAAGAAGAAGAAAAAGGCAAAAAGGTAAGAAAAAGGCAAAAACGTCAAATAAGGCGAAAAAGAAGACAAAAAAGGTAAAAACGTCCAAAAATGCGAAAAAAAGGAAAACGAAGAAAGCAAAAAAGGTAAAAAAGGCGATTAAGAAGAAGACGAAAAAGGGAAAAAAGGCAAAAAAGAAGAAAACGAAGAAAGCAATGAAGGCAAAAAAGGTAAAAAAGGTGATTAAGAAGAAGACGGAAAAGGCAAAAAAGTCAAAAATGGCGAAAATGACAAAAAAGAAGAAGATGGAAAATGCAAAAAGGGGAAAAAGGTTATAGAAGGCGAAAAAGAAGACGAAAAAGGTAAAAAAGGCGAAAAAGGCAAAAAAGGCAAAAAAGGCGATTAAGAAGAAGACGAAAAAGGCAAAAAAGAAGAAAACGAAGAAAGCAATGAAGGCAAAAAAGGTAAAAAAAGGCGATTAAGAAGAAGACGGAAAAGGCAAAAATGGCGAAAATGACAAAAAAGAAGATGGAAAATGCAAAAAGGGGAAAAAGGTTAAAGAAGGCGAAAAAGAAGACGAAAAAGGCAAAAAAAGGCAAAAAAGAAGATGAAGACAAAAAAGGCGAAAAGGAAGATAGAAAAGGCAAAAAGGCAAAAAAGGCGAAAAAGAAGAAGACGGAAATGGCAAAAAGGGCACAAAGGTAAAAAAGGCGAAAAATAAAAAGACGAAAAAGGCAAAAAAAAAGGCAAAAAGGCGAAAAAGTAGAAGACGGAAATGGCAAAAAGGGCACAAAGGTAAAAAAGGCGAAAAAGAAAAAGACGAAAAAGGCAAAAAAGGCAAAAAGGCGAAAAAGAAGATGGAAAAGGCAAAAAAGGTAAAAATGGCAAAAAAGAAGAAGACGAAATAGGCAAAAAATGTCAAAAAGTGGAAAATGGCAAAAAAGAAGAAGACGATAAAGGCAAAAAGGTAAAAAGGCGAAAAAGAAGCAGAACTAAGAGAAGCATTAGAAGAAGAAGAAGAAGCTGGAAGAATTTTCGCAGCTAATATTAACTATATAGCTCGACTCTTCGGTGTAAAGTGTAAATATGTGAGTGGAATATTCGCTTAATGTGTTACACCACTACACGACACCCACTTACCCGGAGAGTCGTTTTTGTGGCGTCTCTGGGCCCCTGATGGCATTCGCGGCCGCGGAAATGTTACGCATTCCGATTCCTTCGGCGTGAAATTAATTACTTCGCCGGTTAATTATGTGACATTTATCTGCACGCTACATCTACCCAGAAATCTTGGATACCATGGAATGTAAAGGGTTGGGCGAGTTCACAGCGTTCGATATATACACACCTATATAGGGAAATAAATAAATATCAAGAAATATATATATATATATATAAACACGGGCGAAAACGAAAATGAAAAAGTAACTTTTACTGTATTTATTTCTAAACCTGAAACTTATGCGCTGACAGAAACTTTTGTGGCCATTTTTTCAGGGCTCGAAAACCAGTGAAAGTATATTTTAAAAAATACGGACGATGGACCAAAAGTGAAAAAAAATTTGCGGAAAAATGACTAAAACTAAAAAATAACCTGCAGATCGAGTCAAATAGGAGAAAACGAACAGTTTTCTTGAAACTACACCCGGAGGAAAATTTTATTTATACCGAATATATTTTATCTGAGTCAAATAAACGTATAAGAACTGTAGACATTTTATTTGTTTTAAATAAAAAATTTTTTTCGATAGAAGTAAAACATATGTTAAAGCTAAATAAAATTTTACTCGACAGAAATAAAACATGTTTGAGCCGAATAAAATTTTATTCGATCGAAATAAATCATGTTTGAGCGAAATAAAATTAAAAATCCTATTAAAAATTGAAAATTTTAAATAATATTAAACAAAAATTTAAACAAACTTTTTGAAAATAAATTAAGGTCAAGATTCAATTATTTTTACAAATTTGCACTCTCATGCTTTTAATATTCAATTATATTTTTAAATTTTAACTCAATTTGTTTAATTTAATTTTTTAATTCTATTTTTAAGTAATTTTTATTAATAAATTCGACTGGAATTCAATTATTTAAATATAAAAATACATTTTATTGAAGAATCGAATGTTTCTTAAAATTCAATTCCTTGTAGAGAATTGTATCAACAAATTTTTAAATAATATTGAATTATTTCGACCAATTTTAATTAAAATATTTAATTTAGTTACACTATTTCTTGTGAAGATAATTTAATTAAATAATTATAAATATTTAATTACACTTTATTCGAGAAATATTCGATTGAAATTGTATTAAAAAAGATTGAAAGCCTACCATGAGTTTTAATATTTTTTGTTATGATAATTTAATGACTATGAAGAATTTTAATTATTTTTTAAAACAATGTTTATTTTTTGCAAAGAATATTATTTCTCTTTAAAATAATTGAATTTCTCATACAAATTTGTGATTTTTAATAGAAAATTAAATGTTTTTTCTTGTTTTTAAATAAAATTTTTCTATGAATGTCTTATTTTTAAAAATTTTCGAAAAAGCTTTATGAAAATTTACAAATTTATCTGTTCACAATTCGATTTCACAAAATATTCATTATTCGTAAATTCTTCAATTAAAAATATAGAATAAATAGAAAATAACAAATTGAAATTATTTACAAAAAAATCCTCAATTAAACTATTAAAAAAAATAATTCCACAGAATTGTTATAGTTGAAAGAAAATAAAACATTTAGATTTTCAAAGATTAATTTGAAATCCTTTCAAAATTAAATTATTTCTAAAAATTTACTCTTTAGTTCGTTTAATATTTAATTACAAATATTACAATCTAAAATCTTAAGTAAAATTCATTTTTAAATCAATTTTTATTAGAAAATTCGTGTAAAATTCAATTATTTAAATAAAAAAAAAAATTATTGAATAATTGCATGTTTTTTAAAATTTAATTCTCATAAAGAATTGTATTAGGAAATTTTTAAATAATTGTATTCTTTCGACGAACTTTAATTGAATTTTTAAAAAAATAATAAATTATATTTTATTTGAGAAATTCGATTAAAATTGCATTAAAAATAATTGAAATTCTTCGATGACTGTTAAAAAAATTAATTTTGCAGAATTTTCATAGTTGAAAGTATGAAAAATTCAGATTTTCCAAGATTTTAAATTTAAAAAAAAATCAAGAATAATGATATTTTTTGAGAAAAGCAATTACAATTGTACTAAATATAATTGAAGCCCCTGTAATGAGTTTTATTATTTATGAAAATAATTGATTTTCTAAAAAGAATTTTATTATATTTACGAAAATAATGGAATTCCTTTGAAATTTGTATTGTTTTATTAAAATATTTATTGATTTATGTAGAATTTTATTAAATTTTTTTCAAATACAGTTGAATTCTTTTTGTCAATTTCATTAAAATAGTAAATATTGAAAATCAATGATTGAGGAAACTTTTTTGAAACACATTGAAATTTAGACAAGAATTTTACCAAACATTTTTACCAAAATAATTTACGTTGGAGAAGTTTACAACGTTTGTAGTCAACGTTTTTAGAAAACAAATATTTTTTGAGGAAATTGTTATAAATTTTTGTAAAGAAAATTGTACGATTAATTTTTTTAATAATGATTTACAGAAGAAAATATTTCTGGACAATAAATATTTTTTTTTTTCGTTGGAAAATAATTTTTTTCTTTCAATCGTTGAACATAAACGTTGCGAACTTCACCGACGTAATAATTTAATTTTGAAGAAAAATTAAATTTTTTTCTTCGATAATTGAAATTTTGATGAGAATTCTTGAATTTTTTGTAAACGCAATTGAATTTTTGAGGAGAATTTTAAAAATTTTTTTAAAGTAATTGAATTTTTGGGAAGAATTTTGTTAATTTTGAAAATAATTGAATTTCTGCAATAATTTGACATTTTCAAGAAAATTGTGTCTCATTAGTCATCTGATTATTATTCTACATTTTTCTTCAGGCAGTGAAAAAAAAAATTTATTTGATTCAAATAACCGATTATTTGACTATTATCACAAAAAAATATTTACTTGAATCAAATAATTTTTATTGCAATCAATTAAATAAATATTTGCTTCAAATAGTGGAATATTTGATTCAAATAGTAGAATATTTGATTCAAATACCATTTATTTGATTGAAAAACAATTTATTTGATTCAAATACAATTTATTTGATTTAAATACAATTTATTTTATTCAAATACAATTTATTTGATTTAAATACAATTTATTTTATTCAAATACAATTTATTTTATTCAAATACAATTTATTTTATTCAAATACGGTTTATTTTATTCAAATACAATTTATTTAATTCAAATACAATTTATTTGATTCAAGCAAATATTTATTTGCGATAATAGTGAAATAATCGGTTATTTGAATCAAATAACTTTTTCTTCCAATGTGTATATTAAATGTTACTATATTAAATAATTTTTTTTTGTATATAAAATATTTTTTTTACGTTTTCTATAAAAATGTATTTTTACAGATAAAAGTGAACGTGTAAATTGTACATGTGCACATGTGCGCATTGCGATGTACATTATGTGGAATAATAATATAAAGGTTTGTGCGCGCACCACTTTGTTTTCTTAAACCGAGAGCGAAGCGAGAACCTCAGGCACGAGAATCTGTGGAATCGCGTAAATACGCGCAAAACAGACTATCGAATTGCTCCGGCTCTAAATATATATATATATAGGTGTGCATTCTACACACACACACACATATATATATATAGTATGTACACTTGAATTTTGCAGTTGTCGACAAGCCGCCATGATTTCTCGCTAAGAAATTTTCTAAGAGTAATACAATTTCTTATATAAGCTTTGGCAATGTGCACAAACGTTTTGCTTGCGCGTCTTTGACTTTAATGAAATTCATGACTTTGTGTATAAATAATTCGCTCTCTCTCTCTCTCTCTCTGTCTCTGTCTCCTTATCCCTCTTTTTTGTCTCTTTCTCTTTTTTCTCTCTCTCCTTATCCGTCTTTTTTGTTTCTTTCCTTTTTTTCTCTCTCTGTCTTCATCCCTCTTTATTTTTATCTCTTTCTCTCTTTTTTCCCGCTCTCTCTCTTTATCCCTTTTTATTTTTGTCTCTTTCTTTCTTTTTTTCCTCTCTCTCTTTATCCCTCTTTATTTTTGTCTCTTTCTTTTTTTTATCTCTCTCTCTCTTTATCGCTCTTTATTTTTATCTCTCTCTCTCTTTATCGCTCTTTATTTTTATCTCTCTCTTCTTATCACTCTTTATTTTTATCTCTTTTTCTCTTTTTCTCTTTTTTCTCTCTTTCTCTCTTTATCCCTCTTTATTTTTATCTCTCTCTCTCTTTTTATCTCTTTTTCTCTTTTTTCTCTCTTTCTCTCTTTATCCCTCTTTATTTTTATCTCTCTCTCTTTTTCTCTCTTTTTTCCCCCTCTCTTTTTTTATCCCTCTTTATTTTTATCACTCTCTCTCTCTCTCTTCTTATCACTCTTTATTCTTATCTCTTTTTCTTTATCTCTCTATCATTATATAGAGAGTGAGTGATAGAGAGAAATAAAAAAGAGCGAATAAAAGAGAGAGAAAAGAGAAAAACAGAAAGAGAAAAAGAAAAAGTGAGAGAGAGAAAGAATGGAAGAAAGAAAGAATGGAAGAGAGAAAGAGAGAGAGAGAGAAAGAGAGAGAGACTGTTAAATGAGAGATAATCGTCAAGATCCCAGCACAAGAGACGCTTTCTTTTAAATATCTATAATTTACTTTGGGTTTCATGCAGTTTATTAGTGCGCAGAAATAGAGTAATGGAAAAATTAAGTTATAAACAACTTGACTTTGTCTTGTACCATAAAGAGCGCGATGAATTCATTTTGCTTAAGTTTCTTAAATTATTATTATTATTATTATTATTATTATTATTATTATTTTCCATACAGTTCATAAAGAACAATTTAAATCTTCATTTCGTATTAAATTGTTTATTTTTCCTAAATATTGAAAACGAAAAATTTTTAACCGAGGAAAAAAATTTTTTATTATTCTCAATAAACAATTATCCACAGCGTCTATTATTAAATAAACTTTACTCGAAACAATTTTTTCATTTAAATCGAATAATATGAATAAAATAATGAATAAAGAAAATATTATTAAAATAATGAATACAAAAAATGTTAATAAAATAATGAATGGAAAATATTAATAAAATAACGGAAAACAAAAAATAAAAAATAACGGAACAAAAAATATTAATAAAATAAAGAATTAATGGAAAAAATTATAATAAAATAATGAAGAAAAAAATACTAAAATAATAAAGAGAAAAATAATAAAATAATGAATAAAAAATAATAAAATAATGAATAAAAAAATATTAATAAAGTAATGATTAAAAAATATAATATTAAATTATTCATATTGTTCGATAAAAATGAAAAAATAGTTTCGAGTAAAGTTTATTCGATAATAGACGCTATAGATAATTGTTTATTGAGAATAATAAAAAAATTTTTTCCTCGGTTAAAAATTTTTCGTTTTTAATATTGTAATGATTAAAAAAATATTAATAAAATAAAGAATCATTCTGGGTTAAAAATTTTTCGTCTATTCTAATGATTAAAAAAATATTAATAAAACAAAGAATGTAAAAAATATAAATAAAATATTGAATAAAAAATATTAATAAAGTAATGTTTGAAATAAATATAAATCAAATAGTGAATAAAAAAACATTATTATTGTAAAATAAAAAAATACAGATATAAAAAGAGGAGACGAAATCTTTCGTCGTGCAAAATAGAGAAAATAAATAAACAAATGTTTGAACTTTTCTCATCAATAATCATTGAATGCATAAATACTTTCAATTAATTCAACCCTCAGCCTCAGAAACTACTGTTAATTCCTCGAAATGCGACCGCGCTACATTTAGCGGCTTCGCCGCATTATGCGTTGCTCCCCTTAATGGAGACATTTGACTTAGTCACAAACATTTACTGACTTTAGGAAATGTATATGTATGTATGTAACTAGAAAAGAAACGCGATAAAAATGACTTTCATCCACAGATGCTGAGAGAGAGTATAACAAGGTTGTCATAACTGACATAAATCACGTCTATATATATAAAAAAATATATTTATATATATACAAACATATAGGTGTTATGGTTGAAGGTCATAAATCGGTGAATTGCTCAACATATTCTCTCATTTCCCCCATTTTTATAACAAGATTAAAATGTATCATCATTAAAGTTGTATGATAAAATTTTTCACACGCCGAAATTGATAGTATATATTATATGGACAAAAAAGAAAATATGTTCAAGACGAGAGGGGAATTTTTTATATTAAGAATGGGGCGGAAAATATTGTAGATTTTTGCCAAGGTTATTTTTATTTCGGAAAGAGAATTAAAAACCGAAAAAAGAAATTTTAAATTCGAAAAAAGGGGGTATAGTAATCTTTACTTAATTTTATAGTAAAATTTTGTACTATCTGAAAATTTTTAGGCCATTTTTTACTGTCTTCAACTTTCTAAATCTAAATTAGTAAATTTTACTCCAAAAAATAATTTTTTTCACTGATTTATTAGTAAAATTGTCAGTCATGACAGACTTTTTGATTATGAATTAGTAAATTTCACTAATAAATTAGTAAAAAAATTACTATTTAATAGTAAAATTTAAAATTTAATTAGTAAATGTTGCTAATAAATTAATAAAAAAAATTACTATTTAGTAGTAAAATCTAAAATTTAAATGTTGCTAATAAATTAATAAAAAAAAATTACTATTCGATTGTAAAATTTTAAATTCAATTAGTAAATGTTGCTAAAAAATAATTTAAAAAATTACTATTTAATTGTAAAATTAAAAATTTAATTAGTAAAAAATTACTATTTGGTAGTAAAATTTAAAATTTAATTAGTAAAGAATTACTATTTGATAGTAAAATTAAAAATTTAATTAGTAAAGAATTACTATTTGATAGTAAAATTAAAAATTTAATTAGTAAAATATTACTATTTGGTAGTAAAATTTAAAATTTAATTAGTAAAAAATTACTATTTGATAGTAAAATTTAAAATTTAATTAATAAATTTTGCTAATAAAATAGTAAAAAAGTTACTACTTGATAATAAAATTTACTGATTCAAAAGCAAATAGGCAGTTATTAGAAAATATCACCAATAAATTACTAAAAAAAATTACTATTCGGTCCTAAAATTTACTAATGACTGACTTTTTGCCATTAAATTAGTAAATTTTTCTACGAAATAGTAATTTTTTGCTAGTTTATTAGTAAAATCTACTAACGACTGACTTTTTGCTTTTGAATCAGTAAATTTTACTACTAAATGGTAATTTTTTTCATTAATTTATGAGTAAAATTTACTAATTCAAATTTACTAATTCAGTCTCTAATTCAAATTAGTTAACATTTTTACTAATTCCAATTTATATATAAATTTAATTTTAGCCAAAGTTTACTAACTTTGCCTAAAATTTAATTTGAAAATAGTGATTAATAGTCTGAAAAATTTACTTCAAAAATAATAAAATAGTAAAATTTATTGAGATTTTTGTAAAATTCACTGCTGAGGTTGTAAAATATTGGAATAAAAAATGGTAAAGGAGGAAAAAATGTAAAAGTAAAAATATGGTAGAATTTGGTATAGAAATTATATAGTAAACTCTACTTCTAAATTTGAATTAGTTTTTAAATTTGTAAAATTTACTAATAAGAAGTATTTTTTACTAATTTACCAGTAAAATTTTAAATACTAACGTGAACTAGTTTACAATTATATTTTTAATATATAAATTTTACTATTTTTAATTAGTCATATTTAAAATATTAAATTCTACAAACTTATTAGTGAAATTTAAAATGGTAAAATTTACTAACTTAATGGTAAAATTTAAAATAGTAATTTCTACTAATATATTACTAAAATTTACTAATAAAAAAGCAACAAAATCAATTGGAAACAATTTGTTTCAAATTCAATAAACATTGTTCGTCTTAAGCTAATAATTTCTTTATTCCCACGAAATTAATTAATAAATTAACAATTAATTAATTATTAAAATAGTTATTAAATTTAATTTTTTTTATCACAAAATTCCATCTTCTTTAAATAACAATTTTTATTGTTTTCGCTAGAAAAAAAGTCTACTAGTGCATGAAAATTTCCACACCACTGGCAATATTCTCAGATAAAAAATTAAATTACTTTTAGTTTTGAAATGGAAAATTCTCAATTAGAGAAATTGAAGATAAATGATTAGTGGGGTGTGGAGAATTTTAAGTAATTAAAATCATTTTCTTTCTATAGATAAGAGTATATATTTAATTAATAAAATTAATAATAATAATGATAATAATTTTAGAGGGTGGAAGAGGGAAAATAAAAAAAGAATATCACGCGAGATAACGATCACAATCGACCCTAATTTAGATGTTTCCTTAATTTGTACTTAACACTTGGAATGTCTTGAGATAAGGTTGAAAATTATAACCTATGATTAAGCAGATCCTCGGGAGGAGTGACTCCAATTAGAGAAAGACTGCCTCATCCAACGTCTTTGAATTCCTTTTCTCGTTATATTATTAAAACAGATACATATATATTTAAAGGTGTGTCTACATGGAAATATTTATATCCTACAGTATAATGAAAATAATTTTTTTTTTAATTTCTGGTTCTGGAAAAATAAAAAGTAAATTAAAATTATTTCTTTAAATAATAGTTTTTTTATTTAATTAACCGTTTTATTTACTTTCCTGAACGCTGCACCTGGAAAAAATTTTATTTAAAGCAACTATATTTTGTTTGGTTTAAATAAACGTATGTTTGTCTCAGAATCAAGTATCTAGACTTTTTATTTGTTTGAAATTAGAATTTCATTTGACACAATTGAATCAAATATATTTGTTTCAAAAAATAGAATTTATTTGGTCCAAATAAATTTTATTTTTTCTTTACTTGGTTTGAATAAGATTAGATTTTTGGCACTTCATGTTTTATTTTTTTTTAATAAAGTTTTATTTAGCTCAAAAATGTATTTTAATTATGTCGAATACAATTTTTATTTAAAACGAGTAAAATAGTGTAGACAAATATAAATTTATTTAAGTGAAATAAAATTCATTTGGTTTAAATAAAATGTTTCTCATTATTTTTTAGTTAATTCAAAGCCTATAGAAAACGTTTTATTTGGTTTAAATATATTTTATTAGATCCAAATAAATGTTAGTTGACCCAATTAAATTTTACTTTGTCTAACTAAATTTTAGTTTGACCGAATTAAATTTTATTTAGTCCAAATAAATTGTATTAATTTATTTTTTAATTACCTTTTTTTTATTTATTTATTTTATTTGGTCCAAATAAAATATATTTACTAACATTTTTTTATTTATTTTATTTCGTCCAGATAAATTTTACTTGATCAAATTAAATTTTATTTGGACCAGATAAATTTTAGTAGTACCAATTATATTTTACTTGGTCCAAATAAATTTTTATTTATTTACATTTTTTTATTTATTTATTTTATTTAGTCTAAATAAATGTTACTTATTTACATTTTTTTATTTATTTATTTTATTTGGTCCAAAAAAAATTTATTTATTAACAATTTTTTATTTATTTTTTTTATTTAATCCAAATAAATTATATTTATTAACATTTTTTGATTTATTTATTTTATTTTGTCCAAATAAATTTTAGTTGCATACCAATTAAATTTTCTTCGGTCCAGATAAATTTTACTTTATCTAAATAAATTTTAGTTGTACCAATTAAATTTTATTTGGTCCAGATAAATTTTAGTTGTACCAATTATATTTTACTTGGTCCAAATAAATTTTTATTTATTTACATTTTTTTTATTTATTTATTTTATTCGGTCTAAATAAATGTTACTTATTTACATTTTTTTATTTATTTATTTTATTTCGTCCAAATAAATTTTAGTTGTACCAATTAAATTTTCTTTGGTCCAAAAAAATTTTACTTGGTCTAAATAAATTTTATTTATTTACATTTTTCTATCAATTCCTCTTTATTTGGTCCAAATAAATTTTATTTCCTTATTTGTTTATTTACTTTTGTTTTCTTTATTCATTTTATTTGGTTTAAATAACTTTTACTTGACTCAACTAAATTTTATTTGTTCTAAATAAATTTTACTTGACCCAACTAAATTTTATTTGGTCCATGTAAATTTTATTTTTTTATTTATTTACTTTTTCTTACCTATTCATTTTATTTGGCCCAAATAACTTTTATTTCGTTACAAATAAAAATATTATCCAAGTTAAAAACATTTTTTTTTTACTCAAAAAGAAATTCATAATTTAGTCGAAAATAAATTGTTCTCATTATATATTTGATTTAAATAAACTTTATTTGATTCAAAGAAATATTTTTATTATAAAGAATAAATTTTTTTTCGCCATAACGAGAAACAGAGTTGTATATATGAAGAAAAAAGATAGGAAGAAGAGATACAAAGACAAAGATGGATGATTATATATAATTTAAAAATATATATACTTGAAATTGAAATATATAAATAAAAGGGAGAATCTCAAAGAATTTTATACTTACGGAGAGAGAGAGAGAGAGGGGAAAAGTCGCTGCCGCTCTCTCTCTCTCTCTCTCTCTCTCTCTCTCTCTCGCTTCTTTAACGTGTTTTACAGATAATATTAGCCGGGTATGTTTCTTCGCTGATCTTTTTGCTTGTAGTTTTCCGTTCGCCAGACCGATATAAGTGGTCGGGAGTACCGGGATTAAGCGTAAAGGCTAGGTCGGTAATGGGCAACATTTGCTCCTTCGTGTTGCGCTTTCGAGATCGTTGGCTGCCCCTGCGTTTTCTCGCGCTGAAGGATAATTGCATTGTATTATCGTATCGTCTTGGCACAATGTTTGTCTCTCTATCTCTCTTTATCTCTTTTTACTCTCCTTCTTCCTTTTCGACTCATTCTCTCTTTCCTACTATCTTTATCTGTTTTTCTTTCCTGGCCTCTTTTTCTCTTTTTGTCAATTTTTCCCTCTTTGGTCTTTTTCTCTCTTTTTGGTTTTTTTCTCTCTTTTTCTCTTTTTGGTCTTTTCGCTCTTTTTCTCTTTTTGGTCATTTCGCTCTTTTTCTCTTTTTGGTCATTTCGCTCTTTTTCTCTTTTTGGTCTTTTCGCTCTTTTTCTCTTTTTGGTCTTTTTTGGTCTCTTTCTCTTTTTGGTCTTTTTTGGTCTCTTTCTCTTTTTTTGGTCTTTTTCTCTCTTTTTCTCTTTTCCTCTCTTCCTCTCTTAGTCCCTTTTTGTATTTTAGTCTCTTTCTCTTTCTTACATTCTTTTTTTACTCTCTTTCTCCCTTTTTCTAACTTTCTCCCTTTCTTTCTCATAGTTTTTACACTCTTTTTCTTTTTATTCTTAACTGTGTGATAAAGACTGTGAAAAAGGGAGAAAAATAGAGACTAAAATAGAGAAAGGGACAAGAAGAAAAAGAAAAAATAGAAAAATGGGAAAGAGAAATAGAAGAAAATAGAGAAAAGGACAAGAAGAAAAAGAAAGAAAAATAGAAGAAGAAAAAGAAAGAAAAATAGAAGAAGAGAAAGAAAGAAAAATTGAAGAAGAGAAGGAAAAAAATAGAAAGAGGATTAAGAGAGAAAGAGAGAAACGGATAAAAAGAGAAAAAATAGAGAAAGGGACAAAAAAGGAAGAGAGAAAAATGGAGAAAGCGACTAAGAGAGAGAGGGGAAGAAGAAAAAGAGAAAAAATAGAGAAAGAGAGAAGATGAGAAAGAGAGAAAAATATAGAAAGGGACAAAAAAGAAAGAGAGAAAAATAGAGAAAGGGACAAGAAAAGGAAGAGAGAAAGGTATAGAGAAGGGGAGAAGAAAAGAAAGAGAGAAAAATAGAAACAGGGACAAGAAAAGGAAGAGAGAAAAATATAGAGAAGGGAAGAAGAAAAGAAAGAGAGAAAAATAGAGAAAGGGACAAAAAGAGAAAAAGAAAGGGGGAGAAAGTGACTAAAGGCAAAAAAAGCACTAAAAGAGAAAGAGACGAAGAGAGAGAGAGAAAACAAAAATAGAGATAATGGCTAAGAGAGAAAGAGAGAAAACCAAAAATAGAGAAAATGGCTAAGACAGAAAGAGAGAAAAACAAAAATAGAGAAAACGGCTATGAGAGAAAGAGAGAAAAACAAAAATAGAGAAAACGGCTAAGAGAGAAAGAAAGAGATAAAATAGAGAAAATGGCTAAGAGAGAAAGAGAGAAAAAACCAAAATAGAGAAAATTGCCAAGAGAGAAAGAGAGAATGAGCGAGAGCGCCAAACACAAACACCAGCGAAGAGACAAATATATAGATCCACACCTATGTGTCTCTTTGGCGCTGACGTAATAAGGAGAATGTCTCGTGGCCTCTGCACAACTTTACTTCACGACTCATGCTCGTAAAACTTTTCCAGGTTACTCTAAACGAATTTTCACATCGGAACCTGTCTCGCTTCTGAGCTTGCAGCAGCTCCTCTTCTTCCTTCCCTTATACTCGCAAGTGTAGAGACCACTCTCATCTTCAGTAACGGTCTCTCCTAATGTCGCAAAAGGCGAGGGAACATCCAAAAGAAACTGGGACATTGCTGCTTTTGCTACTTGCAACTGCTGCTATTGCTACTGTTTCTTCTTCTACTTCTTCTCCTTTTTCGATTTCTTCCTTTCTCTCTCTCTTTCTCTTTTGTCGAATACACGCAGAAGAAAAGAAAACGAACTTGACTTTCTTTGAAAATTGAACCTTGATGCGATAAAGAAATTTATTGAATTCCTTGAGATGGCGAAAAATTTGCTGAAACAGTGAAAGATATATGTATAGATGAAGAGCGAAAAACACACTTTTTTTTTGTCGAAAGTCGAAATAAAAATTAACTATTTTTGTTGAATGGAAAATTGTAGTATGTATACGAAACGTTTTGTTTGAAGAGAACATTTTTTTTGTTAACTAAACTACCGTGTGATTTGAATTTAATTGACGATGGTAATTTTCCGGGACACCAAGTGGGACGACTTTTTTTTACAAAAATGTTAATCGCTAAGAAAAGGAAACTATAAAATCAGTTTCTGCATTTTTTTATAGGAACAATTTTTTTTCTTTTTGAAAAATTGAAAACTGTAAAATCCCTGGCGAGAGGAGCAATTTTCCGGGACAATTGGTCCAAAACTATTTTTTTACTCGAAAGTATTATCGTAGAGAAGGAAAAAGAGACCATAAAGAATTTAATTTCACATCGCTTTAGTTTTGGTAAAGAAGAACCTTTTGGTTAAATCGAAGAACTTGGAATGTTCCGGGCAAAAAAGGGACTAAGTTCCAAGACTCCAATTGAGTAAAATTTGCTTTTTTTACTCAAACGTAATCACAAAAAATACAAAAACAGCAAAAAAAAAACTAAATAAACTCGCAATTTAGTTTGGGAAAAATATTTTTCTTTTTAAAGTCGAGAGTCGTGTAAATTCGGGGCAAACGACGACAATCTTCCGGTACATTATTGAAGCGAAAATCCTTTTTTCCATTCAAAAATATTTCCCAAATTTAAGAAACGACAGTAAAAAATCACTTTTGTAATTAGTTTTGACAAGAAATTTTTGTTTTTATTATTTTTCAATTTAGATTGAAGACTTAAAATTTCCGGGTAGAAAATAACAATTTTCCGGGACATTATATTTTGTTCAAAACATTTTTTTCACAATTAAACATAATAGCCGAAAGAAAAATGAAATCATAAATAATCTTGTCTTTCGGGTTTAGTTTGAAATAATTTTGTTTTTGCAAATTTTACGCAAGAAAGAAATTTTCGGAAAATTCCGGGCACAAGAGAACAAAATTCCCAGACATCAATGGGCAAAATACTTTCTATTCACTCACAGACAATTAAAGAATAAAAAGAAATCCGCTCTTGCAATTCGTGTCAAAAAAGGGAATTTTGAGAACTCTGGCCAAAAAGTGGGAATTTTCCGGGACACCAATTGAGTCAAAACTGATTTTTTTATGTCAAGAGCGACATTAATTTGTAATTTCGGTGAAAATTTATTATTTTTATTGTTTTATTATAAAAGTTTTGCTTTTTTGGACATGAAGAAAAAAAAATCAAAATTTAGGTCAAAATTCGAGGTACAAGTGTCGAAAAAATTTCGAATTTAGGTCAAAATTCTAAGTACAAGTATCGAAAAAAAGCCAAATTTAGGTTGAAATTTGAGGCACAATTGTTGCAAAAATCTCCGAATTTACGTCAAAATTCGAGGTACAAGTGTCGAAAAAAATTCAAATTTAGGTCAAAATTCGACGAACAAGGGTCGAACAAACTTAAAATTTAGGTCAAAAATCGCTCAAACATACCGAATTAGGTCAAAATTTCTAGAAAAATATTGACCTCCATTTTTAGAGTAGTTGAATAGTCTGAAAATTTAGGTCAATATTTGTTTTAGCAAAATTCGAAGGAACTCTGATTTTAGGTGAAAATTCGGTTGAAAATTGCAATCGTACTGAAAATTCAGGTTCAATTCAAAACTTGCAGAGAAATTGTCAAATAGTCTGAAAATTTAGGTCAGTATTCGCAGGGCATTACTGAAAAGGGCTTTAAATGTAGGTCAAAATTTGAAAAATTTGGCAAAACAGCCGAGCGCTTTAGGTCAATATTTACTACGAAGTACTCAATGAGACTCTGAATTTTGGTCAAAACTGGACTAAAATAATAGAAAACGTTCTTAAAATTCAGGTCGCCGTTCGCAGTAAAGTGTCGAGTACTCTGAAAATTTAGGTCAATTTTTGTCCGTTTAGGTCAATTTAGGTCAACAATTTAAATCAAATAAAAAAAATAATTGAAAAAAAATTATTGTTGTTTTATTTTTTATTTCTTTCAATAAAAAAAAATTGTTAAATTTTTTCCTTTACTAAATATCAAACTATAAAAACAAAAAACAAAACAATTGATATGCTAAACATATTTTGTCAAATCAAATCCTTAAAAAAAAATAAAATAAAAAAAAAGAAAGAGAAACGGAAGGATATCTATCAAAGAGGTGAAAGGGTGTATACACATCTCCATGTGAGTGTGTCTGTTAAATGCGCTTTATTAGAATTGACATTTGTCTCTAAATCGTTGTGTGTGCTCAGAGGTAAACTGAGTTGAAAATGCGCTCGCGCTCGCGCGCCTCCCCGAAAGAAAATAAAGAGATGAGCGCCACCAGTATATGTTTTTTATTTTTTTTTATTTTTATTTCTTCCTTTTTTTCCCCATGGTGTCAGTTGTATTATAGTTGTCTGATGTGTCAATTCCCCATGCGACATTGCGCGAAAAGGTATTTTTAGGCACATTGAAAACCTTTTCTACGACGACGGCATTGTTGACTGTCAATCTGTGACAATCTATGCCAGCACGACACCTCAGGCCTTTCCGGACTTCCCCACGAGTTAGTCTAACAATGCAATGCGACAAAAAAAAAAAAAAAAAAAAAAAAAAAAGAGTAAGAGAGAGAAGGGTGCGTACAACTTTAAAAAGGCAACAGATGATCGACACTGATGGTCACTTGTTCAAATTATCACACCCATTTTGACAGTTCTTTTTTTCCAACCCACTTTATTCTTTCTTGCAATTTAATTGGGCAATTGAAAATAATTCTTGCAATTAATTTTGAGTGATAAATTGGAAGAAATTAAATGTAATAAATTTTTTTTATTTAACCTTTGCGAATTTTTTGCAAAAAAATATTTCTTTTTGTATTGACCTAAATTTTTTGTGCTAATTTTTTCTTCTATTTTGTTTTTCCCTGTACTTTTTTTGTACTTAAATTAATTGATAGTTGGAAATTTTTTTTAATTACTTCCGTTAATTTTGACCTAAATTTTTTTACCGACTTTGTCTTGTGCTATGAATATTGACCTGAATTGACAAAAGATTAGGAAAATTTTTAAAGGATTTTCGTTAATTTTGACCTAAATTTTTTTAACCTTTTCTTATGCTATGAATATTTACCAAAATTTTCCGAATTATCGCCATTCGCTCGCAACTTTTGACCTAAATTTGTTAATCGTTTCTGTCTTGTGCTATGAATATATTGTCCTAAATTGACAGAAAGTTAGGAAAGTTTTAAATTATTTTCGTTAATTTCGACCTAAATGTTTTCAACGTTTTTTGTCTTATGCTATAAATATTGACCTAAATTATCGGAACTTTTTGAAATTTTGAAATTATTTTTGTTAATTTTGACCTAAATGTTGTGCTGATTTTTTCTATTTTGTCTTTTTATCCCTTTTATCTACTAAAATTAAATAAAATTTAGAAAATTTTTTTTAATTACTTCCGTTAATTTTGACCTAAATTGACAGAACATTAGGAATCTTTCAAAAGTATTTTCGTTAATTTTGACCTTAATTAAAAGCAGCTATTATTGACTGCTATTATTGACCTAATTTTGCAAAATGTTCCCCATTTCTATCTCGAATTTTGACATAAATTAAGGATCTTGATTACTTCAACACCCGTTTTTTTTTATTTTGACCTAAATTTTGACTTTTCTTCTTCCACTTCCAAAACGGCAGTGATTGAATATTATTCTTAAAATTTGTGTCATTTGTTTTTTGTTACTGCACCAATTACTGCGAATCACCATAAAAATAGAAGGTTTCACATTTTTTTAAAATTGTAATTCGCAGTAATTGATGCAACAACAAAAAACAATTGACAATAATTTTATATACTCAAATTAATACCACAATGAAATGAATATTCTCGTTTGATTTTGGCAATGAGCCAAATAAAAGGGAAAAATTTAGATAAAGAATTTTGCCCCGCAAGATTTGTGTTTAGTTTGTATGTATATATAGACATACATATAAGCATTAGTGAAATTCAACAAGTTGAAAAATACAAGCCATTTTGAGTTGTAAGTAGGCCATTTTCCATTAATAACATTAAGAGGCCCTTATGCTGCAAGACTAAACCAACTGTTTTCTCTATATTTTCGCTCGAGACAAATCCTCTTAACTGGAGTTGAACAAGTGCAGTTAAATATATTACATTCGCGAACATTTTTTTTCCCTCTCTCTTTCTTTCCTTCTTTTACTTCTAGGTAAACTGACCTCAACAGAAAAAAAAGAGAAGACGAAGGGAAAGAAAAGAAAGTAAATGAGAAACAGAGACAAAAGAAAAAGACCATTTTTCGGAAACTTTAACAATCCTCAAGGGAATTGCTTTCAAACGACAGTATAGTTACTTAATTAACATTTTGTCACTGTTTAGGTATATATAAAATGGAGGGGAAAAAAGTTGTTTAAATCTCGAATAATCGTAAAGAAATTACGAAAGAGAAAAAATATTTTTATTATATTACAGGACGAGTATTTTTATTTATTAATTTTTATTTATTTGCTATTTTCTATTTATTTTTTAATCTTTTGATCTAAACTTTGGTTGTTAATATTTTTACCTTTTGTCTCTTTGGACCAATTCTACTTTTTTCCCCTAAAGTTAATTCCAAATTTCTTCCCCTCTTGAGCTACGAATTTGACCTGATTTTTTATGTTGATAAAATTTTAAATAAAATTTATAATCTCTAAATCGTAAACTAAAAACTTAAAAATTATAGAATAATATATACATAATATATACAAACGAATATTACAAATTTTCTACAATTTTGAAATGAAAAATGAAATCTATTTATCATTTCATTTCTTACCTATTTTGACCTATTTTAGGTCCAATTCGCAGTTCGACAGTAATAATTTACCGAATATTGCAAAGAAATGTCGTAAAAATTTTTTTATCTTTGGATTTAAACTCTCTTTTTTAGTCCACGATTTTTCCCTATATTTTAGGTCTAAGTTACAGGTCAAAAGTATGAAATAACCGAATATTAAGAGCAAATTTTCGAATTTCTTGGAATCAAAAATAAAATCTATAAATTTTTTAACTTTTTTTTTTTATTTTAAAACTTTTTCGTTACCTCTTGATGTAAAATTTAGACCTGAAAATCAGGTCAAAAATTATTTGATAGCTGTTGTAAATGTAACTATTTAAAAATGTCAAAAATTCCTCTCATCGAAGTTGAAATTTATTAATATTAATTTAGGAGATTTTTTAACATTTAAATTCATTTTTGCCTCATGGTCCAAATTTTTTACATGCAATTCAGAACTAAATTGTTTTTTTAAACATATTTTTGCACCTTTGTCTACGATTTTAACCTGTTTAGGTCAAATTTCAGGTCAGTAGTAAAAAAAAATATATAAAGAAGTGACTTCTAAATTTCTCGAGTCGATAAGATATTATCTTGTAATTAATAGTAAATAATGTTTTCTTATAAAATACAACAAAAATATTTTTATTTTTCATTTTATATTTATGATTTTGACCAGTTCAGGTCCAATTTCAGGTCAATCGTAAAAGAAAATATTTGAACAAAAAATTATTTGTTAAAAATATTTTACTAATAATATTACAATAAAGTGGCTAAAGTTTTCAAAGTTCAAATGAGAGAAAGTTTTTTTTTCATCTTAAGTCTTTTCGAAAATTACTATCCAGAAAAGAAAAATAACTGAAATTAAACAATATTTAGTTTAGAATTAATTTTTTTCAATTTAAAAATAATTTTTTTTAATAATGAAATACAAATTAGAAGAAGTAAAAAAATATTATCCTCATTCATTTAAACGTTCGAAACTTTAAGAATATTTACAGTAACTAAATAATGTTTGAATAATAATAACAAAAAAAAGCCGAAAAAAATTTTTATTTCGATTATTCTCGGTAAATATAATTCTCGAAAAAGATTAACAACTTATGTATGAAGATCAAAATTAGTCGATGGCAATAAAAATTCGACTTTCGTTCTTTCGATACGGAATTTTATTTTAACAAAGCAGGGAAAAGTAAGAAAAAACAAGAAAAATGACTGGAAGGGGGAGTGAAAAAAAACGTGAAGGATGCGTAGAGAAATTTGTGGAGGAGGTTTTATCTGGTGTCAATAATTTATGCGGATTAAAAAAGAGAAACGATCCTTTTTTTTATACTCTCTGGAGTTTCGATTGTTTTTTGTCTCTCTTTTCACTTTTTTCTCTCTCTTTCTATTTTTTAGTATCTTTCTCTCTTTGTCTTTCTATTTTTTCGCTTTTTGTCTCACTCTCTCTCTCTCTCTCTATTTCTATTTTTTGATTTTTTCTCTTTCTCTTCCCCTATTTCTTTACTTTTTGTCTCTCTCTGTCTTTCTATTTTTCTCTCTCTATTTTATTGTTTTTTTCTTTCTTTCTCTTTCTATTTTTTTGATTTTTGTTTATATTTTTCTCTCTTTCTATTTTCTTCTTCTTCTCTTTCTATTTTTTTCATTTTTTTCTTTTTCTCTTTCTATTTTCTCTTTTTTTCTCTCTCTTTCTTTCTATTTTTCGCTTTTTTCTCTCTCTTTCTAATTTTTCGTTTCTTTATGTCTTTCTCTTTCTATTCTTTCGATTTTTGTCTCTATTTTTCTCTCCCTTTCTATTTTTCGCTTTTTTCTCTCTCTTTCTAATTTTTCGTTTTTTTATGTCTTTCTCTTTCTATTCTTTCGATTTTTGTCTCTATTTTTCTCTCCCTTTCTATTTTCTCGTTTTTTCTCTCTCTCTCTCTCTCTTCCCCTATTTTTCCTTTTTTTTCTTTCTTTCTCTTTTTATTTTTTCGCTTTTTGTCTCTTTCTAATTTTCGCTTTTTTATTCTTTCTATTTTTAAGTTTTTTTTCTCTCTCTTTTCACTTTTCTCTCTCTCTCTATATATTTTTTTTGCTTTTTCTCATTCTTTCTCTTTTTTGGTATTTTTCTTTTTTTGTCTGTCTATTTTTTCGCTTTTTGTCTCACTATCTCTTTCTATTTTTTCGATTTTTGTCTCTCTTTCTCTGTCTTTTTCACTGTCTCTATTTTATTGTTTTTTTCTTTCTTTCTCTTTCTATTTTTTTAAATTTTTGTTTCTATTTTTCTCTCTTTCTATTTTCTCCTTCTTCTCTTTCTATTTTTTCGTTTTTTCTTTCTTTCTCTTTCTATTTTTCGCTTTTTGTCTCTCTTTCTCTTTCTTTTTTTCTCTCACTCTATTTTTTTGTTTTTTTCTTTCATTCTCTTTCTATTTTTTCGATTTTTGTCTCTATTTTTCTCTCTTTCTATTTTCTTCTTCTTCACTTTCTATTTTTTCGTTTTTTCTCATTCTCTTTCTATTTTTTCGTTTTTTTCTCATTCTTTTTCTTTTTTTTCGTTTTTTTCTCTATCTTTCTTTCTATTTTTCGCTATTTCTCTCTCTTTCTAATGTTTCGTTTTTTTCTGTCTTTCTCTTTCTATTCTTTCGATTTTTGTCTCTATTTTCTCTCTCTTTCTATTTTTTTGTATTTTTTTCTCTCTCTCTTCCCCTAATTTTTGGTTTTTTTCTTTCTTTCTCTTTTTATTTTTTCGCTTTTGTCTCTTTCTCTTTCTTATTTTAGTTTTTTTATTCATTCTATTTTTAAGTTTTTTTCTCTCTTTTTGCACTTTGCTCTCTCTATATTTTTTTGCTTTTTCTCTCTCTTTCTCTCTTTTGGTATTTTTCTTTTTTTGTCTTTCTATATTTCGCTTTTTTCTTTGTCTTTCTATTTATTCGCCTTCTGTGTCATCCTCTCTCTCTCTCTCTATTTTTTCGCTTTTTTCTCTCTCTTTCTATTCTTCCCTTTTTTCATTCTCTTTCAATTTTTTTGGTTTTTTCTTTCTCTCTCTTTCTATTTTTCAGTTTTTTCTCTCTCTTTCTATTTTATCGCTTTTTGTCTCTATCTCTTTCTATTTTTTCGTTTTTTGTCTCTCTTTCTCATTCTTTTTCTCTCTCTCTATTTTTCTGTTTTTTTCTTTCTTTCTCTTTCTATTTTTTCGCTTTTTGTCTCTCTTTCTCTTTTTTTTCTCTTTCTATTTTTTCGTTTTTTTCTCTTTCTCTCTTTCCCCTATTTTTTCGCTTTTTGTCTCTCTCTCTCTCTTTCTCTTTCTATATTTCGCTTTTTTCTTTGTCTTTCTATTTATTCGCCTTCTGTGTCATCCTCTCTCTCTATTTTTTTGCTTTTTTCTTTCTCTTTCTATTCTTCCCTTTTTTCATTCTCTTTCAATTTTTTGGTTTTTCTCTCTCTCTCTCTCTCTCTCTCTCTCTCTCTCTCTCTCTCTCTCTCTCTCTCTCTCTCTCTCTCTCTCTCTCTCTCTCTCTCTCTCTCTCTCTCTTTCTATTTTTAACTTTTTTCTCTCTCTTTCTATTTTATCGCTTTTTGTCTCACTATCTCTTTCTATTTTTTTGTTTTTGTCTCTCTTTCTCTTTCTTTTTTTCTCTCTCTCTATTTTTTGTTTTTTTCTTTCTTTCTCTTCCTATTTTTTCGATTTTTGTCTCTATTTTTCTCTCTTTCTATTTTTTTCTTCTTCCCTTTCTATTTTTCGTTTTTTTCTTTCTCTCTCTCTCTCTTTCTATTCTTCCCTTTTTTCTTTCTCTTTCTATTTTTCGCTTTTTTTTCTCTCTCTCTCTCTTTTTATTTTTTCGCCTTTTGTCTCTCCCTCTCTTTCTTTTTTTTTCGTTTTTTGTCTCTCCCTCTCTTTCTTTCTTTTCGTTTTTTGTCTCTCTCTCTCTTTCTTTTTCTCTCTCTATTTTTCTGTTTTTTTCTTTCTTTCTCTTTCTATTTTTTTGATTTTTGTCTCTATTTTTCTCTCTTTCTATTTTATTCTTCTTCTCTTTCTATTCTTTCGTTTTTTTGATTCTTTCTCTTTCTATTTTTTCGCTTTTTGTCTCTCTTTCTCTTTTTTTTCTCTTTCTATTTTTTCGTTTTTTTCTCTTTCTCTCTTTCCCCTATTTTTTCGCTTTTTGTCTCTCTCTCTCTCTTTCTCTTTCTATATTTCGCTTTTTTCTTTGTCTTTCTATTTATTCGCCTTCTGTGTCATCCTCTCTCTCTATTTTTTTGCTTTTTTCTTTCTCTTTCTATTCTTCCCTTTTTTCATTCTCTTTCAATTTTTTGGTTTCTCTCTCTCTCTCTCTCTCTCTCTCTCTCTCTCTCTCTCTCTCTCTCTCTCTCTCTCTCTCTCCCTCTCTCTCTCTCTCTTTCTATTTTTAACTTTTTTCTCTCTCTTTCTATTTTATCGCTTTTTGTCTCACTATCTCTTTCTATTTTTTTGTTTTTGTCTCTCTTTCTCTTTCTTTTTTTCTCTCTCTCTATTTTTTGTTTTTTTCTTTCTTTCTCTTCCTATTTTTTCGATTTTTGTCTCTATTTTTCTCTCTTTCTATTTTTTTCTTCTTCCCTTTCTATTTTTCGTTTTTTTCTTTCTCTCTCTCTCTCTTTCTATTCTTCCCTTTTTTCTTTCTCTTTCTATTTTTCGCTTTTTTTTTCTCTCTCTCTCTCTTTTTATTTTTTCGCCTTTTGTCTCTCCCTCTCTTTCTTTTTTTTTCGTTTTTTGTCTCTCCCTCTCTTTCTTTCTTTTCGTTTTTTGTCTCTCTCTCTCTTTCTTTTTCTCTCTCTATTTTTTTGTTTTTTTCTTTCTTTCTCTTTCTATTTTTTCGATTTAGTCTCTATTTTTCTCTCTTTCTATTTTCTTCTTTTTCCCTTTCTATTTTTTCGTTTTTTTCTCTCTCTCTCTTCCCCTATTTTTTCGCTTTTTGTCTCTCTTTCTCTTTCTATGTTTCGCTTTTTTCTCTCTCTTTCTACTTTTTCGTTTTTTTGCTTTCTCTCTCTTTCTTTTTTTTCGATTTTTATCTCTATTTTTTTCTCTTTTTCTATTTTTCGTTTTTGTTTCTCTCTCTCTCTCTCTCCCTTTCCATTTTCTCTCTCTCTCTCTCTTGCTCTTTTCTCGCTTTTTTCTTTCTCTCTCTTGCTCTTTTTTCGTTTTTTTTCTTTCTCTCTCTTGCTCTTTTTTCGTTTTTTTCACTCTCTCTCTCTTTCTCTTTTCTATTTAGATAGAGGATAAAGTCTTTATTAATTGTATCAGACGCGTTAGCGGAGCTTTTGTAAAAGAGTAATTAATGCTTGAGCGTAGTACCTAACCTCTTCTAACGAGTTGTCTATTCACACCAATCAGCACTCATGAAAGCATCTCTTTCATCGACAGAAAGAGAGAGAGGGAATGAACGCATAGAGAAATGGAGAGAAAGAGAGAGAGAAGTGTGTACATATATTCGACATAACCTCGCACCTTGCCCAGCCGTGTATCGTTCGAATGATCCCGCGAAACAGATTTTCCAAGCGTGAATACAAAGGGCCGCCTGTTCTGACACGAGCATAATACATACGCACGTGCGTTCAAATATATATATATATATATATTCATCTACATAAAGAGAGGAGAGAGTGAAATACGTTTCAAACGGATCGTGAACTATGTACTGCTCACCCACTGCACGTTTATATGCTCTCTGACAAAAAGACAGAATAAAACTAGTAGGAAAAAAGAGGAAACAACAGAGAGAAAAGAAAAATGAAGAAATGTTGGAACAAAATGTTCATCAAAGTGATGAAACAGTAAAAGTACTGCGTCAAAGGAATTTTTCAAGAGACTGAATATAATTCGATGTTATCATATACCGCGGATTTGTTTAAAATAAACTTGCCATTTTTGCGGCACTTAATATCAAGTCCCGTGTGCTCTCTTTCTCTCTCTTTCAAATATATATAGTGTTTTATTTATATAGTGATAGAGGAAATTATTAATGCAATTGCAGAAATATCTCTTCTTCGTTTTTTTTTCTTTTTTTTGAAAGAGAGATTTTTAGTGGTTGAAAAATAATTTTTTTTTTTCATTACATTTTGTTTCATGAAAGTGAAATTCAAATTTTTTTTAATGCATTCCGCTTTAAATATTCTCTTTACTGCGCTATATTAGTAATTTGCATTTTTTATACCTCGAGTAAGTGCAGTAATTATTGCTAGTGCTTCAATCGCTGCAAGTTGTGTATATAACTTTTGAAATTATGTAATTTATATTTATTTTGCTGATAATAATAATGTTAATAATAATAATAATAATAATAATAAAATTATTAATAATAAATATTAAAAATTAAATATTAAATTTTTGTAAAAGTATTTTGCAATTAGGGGAAAAAGTGCAACAAAACCGAAATTTTGATCTAAAAAATACTAAACTTTAAAAAAATTTATGTGAAGTTTAATAAAATTATATATTATTAAAGTTTAAATGACATGGAACATAATTATAAACATAAATTAAAAAAAAATAATAATGAAATAAAAAAAATAATATCAAAGTAGAGGAAAAAAATGAAAACAAAACGATAACAACAGGAATGATTTATTTATTTATAAACGGATACAAATAGCAGTATTTGCAAAATATTTTCATGACATTAATTGAGGAGTAAGTTTTCAAAAACTGATAAATCCAAATTTTGTCATTTCGAGAAATTTAAACAAATGACAATTCTCACATAACCATTAAAATTATCTTTAATGTAGAAAAATTGTAATAAATTATTCATTTTTAAATATTTTTTCTATTTAAAATGCTATGTTTGTAATTAAATTCCATTGTAATAGGGAATTTAAAGGTTTTGGTAATTTTTTCTAATAAAAAGATAGAAATGAAAAACCATCAAGGTCAGCCCAAAATATTGTTTAAACTAAAAATTCTTTATTAATAAATTTTTTTTCTTTAATTGAACAGTGATAAATGGATTTTTAAGGATTTTAATATTTTAAATATGTGTTAATCTTAATTTTTTTTAAAATGGATTTATCAAAAATTGCTCCTCAATTAATTAGCGTGGCAATTAGTGTAAAAATATGTTTTTCATTTTTATAATTAATTATTTTCTTTTTTTCCAGGTAAGAGAACATTTTCCTTTTATTTTCTTCTTGTCCTCGACTCAAAAACGTGAGTAAAACAGTTTTTAAACGTAAAACCAATTTCAAAATTGATTTTTACTTTCAATTATTCACAATTGTTATTAACTATTACGACTATTTTTATTCTCTAACAATTTTTATAAAATGATTTTTACCTTTCACTATTTACAATAATTAACTATTATTACTTTCATTTAGGTCAAAATTTAAGAGCAAACTACTTATTTTGACCTCAATTTAGATCAGAATTTAAGAGCAAACTACTAATTTTGACCTTAATTCAGGTCAAAATTAGAATCTGTTCACAACAATTTTTCCAAAATTAATGTAAATATTATCTCTTTGTTTTTTTTTATGTAAATACAAAGAAAAAAATTATTGTCAAATTTCATTATAAATAATGGAAGTACTTTTAATAAATTTCAACTACTTTGACTAAAACAAAAAACTATTTTATTAGTAAAATATTACAATTTTAATCAGTTTCAAACATTTTGCTATCAAATTACTTTGTTTTAATTTTAATTAAATCTATTTCAAAAGAGTACCAGTTAAATAATATTGAAAGGTCATTGTAATAGTTACACCCAGATAAATGCTATATTTGTCTCAGAACCAACTAAACTTTTTATTTGTTTCAAATAAATTTTATTTGGTTTAAATAAAATTTTATTTGACTCAAATAAATCTTTTATTAATGTGGAATAAAAATTTTATTTAAAACAAATAAAAAGTCTAGTTGGTTCTGAGACAAATATACGTTCATTCAAGTCAAATAAAATATATTTGGTTGAAATAATATTTTTCTCCGGGTGTAATAACAGTTTAAAACAATAAATAATAATAGAAATTACTCGTAAATAACAGTTAAAAAAGATAATAATAAAATTATAGTAGTAAATATTAGTTAAGAAAAATCATAAAATTAGAAGTATAAATAATTGTTTTGAAAAATAACAAAATTAGTAGTAAGTAATAGTTGAGAAAAATAATAAAATTAGCTTTTAATAACAGTTAAAAAATTAAGAATTAGTAGTGAATAAAACTAGTAGTAAATAACAGTTAAAAAATCGAATTAGTAGTAAATAATAGTTACTAAATTGCAGAAATTATAAGCTGTTCGGAAAATAATATTACCAACAATGGTAAAAATAAAATATCAATTTATAAAAAATAACATTTTTTCTACTCAAGAAAAAACATATATACAAAACAACGGTTAATTGACGAAAAAAGAAAAATGATTCCGAATTTTAAAAGCATGAAAATCGTTCCTTGCCCATATGTATAAGTGTATGACAAATGACACTAAAAAGGAGAGAGAAAAAGAGAGAGCTGTCAATATTCGAAAAAGGCTTGAAAATTGCAATTCGTCACATCCATCAGAATTTTTTTTTTCGTTTTAAAAGAAAATAGTCTTGTCTCTTTTCAATCCCTCTGCATATAGAAAGAGAGAAAGAGAAAGAGGAATAAATCCATGATATGTTTTCATTGTCATTTAAGTTATTTGACAATGCTATAAAGGGAATCGTTGAATTAGTGTATATAGAGGAACAGTTGGTGGAAGTAAGAGAGAGAGAGGAGGAGAGGAGAGGGGGAAACAACGTTATGCATTACGCTTTGAAATATTACAGACTAACAACATAACGTAATAAAGTCCGTTGACTAATGCGCCCCTGACTAGGTTGCTCGCACCGTATAGACTTAACTCGATAAAGCGATTCGCCGTAACCAAATCGCTCTGTCTGGTTACGATGAGATGTTAGCTGGAAGCTCGTTTTACTCACTCACTCACTCTCTTTATCTTTGCTTTTCTCTCTCCCACTGTTTCTCGTTTTCTCTCTTTCTCGTTTTCTTTCTGTTTCTCTCTCTTTCTCCTTGTGTTTGCCTCTCTTTCTCTTTGCTTTTTTCTTTCTTTCTTTCACTTTGGATTTCTCTTTCTCTCTTTCTCTTTGGTTTTCTCTCTCTTTCTCTTTCTCCACTGAAAAAAAAATTTATTTTATTCAAATAATTCAAATTATTTGAAAAATATTCAATTGATTCAAATACTTTTTAGTTGGATCAAAAAAATATGTATTTGATTCAAATAACTTGAATTATTTGAATCAACACTTATTTGAACCAAAAAAAATAGTATTTGATTCAATTAAATAATTATTTGAATTGAATAAATGAATTCTCTCTCTCTCTCTCTTTTCTTTTCTCTTTCTCTCTTTCTCTTTAATTTTCTATCTCTTTCTCTTTCTCCACTAAAAAAAATTTATTTGACTCAAATTATTTGAAAAATATTCAATTGACTTAAATACTTTTTATTTGGATCAAAAAATATGTATTTGATTCAAATAACTTGAATTATTTGAATCACACTTATTTGAACCAAAAAATAGTATTTGATTCAATTAAATAATTATTTGAATTGAATAAATGAATTTATTTCATACAAATAATGAGTTACTTGAAACTATTCTTTATTTCATTCAAATACTTCGAATATTTGATGCAAATAAAAATTATTTGACACAATAAATTTATTTTATTGATTCTAATAACCATAATTATTTAATCCGAATAATTCATTATTCAAAGCAAATTCACTATTTTATCAAGACAAAATAAAAAAATATTTCAATCAATTAAATAATTTTTTGAAACAAAAATAATGAATTACTTGAAACTTATTTATTTGTTCATTTATTTATTTCATTTAAATATTCCATTTATTTGATACAAATAAAAAATAGTTCGACAAATAAATGTGTTATTTGGATTGTATTAAATAAAAAATGAAATAATTTTCGTAATTGATTCAAATAATTATTTACTAGCTTGAAATATTACATTTATTTGATTTGAATAATTTCAATGATTGATTCAAATAATTATTTATTAGTTTGTAATACATTCCATTTATTTGATTTGAATAATTTGTATTTGATTCAAATAAATGATTGTAGTACATTTTTCCCAAAATAAGATTTCCCAGAGGATATTTTTCCCAAAATCAAGTTTCCCAAACAATAGTGATTTCCAAAGGACATTTTTCCAAAAATCAGATTTTTCCAAATTAATACATATATTTGTGCAAGTATTTAATTCCCTTGGCAAATTTTAATAAAATTTTAAAGAATAGTTTCCATTTAACGAGAAATTGGAAAAAAATTGTACTTGTATTTAAAGTAATTATAATTCTGACAAGAATAGTATTAAATTTTTTGAAAACAAATTAATTTCTGAGAAAAATCATATTATTTATAAAGATAATTAAAATTTTGACAAAGAATTCGGTTAAAATTTAATTACAAATAATTTGAAACTCTGCAATGAGTTTTATGATTTATGAAAAAAATTAAATTCCTAAAAAGAATTTTATGATTTATGAAAGCAATTGAATGATTGCGGAGAAATTTATAAAAAATTTTTGTAAATAATTGAATTCCTTTGGAAATTTTATTTGACAAAAATAATAATTAAATGTTTGCATATGGAATTTTATTAAATTAAAAAAAAATTGATTTCTTTTGGACAATCATATTAAAATAGTAGATATTAAAAATCATTAAATTGAAAAAAATTTTCGAAATTTTTTTTTGAAAATTTGTAAATTTTTTTTGAAAATAATTATTGATTTTTGCTAAGAATTTATTTTACATTTGAAAATAATTAAATTCTTAGGACAAATTTTATAAAAAAAATGTTTTTAAAAATAATTTAATTGTTTTGTGCTAAATTTTCTTAAAATAGAAATGATATGACTGGATATTTGCAAATTATTAGTTACAACATACAATTCTAAATTCTTCGAATTTTCAAATTTTTATATTATTTTATTAAAATTATATTTGTTCGTTATTATTTTATAATTGTTTAATTTATATTATTCACTAGACGTAGTAAAAAAATAATTTACATTATATCTGATGGACAATTTTATTTTGGGGTAAACATGACTTTGAGAACAAAAAATTTTTGGGAAAAAAGTTCTCTTTCTCTCTTTCGTTTTCTCTCTTTATCTTTGGTCTTCTCTTCCTCTCTTTCGTATTCTCTCTTTATCTTTAGTTTTCTCTTTCTCTCTTTACAAGAATTCAATTATTTTCAAAAGTTACAAAGGTTTTTACTAAAATTCAATTATTTTAAAAAATTATTAAAATTTTTTTAACTAAAATTCAATTATTTTCAAAAATTAACAAATTTTTTTACTAAAATTAAATTATTTTCAAAAATTAACCAAATTCTTTACTAAAAATCAATTATTTTCAAAAACTGAAATTCAATTATTTTTAAAAAATGGAATAAATTTTTTCACAATAAGGAAAATTCAATTCTTTTGTTGGAAATTTTAATAACACTCTTAGCAACTATTGAATTATTTTCGCATACAAAAATAAAATTCATTGTAGGATTTCAATTATTTTTTACACAATTGTACAGGAATCGCTCAAAAAATGTAATTATTTCTTTTAAAAATAATTTCAATTCCTCGAAAATATCAATTGTTTTAGAAAATGTATTTTTTTAATTTCTTTCGAAGAATTCAATCATTTACCCCAAAAAAAAACTAGAATTTTTCACAGGAATTCAATTATTTTCTAATATTTAAATAAAATTATTCGAAAGAAATCAAATAATTTTTAATACAATTATATTTTAATTTTTTTGAATTAATTAAATTTTTCTTTTAGATTTTTATAAAATTCTTCCCACAAATGTAATTTTTTATTTATGTAAATAATTCTTCGAAAAAATTCAATTATTAAAGATAAGTAACTAAATTATTCGTGACAATTCAATTATTTTGAGGTATTTCATTAAACATTTTGCCAAAATTAAATTGTTTCGATAAATTACAATATTCATCAGAAGAATTTAATCATTTTTAAAAGTAATAAATTTCTTCCTGGAAATTCAATGATTTTAAAAAATTGCAATTTTCTCTTTAAAATTTCAATTGTTTCCATAAATAATAAAATAATTTTTATAGGAATTCAGTTAGTTGCAAGTAAATTTATCTTTGGTCTTCTCTTTCTCTCTTTCGTTTTCTCTCTTTATCTTTGGTTTTCTCTTTCTCTCTTTCGTTTTCTCTCTTTCTCTTTGGTTTTCTCTTTCTCTCTTTATCTTTGGTTTCCTCTTTCTCTCTTTCTCTTTGGATTTCTCTTTCTTTCTTTAATAAAGAGAGAGAAAAAAGTCTCTCTCTTTCGACTAGAGAAAGGGTGAAGCAAAGAGAAAGAGAGACAGAGAGAAAGAGAGAGAGAGAGAGAGGGTATTCTCTCCCTCACCCTTTCCCGCTTTCGTGAGGCATTTCGAATTCGACTCTATTTTGCCTTTGCTTATATGCGCCCGATTATATAATTCGGGTCGGCTCTGATTGGCATACCAAACGCAAACCGTGTGGGTTCCGCCTGGGTCATCCGGAGGTTCATCTGTGTTTACGTGTCAGTTTCAGCGCTTGTTTATCGAAACCTCATGGTATCGCTAAAATTATTGTTCCACTGTGGTTTAAATTAGGACACTAATCATTTTAGTGAAAACTAATTTACTCGTTGCTCTAATTTATTTCAGTAATTGCCTCCTACATATATATTTGTATATATACACCTCACACGCATTGAAAAAGCAATCGCGACGACGAGAGAATTTGAAAAAGAGACAAAAAAACATTTTCTTTTTTTTTTTGGTAAATATTTACAGCGTCAATACTGCAAATCACTGCTGGAAGCGGAAAAAAGGAGATCTTTTTTTTTTCTTTACACATTTTGGTAAAAAAATTGAAAATTTAAAACACTATTGGAGAATTTCAGTGATAAAATTCGAAATTAGGGAGAAATGTTAGTTATTTTAGTAAAAAATTGTTTTTTTCTTGGTTTCGGTAAAAGTATTTTTTATTTTTCTATTTTAGAATTTTTTTAATTGGTATTATTTCATCTCTCTACTCTCTAAATCTGAATTAGTGCGGATTCGTTTACCAATTTTGATTAGTAACATTTTTTACTAATTTTTAGTAGTGTTTTACTAATTGCTAGTAGAAAATTACTAATAAAAATTAATTCAATTAGTTATTAGTTATTAGTTCAATTAGTTAATTACTATTTCAAATTATTAAATTTTCTACTAATAATTAGTAAAAAAAGTAAAAAACTACTAAAAATTAGTAAAAACAGTTACTAATTCAATTGGTAAACGAATCCGCACTATTTAATTAGTAGAAAACTACTAATTCGGATTTAGAGAGTAATTTTAAATTAGTGAAAAAGGAGAAACTGATTTTAATTAGTAAAAATATTCACTAATTTTTTAGTAAAATATTAACATTTTTCTCTCAGTTACAATTTTTTTTTTTTACTAAAGTTTTAGTCATGTAGAAAATATTCACTTAATTTAGTAAAACATTGTGTACTATTTTTTTCAGTAGTTACAATGTTTCTTACTAAAATTTTAGGGATACGATTTTACAAATTTATGATATAGTATTATTTTCTTAGTAATTTCTATTTTTTTTTCTAAAACAATTGTTTACTACAGTTTTAGTGAAAAAAATATTGACTAACTTTAAGTAAAATATTATTTCATTTAGTTGTGAGAAATTTTTTTCAAGTTTTACTAAAAACCTGCATTTTAGTTAAATATTATCTACTAATTTTTTAGTTGTTTAATTTCTAAAATAATTTTATTACCAGAGTCTTAGTAAAATAAATGATTTCTAACCTTTAGTAAAATATTAATATGTCATTTATAATTGTTACTATTTTTTTTTATTGAAGTTTTAGTAACAAAAACTGAATTTTAGTAGAATATTATGTACTATTTTTTATTAATACAATTTATTTTTACTGAAGTTTTGATTAAAAAAAAATATTCACTAACTTTTTGTAGAATTTTACAATATTTCTTAGTGCTTCCAATTTTTTCTACTATTGTTAGTTACAAAAAATATTCAGTGATTTTTAGTACAATAAATAATTTTTTTTAGCACTTTTGGATTAATTTTACTAATTACAGTAATTACAGTAAAAAGTCAGTAAAAAAAGTTCAGTAAAATTATTATTGAATTATTAAATTATTTATTAGTTAGAAAAGATTAGTAAAATACTACAATTTAGCTTAAGAGTTGTATTTTTTAATACTAAAATAGGAGTGAATCGAATATTTTAATACTTTTTAGTTAAATTACAATTTTGTTCAGTAATGATAATTTTTTTGCTAATGTTTTAAAAAAATATGATTTATTAACAAATATGGCTGAAAATTAGTAAAAATTCTCACTAATTTAAATGTCTCAATTTTCACTAATTTAAAATTGAAATTCAGCCCTAAATCTATCTTTCCTTTATTTACTGTACTTTTCTTTTTTATTGTTTTTCATTTTCTTCCGTAAGATTTTTTTTATTTTTAAATACTAATTTAATTACTAATTTACAAATTTGAAATTATTCGAATCAATTCTAATTAAAGTATCCACATTCAGAATTATTATGCAATACATTACAAAAGTGAAGCAAAATTTCCGATTTTTCTGTAAATCAATTAAAAATCTGTTTTAATCATAATTAAATGACTAATTAAATCAATTAATTTCGCACCAATCATCTAATTAATATGAAATTAATCTTAAAATAATTTTTTTTATTGCATTTAAATATATTCGTTTATTATATAGCTTTATCGACATTAGACTTTTGTTTATTGTTAAGGAATTGTTGGCGTAAATAGGAAAAGCTTAGGGGATTGAAAAAGTTTTGTTTGGGGCGAACGTTTGGAAACTGCAGGTGCCTCATTGCAATTCAATTTAAATCATCCCATCAATTTCAATTAATTCCACTTAAATGTAATTAAATAACTTTCATTTATACGTATATACAGATGTGTATTCTGGTCCTCTACACAACACTCCTCAATTTTCTGCATTGTTATCCCGAGAAAACCGAATTTTAATATTTTTCTCTCTTAGTTAATATTTTTATTATATTATTATTATTATTAATTCTTATTAATTCATATTATTATTATTATTAATTCTTATTAATTCATATTATTATTATTATTAATTCTTATTAATTCTTATTAATTCTTATTAAATCTTATAAATTCTTATTAATTATAATTAATTATAATTAGTATTAATCAGTAATTATTTGTTTAATTTTATTTATATTAAAAAAAAACTATTACTGAACCCAATCGTTATCAAATTTATACATTTTCGTTTGCTTTTGATCAAAATTTGAAAATTACACTCGTCTTTTGTTTTTGGAAATTTTGATCTTAATTTTTATTTCAATTACAAAAAAAATTTGTATCTGCAGCAATTAACCTATTTTTCTTTTGTTTTTTAGTAAATTTTGTACTAAATTTTAATTCCAATTCCAACTCAAAAAAACTTGACTTAATTTATCTTTTGTTTTGACTTTTGGCAAATTTTTATATTTAATTTTAATTTTAACTAAAAAAAACTTAACCTAAATTTTTTTTGTTTTTTGGCAAATTTTGGAAATTGTTTATAAGAGTTCAATGATTTTCAAAAGTAACAAAAGTTTTTACTAAAATTTAATTATTTTAAAAAATTAATAAAATTTTTTTTTACTAAAATTCATTTATTTTCAAAAATAACAAATATTTTTACTAAAATTCATTTATTTTCAAAAATAACAAATATTTTTACTAAAATTCATTTATTTTCAAAAATAACAAATATTTTTACTAAAATTCATTTATTTTCAAAAATAACAAATATTTTTACTGAATTTCAATTATTTTTAAGAAATTTAATAATTTTTTTTGCAATAATTTCATTATTTTCATAAATAATAAAATTCTTCTCAGGAATTCAATTCATTTGTTGAAAATTTTAATAACACTCTTAGCAACTATTTAATTATTTTCGCATACAAAAATAAATTTTATTGCAGGATTTCATTTGTTCCAAATAAAATTGTACAAAAATGGCTCAAAAACTGTAATTATTTCTTAAAAAATTAATTTCAATTCCTGGCAAAAATCATTTGTTTAAAAAAATGGTTTTTGTTTATTTTCTTCTGTTTTTGAAAATTTTGATCTTAATTTTTATTTCGATGACAAAAAAAAAATTTTGACCTGCGACAATTAACCTATTTTTCTTTTGTTTTTTAGTAAATTTTGAACTCAATTTTAATTCCAATTCCAACTTAAAAAAAAACTTGACTTAACTTTTCTTTTGGTTTCACTTTTGGCAAATTTTGAATTCAATTTTAATTTTTACTAAAAAAAACTTGACCTACGCCAATTGACATAATTTTTTTTTCGTTTTTTGGCCAATTTTGGACTCAATTTTAATTTCGATTCCAAGTAAAAAAAATTTTACGTAATTTTTTTTATTTTGGCAAATTTTTGAGTAAATTTTAATTTTAACTTAAAAAAACATGAGCTACGCTAATTCACCTAATTTTTCGTTTGTTTTTTTTTCAAATTTTGAACTTAATTAATTAATTTAATTTCTATTCCAACTAAAAAAAATTTGACTTAAGCTTTCTTTTGTTTTGACTTTTGGCAAATGTTGAAATCAATTTTAATTTTATCCAGAAAAAACTTGACCCACGCCAATTGGCCTAATTTTTCTTTTGTTTTTTGACAAATTTTTGAGTCGATTTTAAATTCAATTGCAGCAAAAAAAATCTTGACCTAATTTTTCTTTTGTTTTTCGGCAAATTTTGAACTCAACTTAAATTTCGATTGCAATTGGAAAAAAATTCTCGACCTAATTTTTCTTTTGCTTTGGATTTAGTCAAATTTTGATTTCAATTTTAATTTCTACTAAAAAGAACTTGACCTACACCAATTGACCAAATTCTTCTTTTGTTTTTTGGTTAAATTTGGGATGAATTTTTATTTCGATTCCAACTGGGAAAAAACTTGACCTAATTTTTCTGTTGTTTTGCATTTTTTCAAATGTTAAATTCAATTTTAATTTTATCCAAAAAAAAACTTGACCAACGCCAATTGGCCTAATTTTGTTTCTTTCTTCTTTTGTTTTTTTGACAAATTTTAAACACAATTTTAATTTCAATTCCACCAAAAAAAATCTCGACCTAATTTTTCTCTTGTTTTTGGCAAAATTTTGGACTTAATTTTAATTTCAACTAAAAAAAACTTGACCTAATTTTTCTTTTGTTTTGGATTTTGTCAAATGTTGAATTCAATTTTAATTTTATCCAAAAAAAAAACTTAACCAACGCCAATTGGCCTAATTTTGTTTCTTTCTTCTTTTGTTTTTTTGACAAATTTTAAACACAATTTTCATTTCAGTTCCACCAAAAAAATCTCTACCTAATTTTTCTCTTGTTTTTTAGCAAATTTTGGACTTACTTTTAATTTCAACTAAAAGAAAAACTTAACCTACGCGAATGAATCTAATTTAAAATCTTTTTCGCCTCCAAAAACTGTAGATTTTTTCCTTAAATTTTCATTTTGATATTCAAAGACACTGCAAAAATAATTCACAATAATTCAGATCGAAAATATTTGTTTTTGACTTGAATTATTGTTGATTATTTTTGCCTAAACTTTTCATTTGACCTAAAGTTTGAAATCATGGGAAAATAAGGCACAGAAATAAATAAAGTGTACAAATGTTTTTTTTTTAATAAAACAATCTCGAGTTTATGGCACGTTTCTAAGAATATTGTACAAGAAGAAAAATGCTGTGTGTGTTTGTGTTTTGTGTATAAATCGGGGAATTGTTTAAAAAACTGAAAGTTGATAGGGGCTCATTATTTTTCGGTGGAATGAAAGTTGAAGTGTTTCTGTTTCTTTATCTGAAATCGATACCACTTCAGACGCCCTCATTAAGTTTTAGGATGTTTGTAGAACCGTAAATCTAATATTTACGTACTGAAATCTGTTAGGAAAGAGAGTTTAAATGAGAATGTCGTGGCGTAGACGTGAGCTCATTCTTATAGCGTCATGTGTCATAAAACGAGAATTAATCTCAGTGTGAACGGCGCAAGGGACATTAAACACTATTACCTAGACAGAAATTGCATTTTCTCGACAAGATTACGTCCTACACGTTTCTCCAAATCCAAGACGCTTCGTTTTGGTATATATTACAAATATATATATATATATATGTATTTATATATATAAACGCACCCACATATAGAGAGAACGAAAATCATTTTGAAATTGTCTCACTATGCGGTTTAATAAAGTACAGTTTATATATAATTCGATTCTCCATATATCCTAGCTTAATAAAGTAGCTTGAGAAACCTTTACCTATATATGCAATCTAAACTATGGGAGAGAGAGATGTAGATAGATAGAGAGAGGGCGAAATTCCATTAACATAATTCCGCACATATACATATGTACATACACGTCTATTGAAATATCATATTTGTATTGTACGTGTATATATATCACGTGAATGTTGATTCTACCATTTGTATGTAGCGTTCATAAATTAGTTAATTATAATTAACCAAATTTCACTTTGAAATTTCAATTTTACAAGTTCTGACATTGAATATTAGGATTTGTGTATATATACAGTGCGTTTCTGGAAAATCGCGATGAGTAAACCAATTTCGAGTTATTTTCGCGTAAATTTGGAAAAAGGAAAATTTTAATTCCTATAAAATTGATGTTAAAATTGATGTTAACTCGAAAGTTAAGAAAATGTATCAAAATGTATATATGTACATTTGTGACGCGATCTGAAGAAAGGGACCTTAGAAGCAAATCACTTTAAGGTTATGTTAGTGCTACTTTTTTGTTGATTAAAAGTTTCTTTTTACTTTTTGCAAATTAAAATCAGTATTTATTAAATATTTCAGTTATAATGAAAACTTAAACATTAATGATTAACATTAACAGTTAATCATTTTTTTGTATTTTCATTTCGAAAATTGCAAACATAACCTATAATTTTTTGCTTCTAAGGTCCCTTTCTTCAGATCGCGTCACATTTATAAATGTATAAATGTATTAATTTAGAATAGCATTTTCAAAATGATTTGTGTCACGCTCCAAAGAAAGGTACCTAGGAAGCAAAAAATTTGAGGTTATATTTTTAATTTTTCAAGTAAACATAGAGAAAGAAAATTAATTATTAAAAAAAATGATTGATCCTCAAGTCTTCATTGTATCCAAAATATTCAATAAAAATAGGTTTCAAATTCAAATAATTGAAAATAAACTTTTAATCAAGAGAAATCTAACACGAACATAACCTATAGTTCATTTGCTTCTTAGGTACCTTTCTTCGGAGCGCGTCACATTTAGGATAAAAATTAATTAAATAACAAAATTTTTATACTGAATTCTTCACAATAATTCAAATATTTTTAGAAATAATAACAGTTTTCATATGTAAATTCAATTTTTCGAAAAATTTTCTTGATAATATTCTAAGCAAGAATTCAATTATTTTTACAAGTCAAAAACTCATTAAAGAATTTCAACTTTTTTGAATACTATTTTCAATTGGTTGATGGAAAAAATCAATTATTTTCATGCATTCAAATTTCAATTTCAACAAATATTCAATTATTTAAAGAAAAAATTCACGATATTTATTGTATTTCAGAAAAAATTAATTACTTTAAAACAATGATTCCAAAAATTTAATTCTTCATAGAAATTTTCAAGAATTAAATAATTTAATTCTTCATAGAAATTTTCGAGTCAGTGTTTCAACTAATTAATTTCTAAACGTAATAAAAAATTTCACAGAAATCCAATTCTTTTTCAATATTTTAATAACATTTCTAGCAATTATTGAATTATTTTCAGGAATAATAAAATTTTCAGTAATTTAATTATATTAGAAAATTTTAATAAAATTCAGAGGAAATTAATTATTTTTGAAAATTTTAATAAAATTCACAGAAATTCAATTTTTTCTAAACATTTTAATAAAATTTTTCGCAATAATTGAATTATTTTAATAAATAATAGAATTTTCAGAAATTTAATTATTTTTGAAAATTTTAATAAAATTCTTAACAACTATTCAATTATTTTCGCATAAATAATAAAAATCATTGAATGATGGCAATTATTGTTAAATTTTTAATACAATTTTACCGAAATTACTTTAAAAAAAATGAAACTATAAAATGTCCTTTTCTTAAATTCTTTGAAAGAATTCAATTATTTACCAAAAAATATTAGAATTTTTCACAGAAATTCAATTACTTTTCGAATATGTTAATAAAATAAATTGTTCGAAATAAAACAAATATTTTAAATATCTAGTTTTAATTAAATTTTTTAAAAATAATTCAATTATCATTTTTGGTTTTAAATAAACTTTTCCTAAGAAAAATTTCTTCTCGGTAATTAAAATATTTAAAAAAATTCTTATAAAATCTTTAATAAGAATTCAATTATTATTAAAAGTAACAAAAGTTTTTACTAAAATTCAATTATTTTCAAAAATTAAAAAAAATTTTTTTTACTAAAATTCAATTATTTTCAAAAATTAACAAATTTTTATATTAAAATTAAATTATTTTCAAAAATTAACCAAATTCTTTACTAAAAATCAATTATTTTCAAAAACTGAAATTCAATTATTTTTAAAAAATGGAATAAATTTTTTCGCAATAAGGAAAATTCAATTCTTTTGTTGGAAATTTTAAACACACTCTTAGCAACTATTCAATTATTTTCGCATACAAAAATAAAATTCATTGTAGGATTTCAATTATTTTTAATACAATTGTACTGGAATTGCTCAAAAAATGTAATTATTTTTTTAAAAATTAATTTCAATTCCTCGAAAATATCAATTGTTTAAGAAAATGTATTTTTTTAATTTCTTTCGAAGAATTCAATCATTTACCAAAAAAAATACTAGAATTTTTCACAGGAATTCAGATATTTTCTAATATTTGAATAAAATTATTCAAAAGAAATCAAATAATTTTTAATACAATTATATTTCAATTTTTCTGAATTAATTAAATTATTCTTTTAGATTTTTATAAAATTCTTCCCACAAATTTAATTATTTACATAAATAATTCTTCGAAAAAATTCAATTATTAAAGATAAGTAACTAAATTATTCGTGACAATTCAATTATTTTGAGGTATTTCAATGAACATATTGACAAAATTAAATTGTTTTCATAAACTACAATATTCATCACAAGAATTCAATCATTTTTAAAAGTAATAAATTTCTTCCTAGAAATTCAATGATTTTAAAAAATTGCAATTTTCTTGTCAAAATTTCAATTGTTTACATAAATAATAAAATAATTTTTATAGGAATTCAGTTAGTTGCAAATGAATTTAATATAAAAAATTTACTACAGACATTCGATTATTGTCGAAAATTTTATTAGAATTCTTCGTAAAATTTTATTATTTTTAAAAACTTTCGCAATTCAAAAATTTATAATTATTAATATCTACTATATTTACATAAATTTTCCCAGCAGCATTCAATTATTAAAAAAAAAAATTTTAGTTAAAACCTTCCAAAGAATTGAATTCTTTTCATCAACAACGTAAGTTTCTCTGGAATTTAATTTTTTAACTTAAAATTTGCTTAAAATTAAGGTTCCTGAAGTTGGCATCGATGCTCAGCATCGAAAAGTATTTTTTCTTTTTTTTGGAAAAAAATTCTAACTAATTTTACTCTTTTTATTCACCTGAGAAGTAAAAAACTATTTAATACTATTTTTTTTTAACTTAAAACTTTGGAAAAAATTAAGTGATTTTTTTGGTTTTGTACAAAAAAATATTTTTCGATGCTGAGCATCGATGGCAACTTCAGGGACATTAAAATTAGTCAAAAGAAATCGATTCTTTAAAAATATTTATAAAATTCTTCGCAAAAATTATATTATTTGTCTAAATATTTAAATGTTTGCATTACTAATAAATATTTCGTTGCAGTTTTTCGATATAAAATTCAATTTATTGTATCGGAATAAAAAAAGAAGTAAAAAGTTTTGATTAAAATTGGCAAAATTTGGGAAAATACAAAATGGAATTTTTGTGTTTTGTCAAATGGCTGAGACGAGTTTCTTTGGTTCTAAAGTTTAATTTTTCGATAGCTATTTTTTTACTTCTTTTACTACTTTTACTATTTTTACTATTTTTACTATTTTTACTATTTTTACTATTTTTACTATTTTTACTATTTTTACTATTTTACTATTTTACTATTTTTACTATTTTTACTATTTTTACTATTTTTGCTATTTTTACTATTTTTACTACTTTTACTACTTCTACTGCTAATTTTATTTAAAAAAAATTTTTTTTTTGATGTTTTTCTAAAATTTATCATCAAGTGTAAAGCCTTCAAAAAGAAACTAAAAAAAAAATTGTCCAAAATTGCCAAGAATTTTTTATAAAAAAACCACTGGAAAAATCGGAATATTATACTCGAATCTTGAAAAAGTCTTTCACAAACAATTACAAACTTTTCAATGTATATTAATTTAGTCATGCAAGTTTGTTGCCAACTGAAAATGTTTGGAAATTGTTTATTATTAGATTTTATTGATACTAGATCATATTTAGTCAAGGCTTGCTTTCCTAATCCAAACTCAGAAAAGTTAAGTCAAAGAGACGCCTCTCGAGTGGAGTATACCCCCAACTCTCTGGTGGTTTCTCTCTGCTTTCGCTTTTCCTAAGTTAGAACTAGGAACTAAGTTCAGTCTAATGCAAGTTAAGGGTGGAGACAGGGAGTAAGGGAGGGAGGGAGAGAGAGAGAGAGTGAGTGCACAATCCCACTGAAGTTTATTGCGAGGCATATTCGAAGGAGAAGGTTCAAAGATCGCCAGTAAATGTGAGAACGTAAAGCAGAAGAGTGAAATACATTAAGATATATAAGTTATAAGACAGTTTCAAGTCTTCCTCTCTATACCAAACGACGTCGAGAGAGATAACTTTAAATGATTTTACCAACTTGACAGTAGGTAGAAGTTATATTCATGTTTAAATTATATCATCTGCGGTTTCACGATACCGTTATACACATTTTTATTGTTCGTCTTCAACTTTTCTTTTTTTTTTTGTAGAATAAAAAAAAAAGAGAGGGAATGATAACTTTTTCTCAAAAGATTTTCTCATTCTCTTTTATTTTTTTCTATTCCGCAAAGTCAAAAGGAATTCAGTGTTGTATTTATTTAAAGTATGATTTTATTTATTGCTTCAACTATACATGATTCGTTTAAAGTTTGATGCTACTGCATTGCAGGTTTCCCTTGCTGGAAAATAAGTGTGTTTACTTAATTTTCAGCCTCCTCATTCCAAACACAGGGAAAAGTCTCTCCGTGTGTGTTGGTTGAACGTGTACACGAAACACAGACTATTAAAAACTCGACATGTCGGCAAGTTCCGTTTTTTTTGAAATTTATTCCCTTTTTTGGGTCAGGTCCTAAAGAACCATTTCGTTTTTTGGTCAATTTTTACTTTTTTGGTACCTTTTTCGTTCTTTTGTTTCCTTTTTGTTCTTCTGTTCCCTTTCCGTTCATTCGTTCCCTTTTTGTTTATTTTGTACACCTTTTAGTATATTTTGTCTCCCCTTTTGTAAATTTTCTCCCCTTTTTGTTTATTTTGTTTATTTTGTCCCGTTTTTTATTAATTTTGTCCCCTTTTTGTTTATTTTGTCCCGTTTTTTTATTAATTTTGTTCCCGTTATGTTTATTTTGTTCCCTTTCCGTTCATTCGTTCCCTTTTTGTTTATTTTATACACCTTTTAGTATATTTTGTCTCCCCTTTTGTAAATTTTCTCCCCTTTTTGTTTATTTTGTTTATTTTGTCCCGTTTTTTATTAATTTTGTCCCCTTTTTGTTTATTTTGTTTATTTTGTCCCGTTTTTTTTATTTATTTTGTCCCCTTTTTGTTTATTTTGTTCCCTTTTTGTTTATTGTGTTTATTTTATAAACACAATAAACCGTTTTTTATTTATTTTGTCCCCTTTTTGTTTATTTTGTTTATTTTGTACACCTTTTAGATTATTTTGTTTCCCCTTTTGTAAATTTTATCCCCTTTTTGATTATTTTGTTTATTTTGTCCCGTTTTTTATTAATTTTGTTCCCTTTATGTTTATTTTGCTCCCTTTTTGTTTCTTGTGTTCCCTTTTTTATTTGTTTGGTTCCCTTTTTGTTTACTTTGTTTATTTTGTTTCCCTTTTGTTTATTTTGATCCTTTTTATGCTCATTTGTTCTTCTTTTGTTTATTTGTTCCCTTTTTGTATATTTTGTTTATTTTGTTCCGTTTCCTATTTATTTTGTCCCCATTTGTTTGCTTCCTCATATAAAGGAACTATTTTGATTCGTTTTATATTTATTTTTTCCTCTTTCTATTTATTTTGTTCTCTTACTGTTTATTTTGTCCCCTTTTTGTTTATTCGTTCCCTTTTTGTGTATTTTGTACCTCTTTTAGTATATTTTTTCTCCCTTTTGTAAATTTTGTTCCTTTTTTATTCATTTGTTTATTTTGTTCCGTTTTTTACTTATTTTGATCCATTTTTGTTCATTTGATCCCATTTAGTTTATTTTGTTCCATTTTTTTCTAATTTAGTTTTTTTTTTGTTCTCTTGTTCCTTTTTTGTTTATTTTGTTCTGTTTTTTATTTATCTTGTTCTCTTTTTGTTTATTTTGTTCTCCTTTCTGTTTATTTTGTTCCTTTTTTATTAATTTTGTTTATTTTGTTCCAATTTCGTTTATTTTGCTTCCTTTTATGTTCTTTTGTTCTTTTTCTGTTCATTTGTTCTTTTGTTCTTTTGTTCCTTTTTTGTTTATTTTGTCCTGTTTTTAGTTATTTTGTTCCCTTTTTGTTTATTTTTGTCCGTTTTCTATTAATTTTGTTCCTTTATTATTTATTTTGTTTATTTTGTTCCCCTATCGTTTATTTTGCTCTCTTTTATTTTCTTTTGTTCTTTTTTCGTTCATTTGTTCCCTTTTTTCTTATTTTGTTTATTTTGTTCCGTTCTTTATTTATTTTGATCCCTTTTGTTTATTTTTTCCCCCTTTCTATTTATTTTGTTCTCTTATTGTATAAGTTGTTTCCTTTTTGTTAATTTTGTTCCCTTTTTGTTTATTTTGATCCGTTTTCTATTTATTTTGTTCCCTATTGTTTATTTTGTTTTCTTATTGTTTATTTTCTCCTCTTTTCATTCATTCGTTCCCCTTTTGTTTATTTTGTTCCCTTTTATGTTCTTTTCTTACCTTTTTGTTTATTTTGTTTCCTGTCCTATATTTATTTTGTTCCCCTTATGTTTATTTTGTTCCTTTTTTTATTTATTTTGTTCCCTTTCATGTTCTTTTGTTTCTTTTTTGGTCATTTGTTTGTTTTGTTCCCTTCTTGTTCTTTTCTTATCTTTTTGTTTATTTTGTTTCTTTTCCTATGTTTATTTTGTTCCCTTTTTGTTTATTTTGGTCTGTTTTCTATTTATTTCGTTCCCTTTTTGTTCATTTTGTTCCCTTTTATGTTCTTTTGTTCTTTTTTGTTCATTTGTTCCCTTTTTGCTTATTTTGAATATTTTGTTCCGTTTTTTATTTATTTTGTTCCCTTTTATGTTCTTTTGTTCTTTTTTTTATTTGTTGTGTTCCCTTTCTGTTCCTTTGTTCCCTTTTTGTTTATTTTGTTCCGTTTTCCATTTATTTTGTTCTTTTATTGTTTACTTTGTTCTTCTTTTTTGTTCACTTTGTTCCCTTTTTGCTTTTTTTGTTGCTTTTATTCACTTTTTCTTCCCTTTTTCATCTTTTGTTGCTCTCATTCACTTCTTGTTCCCATTTTGCCCACTTTTTGTTTCCTTCTCACCCGCACTTCCTGTTTATACTTCATTTTCCGCTTCTATATTTCACTTATTATTTTTAACATCCCCTTAATTCGACTTTCCTCTTTCTCTGCCATGTTTTTACGCCTCCTTTTCTCCATTTTCCTCTTTTTTTTATTTTTGCAAATCAGTGATGTACAAGTCATGTTAAACATTAATCATACTTTTGCGCATGTTGCCACTGTACATTTTTTTGTTTTTGTTTTTTTTTAATTCTCGTGTCAATGTGCACATTTCACGTGCGAAATAAACAAATTCTTCACGAGATCTACACTTCATGCTTGAAAAAAGGAAAAATTGATAAATGGACGACAAGAAGAAAAAGAAAGAAAGAAAAAAAAAGAAAAGTTTTCATTTCCGTGCGGTACTTGCCGAGAGAAATTTTATATTAACGCTACATCAGAAAGTTCTTTGCGTTGCTTTCAAACAAAATGCCCCCTAACCCCCTCTCTCTTCTCTTCTCTTTTGCAAGACGCGAAATTAATCCAGAAACATTGATCAAAAGTATATTTATATATTTTTCGAAAGATGCATCGTTACACACAAAGTGAATTTAATGTTGAAGGAAATTTCAATTTCAAATGCGGTAATAATTTGGAAATTTTTCTTATATAATGTCAGATTAATAGTTTTGCAGTGGGAATTATTAATTGTTAAGTATTAAATATTAATTTTTAATTGTTAAGTATTAAATATTAATTATTGATTGTTAAGTATTAAATATTAATTTTTAATTGTTAAGTATTAAATATTAATTATGAATCGTTAAGTATTAAATATTAATTAATAATTGTTAAGTATTAAATATTAATTAATAATTGTTAAGTATTAAATATTGATTATTTATTGTTAAGTATTAAATATTAATTAATAATTGTTAAGTATTAAATATTGATTATTTATTGTTAAGTATTAAATATTAATTATTAATTGTTAAGTATTAAATATTAGTTTTTGACCAGTAATTGTTAACAAATTAATTCTTAACCATTAATTATTAATTTTTTTACAATGTTTACTGTAGTTAAAATTGTAAAAATAAAAATTTAACAATTATAACAATTATAAAATGAATTTAATAATTAATATTAATAAAAAAAAATTTCAAAAATTGTTATTATTGATGGAAATAATTAAATTCGTTCACAAAATCTGATTATTAATTTATAAAAATAATCGAATTATTGTAAAAAATTTCATAAAAAGCTTTTCAAAATAATTCAATTCTTGTCAGAAATTTTAATATAATTTTTAATGATAATTACATTTTTCGAGAAATTTATTTAAAATTGTATTAAAATTAATTAAAATTCTGTCATGATTTTTAATATTTGTGATAATATTTTAATCCCTAAGATAAGCTTTATTATGATAAAATTTTTACGAAGACTTTTTTAAAAGTGTTTTTTAATTGGAAATTAGTTTCTGCGCGAAGAATACTAAATATTATTCAATAATATTAAATTTAAATATTATTATTAAATTCCTAAAATTTCAATTTTAACGTAAAGGAAATAATGATTAGAATCGTTTTGATTAAATTAAAAAATAGCCGACATTTTTAATTTTAAAAAATTCACTTCAAAATTAATCGATCTTGCAAAATCTTTTTTTTTATAATACTAAATTTACTATTCAAATTGTAGTCTATATTATTTTTTGCAAATAATTATTTAATAAATAAATATTTTCAAATTTTCACAAATATATTGCTACACGAAAAAAATCCTATAACTGCAACAGCGCTAACTTTCGCTAAAATAGCACAAGTATTCGTTGAAATAGCGAAAGTATTCGCTGCAATAACTATAAATTTTGCTAATTTAGTGAAATTTTTAGTTGTTCCAGGTGAAGATTTTTTTTCGTGTAAATTTTTATTTCGCAATTCAAAATCAAAGAATATTGATAAAAATTAAAAATAAGAGAAAATGAAAAATGAAAAAAATGAAAATCTAATTGAAAAGACCAAATAAAATTTAATGAAATTGATTATATGTACAAATTCTAATTCTATTGTTAATACTTAATAGTTTCAAAAAGTTAACACCCAAAGTTATGTTCAATTTTCAGAAAAATTCTAAATTCCAAAAAAAATGTTCCATAGACAGATTTTTCTGATTAATTATTATTATAGTGTGGAAAAAACCGGATGTGGAATTTTGTGTGGAAGAACAAAATGAGATTGAAAAATAGTCGCCAATTAATCAACACTGATATTAATTAAATGAATACACCATTTCTTATACACGCACATACATTTGTATACGTATATATATAGATAAAGTACTAGGTTTATTATCTACACGTCCTAATTCCTGTCTCTTTTAATTGACAATTAATTCTCAAGTGTAGAAAACAGGTTTGAGAAAAAGTGTGGAGAGAAATAAAAAAGGGAGAAAAAAAGAATGAAAACGAGTAAATCAAAGATTAAGCGATACCTGTCTCGTCGAGCGCAAAAGTGACTTTTTTCGTTTTTTATTTATTTTTTTTTTTTTGCACACAGGAGAAAATTTGTCCCCCTCTCTCTCTCTGAAGGATTATAATGGTCTGTTGCATCGACTTCTTCATTTGAAATACATTACACGTGCTGTGATCGTTAATGACTACACGAGAAGCGCATGCCAAAGATGAATAGATAAGAACTGTAGATGATTTATCTGGCTAGCGCATAGCAACGATTATATTGAGAGAGAGAAGCATGCTGAGCGCGGGAGATATTCAGGAAGATTAATATTATTATTATTGTTGTTATTATTATTATTATCATCATTATTATCATTATTATTATTATTATTATTATTATTATTATTATTATTATTATTAATAATATTATTATTATTATTATTATTATTAATATTATTATCATCTTTACTATTATCATTATTATTATTATAATTATTCGGATCGTTAATTGAGCAGAAGTCGTTAAGGGATTGAAGAAACTGGTTTTCTTATAATAATTGGTTAGTCGCTCGATTTCTCTCACTATTTTTTACTTTTTCGCTCTATCTCTCTTCTTATTCGGCTTTTCTCTCCCTCTCATTTCCATATATTTACAAGTATACACTGAAAAAAAAATTTATTTGATTCAAATAACCGATTATTTGACTATTATCAAATAAATATTTACTTGAATCAAATAATTTTTATTCGAATCAAATAATTTTTATTCGAATCAAATAAATATTTACTTGAATCAAATAATTTTTATTCGAATCAAATAAATATTTACTTGAATCAAATAATTTTTATTCGAATCAAATAAATATTTACTTGAATCAAATAAATTGTATTTGAGTCAAATACACCCAGAGAAATTGTATATTTGTCTCAGAACCAACTAGACTATTTATTTTTTTCAAATAAATTTTATTTGTTTCAAATAAATTTTATTTAGTTTAAATAAATTTTATTTGTTTCAAATAAATTTTATTTAGTTTAAATAAATTTTATTTAGTTTAAATAAAATTTTATTTAACTCAAACATCTGTTTTATTTATATTAAATATAAATTTTATTTAAAACAAATAAAAAGTCTAGTTGGTTCTGAGACAAATATACGTTTATTTAAGTCAAACAAAATATATTTGGTTTAAATAATAATTTTCTCTGAGTGTAATTCAGTATTTGAAGCAAATATTATTTAACTGATTCAAATGAACATTATTTTATTCAAGAAAATATTTATTTGATAATAGTCAAATAATCGGTTATTTGAATCAAATAAATTTTTATTTTAGTGTAATAAAAAAATGCTCTTACATTACACCCAGAGAAAAAAGTTATTTATTTGAACTAAAAGTGTATATTAAAAAAAAATTTATTTGTTGCAAATAGATTTTTAAGTGAAAATATTAATTAGTACACTGAAAAAAAATTTATTTGATTCAAATAACCGATTATTTGTCTATAATCAAATAAATATTTACTTGAATCAAATAATTTTTATTTGAATCTATTAATTAGTATTTGCTTCAAATAATTTTTATTTGAATCAATTAATTAGTATTTGCTTCAAATACTGAAATATTTGATTCAAATACAATTTTTTTGATTCAAATAAAAATTATTTGATTCAAGTAAATATTTATTTAATTATAGACAAATAATTGGTTATTTGAATCAAATATTCTTATAAAAATATACATTTATTTTAATGAATATTAGAAGTTTCATTAATGATTTTGATTGTTAAATTTATTTGAAGGTTATAAGTGAATTTTAGTATTTCAGAATGCTTACAGGATTTATTAAAATGAAAATTTTTTTTTATTTGTTCTAAAAATAAAATATATTTAAAGGAAATATGAAAATTTTTTCATTCAAATAAGAATGGATATTTAAACGAAATATATTAATTCAAATAAAAAATATTATTTGAGCTAAATAAAAGTTTAATTGGTTCTATGACAAATATCCTTTTTTATTTGTTTCAAATAAATTTTATTTGTTTCAAATAAATTTTCTTTGTTTCAAATAAATTTTATTTGTTTCAAATAAATTTTATTTGTTTCAAATAAACTTTATTTGCTTCAAATAAATTTTATTTCCTTCAAATAAATTTTATTTAATTCAAATCAATCATTTCTCTAGATGTAAGAAAAGAATTTGTTTCGAAACAACTAAATTTTGGTTTGAATCAATCAAAATTTGCTTGAAACGACTATATTTTGGTTTCGGAACCGGATTTGCAGTCTAAAAAAGATTCTAAATTAGATCAGATTTCGGTATTAAAATAGAATCAAATTACGATTTAGTACCAAAATTGGTAGTAAATTATTACTACCTTTCTTTTTACAGTCTGTTAAATTAAACCGAACTGAATAATTATTTGTAAATAAATTTTTTTTTTCCCAACCTCCAAGTTCGTTGCTTGATAAATGAAAAGTGCCATTTGACCCCATCAATTATTGCCCCATTGCACGACAGGTGTGAAACTGTTTTTTTTTCTTGCGGCAAAGATGAGATCATCTTTATCTTTCATTTTTTTTTTAATTTCAAAAACTGAAAGTTGTATCTCGAGCATATTGTTAAGAGCGGCCAATAAAAGATAGAGACATCATTCCAGGGGTCCATATGAGACCCCATGGGGCCTTGGCGTCTCTCCTTATTATTATATATCTCATTCGCAGCGGGGACTCTGGACCCAATATATTATAATCTTGCAATTTAAGAATCGGCCTTTATACACAGATGAATTCACTGTGAATATAGGGAAAAAAGAAAATAAAATAAAAAATACAGATACATTTATTTTTAACGAGGTGCTGATAGATGATGCTTGAAAATAAAAATCTCTCCTTTTTTTCTTGATCTATTTGATCTCACTTATATTATTGTGTGCACTGTACCTACAAGTATCCACCAATATATATATATATATATATATATATATATATATATATATATATATATATATATATATATATATATATATATATATATATATATATATGTGTGTATATAAAAATGTACCTACCTTAACATAGCTCTCTTGACAAGAGTTTTTCTAAGCTAAGAAAATATTTTCACTGTATTAATACATATATATATATTGTGGCGCTGTTGTATTGTCATGGGGTGCGAGTGTGTGTGTGAGAGAGAGAGAGAGAGAGAGCGTACATGCAAGCTTAAGAAAATAAAAGGGAACTACGATTTAGAAATTGGATACGGATTTCAAGAGGGGTGACGACCGTATACACAAGGTGTGCGTGAGTGTGCGTTACAATTGCAAATTTTGCATCATCATTTTTCATTTTGTGAATCGATGGGCAATTTCATGGCTTTTTATTTTCATTGAATTGATAATAGGCGTCTCTATTGACTGACAGAAAAAACTTATTTTATTGAATCAAATGGAAATATTTATTCTACTTTTGAGTGATTTTTTTTTCCCTGAAAACATGTCATTTTTTCAGGAGGGTTGTATTTTTTCACCAAGAAAAATCTATTCTTTCATTTCTTGTGACTTTATTCTTCATTACATTACTCGATTTTTAAAATTACTTTTTTATTTTACTAACTAGACTTCACTTTATCTTAGATTATTAAATGTTTAATTAAATAGCTTTTAGTTTAAGTGCACTGAAAAAAAATTTATTTTTTTACTAACTTTTTTATTTTACTAACTAGACTTCACTTAATCTTAGATTATTAAATGTTTAATTAAATAGCTTTTAGTTTAAGTGCACTGAAAAAAAATTTATTTTTTTACTAACTTTTTTATTTTACTAACTAGACTTCACTTTATCTTAGATTATTAAATGTTTAATTAAATAGCTTTTAGTTTAAGTGCACTGAAAAAAAATTTACTTGATTCAAATAACCGATTATTTGTCTATAATCAAATAAATATTTACTTGAATCAAATAATTTTTATTTGAATCAATTAATTAGTATTTGCTTCAAATACTGAAATATTTGATTCAAATACTGAAATATTTGATTCAAATACTGAAATATTTGATTCAAATACTGAAATATTTGATTCAAATACAATTTATTTGATTCAAATAAAAATTATTTGATTCAAGTAAATATTTATTTGATTACACAGGCACACAAAAAAAAAGTTGTCTGTTCATTGAACCAGACATACATATCTTATAGTAATTTTGCCCGCTGAAAACGAATCTGAAGTCAGAATTGCTCCATCACCCTCAGTTTTTTTTTAAATCGACAAAACTACCCTTAAATTCAAATTTTAAAGTAAAAAAAATTTGAATAACAGATTTCTCTCTAAAACGAAACAATAAATTTATCTACTTTTGCTACAACAACTCAGAAACAATGTCAACATTGCTTAAACACCCTTTGTTTTTTTATTAAATCGAAAAAACTACCCCTAAAATGTAAACATTCAAAATTATAATATCAAAACCTACATTGGTTTCCAAAACAACAAAATAAATTTATGTACTTCTTTTTCAAAATTTCAAAAGCAATATCAAAATTACTTTATCACCCCCTGTGTTTCTAAATTGAAAAAACCACCCCTAATATGTAAAAATTCAAAATGTATAATAAAAAAAATTAAAAACCACATTGTTTTTCAAAATAGAACAAAATAAATTTATGTTCTCTTCTTTCAACAACTTGAAAACAATGTCTAAATTGCTTCACCGCCCTTTGTTTTATTTTCAAAAATCTACCCTTAAATTTACAAAAAAAAAGTTTAAATTAAAAAAATTAAAAACCACATTGTTTTTTAAAATAGAACAATAAATTTACGTACTTCTTTTTTAACAACTCAAAAGCATTATCAAAATTTCTCCATCACCCTTTGTTTTTTTAAATTGAAATAACTACCCCTAATATGTACACTGAAAGAAAATGTAGATTAAATTTTGTAAAAGTATTTTACAATTTGGGGAAAAAGTGCAACAAACCGAAATTTTGATATGAAAATGTTAAATTTAAAAAATATATATGTAGAATTTAGTAAAGTTATATTAAAATATTTAAAATTGAATTTAAATTCTTCATATTTGATAAAATTATACTAAATTCGATATAATCTTTTTTAAAATTTAATATTTTTATATTAAAATTTCGGTTTGTTGCACTTTTTCCACACACCCAGAGAAATAGTATATTTGTCTCAGAACCAACTAGACTTTTTATTTGTTTTAAATAATTTTTATTTGGTTTAAACAAACTTTTAGTTAACTCAAATATATGTTTTATTTATGTCAAATATAAATTTTATTTAAAACAAATAAAAAGTCTAGTTGGTTCTGAGACAAATATACGTTTTTTAAGTCAAATAAAATATATTTGGTTTAAATAATAATTTTCTCTGGGTGCAAAATTGTAAAATACTTTTACAAAATTTAATATACATTTGCTTTCAGTGTATACATATTAGGGGTAGTTATTTCAATTTGAAAAAACAAAGGGTGATGGACCAATTTCGATAATGCTTTTGAGTTGTTAAAAATGAAGTACATAAATTTATTGTTCTACACCCAGAGAAAATTATTATTTAAACCAAATATATTTTATTTAACTTAAATAAACGTATATTTGTCTTAGAACCAACTAGACTTTTTATTTGATTTAAATAAAATTTATATTTGATTTAAATAATATTTATATTTGATATAAATAAAACATATATTTGAGTTAAATAAAATTTTATTTAAACTAAATAAAATTTATTTGAAACAAATAAAAAGTCTAGTTGGTTCTGAGACAAATATACAATTTCTTTGGGTGTACTTTGAAAAATAATGTGGTTTTTAATTTTTTTACTTTAATCTTTTATTTTGTGAATTTAAGGGTAGGTTTTTTAAAATAAAACAAAGGGGGGTGAAGCAATTTAGACATTGTTTTCAAGTTGTTGAAAGAAGAGAACATAAATTTATTTTGCTCTATTTTGAAAAACAATGTGGTTTTTAATTTTTTTTATTATACATTTTAAATTTTTACATATTAGGGGTGGTTTTTTCAATTTAAAAACACAGGGGGTGATAAAGTAATTTTAATTTTGCTTTTGAAATTTTGAAAGAGAAGTACATAAAATTATTTTGTTGTTTTGAAAACCAATGTGGGTTTTTATATTATAATTTTGAATTTTTACATTTAAGGGGTAGTTTTTTCGTTTCAATAAAAAACAAAGGGTGTTTAAGCAATGTTGACATTGTTTTTGAGTTGTTGTAGCAAAAGTAGATAAATTTATTGTTTCGTTTTAGAGAGAAATCTGTTATTAAAATTTTTTTACTTTAAAATTTGAATTTAAGGATAGTTTTGTCGATTTAAAAAAAATCTGAGGGTGATGGAGCAATTCTGACTTCAGATTCGTTTTCAGCGGGCAAAATTACTATAAGATATGTATGTCTGGTTCAATGGACAGACAACTTTTTTTTTGTGTGCCTGTGTAATTTAAACAGATTTTAATTTACGTGGTTAATAGTTTCAATAGTTGTTGGTTCAAGTGGTTAATAATTTAGATATTTAGATAGATTTTACTTTAAGTGGTTAGTTTTAATAGCTGTTAGTACAAGTGGTTAATAGTTTCAATACTTGTTAGTTCAGAAGGTAAATAGTTCAAAAAGTTGTTAGTGCGTGTGGTTAATAGTTTCAAAAGTTGAAAGTTCAAGTGGTTAATAGTTTTAATAGTTGTTTGTTCCAAAGGTTTTTAGGTTCAAAAGTTAGTAGTTCAAGTAGTTAATAGTGTGAACTGATGACTATTGAACTGATAGTTTCAATAGTTGATAATTCAAGTGGTTAATAGTTTAAATAGTTGATAATTCAAGTGCTTAATAGTTTAAATAGTTTTTTAGTTTAAGTAGTTAATAGTTTAAATAGTTGTAAGTTCAAATGGTTAATAATTTAAATAATTTTCAGTTCAAGTGGTTAATCATTTAAATAGTTTTCAGTTTAAGTGGTTAATAGTTTAAAAAGTTGTTAGTTGAAGAGGTTATTATTTAAATAGTGGTTAATAAATTAAATATTTTTCAGCTAAAGCGGTTAATAATTTGAATTGTTTTCAGTTCAAGAGGTTAATAGTTTAAATAGTTGTTAGTTCAAGTTGTTAATAATTTAAATGATTTACAGTTATTTACTACTTGAATAGTTTTAATAGTTAATAATTCATGTAATTTATAATTTAAATAGTTGTTAGTGGAAGAAGTTTATAGTTTTAATAATGGGAATTTGAAGTGTTTTCTAATTTAAATAATATTTAGTTCTTAAGGTTAATATTTTGAAAAGTTGTTAGTACAAGTGGTTAATAATTTTAGTAGTTGTAAGGTCATGTGGTTAATAGTTGAAATAGTTGTTAGTTTAAGTGGTTAATAGTTTAAATAGTTTTTAATTCAAGTGGTTAATACTCAAAATAGTTTTTCAGTTCAAGTGGTTAATAATTAAGTAATAATAAGTAATTAAGTAATAATTAAGTGGTTAATTGTTCAAAAATAGTAATAGTTGAGGACAAAATCAATGCAAATACGTACTTTTCGAATAAAATTTTATTTCAATCCCCCAAAAAGTACGGAAATTTAATAAAATAACCTAACAGTTGTTTCGGCCTGCGGGTTTAGGAAGTAATGACCCTTTTTTTATGACACAAAATCCAGGCTTGTTTATTTATTTTCTTTTTATTTTGTGGACCCGCATTAGAGGCACTTTTATGGCCACCCAAAAAAAAAGACCTCCTAATTTCGTGGCTGCAGTAAAAAGAAGTCAAACTTTAATGTTCAAAAAGGAACTATTTTTTCTTTTCAAAAAAGTCTTTTCAATTCTATCAAACCAAAAATTGTTATCGCAAATAATTCTTAATCTACCAATAATATGAACTATTTTGGAATAATTTCTGATTTTTTCAGAAGAAGTCTGTGAAATTAAATTTCGCGTTTTTTTATTAAACATTTTCCCTCAAGAAGAAAGTTGTATAAAATTTTAATTTGCCCTAAGAAATGAATATAGGTAAACAAAGAAAAGAAAAGTAAACAGTAATAATTTTTCTATCGTTATAATAAAGTTTTACATGAATGAATGGTGAAAATTTTATCGAAGCGACAAGAATTTTTACTATTACAAAAAAAAAAGAGAGGAAGAAGAAGAAATGACAAGTCTTAAAATTTTGCTGACGGTTCATAAAGCGTCCTATTAGAGAATAAATTGAGGCAAGTGATTAAAGTAGATTATGCGGAAGGGAATATAAAAAAAAAAGAAGAAGAGGGAAAAAAAACAGTAAGCACCCAACTCGAGATTCACAATAGAAATCAACAACAAAAAAAAAAAAGAAAAAACAAGAATTTATGTGTTTTAAGTTTGTAAAATCGTGTTAGTGAAGCGTAAATTTCACAAATTCGTCGTAAGTCGTAAACCAGTAACCAGCGGCATAACTCTAAAGAAAAGAATCTAGGTTTTCAATTCCCCAGATTCCAACTCTTCCAGAATGTTTTACAGTGCAAAAGCAATAGCGAGAATTCATCAACGTTGAACGGGGAGAGAGAGAGAGAGAGAGAGTCTTTCTTGTATATATGCATAGGCAAAAGAGGGAAGAATATTGTAGAAAGTCTTTTTTTTTCTTTTTCTTTCTTTTTTTTTGTTCTGAATGCGCAATGAGATTGTATGCGAAATGTTGCGGGTCGGGTAATATTTTCTCAGATAATACTTTCTACCCCCTCTCTCTCTCTCTCTCGTTCCAGCTTTGGAATTTTTTTTTCTCTCCCTCCATCACTTCCCCTCTCGCGAAAACCGTGAAACTTTTGAGCACCCTGTACATACACGCGCTGCTGTCGGCTTCGAGCTGAATTCGAGGTATCCCTCTCTCGTGTTGAATGTTCTCCCGGTGGAACTCATAAAAACGTCCAACCTCCGCACTTGTAGACAGTTTACACGGCTGTTTTGCCGTAAAATTGTGTTACTCTATTACACTCGACAATGAAGAAAACCATTTCTCTAAGTTTTAAAAAAAACTTCTTATTTTTTCATCCAGCACTCTCCCGCCCCCCACTTTTTGCTCTTGTATTTTTGTTTTTGCTTTTTTTATTTTTTTATTTTGAACCGTGTTTGAGCTGTCCTCTTTTTCCTATTCGAGCTGGTCATCTCTTTCTATTTCAGCTGTCCTCTCTTTCTTTTTCAGCTGTCCTCTCTCTTTATTCGAGCTGTTTTATCTCTTTCCATGTATGTCTGTCTTTCTCTCTCTCTCTAACATCAAAATTCGTAACCCACTATCAGACATTTCCTTCACTAGTGCGAGGAGGTTGAACATTTTTTTTTTTTTTTTTTTTTTGCACCATCTCGTATATTACTTTTCTGACTTTAACCACCGCGTTGCACACAGTATATCCGGTTCGTAAAAATTGAACCTTATTTCCTAAAATATGAATCTTCTTCTAATAGAACTACTGGGAAATTCTCTCACATCTAACACGGGAGAAGTTTGCTCCTCTCGTGGAAAAATTAATGCATTGTTGAGTAACTCTGATGGAAAATTATTAATGTTTATAGTGAGAGAGGGTATTGTTGAAAAAATTGAGTTTCTTCAATTTTTTACTCTCTTTTTCTATTCATATATACTAGATTCTATAGAGCGGGGGTATTTTTATAGTTTATTATTTATTTAATCCATTATCCTTTTTATCATATATATACCTATATCGGTAGATGGAAAAATCTTTTGATATTTTCAGTCATTGACGATTGCAGCAATATTTTATTTCGTAGTTTTTAAATTTTCAGTTTTAAATTATTAATTTCGAGAAAAGAATCTTCGATACGAATTTATATTTTTTCCCATCACAAGGTATAGAAATGGTTATAAAATTCTTCAAAGTTTACATGTTTCGAACGGTTAATAGTTGCCATTTGCTCTAAATTGAAAATAGTAGAAAGTTATTAATGAAATGACGAAAAGTTTTCGACCAAATGATTTAGTAATAATTTTACTAACAAATAGTGAAATTCTATACTAATTTTTAGAAGACTTTACTAAATTCTTTTACTAATTCCTGCTTGTAATAACTAATTGCAACTTTATATGTAGGTTTTAGTTCAAGTGGTCAAAAGTTTCAAAACTTGTTAGTAACAGTAGTTAATAGTTTAAATAGTTTTTTGGTTTAAGTGATTTGTATTTCAAATAGTTATTAGGCAAACTGTTTAAACTATTAACCACAAAAAATTAGGACTGTTAAAATTATTTACCATTTAAATTGAAAGCTTTTTAAACTATTAACCACTTGAAGTTACGACTATGGAAATTATTAAGCACTGGAACTAGAAACTATTTAAACTATAAACAACTTTTCATGACGACTATTGAAACTATTAACCACTTAAACTAAAAACTATATAAATTATTAACCACTTAAACTAAAAACTATATAAATTATTAACCACTTGAACTGAAAATTATATAAATTATTAACCACTTGAACTTACAACTATTTAAACTATTAACTACTTAAACTAAAAAACTATTTAAACTATTAACCACTTGAACTAACAACTATTGAAACTATCAGTTTAACATAAATGTTCACACTATTAACCACTTGAACTGAAAACTATTTCAATTATTAACTACTTTAACTATCAACTAATTTTACCAATTAACAACTTGAACTATTAAACACTTTAATCACCAACTATATAAACTATTTATCATTTGAACCAAAAACTATTTAAGCTATTAACCACTTGAACTAAAAACAATAGAAACTATTAACCACTTGAATAGTTTTAATAATTAATAGTTGAAGTAATTAATGGTTTAAATAGTTGTTAGTGCAAGTGGTTAATAATTTTAACAATTGTAAATTCATGTATTTTATAGTTTAAGTAGTTATCAGTTCAAGTGGTTAATAGTTTAAATATTTGTTAATTAAAGTGGTTAATTGTTCAAGTAGTTAATAATTTAAATAATCTTCAGTTCAAGTGAATAATAATTTAAATATAGTTTTCAGTTCAAGTTGTTAATAGTTTAAATAGTTAATTAAATTGGTTCATAGTTCAAGTGGTTAATAGTTTAAATAGTTGTTAATTAAAGTGGTTAATTGTTCAAGTAGTTAATAATTTAAATAATCTTTAGTTCAAGTGAATAATAATTTAAATATAGTTTTCAGTTCAAGTGGTTAATAGTTTAAATAGTTAATTAAATTGATTCATAGTTCAAGTGGTTAATAGTTTAAATAGTTGTTAATTGAATTGGTTCATAGTTCGAATAGTTAATAGTTTTAATAGTTTTCAGTTTAGGTGGTTAATAGTTCAAATAGTTACTATTTCGAGTGGTTAATAATTAAAATAGTTGTTAGCTTAGTGGTTAATAGTTTAAATATTTTTTAATTCAAGTCGTTAATAGTTTAAATAGTTTCTATTTCAAATAGTTAATAATTTTAGCAGTTGTAAATTTGAGTGATTAATATTTTAAATAATTGTTATTACAAGTGGTTAACAGTTTGAATTGTCGATATTTTAAGTGGTTAATAGTTTAAATAGTTGTTAATTAAAGTGGTTAATTGTTCAAGTAGTTAATAATTTAAATAATCTTAAGTTCAAGTGAATAATAATTTAAATATAGTTTTCAGTTCAAGTGGTTAATGTTAATAGTTTAAATAGTTAATTAAATTGGTTCATAGTTCAAGTAGTTGATAGTTTAAATAGTTGTTAATTGAATTGGTTCATAGTTCGAATAGTTAATAGTTTTAATAGTTTTCAGTTCAGGTGGTTAATAGTTCAAATAGTTACTATTTCGAGTGGTTAATAATTAAAATAGTTGTTAGCTTAGTGGTTAATAGTTTAAATATTTTTTAATTCAAGTCGTTAATAGTTTAAATAGTTTCTATTTCAAATAGTTAATAATTTTAGCAGTTGTAAATTTGAGTGATTAATATTTTAAATAATTGTTATTACAAGTGGTTAACAGTTTGAATTGTCGATATTTTAAGTGGTTAATAGTTTAAATAGTTGTTAATTAAAGTGGTTAATTGTTCAAGTAGTTAATAATTTAAATAATCTTAAGTTCAAGTGAATAATAATTTAAATATAGTTTTCAGTTCAAGTGGTTAATGTTAATAGTTTAAATAGTTAATTAAATTGGTTCATAGTTCAAGTAGTTGATAGTTTAAATAGTTGTTAATTGAATTGGTTCATAGTTCGAATAGTTAATAGTTTTAATAGTTTTCAGTTCAGGTGGTTAATAGTTCAAATAGTTACTATTTCGAGTGGTTAATAATTAAAATAGTTGTTAGCTTAGTGGTTAATAGTTTAAATATTTTTTAATTCAAGTCGTTAATAGTTTAAATAGTTTCTATTTCAAATAGTTAATAATTTTAGCAGTTGTAAATTTGAGTGATTAATATTTTAAATAATTGTTATTACAAGTGGTTAACAGTTTGAATTGTCGATATTTTAAGTGGTTAATAGTTTAAATAGTTGTTAATTAAAGTGGTTAATTGTTCAAGTAGTTAATAATTTAAATAATCTTAAGTTCAAGTGAATAATAATTTAAATATAGTTTTCAGTTCAAGTGGTTAATGTTAATAGTTTAAATAGTTAATTAAATTGGTTCATAGTTCAAGTAGTTGATAGTTTAAATAGTTGTTAATTGAATTGGTTCATAGTTCGAATAGTTAATAGTTTTAAAAGTTTTCAGTTCAGGTGGTTAATAGTTCAAATAGTTACTATTTCGAGTGGTTAATAATTAAAATAGTTGTTAGCTTAGTGGTTAATAGTTTAAATATTTTTTAATTCAAGTCGTTAATAGTTTAAATAGTTTCTATTTCAAATAGTTAATAATTTTAGCAGTTGTAAATTTGAGTGATTAATATTTTAAATAATTGTTATTACAAGTGGTTAACAGTTTGAATTGTCGATATTTTAAGTGGTTAATAGTTTAAATAGTTGTTAATTAAAGTGGTTAATTGTTCAAGTAGTTAATAATTTAAATAATCTTAAGTTCAAGTGAATAATAATTTAAATATAGTTTTCAGTTCAAGTGGTTAATGTTAATAGTTTAAATAGTTAATTAAATTGGTTCATAGTTCAAGTAGTTGATAGTTTAAATAGTTGTTAATTGAATTGGTTCATAGTTCGAATAGTTAATAGTTTTAAAAGTTTTCAGTTCAGGTGGTTAATAGTTCAAATAGTTACTATTTCGAGTGGTTAATAATTAAAATAGTTGTTAGCTTAGTGGTTAATAGTTTAAATATTTTTTAATTCAAGTCGTTAATAGTTTAAATAGTTTCTATTTCAAATAGTTAATAATTTTAGCAGTTGTAAATTTGAGTGATTAATATTTTAAATAATTGTTATTACAAGTGGTTAACAGTTTGAATTGTCGATATTTTAAGTGGTTAATAGTTTAAATAGTTGTTAATTAAAGTGGTTAATTGTTCAAGTAGTTAATAATTTAAATAATCTTAAGTTCAAGTGAATAATAATTTAAATATAGTTTTCAGTTCAAGTGGTTAATGTTAATAGTTTAAATAGTTAATTAAATTGGTTCATAGTTCAAGTGGTTAATAGTTTAAATAGTTGTTAATTAAATTGGTTCATAGTTGAAGTAACTAATAGTTTAAATAGTTTTTTGGTGGAAGTGGTTTGTATTTTAAATACTTATTAGGAGAACTATTTAAACCATTAACCACTGGAATTTATGACTATTGAAATTATTAACCATTTAAACTAATAACTATTTAAATTGTTAACCACTTGAATTTAAAACTATTATAATCATTGACCATACGAACTAGGAACTATCTAAACTTTTAAATACTTGTAGTAAAAACTATTTAAACTATTAACCACTAGATCCAAAAAATATTTAAACTATTTACCTTTCAAATAGTTTTAATATTAAGTAGTTCAAGTGATTAATAGTTTAAATAGTTTTTAGTTCAAGTGATTAATAATTGAAATAGTTTTCAGTTCAAGTGGTTATCAGTTTAAACAGGTTTCAGTTTAAGTGGTTAATAGTTAAAATAGTTGTTAATTAAAGTGGTTAATTGTTCAAGTAGTTAATAATTTAAATAATCTTTAGTTCAAGTGAATAATAATTCAAATATAGTTTTCAGGTCAAGTGGTTAATAGTTTAAATAGTTAATTAAATTGGTTCATAGTTCAAGTGGTTAATAGTTTAAATAGTTGTTAATGAAATTGGTTCATAGTTGAAGTAGCTAATAGTTTAAATAGTTTTTTGGTGGAAGTGGTTTGTATTTTAAATACTTATTAGGAAAACTATTTAAACCTTTAACCACTGGAATTTATGACTATTGAAATTATTAACCATTTAAACTAATAACTATTTAAATTTTTAACCACTTGAATTTAAAACTATTAAAATCATTGACCATATGAACTAGGAACTATCTAAACTGTTAAATACTTGTATTAAAAACTATTTAAACTATTAACCACCAAATCCAAAAAATATTTAAACTATTTTACCTTTTGAATAGTTTTAATATTTAGTAGTTCAAGTGATTAATAGTTTAAATAGTTGTTAGTTTAAGTGGTTAATAGTTTAAACAGTTGTTAGTTCAAGTGGTTAATAGTTTAAATAGTTTTCACTTCAAGTGGTTAATAGTTTAAATAGTTTTCACTTCAAGTGGTTAATAGTTCAAACAGTTGCTAGTTCAAATGGTTAATAATTAAAATAGTTGTTTGCTCAGTGGTTAATAGTTTAAATAGTTTTTAATTCAAGTCGTTAATAGTTTAAATAGTTTTATTACAAGTGGTTAACAGTTTGAATTGTCGTTATTTTAAGTGGTTAATAGTTTAAATAGTTGTTAGTTCAAGTGGTTATTAGTTTAAATGGTTATTAGTGCAAGTGGTTATTAGTACAAGTGGTTTATAGTTTAAATAGTTATTATAGTCTAAGTGGTTAACAGTTTAAATATTTTTTGGTTCAAGTCGTTAATAGTTCAAATAGTTCAACTAGTAAATATTTTTTATCAATTTCTACCTCGATAAGGACTACGAGGTTACATAAACAATAGTTCTAAAATTTGTTACATTAAATAATTTTTTTTTTTAATAATTTTATAGTTTTACTACATTTCACAGTATCAATACTTTCTGCTTATATTTTTAATATCCGATTGAGTAAATAGTGAAATAACTATATATTTTCACTCACCAGTAGTTCATTCATAATTTAAATTACTTGATTTCCACTAATTAGCGGTAAATTCCACAAAGAGAGAGAGAGAGAGAGAGAGAGAGAGAGAGAGGGATATTGAAAGAAAAAAAAACGGACATATAGAAGAAAAATGCCACACGGACAGGAATGTTGGAAAACAAAAATGTTAAAATTGATTCCCATGTATGTATATATAATCATAATGATAAAATAATGGGACATATTTCGAATGTTGTTTTATAGATATATTATAATATGTATACACACATGCGAATGTTTTATCTCAAGGCAAAAGCGTAGGTAAAATTAATAATTTATGACCCGGGGGGTGGCTAAGTGCCTCCGAATATGTTTGTGACTGTCAGGTATGATTATTGGACGCTTTGATGCCTAAAGTCACGCACAGTGAACGGACAGATGTTCGTATAATCATTATCGCTTAGAGCGCAGAACATTAGCATAGGAATTAACGACTTTTTAGGCCCGAAACACTCTGGTCCCGCATTTATTATAACAGTGCCTCTCCTCCTAATTGCCCAATTAGTTCTAAAAATACAATCGCACCAAATTCGCTTAATTAATTTCTTTCTGCATTGTTGCAAACAAAAAGAGAGGTTCATAAAGTGGGAATGGTTATACTATAACGATTTTTTTAGAAAATAAAGAAAATAAAGATAATAAAGATAATAAAGATAATAAAGATAATAAAGATAAAAAAGATAATAAAGATAGTAAAGATAGTAAAGATGATAAAGATAGTAAAGATGATAAAGATGATAAAGATAGTAAAGATAGTAAAGATGATAAAGATAGTAAAGATGATAAAGATAATAAAAATAATAAAGATAATAAAGATAGTAAAGATAGTAAAGATAGTAAAGATGATAAAGATAGTAAAGATGATAAAAATAGTAAAGATAAAAAAGAATAAAAGAAAAAAAGAAACAAAAGGAAAAATAAAATAATTAAAGAATAATTGTAATTGTGTTGAAATTGTAATTGTGTTGAAATTGTAATTGAATAGTTTCTTCTTGCAATTAGAGGAATGGATTTTTTTGCTCATTAATTAGTGGGTCAATATTAATTACCATTGGGGAGATATTATTATATTATAGGAAAAGTTTGCTTTCAATTTTGAATGTAATAAAATGTACGTGGGGGTAATCGAATTGAATGGAGTTCCTGGCGCGTTTAATTTAGTGTTACATTATTGCATTTGTGTTTTGTTTTGCCGCAACTTCCTTTCGGTGGGGAGAAAGAGGTGAGTGTGTGTGCGAGGTGTTTCCCTTAACTTTGATTTTGACCCACATGTGAACTGTAAATAGAAAGCTAAACTAATTAAAATGGTAAATAATCCTGACAATTGTGAAGTAAATTTGAATATAGGATTTAATTGCAAAAGTTTGCTTGGACTGTACCAAAACCGCTGCAAACGATCCCCGCGTCGGTACCAACAACCTACGCGGGTTTGATTTACACATAGGATCAGACTGACAAGAGCCGCACAGTCTGGCATCGCATAACACCAGACGATCGCATTTCTGCCCAGCCGCACGACAATTCTCTGTGACACTAGTCGGTCTTTCTCTCTATATACACGTGGATATATATAATCAATGGGTCCTATATAGTTATCCGTGTTTGTACCCTCCACTTTACCCATCTCTCTCTCTCTCTCTCTCTCTCTCTCTCTCCTCCTACTCACATCTCTCCCAAACATGTCATATCTACTCTGCCAAGTTGACAGTATTCATAAAAAAAAAATACACGATAGATTTCATCCACCGGAAAAGAAAATCCGATGACATAAAAACGAGAAAATTCTACATATTCAGTTGTTTTTTCTCTCTCTCTCTTTTATTTTTTTTATCAATCGTTAATTTTCAAGAGAGAAAGAGAGACCACCGCTCACTGACCATTCGATATCAGGGTAAACGAATCAAAAAATCGTATCAACCTATTTTGCGTTTACAAGGAAAAATTCCCCGCATGTTACAAACAGATTTCCATACCTACAAACATTGTAATCTGTCTGTAAAAGTTGTCTCTTTTTTTTCAAGTTTTTTTTTCTATTTTCAACTTCTGTTTTTGAAACATTGATATCCAATATTTAAGTTGAATTTTCAATTCAAAAACAGAGTTGCCATAGATCAGGGAACTCAGGGAATTCAGGGAAAGTAAAATTGGTCAGGAAAGTCAAGAAATTTTACTAAAAGTAATGTAAAAAATTTGAATTTTTAAAATTCATGAGAGAACTGAATTTTTTTTCTTTTTGCCAAGTAAACTATGAAATTACTACAAAACCTTCTATTTTTTCTATTTCTGACAATAATAATAATAATAATAATAATAATAATAATAATAATGATAATAATAATAATAATGATAATAATAATAATAACAAAACATAATAATACATAATTACATAATTTCTTTTTAAATAACATAAATTTTTAAAAACTGTCATAAAATTAATAATTAATAATAAATAATAAACGAATAATAATAATAAGTAATAATTAAATAAAATTAATAATAACTATCATAAATTATATGACTTCTAAATTATTCTACGAATAATTTTTACAATTTTCCTAAATACTAGATTGATAAAAGAATTTTAGTTAAAAAAAACTAAAAAAATTAGATTTTCGGAAAGTTACAAATGATTAAAGTAAATCCAATTATTTTCAAAAGTTACAAAAATTCTTCGCAGAATTTCAATTATGTTCAAAAATTTAAAAACAATTCTCGTCAAAATGACAATTATTTTTATAAATAATAAAATACTTTATTAAAATTGAATTATTTTAAAAAGTTTTAATTAAAATTCTTGACAAAATTCCAAAAGAATTTTAATTATTCAATTTTTAGTAAACTTCTTTAAAATAATTCAATTATTTTCATAAGTAATAATAAAAATTTTCACTGGAATTCAATTATTTAAAATACAAAATTTAATAAAATTTTTCGAAAAATATCAATTATATAAAAATATTTTTATAAATAATAAAATTCTTCACCGAAATTCAATTACTTTTATAAACTTGAATAAAATTCATTGAAAGAATTAAATTATTTTCAAAATTAATAAAATTCTTCGCAAAAATTCAATTATTCTCAAAAAATAAAAAAATAAATATTTTCAAAATTTTAAATTATATTTTTATATTTTTATATTTATATTTTTTTTTAATAAAAAAATTCTTCGTCTAAATTCAATTATATGTAAAAATTTTAATAAAATTCATGACAAAATTTTGTAGGAATTCAATTTTACCACGGTAAATCGTTGGGTATTAAAATAACACCAAAAAGGATTAAAATAATCCAATTTAGTGTTATTTTAATTCATTTTGGTGTTATTTTAATACCTAACGATTTACCGTGAATGAATTAATTCAAAATAATTTCATTATTTTCATAAGTAATAAAATTTTCACGGGAATTAAATTATTTAATATAAAAAAATTTCATAAAATTTTTCAAAAAATATAAATTATTTAAAAAATTCTTCACCGAAATTCAATTATTTTTATAAACTGGAATAAAATTCGTTGTAAGAATTCAATTATTTATATAAAAATGAATAAAATTCATTGGAAGAATTGAATTATTTTCAAAATTAATAAAATTCTTTGACAAAAATTCAATTATTTTCAAAAAATTAAAAAAATATATTTTTAAAATTTTGAATTATATTTATAAATAAAAAAATTCTTTATCTAAATTCAATTATATTTAAAAATTGTAATAAAATTCTTGGCAAAATTTTGTAGGAATTCAATTTTAATGAATTGATTCAAAATAATTTTATTATTTTCATAAGTAATAAAATTTTCACGGGAATTCAATTATTTAAAATACAAAATTTCATAAAATTTATCGAAAAAAATAAATTATTTAAAATATTCTTCACCGAAATTCAATTATTTTTATAAACTGGAATAAAATTCTTTGTAAGAATTCATTTATTTGTATAAATAATAAAATTCTTCACATAAATACAGTTTTTTTTATAAATTTGAATAAAAATTCGTTGGAAAAATTAAATTATTTTTAAAATGTAATAACATTTTTCGCAGAAATCCAATTGCTTTTGAAAATTAAAAAAAAAATTCTTGCTAAAATTCCAAGTAACTTTATAAATAATAAAATTCTTCTCCAAAATTCAATTATTTTATAAAAATTTTAAGAAAATTTAAATTATTTTCATAAGTAATAAAACTCATGGCAAAATTTTTATGATTTTTTATACAATATATGTTTCAATCTAATTCCTCGAAAAATGTAATTATTCTTAAACATTTTATTAAAATTTGTCAAATTAAATTCATATATTTAAAAATTTATTAATAAAATTCTTTATGCGAATTAAATTTTAACAAATATTCTATTATTCAATGAATTATTTATTTTTTAATTTAAATATTTGAATTTTTTCCAGAATTTTCTAATAAAAAATGATTTAAAAATGAATTAACGTATAATCGATTTATTATTATTTATGAAACTAATTGAATTATTGCCACGAATTTTATTACATTTTTAAAAAATAATTTAATTTTTTTGAAAAATTTTACTGCTTGTAAAAATAATTGAATTCTTGCGAAGGATTTTCTTTAGGATTTTTGTACATAATTAACCTATTCTGAAAAATGTTTTGTAATAATATTCTTATAAGTTGTTCAATTTAAAAAGGTTAGAATTTGAATGTTTTGAAGAATTTTAATTCCTGAAAAATAATAATGATTAAATATTTATTCAAAAAAGAAGTTATTGATGTTTTTGAATAATTTTACAATTAATGAAATTTGTAAATAAACGTAATAGAACATTTTTTCTTGATTATCTAATAATTTTTAGAGTGAATCAAAATATTCTTTAGGGTCAGGGAAAAAGTGAAAATTTTGTCTGGAAATCAGAGAAAAGTCAGGAAAAAATAAAATTAAATATTAGTGACAACTCTGAAAAATATGTCTTAATTTCCTTTTTGTCTTTTGAGAGAAATAAATCAAGAGAAATATTTTGTTTGCTACATATATATATTCAAGAAAAAGAAACCGCAGTAATCTGAAAAAAATGCTCTCAATTATTCTCGGCGTAATATATGTCAAAACAACAAATTATTTTCTGTTTACAAATCGTGCTTGGAATAACTTATGAGATTATTGCCCTCCCATAATAATTATTCTTGTATTACATCGTCATAGAAAATGTTGGTTATCAAAAGCTCGTCGTATAATAAATCAGCCCCCTGCATGATCCCCACAGATTGTCTTCAAAGATCGAGAAAACTAAAATAGATTACGTAATCACGAATATTGTTAAACTGGAAACAAGCGTTCGTCACGTAGCCAACATTTGTCATGAACAAACATACATATATATATATTCAAACTAAGCTTTAATCTTTGTCAATGATTTTTCTAACCAGCTTGTCACTCTTATATTCTCACACTCTAAAAAGTTGGCATCGCACTGTAATGTGTAATTTCTAGCAATAAGGCTGGCAAAAGATTGCAGCTAGATGATTTGTGAAACGTGACCTTTTTCCCCTGTCGATTGTGTAAAGAGAGAGAGAGAGAGAAAGAGATTCGCCCGCCATTCTAACATGTCACACTGCCTTGACACACGCAAAATGAAATATTAGAAATGGTATATTGACCCTTTATCCCCACTGTGAATTCCACTTTGCCCCCTTTTTTCACCATTCCATCACCCCCCTCTCTCCTCCTCTTTTTCACCCTTCGTATATGATACCAGCGTTTTCTTTGCCAATAATCCATCCCTTGATAACTGTCAATGATTTGTGGGTATCTCCCTATTGAAATTTCGCTTCGAAATGAGAGACGTTTTGGCTTTAGAGAAAAAAAAACGCATATCTCTCTCTCTCTCTCTCTCTCTCTTTCTCTCTTTCTCTCTCGATCCATATTTCAGTTCTGAAGTATCACTTCGATTTTCCAATAGCGCGGTGTGAAAATTAATTTAGCGGTTTAACAAGAAAGATTGACTAAAAACGACGAACCAACCAACGAACGAACGAACGAACGAACGAAAAAAAAGAACACGAAAGATGAGTGGCTGCAAAAGAGTGATTGACGGAAAAAAACCACCCCTTCCCCCCCAAAAAAACTCAACTTTGTGGCGTGTTTTGAAAAGCGCAAGAAAAAAAAATTAATTTTTACATTAACTGAAATTAATAATATACATATTTTCATTTGTTATATTTAATAAAGATAATTTCTAAAATGTCTGTATGCAAATTATTATCAATTTTTATGATGTATCAAATTTCAAAAATAACAAATTCTTTATGGCTATAATAATTTATACTATTAGGGGTTTTGAGAAATAACAATTTTTTGAACTGTTGAATAGTAAAACTATTAATACTTCGAATTTAATTACTAAAACAGTTAACTATTTGAAATTCCAAGTATTACAACTATTAACCACTTGAACTAAAAACTACTTCAACTATTAACCACTTGAACTAAAAACTACTTTAACTATAAAACAGTTGAACTTACGATTATTGGAACTATTAACTACTTGTGCTAACAATTATTTGAACTTTTAACTACACTTGAATAGGGAACTATACTTGAAAAACCCATTTGAACTATTAACAATTTTCACTAACAACTATTTGATCTATTAAATAACTTGAATTAAAACCCATTTAAACTATTAACCACTTTCACTAACAACTATTTGAAGTATTAACTACTTAAATAAAAACTTATTTTAAACTATTAACTACTTTAACAAAAAAATATTTAAACTATCAACCATTTAAACTAAGACATATTTAAACTATTAACCATTTAAACTACCACTTGTTGAAACTATTAACTATTTAAACTACGGACTATTGTTAACTACTAAAGATATTCACTGTTAAAAATATTTATCACTCGATTTAACAACTATTTTGACTAGTACCCACTTGTACTAACAACTATTTAAACTATTGACTACCCAAATTAATACTTATTTAAACTATTATCCAGTTTAAATAACTATTATTTTAACTATTAACCACTTTAATTAGAAAATATTTAAACTACCTACCAAATAAATTAGAAGCTATTTAACTATTAACCTCTTTGAACAACAAACTATTAAAATTATTAACCACTCGAACTGGAAATTATTTAAATTATTAACCACTCGAACTGGAAATTATTTAAATTATCAACCACTTGAACTGGAAATTATTTAAATTATTAACTACATGAGCTATTAACAACTAGTTAAACTATTAACCACTAGCACTAATAACCACTTGAACTGAATACTATTTAAATTTTTAACTACTTAAACTATCAACTATTTTAACTGTTAACAATTAGATCTAAAAACTATTTAAACTATTAACTACTTGAACTAAAAATTATTTAAATTGTTAACCACTTGAACTAAAGACTATTTAAATTATTAACTACATTAATTATCAACTATTTAAACTATTAACCATTTGATCTGAAAACTATATTAACAATTAACCACTTGAACGTAAAACGATTATAACTATTAACCACTTGTGCAGAAAACTTTAAAAAATTATTAACCACTTGAACTATTAACGCCTTGAATTAAAAACAATTTAAACTATTAAATCAGTTAAACTAACAACTATTTTGAGTATTAACCATTTTAACTATTAACCATTTGAACTATTAACCACTTGGACTGACAACTCTTTACGCTATTAACCATTTAAACTGAAAACTATTTAAATTATTAACTAATGAAAATATCAAGCACCTAAATTAATAACTATTTAAACTCATAACCACCTGAACTGAAAACTATTTAAACTATTAACCACTATTTAAATTAATAACCACTTGTATTAACGACTATTTAAGGTATTAACCATTTGAACTAAAAAACTATTTAAACTATTAAATATTAAAATTAAAATCTATCTAAATTATAACCCACTCAAACTAACAACTTTTTAAACTATTAACCATTTGATCTGAAAACTATATTAACAATTAACCACTTGAACGTAAAACGATTACAACTATTAACCATTTGTGCAGAAAACTATAAAAAATTATTAACCACTTGAACTATTAACGCCTTGAATTAAAAACAATTTAAACTATTAAATCAGTTAAACTAACAACTATTTTGAGTATTAACCATTTTAACTATTAACCACTTGGACTGACAACTATTTACGCTATTAACCATTTGAACTGAAAACTATTTAAATTATTAACTAATGAAAATATCAACCACTTAAATTAATCACTATTTAAACTCATAACCACCTGAACTGAAAAGTATTTAAACTATTAACCACTATTTAAATTAATAACAACTTGAATTAACAACTATTTAAGCTATTAACCACTTGAACTAAAAAACTATTTAAACTATTAAACATTTAAATTAAAATCTATCTAAATTATAACCCACTTAAACTAACAACTATTTAAACTATTAACCATTTGAGCTAAAAACTATTGAACCTATCAATTTAACAAATGTTCAAACTATTAATTACTGGAACTACGAACTTCTAAACCTAAAAATCTTTAGAACAAACAACTATTAAAACTATTAATTACGTAAATTAAAATCTATCAAGTGGTTAACAGTTCAAGTATAGTTGTTAGAACAACTGGTTAACAGTTCAAATAGTTGTTAGGACAACTGGTTAACTGTTCAAATAGTTGTTAGATCAAGTAGTTAATATTTTAAATAGTTTTTGGTTCTAATGATTAATAGTTTAAATAGTTACAGGTTGCAGTGTTTAACAGTTAAAATAGTTGGTGAAATAAGTAGTTAATTGTTCAAATAGTTGTTAAATTAAGTGGTTAATAGTTTAAATAGTTTTTAGTTAAAGTTGTAAATAGTTTAAATAATTGTCAGTTCAAAAGGTTACTGTTTTAAAAAGTTGTTATTACAAATGGTTAATAATATCAACAATTGTAAGGTCAAATGGTTGATAGTTGAAATAGTTGTTAGTTCAGAAGGTTAATATTTCAAAAAGTTGTTGGTACCAGAGGTTAATAATTTTAATAGTTATAACGTCAAGTGGTTAATAGTTGAAATAGTTTCTAGTTTAAGTGGTGACTAACCAGTTGAACAAAAAACTATTTAAACTATTAACCACTTAAAATAACGACTGTTTGACTATTAAACATTTCTACTAACAACTATTTGAACTATTGAACACTTGAGCTGAAACCTATTTAATCTATTAAATACTTGAGCTAAAACCTATTTAATCTATTAAATACTTAAGCTGAAACCTATTTAATCTATTGACCACTTGAATCAAAAACTATTAACCATCTTTTCTTAAATGTGATGAATAAAATTTTTTAAACAATTTAATTCGAACAATACAAGTAATTTAATATCAATGATTTTCCAATCAATAAAATTTGAAATTCCAAAAATAGAACGCATTTGTTCAAATCCCTTCCCTTTTTATAAAAATAAACTTTCTTCAACAATTTCAATTAATCATTTACAAGAAATTTTAAAAGAAAACCGTACATTGTTTTTTGGTCTCATTCAATCTTGAAAAATTGTAGCGAGAAAACTTAATCCCAAATGTCAAAACGGTTTCAACTTGTCACTGCTCTTATGTATATATGTTGTGTATGTAATATAACTACATAGATTATTATATGAAAAAGTCAAGAATAATAAAAGATGAACATTAGGAAAAAGTTACATGTCGCGCAATGGTATTTTTCCTGGTCCCTGATTTATAATTCAAGAAAATAAAATTTGTATAAAATAATGTTCTAAAACTTATAACACTCATTATTATTCAGAAAGGGCGGAGTATATAAATTATAAAGAAGTTCATTCGCAATTCAAATAGAGTATACTTGAACGAAAAAAAAAATAATAAAAAGGAAACAACACACAGAAATCTCTGCGAGTGATTATATCTCGGTACAAAGTTTACACGACTGAACGAACCAAGAGGGAGGGAAAATTAAAATAATAATTTACTTTCTTTTTTCTAACCGGCTGCTACTATATTTATACAGAATGTAAAAAATGATATGCATTAAAATTGATAATGTGTGCGTTTATCAAAAAGTTCCCCGAACTTCCGATTTATTAACATTTTAATCGAGTAGAAAATTACCCTAAGGGTGTGGGAAAAATTATTTAGTCAATTTTATTCAATTTAATTATTATTTAATTTATTTTATTATTTTATTATTTTATTATTTTGTTATTTTATTATTTTATTATTTTATTATTTTATTATTTTATTATTTTATTATTTTATTATTTTATTATTTTATTATTTTATTATTTTATTATTTTATTATTTTATTATTTTATTATTTTATTATTTTATTATTTTATTATTTTATTATTTTATTATTTTATTATTTTATTATTAGTTTTACTACTTTCAATATTAATTTCCAGGACTGTCAGTCAATAGGAAAAGACATTCGAACAAAACTTGAAATGTTTGGGAAAAAAAAGAAGCAGTATATTTCTTGAAAGAAGACACTCGTTTTTTGCCGCAGAGTGGTACGATATAGAGGGCGATTATAATCTTATTCTGCGGTTTTAGTCGAGAGAGGGAACATGTCATTCGCGTTTTTCCCCAGTGTAATATGAATTCGCCATTTAACGCCCAGTCACAATAGACTCGTAAAAAATGTTTACAGGAACTTGGAATGCTGCTTTTCTAGATAACACGCACGCAGAGGACTGCGAAGGGTTCGTGCCGGCACTTTAAAGGCGTTTTGTACGAGAAATTGAAGTCATTTTTTTTCTTTCAAGCGACGACCCCCTTTTTGCAAATGAATATCTGAAGCAATAGTCTTTTATTTCGGTATTTATTTATATTTCGGGCTCATCTATCAATTTGAAGGAAAAAGAAAAAGAAGTTTGGGTTCAGCTGTTAGGTACTTGGAAGTTGGGAATATTGTATAACTGTGACCACTGTGCGACAGTGGATTCTTGGAAAATAGTAACTACTATTGCCCACTATACGACAGTGGATTCTTGGAAAATAGTAGCTATTATAACTACTAACTGGAAAAATTAAAAAAAAATTAAAAACATTTTTAGCAGAACTTGAAAAAATATGGAGACTATTAGCTATTGAAACTACTCATTACTGTTACATGTTGAAACTACTCATTAGTGAAACTGTTACCTGTTGAAACTACCAATATTATTTAAACTATTAACCACTTGGTTGACAACTATTTAAACTTTCAAAAACTTACCAATTTTTGACCTACCAGTTGTTGAAACAACTAATTCCTTGAACTACCAAACGTTTAAACTATTAACTACTTCAACTTGTAAATGTAAAAATTATTAACTACATAAACTACCAATTGCTAAAGATAAAAAAAAGAATTGACAATTTGCACTAAAAACTCTTTAAACTATTAAACCTTTTGAACTTCCAGCTGTTAAAGGTATTAAGCACTTCAATTACCAACTGTAAAAATTATTAACTACATAAACTACCAATTGCTGAACATATTAACCATTTGTACTAAAAACTGTTTCAAGTATTAAACCTTTTGACTACCAACTGATAAAGGTATTAAACACTTCAATTACCAAATATGACAAAAATGAACTACATAAACTACCAATTGATAAAATTATTAACCACTTGAACTAGCAACTATAAAAAGTAGTAACTATTTAAAAACACTACCATTATAATATAAACTATCAACCACTACAATTTGCGAATTATATTTTCAATAGTTGGTAGTTTTAATAGTTAGTAGTTTTAACACATGATAGTTTCACTAATTAGTAGTTTTGATAGTTAAAAGTATTTATTGTTATTTAGTTCTACTATAAAAGTTGTTAGTTTTTTTCGATAGTTAAAAGGTAATAGTTTTAATAGTTACAAATTCAAGTGGTTAATAATTTGAGCAATTGGTAGTTCAAGTAGTTCATAATTTTAACAGTTGTTATATCAAGTGATAATTAGTTGTAACAATTGGTAATTCAATTATTAGTTTCAAAAATGAGTAGCACTAATATTTATTACTTTAAATAGTTGTTAAATCAAGTGGTTAACAGTTTTAATAGTTGTTAGCTCAGAAGGGAAATAGTTCAAAAACATGTTAGTCCAAGTGGTTAACAGTTTAAATAGGTAGTTCAAGGGGTTCATATTTTTAACAGTTGGTAGTTCAAGTGGTTAATAGTTTAAATACTTGTTAGTTCCAAAGATTTTTACGTTCAAAAGATAGTAGTTTAAGTAGTTAATAGTTTGAACATTTGTTAAATTGATAGTTTCAATAGTATTTAGTTCAAATGGTTAATAGTTTGAATAGTCATTAGTTTAAGTGGTTAATAAATTAAATAGTTTTCAGTTTAAGTGGTTAATAGTTTAAATAGTTGTTAGTTCAAATGGTTATTAATTTAAATAGTGGATCATAAATTAAATAGTTTTTAGTTCAAGTGGTTAATAGTTTAAATACTTGTTAGTTTAAGTGGTTAATAGTTGAAATAGTTTTTAATTTAAGTGGTTAATAGTTTAAATAGTTGTTAGTTGTACTGGTTAATAGTTCAAATACTTGTTAGTTTAAGTGGTTATTAGTTTAAATAGTTTTTAATTTAAGTGGTTAATAGTTTAAATAGTTGTTAGTTGTACTGGTTAATAGTTTAAATACTTGTTAGTTTAAGTGGTTATTAGTTGAAATAGTTTCAATTCAAGTGTTTAATAGTTTAACTAATTGTTAGTTGTAGTTGTTCATAATTTAAATAGTTGTAAATTCAAGTGGTTAATAGGTAAAATAGTTTTTAGTTCAAGTAATTAATAGTTTCAAAGGTTGGTAGTTTAAGTGGTTAAAGGTTTCAACAATTATTGAATTGATTGTTTTAATAGTTAGTTCGTCAAGTGGTTAATAGTTTAAATAATTTTTAGTTCAAGTGGTTAAAAGTTTCAATATTTTCTTGTTCAAAAGGTAAATAGTTCAAAAAGTTGTGAGTGCAAGTGGTGAATAGTTTCAAAAGTTTGTAATTCAAGTGGTTAATAGTTTTAATAGTTGTTTGTTCCAAAGATTTTTAGGTTCAAAAGATAGTAGTTTAAGTAGTTAATAGTTTGAACATTTGTTAAATTGATAGTTTCAATAGTTTTTAGTTCAAATGGTTAATAGTTTGAATAGTCGTTAGTTTTAGTGGTTAATAAATTAAATAGTTTTCAGTTTAAGTGGTTAATAGTTTAAATAGTTGTTAGTTCAAATGGTTATTAATTTAAATAGTGGATCATAAATTAAATAGTTTTTAGTTCAAGTGGTTAATAGTTTAAATACTTGTTAGTTTAAGTGGTTAATAGTTGAAATAGTTTTTAATTTAAGTGGTTAATAGTTTAAATAGTTGTTAGTTGTAGTGGTTCATAATTTAAATAGTTGTAAATTCAAGTGGTTAATAGGTAAAATAGTTTTCAGTTCAAGTGGTTAATAGTTTCAAAGGTTGGTATTTCAAGTGGTTAATAGTTTCAAAGGTTGGTATTTCAAGTGGTTAATAGTTTTAAAAGTTGATGAATTGATTTGTTTCAATAGTTGGTAGTTCAAATAGTTATTAGTTTCAATAGCTTTTAGTTGAAGTAGTTAATAAGTTTTTCAGTTATTTCCTAGAATGTTCAGTGGTATTAATTCTTGATAGCTCTAATTTTGATAGTTTGTGGTTTATAGTTGTATGATTAATAATAATTGGTAGTTTTAAGTATTAAGAGTTTGAATGTTTAGCAATTGAATTGATTCTTCCTTTCCAGAGTACAAAATTTTCATGGTTTTATGTTTTCATTTTTGTTAGTTGTTAACTTAATTGTTTTGTTGTTCCATTTTCAGTTGTTTTGAAAGCAGTAGAAACAATAGAGCTAGCTATATTGTTTACAGTTCTTAGTTTCAAGTTGAAAAAAGCTGACAATTTCAACCGTTGAGTATTTTTTATGTTTGTTGGTTCTAAATTGTTCAGTTATAGTCACTTCTAAAATTGTAGTTTTCCCAATTAGTATTTCTCTTCTCGCTAATCTTAGTTTGAAGTATAATCTAACACCAAATAAAAAAAAAGAAAAGAGGAGAGGAGAGAAACTTTAAAACGAATCTAGTTTTCTAAAACATTTATTTTCTCAACTCCTGTAGAGAAACTCTTTAAGTTTTGTTGTCTGTCTGCGTGTTTGTGTTTGTGTTTGTATGTATATAGTGTTAATCAGTTTCTGATATGCGCGCAGACATAATTTTCCCCTCAGTTGAAACTAGTCTCGGAAAGTGTTATTGTTGGTGGTTTCTAGTTTTGGGTGAGGAAAATTTTTGTTTTCACTGTCGCATTGTGATTTAAGAAATGTCGACATAAACAAGAGCAATTGCCACATGAATCCGGAACAATTCAGTGCTTTAGTTACAGCGTATCGTAACTTTGTTAATTACATCAACTCAAAGTTAGACTGCTGCTGTCTGCTTCGAGTGCATGGTTACGACGATGGAGACTCGTATGTGTTGTTGTCTGTAGTGTAATACTGAAAATCATTGTTCTTTCGAAAGTAAAGGTGGATTAATGCCGCTCATCCTCCATACAGAGAAATTGTTGCCTGAATAGTTTACGTAGCAAGTGTAATGTAGTTTGCAAGTGAAGTTCTCCTCTATATACGCGCCTCTCTTCTCAACCTTTTCTTGTCGTTGAGTATAATAAGAATAATGAAGACTGAAGACTTTGTGAAACATCATTAGCTTGAACTGGATTCAAGTTTTCGACGATGGAACAGAAGGGGGAGGGGTGCGAGGGAGGTAAAAATAAAAAATGTTTAAAAAAAGAGAGAGAGAGAGAGAGAGAGAGAGAGAAGAGGAAGGTGACAAAAAAAGAGACTTAATTTCATTCTGAGGGTGGGTTGAGTTAATGTCAAGTAACTGCTTTATCGGATTAAGCCATTATTCTACATCGATACAGGGGAACATAAATTACCATATTGCTAAACTGAAATTGGAACGAGACGTGGCAACGTGCCTTTGATCATTTATTCTAATCATCGCGTACTCGATGAAATTAGAAAACCAAATGTTTCAAATTCAATGACTTTAATAAATTTCTGAATCAATCAATTCAGTGTAGGCGAGAAACACAGGATTTGCTCCTCTTTTCTTCGTTTTTAATTGATTCTGAATATTAAACATTTTAATCTTTATATTATATCTGGACATACTGCGGACAAATTTTTATTCGATTCAAATAACAGATTACTTGTCTACTACTTTATTATAAATTATTATACATCAGACCAATTAAAAATTCAACAACGATAGAAATAAATTATAATTTTTGTTACGTCACCGTAACCTATTTTTAATAATAATAATAATAATAATAATAATAATAATAATAATAATAATAATAATAATAATAATAATAATAATAATAATAATTAATAATAATCAATAATCAATAATAATAATCACAGTTAATAACTAAATTGTTTTTCACATAATTATTATTAATAATAACTATCGTTAAAAATAATAATAAACAATAATAAAATTGTAGTTAGAAATATTAACAAATAATAACAAAAATTGTAATAATAAACAATAATAAATTGTAATAAAATTGCAATAATAAATATGAACAAATAATAACAAATTATAAAAATAAATAGATAAATATAAGAATTTTAACAACAATAATAAATTTTAACATTAACAACGACAGAATTATAATAACAACTTTAATTGTTACAAAATAAAACAATTATTATTAATAAACAGCAGAACAAATTATAAATAACGAATTGTAATAACGAATTTGTAATAACGAATTGTAATAACAAATTGTAATAACGAATTGTAATAACAAATTATAATAACAAATTATAAACAATTTAATGTAACATTTTAATAAAATTTCTAATAATAATAATACTAATAAAATTAAAATACACTGATAAAAAATTTATTTGATACAAATGAAAGATTACTATTCTATTATCAACTAAATATTCATTTGAATCAGTAATTTTTATTTAAACCAATTAAATTTATTTATTATTGTTTTTTATTTATTTTTATTTTATTTAATATTATTTTTATTATTAGTATTAATTTTACTAGAATTATAAAAGTAAAAAATTTTTTGTTCCAAGAAAAGATAAGTCATATATTAAAGAGTAAATATTTAATTGAATCGAGTAATTTTTACTTAAATAAATTTTTATTTGCTTCAAATACTGAAATTATTTATAAAATATGTTTCATTTGAATTAAATGAAAAGTAATTATAGTAAATATTTATTTCATTTAAATGACAATTATTTGATTATGGAGAAAATATTTCGTTGATAATAAGCAAGTAATCTGTTTAAAAATAACATTTTTTTCAAATTGATCTATTTGATTGAAAAACAAAAATTTTTGACTGCCTTAAATAAATTTCAACTGCTCGATTTTAATTCGATCATTATAAAAAGTATTTGATTCAAGTAAATATTTTTTTTGACAATAGACAAGTAATTGGATTTTTTCAACCAAATAATTTATTTTCAGTACAGTCATTTAATTGTTTGAACAAAACATTTGTCTCTTTGCAATAAATTTTGTCTACTTAATTTAAATTCTTTTTTTTTTATTTTAAAAAATTTTTTTCAGAATAAAAATTATTTGATTCGAGAAAGTATTTCCTTGATTTGAATAAAAATTATGATTCTATAAAATTTTATTTAATTAAAATAGATTTGATTCAAATAAATTTAATTTAAATAAATTTGATTCAATAAAATATTTCCCTGACAATAGGCAAGTACTCGGATTTTTTAATTAAATAAATTATTTCCAGTTCTCAAATTTTATTTATTCAATAAATCTTCTCTTTTATAAATAAATCGTTTCTCATTTTACTATTTTATTCTCGAATAAATAAATGATAATTATTGTTAATTTTTTGTAATTATTATTATAATTTAATATTCTAGACTATTATAATTATAGAAAATAATAATTATTGCTACTACAATTATAATAATTACTATTTACAATTTTTATAGCTTTTTTAGTTCTTTTTTAAATTCAAAATTTTTCTAATCAAAATTTATTTAAAGCACAACTACAATATTTCTCTTAAATTATATAAATTCTAAATAAAAATATAAATTTAAATGAATTATTTGAATTTTCGAGAATTTTTGTAACTAAATGAAAGATAGTTTTTAATTACATAAAAAGTATAAACACAAGAGACGGATTCTATTGCACTTGAGCCACTTTTTTTACAACTTTTAAATTAAATTCCTGTAAAATGATCTATTTATGGTCCAGAATCGACTGTCAGCATCCCTTTGTAAAAACAAAGATCTTTTATACTCTGTCCTCTTCAATTTGATGAACGAAATTGTACACTGCGGGGGAGAATATTTTTATTTCCATTGAAACCAAACATTTTGTTGGAATTTTTCAATTGGATTTTATTTTATTTTTTTTGTTTAAATAGATAAACTTAATTTTTTAATTTTCCTTTTCAAAGTAACAAAATACATTTTTTATTTTAAACTCTGAAACGAAATCAATTGGAGGAATTTTTTTCCCGGATTGCAAAAATATTTAACCATTTAAATTAAAATTGAAAAAAAAAATATTTTCGTAAATTGTAGATTTTATTTATAAATTTTATAAAGTTAATAAAATTTTTAAAGATTATAAAGTTTCGAAAGTTAATAAAATTTATACAGATTGTAAAGATTGTAAAGATTATAAAGAATATAAAGTTAATAAAGTTAATAAAGTTAATAAAGTTAATAAAGTTTATAAAGTTAATAAATTTTTTTAAGTTGATTAATTTTGTAAAGTTTATAACGTTTGTAAAGTTTAATTTATAAATTGAAAGAGTTTTCGTAATAGAATTAATTTGCGATAAATCAAAAATTCATCAATATTGGATTATTTGTTTAATTATTCTTCTTCTTCACGCGCATATTTTGATTGTGTGCAATAATTTTGTGTTCTTCGCCGAAGGGAAATATTGTAACGAGAAATGTTGGAGAGAGCATCTATCATCACACTGCTATAGTCTCAGATTAATTGCCTCTGCCTTTATCGATTAGAATTGAGTTTAATAATTCAACAGTGGTGAAACGAAAATTCGAAAATTCTAACGGAAACTAATTTATCAGTGAAACACAATATTGAAACATGATGTTTTCATTAATCAGAAAACCGCAAGCGTATAATAAAATGTCAATTCTAAGACCACATGCAATTTCGAAATAGATATATCGAAACACATATATTGTTAGAGAGAAAGACAGAGAGGTAAAGATAGAGAGAGAGAGAGAGAAAGAGAAAGAAAGAGAGAGAAAAAGAAAGAGAGACACTACTTGAAAAATTATTCTTCCAGAAAAAAGAAATTGTTCGCTCATTGATCTTGAAATTTCTGCCTCATTGACGTCTGATTCTCAAGTATATGCAGTTCACTTGCATTAATCTTCCCTGTAAGTTCTTGGACTTTTTTCTATTCTCTCTGTCTCTCTCTCTCTCTCTCTCTTTCTTTTTTTCTAGAGCAGTGTGTTTTCTTCCCAGTATATTTCTTCCGAATATTCTGTTGCACGTTTTTCCTTCTCCCTCTCGCTCTTTTTCTTTTGTTTAGCATAAGGTTCCTTATTTTATTATATCCACTTTTAGAGAAATAGTTTTCTCCAATAAAATAAGTGTTGAGTGGTAGTTTTTATAGACAAGAACCAAGTTCTTAATTAAGCAAAGTAGAGCGTTAATCATTTGGACAACTCTGGCCATTTTCTTCTTTATTCAAATCTATATAGCTTAATTGTTACTAATTTAAGTGGTTAATAATTTTAGCAATTGGTAGTTCGAGTAGTTCACAATTTTAAATCAAGTGAATAATAATTTTAAAAGTTGGTATTTCAAATGGTTATTAGTTTAAATAGTTGGTAGTTCAAGTGTTCAATATTTTAAACAGTTGGTAGTTCCAATGTTTAGTACTTTAAACAGTTGGTAGTTTAAAAGGTTAATAGTTTCAAAAGTTATTAACATAAATGGTTAATAGTTCTAAAACTTTAGTTCAAGTGTTTAATGCTTTAAACAGTTGGTAGTTCAAGTGTTTAATATTTTAAACAGTTGGTGGTTCCAATGTTTAGTACTTTAAACAGTTGGTAGTTTAAAAGGTTAATAGTTTCAAAAGTTATTAGCATAAATGGTTAATAGTTCTAAAACTTTAGTTCAAGTGTTTAATGCTTTAAACAGTTGGTAGTTCAAGTGGTTAATAGTTTTTAAATTTTCCATTTCAAGTGGTTAACACTTTTAAAAGTTGGTAGTTCTAAAGGTTAATAGTTTAAAAAGTTAATAGTGTAAGTGATTAATAGTTTAAAAACTTTTAGTTCACGTGCTTAATACTTTAAACAGTCGGTAGTTCAAGTGGTTAATAGATTTAAAAATTAACATTTTAAGTGGTTAATAGTTTTGAAAGTTGGTAGTTTCGGTAGTAAATAGTTTCAACAATTGTGGAATTGATTTTTGCTGAATAGACTTAACAGTTAGCAGTTCAAGTAGTTAACAGTTTAAATAGTTGTTACTACAAGTGGTTAATAGTTTAAATAGTTGTTACTACAAGTGGTTAATAGTTTAAATAGTTGTTTATATGAATGGTTAATAGTCGAAATAGTTGTTACTTTCAGTGGTCAGTAGTTTTAACAGTTAATATCGTTATTAGTTCACATTTGTAACAGTTGGTAGTTCAAATATTTCATAGTTTCTACAACTATCAGTTTAAATGATTAATAGTTTAAATAGTTTTTCTTTCAAGTGGTTAGTAGTTAAAGTTCTAATTCAATTGGTTGAGGGTAATTATTTTATAGTTGAAGTGGTTATAGTTTAAAATGTCGTCATTCAAGTAGTTGATAGTTTAAAAAGTTTTTAATGCAAAAATGGTAAATACTTGAAACAGTCGGTAGTTCAAGTGGTTAATACTTTTAACAGTTGGTAGTTCAAGTGGTTAATACTTTTAACAGTTGGTAGTTCAAAGTGGTTAATACTTTTAACAGTTGGTAGTTCAAGTGGTTAATGCTTTTAACATAAGAAGCAGTATATGTATACATATAAAAATATAGTACCTGCTGAACCAAAAGAAATTGTATATATAGAGATATTTATCCGAATCGGAAATCGAGATTCAATGAAAATAGGCTGAACAAATGAAAACATTTATTTCCTTGAGGTTTTTTAAAATCATATTGAACATCAGCAAAGAAAAGGAACCAGATAAATGGATTTCTTCGGATGGAGTAAATTTTTTCTTTCTTTCCATTTTTTTTTCTTTCCCGCAGTCTATTCTCTAAAGAGCGGAAGTGATGCGCCGCACGCCACAGAGAAACTGGATCCTATACACTTGAAAACGTCTATTCTTGTAGTAGCGGTGGGATTTTTTTCCACTCTCTCTCTCTCTCTCTCGTGCAATGTGTCGCATTGCGATTTAAGAAGTATATCAAGCGTGTAACATATTATTATCAGTTGATGTTCAATTGAATTGTCAATATTTTTTTCGTTGTGGATAAGGAAAGGGTGAAATTGTTGGCCAGTTTCAAGCAATAGTGGTTTTAGTGCTTGGCAGCTATTTTTTTAAATGATTACAGTTTCCAGTAGTTGGTAGACTCAACGGATGACAGTTTTTATGTTTTTAACGTTCAGTGGTTAATAGTTGTGATTGTTTCTAAATTTAATAGCTGGTAATTTTTAACATTTAGCAATTTTCTGTTCGAATGGTTAATAGTTTGAATGTTTATTAGTAAAAGTGGTTTATAGTTTAAATAGTTTTCAGTTCAAGTGGTTAATAGTTTAAATAGTTGTTAGTTCAAGTGATTGGAAGTTTTACAATTGGTAGTTAAATTTTTAACATTTAGCTATTTTCTGTTCAAATGGTTAATAGTTTGAATATTTGTTAGCAAAAATAGTCAATATTTTTAATAATTTTTAGTTCAAGTAGTTAATTGCTTCAATAGTTATTAGTTCAAGTGGATAATAATTTAAATAGGTTTTAATTTAAGTGGTTAATAGTTTCAATAACTCTTAGTACAAGTGGTTAATAGATTCAAAAGTTGTTTATACAAATGGTTAATAATTGCAGTACTTGTTACTTTAAGTAGTTAATAGTTTATATGGTTAATAGTTCAAATAGTTGTTAGTTCAAATAGTAAATAATCAAAATTGTCGTTAGTTCAAGCGGTTAATAATTTAAATTGTTTTCAGTTCAAGTAGTTAATTGTTTCAATTGTTGTTATTTCAAGCGGTTAATAATTTAAATAGGTTTTAATTTAAATGGTTAATAGTACATGTGGTTAATAATTGTAAAAGTTTTCAGCACGAGGGGTTAATAGTTGTAATCGTTTTAGGCTCAAGTGGTTAATAGTTAAAATAGTTTTCAGATCAAATGGTTAATAGTTAAAATAGTTGATATTTAAAGTAGTTGTTAGTTTAAGTGGTTAGTAATTTAAATAGCTTTCAGTTCAAGTGGTTATGAGTTTAAATAGTTTTTAGATCAAGTGGTTAATAGTTAAAATAGTTGCAATTTTGAGTGGTTAATAATTAAAATACTTGTTAGTTCAAGTCATTAGTAGTTTGAAAAGTTCTAAAGTTCAAGCGGTTAATAGTTTAAATAGTTGTTAGTTTAAGTGATTGGAAGTTTTACAATTGGTAGTTAAATTTTTAACATTTAGCAATTTTCTGTTCGAATGGTTAATAGTTTGAATATATGTTAGCAAAAGTGGTTAATATTTTTAATAATTTTTAGTTCAAGTAGTTAATTGTTTCAATAGTTTTTAGTTTAAGTCGTTAATAGTTTAAAAAGTTTAAAAGTTCAAGCGGTTAATAGTTTAAAAAGTTGTTAGTTCAAGTGATTAATAGTTTAAATAGTTGTTATTTAAAGTGGTTAGTAGTTTAAGTGGATAATAATTTAAATAGGTTTTAATTCAAGTGGTTAATAGTTGAAATATTTTTTAGTTTGTGTGCCTAAAACACAAAATAGTTGGTAGTTCAAGTGGTTAATAGTTTCAATAGTTGTTAGTTCAAGTGGTTAATAGTTTTTATAGTTGTTAATTCATATAGTTAATAGTTGCTATTTAAAGTAGTTAATAGTTTAAATAGTTTTTAGTTTAGGTTCTTAACAGTTTAAATAATCTGTAATTAAATTGATTAGTAGTTCAAATAGATGTTAGTTAAACTGGTTAATAGTTTGAATAATTGTTAGGTAACATTGTTACATACTTTTAATAATTCTTAGGAAAGTGGATAATAGTTTAAATAGTTGTTATTGAGACTGGTTAAAAGTTTAAATGGATTTAAATTCATGTTTTTAATAGTTTCAATAGTTGTTAGTATAAGTGGTTAATAGTTTTAATAGTTAATAGTTTCAATAGTTGTTAGTATAAGTGGTTAATAGTTTTAATAATTAATAGTTTCAATAGTTGTTAGTATAAGTGGTTAATAGTTAATAGTTTCAATAGTTGTTAGTATAAGTGGTTAATTGTTTTAATAGTTAATAGTTTCAATACTTGTTAGTATAAATGGTTAATAATAATTTTAATAATTAATAGTTTCAATTCCAACAATTAATAATATTAAACATACAGTAAAGCTAGGAACAATAACAAAAAAATGCCACATTCATTAGGGAATATTATTGAGAGTATAAGTAACAAAGCCTCATTTCGGACCTAATCAAGAGCTTTCTTAGATCCAATTTTCACCGGGGAAAATCGTGCCAGTCGTCTTGATATGCAAATAGTGCGCAGTGGACCCCAATGTATATCAATGTCAGCAACGGAAACTCGTTGATTCGAACATCGTTTCCCGGGCTTATTGTTCAGGTCGGTGTTCCTTTAAGGCCCGATGGCGCCCTCTCAAATCAAGAAGCATACCTGGTGAATCTATTGTTCCTCCACTTCTAATTCACCGACTCACATTTTATCCATCCCCACACCTCTCTACACCTTTTTCCTCTCTATCGTCCCCCTTATATGCGACCACTCCGTATAAGTCAGCTCAGGTTAGTCTATACTCTCCTGCTCCTTTTTTTCTCGCTCACCCTAAAAATAAAAAAATCTCTGCACTTCTTCCACTTTCGTTTTTTCCTCTTGTGTTCTCTCTTTTCTTCTGTCTCTCTCTCTTTTCTTCTCTCGCTCTTTTCATCTTTGGCTCTTTTCTTTTCTCTCTCTTTTCTTCTCTTTCTCTCTTATATTTTCTTTCTCTCTCGGTGCTCTCTTTTCTGTCTATTCACATCTCTCTCTATTATCATCTCTTTTTGTTCTCTTCTCTCTTTTTCTCTTCTCTCTTTTTTTCTTCTCTCTTTTTCTCCTTTCTCTTTTCTCTACTCTCTATTCTCTCCTTTGCACTTTTCTTTTTTCTCTCTTCACTCTCTCTTTCTTTTACTCTTTACTCTCTTTCTTTTACTCTTTACTCTCTCTCTCTCTTTTTCTCTTTACTTTCTCTCTCTTTTTCTTTTTTTCTCTCTCTTTGTTTCTTTTTACTCTCTTTGTTTCTTTTTACTCTCTTTTTTTCTTTTTTCTCTCTTTTTTTCTTTTTTCTCTCTTTTTGTTTCTTTTTACTCTCTTTTTTTCTTTTTTCTCTCTTTTTTTCTTTTCTCTCTCTTTTTTCTCTTCACTCTCTCTCTTTTCTATTCTCTTTCTTTTTTCTCTTCACTCTCTCTCTTTTCTATTCTCTTTCTTTTTCCCTCTCTTTTTCCCTTTCTTTTTTCCTTTCTTTTTTCCTTTTTTTCTTTTTTCTCTCTTTTTTTCTATTTTCTCTCTTTTTTTCTTTTTTCTCTCTTTTTTTCTTTTCTCTCTCTTTTTTCTCTTCACTCTCTCTCTTTTCTATTCTCTTTCTTTTTTCTCTTCACTCTCTCTCTTTTCTATTCTCTTTCTTTTTCCCTCTCTTTTTCCCTTTCTTTTTCCTTTTTTTCTCTTTTTCTCTTTTTTTTCTCACTCTCTCTCTCTTTATGTGACCATATATATAGAGGGAGGAAAAAAAAGGAAAAGAGAGTAAAGAGAGTTGAAGAGAGTCTCCTCTCTTCAACTATATACCTTGTCTAGCTCTAGTGTCTAGTCCTCAATTCTACTTTCAGTGTGAGACACTTCGCCTTTTTTTCACCGCTTTTACTTGAAAAGTTAGGTCAGCGGTTCTGCAGGGATTCGTACTAGCGCAAAGGGCATATCCATGCTCATTGAAAGGAAGTGGAAGGCATTTGCTTGGCATTGTTGCTGGCGTTTTTTGAAACCGAAGATTGAACCTAGCTTTGCAGTATATAATTCATGGGGTCGTCGCTCCTACAAAATGAGGGTTTCTGCTTCGATCCAACTCTCTCTCTCTCTCTCTTCTTTTGTAGCTGAATATAGAAAAAAAACACTACTGGAAAATAGACGTTTTCAAAACTTGAATACATTTCATTTTTTCCCTTTGCCCTTTATTAGAGAAAAAAATATTCTTTTGTCAAAAAAATATAGCCACTTGAAAAATTGCTCAACCTTTCACTTTTTTGCCTTCCATTATTTATTGGATCCGAGGGGGGAATATTTAATAATTCGCCAAATTGCCACCATTGTGACTTGGAAAAGTATTTTATAATTCATTTTCTTTTGCAATAATAGTAAATTTTTTACCCGGGGCCATTTTTTTCCTTTACCCAATTTTAATTACTTAAAAAAATAAATAAAATATTACTTAAGTAAATAAAATGAATAAAATATTACTTAAATAAATAAAACGTTACTTAAATAAATAAAATAAATAAAATAAATAAAATAAATAAAATAAATAAAATAAATAAAATAAATAAAATAAATAAAATAAATAAAATAAATAAAATAAATAAAATAAATAAAAAAATAAATTAAATAAAATACACTAAATAAATAAAATAAATAAAATAAATAAAATACACAAAATAAAATTAAATAATACCCAGAAAGCATAATTAAATTTTCAAATTCGCAACTATTAACATTTTCCCCAAAATTACAGAATTAGAAAACGAAGAAAACACGAAAAATTAAAAAAAAAATCTCAGCTGCTAAACTTTTTAAATCTACGTCAACAATTTTTCTTTCTTTTTTTTTCTTTTGCTAACAAAACATTTTCTATATTCACTGACGACAAACGACAAAAGGAATAACAAAAAAGGATACTCTCGGAAAATATAAATTCATGCCAAAAGAATAAAATTCCTTTGTACGTCAATCAGAATTCGGAAAAATGCCATTACAGTAAATAATGCAAAAATGGAAAACAGAAAAAAAATAGAAACTCCTCCTCTCTCTCTCTATATATATACACACCTGACTCTAATAATTATTTGTTTGACGAAAAAAAGAAATCAAAAACAAATTTCTTTTTTTTAAACTTGCACTTTATTGTTCATACAATAAATCCTCTCGTTGGATATACTTTTTTCTGTTTGCAAAAATAATTAGGCGGAAATTTTACTCTGCACTTTTTGAACGTATATACTACAGATATGGCTATAGAATTTTTATTAACCCATTAACTCTTTTCCGGACACTGCGCGCTCTCTACATTTATACAACGACGCGGGAAGAGTTGCTTTTTCCCTCCCCCCCCCCACTCTTTTCCGCACTTCTCAACTTTATAGTCAAAAAAAAGAAAAAAAAAAAAGAATTCCGGAAATTTTGGTCAAAAATTAATGTATTTATAAAAACATGAAAATAATAAAAAAAAAGAGAGAGAGTTACTAACTGAAAAAATAGTTTTTATGGAAATGGAAATTTTTATTTTTAAGCCTTCTCTTGTTTAGGATTTTAAAATATTTATGTACGCTGAAAAAGAAAATTTATTTTGTTCAAAAGACTGATTGACTTTTATCATGGAAAAATTTACTTAAATCAAATAATTTTTTTTTAAATCACAATTTTTAGTTCTTTTTTGAAGAAAATTATTCGGAAAAAAATAAAAAGGAAAGAGTTATATAATTACTATATAAATTGTTAAATACATTAATTTTTTTACAATTAATATTCAGTTAAATAAAAAAATATTTGTTTTAATTTTACTAATAAAGGAATTAAATTTAAATCGTAAATAACGACAAGAAAAAAAATTGTAGTATTAAATTAAACTTTAAAATGTTAAAATCATTAACAATTTAAAATTGACTTGAATAATCAAGTCAATTTTTTCTTTTTTTTCAGTTTTATTCTTTATCATTTTTAATTATTGTAAATTAAAATTAAAACTTAGTAAAATTTTTTGTAAATAAAATGGGGGAATTTTTAATTTTCTTTTATTTGATTCTTTTCTTTTTTATTTTTTATCGTTTTTAATTATTGTAAACTAAAACTAAAACTTAGTAAAATTTTTATTAAAATAAAAAGGGTGAAATTCTAATTTTATTTCATTTGATAAAAAACAGTCGAAGTCGCAAAATTTTTTTTTCGTTTTTTCTTACTGGCACTGCAGTGGAAAAAGTGAATTATAGTCAGCCGGACATTTTTATCGAATTCTCCATAATTTTTTCTATCAGTAGTAAAAGTGAGTCATAGTCAGACTGACATTTGCCTGTATTTCACGTTATTTCTATATTGCCAGTAAAGGTGAATTATTGTCGGAGGAAAAACAATTTCTTTAAAAAAATTCATCACACAACATTGACGTTTTTTCCCTTTTCTTATTTCCTTTTTTGTTTTCCCTTTTTTCATTTCCTTTTTCCATTTTCTTTTTTTACTTTATGTTCTTTCTATTTTCTCTTTTCGTTTTTTATTTTTTGTTTTTGTTTTTCTGTTTTCTTTTTCATTTTTTCGTTTTATATTTCTTGTTTTTCTATTTTCTTTTTCATTTTTTCCTTTTTGTATTTTTTGTTATTGATTTTCTATTTTCTTTTTCGTTTTTACATTTTTGTTTTTAGTATCCAAAAATTTGGAAAAACTCGAACTAAAACTAAAAAAAAAAATTTTTTAAACTACTAATAAAGGGAGAAACTGCCGGAAAAATAACAGTTGGTCTATATATAGAAGCAGAATGTGTGTAAAAATATTTAACAAAGCGCGATAAATATTAAAAACTTGTATTATATAATAGTGGTGAAACAGTTATGATATGGAAAAGTTAATAATTACCCGTTAAACTTGATAGTTATTTAGCAAACTTAATAATTATAATGCATATATAAAACTTTGAATGCTTTTATGTGAAACTTAATAATTGCCGATAAAGCTTAATAATTGTAGATGAAGCTTAATAATTGTAGATAAAGCTTAATAATTGTATTTAAAACTGAATATAGCTATAATAACTTGATGGCTATAGTAAAAAAATTTAAATAGCATTAAAAGGCGACCTATTTTTTATTTCCCATTTTTTTATTTATTTCCTTTTATTCCTTTCTCTCCTTTTGGCAATTTTTTTGTTTTTTTATTTTTTGACTTATAGTATTATTTTTTAATGCTCTAATTCGTTTCATTATTTAAATAATTCGTTCCCATTATTCTCTTGTCAATATTTTTATCATCGTAATTTAATTATTACTGTTTTATTTGGGTTTTCTTTATTTTAATATTTTCTTTTATTATTTTTTTTATTTATTATTAACTATTTATTTATTCTATTACTATTATCAACTGTCAATTGTTATTATTTTGATACAATGAGGAATTATTATTTTAATAATTATTAATTACTCTTTTAATAATTATTAATTATTATTTTAATAATTATACAAATTAATCGATAAGAAAGTGAGTTTAACAAAAAATTATTTTCAAAAGTTTTATAAAAAAAAATATAAAAAGTAAAAAAAAGTAGAAAAAGCTAAATAGAAAAAATAAAAAGTGGAAAATGTTTCAAAGTAGATAAAATTAAAGAGAAGAAAAAATAAGAAGAAAATACTAAAAAGTAGATAAAAGTAAGAAGTAGAAGAAACAGAAAGTTGACAAAATTCATAAGTAGATAAAATTAAAAAGGAGGGAAATAATAATAAGAAAAGATTTTAAAGAAGTAAAATTAAAAAGGAGAAAATGCAAAAGTAGAATTAAAAAATTTAAAGTACATTAAATTCATAAGAAAAAATATATAAATTAAAGTTATTGGAAAAGTAGACAAACTTAAGAATTAAAAAAAAACAGTAAAAAAAATGAGGAAAAATATTTTTTGATAATTAAAAGAAACCTGAAAAGTTTGATTAGAAAATTTCTTTGGTATTGTGAGTGTGGCTAATAAATCCAAAAGTAGAAAATTGGAGAAAAAGAAAAGAGAGAGAGAAAAGAAGGAAATAGGAATACTTGTGAGAAAGGGCACGAGTGAAAAGAGTGAAACCAAAATTAGAAGGAAAGAAGAACGTGAACCGTCGATTACTCATTGATTTATCTGGACAAACAAACTTGCAACGTTTCCGATTACATTGCAGGGATTCGGCACGTCTGTGTGGCTTCACTTTTTGAGGTCTCGTGCGCGGTCAAAAAGAGATCGTGGGAGTAAATTACGGTTTTGGTTTTGCGGTTGAATTTTAACCACATGAAAAAGGTCACACAATTCTACCGTGTGCAATGTTACGCTCAATTCCGGACAAACAGTAAAAAAAAACAACAACAACACACACGAAAAAAAAACAAGAAAAGAACAGCGACGAAAAAAAAAACAGCTTTCATTTTGGGTGAAAAAAATTTAATCAAAATACACGTAATTTAATTGGAAAGTAAACAAATTAATTGAAAAGTAAACAAATTAGTTAAAAAGTTAACAAATTAGTTAAAAAGTAAACAAATTAATTAAAATGTAACCAAATTAATTTAAAAAGGAAATAAATTAATTGAAAAGTATAGAAATTAATTTAAAAAGTAAACAAATTAATTTAAATTGTATACAAATTAATTAAAAAGTAACCAAATTAATTAAAAAGTATACAAACTAATTGAAAAGTAAACAAATTAATTAAAAAGTAAACAAATTAGTTAAAAAGTAAACAAATTAATTAAAATGTAACCAAATTAATTGAAAAGTATAGAAATTAATTTAAAAAGTAAACAAATTAATTGAAAAGTAAACAAATTAATTAAAAAGTATCCAAATTAATTCAAAAGTATACAAATTAATTGAAAAGTAAACAAATTAATTAAAAAGTAAACTAATTAATTGAAAAGTAAACAAATTAATTAAAAAGTATACAAATTAATTGAAAAGTAAACAAATTAATTAAAAAGTAAACAAATTAGTTAAAAAGTAAACAAATTAATTAAAATGTAACCAAATTAATTTAAAAAGGAAACAAATTAATTGAAAAGTAAACAAATTAATTAAAAAGTAAACAATTAATTGAAAAGTAAACAAATTAATTAAAAAGTATACAAACTAATTGAAAAGTAAACAAATTAATTAGAAATGCAATAAAATAAAAAATGAAAGGAATAAAAAAGAATGAATGGTGAAAATAAAAGAAAATTGCAATTGAAAAACTTTTTCTTTAAGAATTTAATAGAAAATAAAAAATAAAATTAACAGTGAAAAGAATAGAAAGAGAAAAAAATTGTAAAGTAGATAAAAGTGTAAAGATAAAATAAAAAGCGAAAAAAATATTTTGATTGTTAAATTAAATTTTAATTTTAATTGATTGTAAATAAAAGTAAAAAGTAGAAAAAATAAATGTAAAAAATTAATAAAATTGAAAAATAAACAAAAGTAAAAGGTAGAAAAAATAAATGTGAAAAATGTAAAAATAGGAAAAATTTAAAAGTAGACAAAAATAAAAAGTAGAACAAATAAAATGCGAAAACAAACTTTTGATTGTTAAATTAAACTTTAATTTTAATTGAATGTAAGTAAAAGTAAAAAGTAGAAAAAATAAGTGTGAAAATAGAAATAATTGACAAGTAGATAAAAGTGAAAAGTAGAAAAAATAAATGTGAAAAAAGTGAAAAATGGAAGAAATTGAAACGTAGACAAAAGTAAGAAGTAAAAAAAAAATTAAAAGCAAGAAACAATAAACAAAAAAAATAAAAAAAATAAAAAGTAGAAATAATTAGAAATTAATTAAACGCAAAGTGTAGAAAAGCAAAAAGAGGGAAATATTCGTAAGTAAACAAAACAAAAACGTAGTAAAAATGAAAAATAGAAAAGAATCGAAAGCAGAAAAAATGAAAAAGTAGAAATAATGAAAAAGTATAAAAAATAAAAAGTAGAAATAATGAAAAGTATAAAAAATTAAAAAGTAGAAATAATGAAAAGTAGAAAAAATGAAAAAGTAGAAAAAATTTTAAAAAAATAAAAATATCAAATTCTAGAGAAAATAAAAACTGATAAAATTTACGCAGTGAAGACAAAAACTAAAAAATGGCAAAATCCCCAATGCACAGAAATAAAATATAAACCTAAATTAAAATTCCCCAAATGTTAATTGAATTAAAAAAAAAAAATTTTTCCCTTTTTTTGTTAAAATTAAGGCACGGAAAAAAATTCATATATCCTTTTATTCTCTCAATTCCATTTTGTGTCGTTTAATTTCTCCCTTCAATTTTCGGTAAAATAAAATAGGAGAAAAAAAATGAAACGAAACGAAACGAATGTGTGAAACTGATCGCTGTTATAATTGAAAGGCAGAGTGAGCTGGAAGTAATTTTAATTAAAGGGATCGATACAAGCTATCGTTACAAGATTTTAATGAAACAGTATTCTCCCTATAGTATAATTACAACTCATAATAATGTGTACTCTAATATTGAAGTTTCCCGTCTAAGCTCTGCGATTTTTTCATTTATATTGCGAAGTGAGCTTTAAGTGAGCTCACGAATATATTTCACAAATGTGTATAATAATTTACTTCAGAAATGTGGCGGGGAAAAAAATTTTACTCTTCGAATTTTATATAAAAGTCGGCGAAAATTTTTTGTTATTTTTAATTTTATTTCTTGTAGTAAAATTTGGATTTTTGCAGGTTTTCCTTTTTTTTATTAGTCTCGAAACAAATTGGTTTACTAATAATTTTATTAATTAATTTTATTAATTAATTAATTTACTGAATAGTTTACTGATTGGTTTTCTAAATAATTTACTATACAGTTTTCTAAATAATTTACTAAACAGTTTACTAAATAGTTTACTAAATAGTTTACTAAATAGTAAATAGTTTACTAAGTAGTTTAGTAAATAGTTCACTAATTAGTTTAGTAAATAATTTACTATTTGGTTTCCAAAATAGTTTACTAATTGGATTACTAAATAGTTTACTAATTAATTTACTAAATAGTGTACTAAATAGTTTACTAATTAATTTACTAAACAGTTTACTAATTAGTTTACTAATTAGTTTACTAATCAATGTTCTAAACTAAAATCTTTTGTAATTAATTTACTACAAATGATTTAATTAGGAATTGAAGAATTTAGATTTTTGAAGGAATTAATACACGAAATGAAATAATTAGTTTACTGAGTAATTAATGTGCTAATTAATTTACAAAACTAAATTCTTTGCTAAGAAATATTTTATTGCTTAACTTTCTCCTCTGGTTATTAATTGACTCAACTAATACTTTATTAATTAATTTATTCGACGAAATAATTACTTTTGTGATTAATTTACTGAAGGAAGTAAGTTTAGTGATTAATTTACTTAAAGAAATAATTTTAGTGATTAATTTACTAAAAAATATAAGTTTAGTAATTAATTGACTAAAGAAAATAAGTTAATGATTAATTTAATAAAGGAAATAATTTTGGTGATTAATTTACTAAAGGAAATAAGTTTAGTGATTAATTTACTAATAGGAAATAAGTTTAATGATTAACTCACTAACAGAAATAACTTTGGTACTTAATTTATGAATTGAGATATTTAGTTTAACAATTGATTTACTAAACTAATTAACTAATTAACTATTTTAGTAATTAATTAGTAATTAATTAATTTTCTTTCTAGCAATTTGTTTGCTAATTTAAATTAGCAAAATAATTGATAAAAATAAAATTATTAATTTCCTAAAGGAAATAAGTTTAGTGATTAATTTACTAAAGGAAATAAGTTTAGTGATTAATTTACTAAAAGAAATAAGTTTAGTGATTAATTTACTAAAGGAAATAAGTTTAGTGAATAATTTAATGAAGGAAATAATTTTAGGGATTAATTAACCTAAATGAAATAAGTTTGGAAATTAATTTACGAATCGAGATAATTAGTTTAGCAATTGATTTACTAAACTAATTAACTAATTAACTAGTTCACTAATTAATTAGTAATTAATTTTATTTCTATCAATTTTTTTTGTAAATTTAAATTATCAAAAATTAAAAATAACAACTAATTTAAACCACACGACTTTTTGTTAATTTTTCCTTATAGAAAAGAATTCAAAATAATTCAAGTGCAGTCAATTCCTTAATGCAGTCGTAATTACAATCTAATTATCCTATTTTCAACTCTTGAGAAATATTTCTCTATTAAAATTTAATAACTCTCTGAGTGTAAATAAATATTTTCGAATGAAAAATGATCATCTTTTTAAACAGCAAAAAAAAGAGAAAATTAGGAGAGGAAAAAGAAACAGTTATAAAGTAATTGTATTTTTGCAGTTATATATTATCAATTAGGAGTAATGTATTTTTTTTTAGTGAATTTCGTTTATATCAGTGGGGAAAATATAATTACGTACAGTATATAACTGTATATATGTGGATGTTTATATATAGTTATAGTGTATAATTGAAAAAGCTTGTACAGCTCCCTTTTTCTTGAAGGAAGAAGCTTGAAGACTGGCAATTTCTAAAATTACTGCGAACAATGCCCGGGAGATGCTGCTGAGTTAGTTGTAAGTGTGTGAATTTCTCTAAAGCTGCGAGAAATTCCAACTATGTCGAACGCATTCTTCATTTTAACATATATTGTTGAAAATATTTATCTACATTGTTGCCCAGGGGTGTTTTCAATCGTTTTTTATTTATTTACTTATTTTTTTGAAAAAGAAGAAAATTATTGAATATTTTGTCAAATTTTGTCAAATTTCGTCAAATTTTTTATCGTCTGGTAAAAATATTCCGCCTTAATTTTTTTTTTTTTTATTATTTTTTAGAAAATTGCAGAATATTTTATTTTCATGTTCCTAAAGTTTCGAAGGTTCAGATGAAACGACAATATTTTTTTTCCACTTCTAATTTGTATTTCTTAACGAAAAAATTATTTTTTTCGATTAAAAAAATTAATTCTAAAATTTTTTTCGATTAAAAAAATTAATTTTAAAATTTTTTTCGATTAAAAAAATTATTTTAAAATTTTTTTCGATTAAAAAAATTAATTTTAAAATTTTTTTCGATTAAAAAAATTAATTCTAAAATTTTTTCGATTAAAAAAATTAATTCTAAACTAAAAGTTGCTTCATTTTCAATATTTTCCTTTTTTAAATAGTAATTTTCGGTTAAAAATTAAGATGGGAAAAAAATTTCGTTCTTTTGAACTTTCAAAACTTTAGCCACATTATTTATTTTCCAATTTTCAATTCTCGAATAATTTCAGTTTCGAAATTAAAATAAAATTTACTGTACTAGACAATTAATATTTTTTTACTATATTCGCGAATTTTCATAAATTCCTTCTTGGGAAATTGGAGAAAATTCCAATACAATTTTAGTGAATTCTCTGAACAGAATTAAATTATTTTCGGTAAATTATAATAAAAATTCAGGACTTTGTAAGAATTCTAAAAAATTAAAATTAAAAACTAAAATTGACTTTTAGTTGAAATCTTTTAAATTCGAAATATTTAATTTACTTTTTTTTGTGATCGGAAAAATATTTAATTACCTTTTTTTAATAATAGGAAAAATATTTAATTTACTGTTTTTAATAGTCGCAAAAATATTTAACTTCCTTTTTTTAATAGTCGCAAAAATATTTAATTTACTTTTTTTAATAATCGGAAAAATATTTAATTTACAAATTAAGGCAAATTAAACGAAAATATTCGGACAATGAATAAAATATTTATTTACTCCTATAACGTTTCGAAATCTAAATGATTTCCTCTTCAGGGAGTCTATACAAAAAAATATACAAAATTAAAATAATGAAATAAGAATTATATACATAATTAAAATAATGATAATTAAAATAATTCAACAATAAAAAAATTAATAATAATCTTACCAAAAAATAATAATTAAAATAGACGAAGACTTTACTTTCTTTCAAAATTGAAAAAATATTTAATTTACTTTTTTGAATAGTGGGAAAAATATTTAATTTACTATTTTTAATAATCGGAAAACATTTAATTTACTTTTTTGAATAATCGGTAGAATATTTAATTTACTTTCTTTTAAAATTGGAAAAATATTTAATTTACTTTTTTTAATAATCGGAAAAATATTTAATTTACTATTTTTAATAATCGGAAACATATTTAATTTACTATTTTGAATAATCGGAAAAATATATTTTCACAACTTGAAATATAAAATTCTTCTCCCTTGCGTTTTATGTATAAAATAAATGTCAATTAAAAATCGCTTTCTCGAAAATAAACGAAATACAATTTCTATTTTTATTACTCCCCATTGTTTCCTTTTTTCCGCTCACAATAATCGCAATCTTTTTTAATCCACACACTATATAGTGCATATTATATTGTTCCACAAAAATATATGGCGTTCATGAATTTTCTTTCCAGGTTGACAGAAAAATTAACAATACAGCATCATAGGTGCAGATAAATATATATATAGTTATTTATTTATTATCCTGAATAATAGTATAGAAAGGAAAAAAAATATATATATATATCGTGACCAGAGAGTATTAATGTATAAACTCACAGCCACAAGCACATGTATAGAAAATAGACGCAATGATAATGCTTCTCTCACGCGATAACGTTCTCTGGGGCGCACTCATTACTTTCTTGCTGAGGCATGTTTAGCTCCTCTAAAATAATCCTTTATCTCGAAAATACTTTGCTATCGGTTCTATCGACTGTAGCTTTCGCGACACTCGAAATATATGTATATATCTATACTATATGTAGGTTAACCAGAATTTTTTTTTTCTATTTTCCTTTTTTTTATTCGAAAATATTTTTCCCGTGATTTTTTTTTCGAAATCAGTAAAATAAGTTACTTATAGTCAGACTTTAGAGGTTCTTTTGGAATTTTCGATTTTTTTTTCTTTTTCTCTACAATGCAAGTGCTTGTGAAATTTTCTTTTCCATTTTAACTTTTAAAATTTGCTTTCACAAATTTAATGAAAATGCTTAATTTTTTAAAAAATGTAATTTTTCTTACGATCCTTCATTAAATGTATTATTTAATTATTTGAATTATTTGAAACAATTATTAATAATTAATTAATTATAATTAATTAATTAATTGAAACAATTATTTGAACAACACGTATAGTATCACTAAAAAAAAATTATTTGATTTCAATAACCGATTATTTGACTATTATCAAATAAATATTTACTAAAATTAAATAATTTTAATTTCAATCAATTAAGTAATATTTGCTTCAAATACTGAAATATTTGATTCAAATACAATTTATTTGATTCAAATACAATTTATTTGATTCAAATACAATTTATTTGATTCAAATAAAAATTATTTGATTCAACTAAATATTTATTTGATAATAGTCAAATAATCGGTTATTTGAAGCAAATAAATTTTTTTAGTATAAATGTCGAAATATTTCTAACAGCAACTTGAATTAAAATTCAAAATTTATTTCAATAAAAGTTGGCAAAATTTTCAATTGTTTCAATTTTTTAAAATTATGTTCGGAAAAAGAAGTATTTTTCAAAAATTTTAGTTTTATTTTTTCAAGAAACTATTTTACGAAACTTCTGAATTAAATTTTTCAAAACTTTAATACTTTTTGTTAAACAAAAATTTAAGAACTTATTTAAATTTATTTTTCCCTTTGGAATTAAAATTTCAAATAATTTCAATGAAAGATAATTATTTCTAAAATTTGCAACTGTAATTAATCCGAAATTCTTATGTTTTGACTTTTTGAGTAAAATTATTGAAAAACTTGAATAATATTTAAAGAAAAATAATGTTATCAATAATTTTTTTAAATAAAAATTTTAAAACTTTTGTTTCCTTTAAATTTCCACGGAAATTTAGATTAAAAAACCTTTCAAAATTTAATTTACTCCTAAAATTTCTGTTATAACGGTATAAATATTTAATTATTTTTAAAATTTTTTTAAATTTTAACTAAAATTTTTGTTAAATCAATTCCGATTAGAATTCAACTACAAGAATTGAATTATTTAAATAGAATAATTTTTGTAAATTCATAAAATTATATAATTTAAAAATTATAATTATATTTAAAGACAATTTTTCAAGAGGAAAAATAAATTTCATTAAAATATATAATTTTACAGAATTTCCAATTCTTTCAATTTATTAAAATTATTATTGTGAATTCAAGTTCCTTTTTCTTTAAAAAATTGTAATTACTACTTTTCAAAAACCTAATTTTTTAAAAGTTTCCAAATTAAATTTTTGCAAATTTTAATAACTTTTGTTAAAAAAACATTTAACGAATTATTGTTCTGTACTTGCTTAAAATTTTAAAATACTTAAAAATTTCAACCTAAGTCTTCTAAAATTCAATTAATTTTCTAGAATTTTTCAATAATATTATTGAAAATTTAATTTTTAAGGAAGCTAACAAATTAAAATGCTTTACATTTTTACAAGTTAACTTTCCTTCTTTTCACATATTGATTTAAATTACAAAACAAAACATTGTAATAAAACAACGCTAACTTCGGGTGAGAACACACTGAAAAAAAATTTATTTGATTCAAATAATTGGTTATTTGAATCAAATAATTTTTTTTTCAGTGCTTATTATAATATAATTTTATATTTTTATCAGTAGTGAAGTAAAAACGTAGTTAAATATCTTATTTAACTGAATACTTCTCTTTAAGTAGTAGAAGTCAGTTTGTAGTCCGACTATTTTATCTTTATTTTATTTTATTTTTATTTTAATATTTTTTATTTATTTTCTTTTTTTTATATTTTATTTTTTACTATTTTATCACTTTTGTCGTAATTTGATTTAATGGAATTCAACTAAGAAATATTAAATTAAAATAATTAAGAAATATTAAATTAAAATAACTAAGAAATATTAAAATTTCACCAATTTTATCTAAGTAGTCAAGTAGAATCCAAAGCAGACATTTTTTACACTTATTTTCCGTGAATCAGTAGTACAAGTCAATTATAAGTCATACCCTTGTGGAATTTTTGATAAATTTCATTTTTTCAGTAGTACAAACATTATTCAGTCAGACTTTTAATTTCATTTTGTACAATATTTAAGTTGTACAAATCGGTTATAGTCAAATGTTTCATAATCGAATTTTACTTTATAAATCAAATTCCGATTTCAAAAAAAAGTCTAAATACCAAACAGTCAAGGCTTTTTTTGATTAAAAAATAATCTTGCAAAACAATAATTTTCTTTTTTCGTCAGACTAAAATTTTTCTAGTCACCTTTATATCGTCATCATCGTCGTCATTATCATTAAACATAAATTACCATTAGAATCAAGCATTAGCATTACACATATATTATAATATGTATACAATTCCATGCAATTATACGCAGAATTTCTCTCTTATTGAAATTTGAAGCCAAGATATATAGACAAATAATAATTCATCGTAATTTCCAGTAATAATATCGAATAATTAGTTACGATCCGAATATATATAGGATACTTATTAGAGACGAGCCAATAAGTTAAGGAAATGTGTCTATAGGTATAAATTTCGTTGAGCGTATATATAATATACACATTTCGTCTAGTATGTATTTAGTAGCTATATATATTTTGTCTGATATATATATATATATATATATATATATATATATATATATATATATATATATATATATATATATATATTCCACTTATTTTCCGTAAATCAGTAGTACAAGTCAATTATAAATCATACCCTTATGGAATTTATGATAAATTTCATTTTTTCAGTAGTATAAACATTATTCAGTCAGACTTTTCATTTTATTTTGTACTTATTTCCCGAATGAGAGTTCCCGAATGACAATTTTCCCGAATAACTATTTTCCCGATATCCATTTTTCCGAATCTATTTTCCTGAATTATTTTTTCCCCGAATTATTTTTTCCCCGAATAATTAATTTCCCGAATTATTTTTCTCCCGAATTATTTATTTCCCGAAATTTTTTTCACGAATTACCTTTTTTTTTAATTATTGTATTCATAGGAATTACAAAAATAAATTTTTTGCGGTCGTTAAATAGGTTTAATATTAAACCTATTTATATTATTAATTACTATTGTTTTAGACCTTAATTTTTGCTTTTTTGGAAGTTATAAGAATAATATTTAAAAAATTTAAAAATGGCCCATAGCCCATAATATATGGGTGAATTTTCTGAAAGTGACACTTTTAAATTTCAGTTTTTCAATTAATTTTTTTCTTCAATTATATGGTTTTTTCTATTAAAACTACTTAATTTCATACTCAAGAGTAAGATTTTTAGGTTGCGCAAAATTAATTCTTAAAAATATTAAAGTTTTTTTCGTTTGAAAAATATTATTGTTGCTCCATTAAATTAATTTTATTTAATTGGCGAGAGCTTTTCTATTAAAAATTCACGCCAATATCGCGTTCACGAAATCGAAAATAAAATTACACTGCTTAAAAATTAATAATTTGTATATTTTAATACCAAATATATTCAATTAGATGAAAATATAAATGTATTTAAAGTATTCGATTTAATGGTAATTTGGGTTAATTTTTTCAAAGCAATGCAGGTAAATACTAAAAACAAAAAAAACTAGCATATTTCAAGGAAAAGGCTTCAGGAGATGAAAAGATTCGGAGATGAAAAATAAATTTTCTTTCATATTTGTATACATTAGGGCGCAATTAAAATATGTTTTTTAGTAAAACATACAAATCTCACACCCTCATTTTATATTACCATCGAAATATTCTGTTAAATTTACTTCTACATTCAGTTATTTATTAAAAACGAAGGCTTCGGAGATGAAATTAATTTTTACTCGGAGAAAAATGTAAATTTCGATTATTTACAACAGCAATAATTTTTCTCCTTTTTGTAGATAAAATAAAGGAAAATTTAACGTCAGATTCTCAGCTTTATTTTAATGTGCATTAAAATTTTGTTTAAGATATTTTTAAAGTATAAAATGCTTCAGTAATCATTGTAAAGTAATTTTAACCTAAAACTGAAGACAAAGTTTAAACATTTTTATCAAGAATAAAAGTGAGGTCTGCAAATTTTTAAAATACACATAATGATAGAAAAAACATTGTACTTTCTGACAATATAAAAAATTTCTAAGAATAAAAGAAAAAATGAAAATTTAATTTTATTGTAGAAGTCCTATTGGAGACATGTTGAAAAGGCTTCGGAGATTAAAGTATAATTTAGTTATTATGTAAATTAAGTTGAATAAAATTATTTAATTTTCTTTTAAAAATGATAAATAAGTGCTAAATTTTCACTATGGAAATTAATAATAATTTGTGACGCGCTCTGAAGAAAAGTACCTAAGAAGCAAACGAATTATAGGTTATGTTTTTAGTTTTTCAAGTAAAAATGAAGAAAGAAAAATAATTATTAATTTAAAAATTATTGATCTTCAAGTCTTCATTACATTCAAAATATTCAATGAAAATTAGTTTTAAATTCAAATATTTAAAAATAAACTTTTAATCAAGAGAAATCTAACACGAACCTAACCTATAAATGGTTTGCTTCTTAGGTATACCTTTCTTCGGAGCGCGTCACAATTATTGAAGAGTAGATTTTTGTAAAATTAATCGAGACATAAAGAATGTCACTTTCAGAAAATTCACCCATATAATGAAGACTTGAAGATCAATAATTTTAAATTAACAATTGATTTTCTTTGTTTATTTTTACTTGAAAAATTAAAAACATAACCTCAAATTTTTTGCTTCTTAGGTACCTTTCTTCGGAGCGCGTCACAATTATTATCAATTTCCATAGCGAAAATTTAGCACTTATTTATCATTTTTAAAAGAAAATTAAATAATTTTATTCAACTTAATTAACGTAATAACTAAATTACTTTCATCTCCGAAGCCTTTTATATATATTTTATATATTATTATTATTATATATATAATATTATTATATATATATAATATTATTATATTATTATATTATATTATATATTATATATTGTATTATTATATATTATATTTTATATATGTGACGCGCTCCGAAGAAAGGTACCTAAGAAGCAAAAAATTTGAGGTTATGTTTCTAATTTTTCAAGTAAAATTACAGAAAGAAAATCAATTATCAATTTAAAATGATTGATCTTCATGTTTTCGTTATATTCAAAATATTCAATGAAAATTAGTTTCAAATTCAAATATTTAAAAATAAACTTTTAATCAAGAGAAATCTAACACGAACCTAACCTATAATTCGTTTGCTTCTTAGGTACCTTTCTTCGGAGCGCGTCACATATTATTATTATTTTATATATTATTTTAAAAATTTTTTATATATTTTATGTTAAATATTGTCTGGTATATATTTTTTGTCTGATATACTTTGTTTCATATATTTTGTCTGATATATATTGTTTAATATATATTTGTCTACTAAATATATTTTGTCCGATATATATTGTCTGCTATGTATACGTACCTAATTTCAACCCATCAGCTACTTATACATATATATGTATACAATATCCATATCCAGATAAATAGCTACCTAATAATATACAGATATAGACAAAACTCAAGACTTGATATGAGAGATGAAGGATCTTGATCCCAAGTTTTGAGTGAGGATTCAGAAAACAGAGGGGGGGGGATATATAGACAGAGAGTAAGAGAGAGAGAGAGAGTGACGAGAGATATAGAGGCGGTGGTACGTAATTAATTAGGATCGGATTGAGGAGAAATGCCATGCAAGAATGTTACATCCATCCCGAGGTGATCTGATTACTGGCAACTTTACCGACAACAAAGCGCGAGCTCACTCGCTATGTTCTCCGTTTCCCCGAATAAAAGCATTTCTGCAGTAAGTTACGAGCCGTCGTAACATAACCCGTCCTTTGTTGTTCGACGAGCGGACACGACCGGCTTTGCCTCGTATCCCCTTATCAGAATGGGTGTACATTACGATACGCGATTGCTGGGATCGCGCACACACACACACCTCACCTTTCCACTCCCACCCTCACCCCCCTCCCTACTCTATTCTACTCTTCTCATCTCTCGAACACGTCTTTTTCTCTTTTCGCCACTTCTCTCTTTTTCTCTGTATGCATACACGACAGACAGTCGAATATATGTATAAAAACCGCTGCCAAGTTATATTTTGGTGATCATTTCATGAACACTTTGCTTCCTCATAGAGATGTTTAATAATAATAAAATATAAATTTCGAACAATTATTCTCAATTGTTGTAATAATTGTTTCTCTTTATTTGATTAAAAATTCAAGTTCCACATTAAAAAATTTTTTTTTTGTTTCCATCACAATTTCTGTTTTTTGCTTCCTCATAAAGGAAGCCTTATAGTGATGTCGATTTCCGAATTTTTTAAAATCAATTATTTTTACAAATTTTCAAGTGTAGTATACATAATTCGTCGAGAGGAACAAATGTCCGGATGTATGTGTGTATGTATGTGTGTGTGTGTGTGTGTGTGTGTCACCGATTCTTGTGGACAAACTTTCTCTTACACATCTTGATGGATTTTGATAAGATTTTGTAGGTGTATTACGCTCATGAATACCAAGAATCAGACAGAAGGATTTTCAAAAATATATAAAAAAAAATTTTTTTCAACAATTTTTGAATTTTTGAAAAAATAAATTTTTGGATTTTTTGAAATAACTTTTTTCTATATTAAAATTTTTATTAATTATTGTCAAAATTGCATTCCTGACATAAAAACGAATCGATTCATGTATATAAAGTATATATTTTATCAAAATTTATAGAATTAATAAATATTTTAATTTTTCACAAAAAATTAAAATTTGTATTTTTTGACATTTTATCCTAACACTTTAAATAATAATTCTATATTTTTATTTATTGTAATTAATAAATGTTTTTATAAAATAAATGAGAATTTATAATAAAGATTTACACATTTATGATAGTTTATACTGGAGAACATTAAAATATGATGATTTATGTGAAGATGAAAAAGAATATATACTATACCGTTATGGAATATGTAATAGTAATGATATAATTATTGAAAAAATTAATGTAATTCAACCTGACCTTATATCATGTGGAGTATATGCAGCAGCTTTTGCTACATCAATTATTTTAAATAAAAATCCAAGTAATATATGTTATTCGCTAAATGTAAAATTGATGAGAAAACATTTTTTGAAAATATTAAAAGACGAAGCTCCTAGTGATTTTCCAGTAGAAATATAACAAATGTTTTAATAATGTAGATAAAATGTATCTGATTTTAAAATTAAAATAAGTATAAGAATTTAAAAATTTTGTGTTTTAAATTTTGTTATTTTAAATATTAAGATAATTTTGAAAATTAGTAAAATTAATGATAAACTTTATAACATTAATTTTTTTTTAATTTATTAAAAAGAAGATTTATTAATTATATTTATTAAACTATTATAATTATTTAACTTTTAATAAAATTATATATAATAATATATATATTGAGGAAGCTAAATGGTCATGAAATGAACAACTTGTTAAGAACGTTGTGAACTTCAGACTCATCAATTTGACCCTTTCTTAGTGTTAATTTGATACTTTCGAGAAAACTGTGTTAAAGTAGGAAGTCTGACTATGGCAATATAAGTATAGGTCTGACTTATAATTGACTTGAACTACTGTAAGGTATAATATTATAATTTATAAACAGAATAATGTGGGTGAAATTGATGCCGAAAATCTGGATGAATTTTTTATTTGATCGACATTTTTGGTATCACTTCGTTGCCATTTGATACTTTTAAGTTAATAGTGAGTATTTTACGAATAGTGAAGCATTTTTCGAAAATTCATGAACCGTCTGATCATTATTGACTCGTACTACTTGAAACTGAAATAAAGTTTATAAGTAGTGGAAAAGTCTGACTCGAAAGGTTTTACTACTGAATAACTGAAACTTGCCGTAGAATTGATTAAAGTCTGACTTATAAATTACAATTGACTTGTACTACTGAAAACCGTCAGAGTAAAACGTGAGGTGTTAAAATAACACTAGAATGGATTAAAATAGTCCGAAACAGTTTAATCCCTCTAGAATTAAATTAACAACAATCAAAAAAAGGATTAAAATAATCTATTTTGGTGTTATTTTTAACTATGAATGAAATTTTATTTTCAATAAAACACCAAAGTCGCAATGATTTGTAAAAATTCGACGAATTTAGCTTCTTTAGAGAGAATAGTAAGTTAGTTACTAACTTAGTTACCAACTTACTAACTTAGTGACATAGTTACTAAATTCAATTGTTTTAAAAAATTTTTTTAAATTCTCCTCAAAAATTCAATTTTTTTATAAATAATAAACTTCTTTTCTGATATTCAATTATTTGCAAAATTTTAATCAAATTCTTGGTAAAATTTCAATTATTTTCAAAAGTTTTCTAAAATTTCATAATTTTCATAAATTTTCTAAAATTTCATAATTTTCATAAATTTTCTAAAATTTCATAATTTTCAATATCTACTATTTCAATAAAATTTTCTAAAAGAATTTCATTATTAAAAAAAATTGCAATACAACTCGACGCAAACATTCAATTATTTTCATAAATAATACAATTTTTTGCAGAAATTCAATTATTTAAAAATTTTTTTTTATAAATTTCTTCGAAATGATTCAATTATTTTCAAAAATAATAACATTTCTTCGCAATAATGCAATTATTTTCATAAATAATCACGGTAAATCGTTAGGTATTAAAATAACACCAAAATGGATTAAAATAACACTAAATTGGATTACTTTAATCCTTTTTGGTGTTATTTTAATACCTAACGATTTACCGTGATAAAATTTCTACAGGGATTAAATGATTTTTATAAATAATAAAATTCTTTTAGGAATTCAATTATTTTCATAAATAATAAAACTCATTGCACACTTTCAATTATTTTCAATTCAATTTTAATCAAACTTCTCGAAAAAATGTAATGATTCTTAAAAATCTTATTAAAATTCTTATTAAAAGTTTAAAGAATTTTATGATTTAAAAAATTTGTTGATAACATTTTTCATGAGAGTTTAATTTCAAGAAACATGAAATTCATAAATTATTTGTTTTTGTATTTAAAGAATTGAATTTTCGTAGAATTTACTAATAAAAATGGTTTTAAAAATGAATTTTAGTTAAAATTTTAGATTATTCTTGAGTATTAAAAGCATTATAACGTGGATTTTTAGAAATAATTAAATTTTGAAAAAGTTTCAAACTAAAATCATTGAAATTCATAATTTTTCATATATTTTTGCCAAAAAATTCTGTAGAATTAATTCTTTTTTAAATGTTTAATAGGATTTTTATTGAAATTATTTCAAGTTTTCATTTTTCATTGTATATTTAATTGCACAATTTCCGAATAATTAAAATTTTGTAAAATTGAATTGTAAACGAATAAATTTGAAAATTCTCATAAAACTCATCGCAGCGTTTCAATTATTTTTCATAAAATTAAATTTTAATTAAATTCTTTAAAAAAAGTAATTATGTTCATGCAAGTTTTAATTGAAATTCGACAAAAGAATTGAATTATTAAAAAATTTGTTACTAAAATTCTTTATAAGAATTGAATTTCGAGAAACATTCAATTATTCAATAAATTATTTACTTTTGCATTTAAATAATTAAATTATTGTAGAATTTTTTTAATAAAAATGGATTTTCATTTCATAAAAATGAATTTCAGTTAAAATTTTAGATTATAATTGAATATTAAAAGAAATAAAGAGTAAGCTTTTTGGAAATAATTAAATTTAAAAATTAATATTTTTGAAAAAGTTTAATTGAATTTTTTTAATATTATTTAATGTTTTTATTTTCTAATATGCATTTAATTGAAAAATTTAGGAATAATTGAAATTTCGTGAAATTGATTAATTAATTATTATTAAAACCTAATAGATGTAAAGGGAAATTGTAGTTAAAAATTTTTGAAAATAATAATTGAATTGAAATAATGGAAATAATTTTTTATAATATAAAATAATGATTTTATTACTTGGTTATCTTTAATTATTATATAATAATAAAAAATATTTTTTCGATTAAAATAGATAATAAAAAGAAAAAAATTCTACATTTAACCATGAGGGATATTGAAAAAAATTTGTATTTATTTTTGTATATATTTTTTTATCTGTTCATTTATTTATTTATTTATATAAATATATAAACTTGGACAATGTCAGAGTTAACAAATTCTTTTGTTACTTCCGCATCGAAGTACAATTGAATTTTCATTACAATAATAATTAATATTCAATATTGCGGCGTTTTATGCTGATTACATCGTATTGATCAATTGAAACGAATATTGTTGATTGAAACCGGTTTTAATGTATCCAGTCAATAAATTATGTTAGTAAATACATTATATTAATAATGCATGACAATTTAAATAAATTACACTTATTCAATCACGACACAACCGATTAAACAAATGAAATTTGTCAAGTAAATTTACATTTCTTCCTCTCCCCCCTCTTTTTTTATTGCTAAATTTTATAATTAATTTTTAAAATCCAACTTGTACATTTATAAATTATTTAATATTTTTATTTATTTTTTTATTATTTTTACATTGTATGTCGAATTTTTTTAATGAAAATTATTCCACTGTTTGTGAAATATAATAATTTTGTTTTTTTTATATAAAAAACGGTAATAATATTTTTCTACAAAATTCAGTATTATTTCCTTTTTGTATAAAACAAAAATTACTTTTTAAAATGTTTAATTTAACATTATTTTATTGTAAAGTCGAGCAAAAAATTTCTTCTAAAATGTAATTGTTCGATTTTATTATAAAATTTTTACAATTCATTATAGAATATATTATCAAATATTTTAAAAATTCGATTGTTTATAAAAAGCAATAATTGAACGTTTCCTATAAAATTCAATTTTTCAAATTTAATTCACAGAAAATAATAATTAAATTTTTTGTAATTCAATAATATTTTATTGAAAAATAAGAAAAATATATTTTTTTATAAAATACAACAATGATTTGATTTTGTTTAACAAATATTACTGAAATATCTCAAATAATTGTATATTTTCACCGAAAATGTAATTTATACTCATTTTCTTACGTTATACGTTCAGAATTTGCAATTTACTTTAAGGAAAAAAAAAATTTCCAATACTTACTTTCTAAGGAATTTTCGTTGGTATTTTATGCATTAAATTGGTAGTAATTCGACAGAAATCGACGAGGCCTTAATTGCTATTTTAGTTTCTGTACATAAATACCTCTATATATATGTATTCGTACAATTCGAAACGAGATTATTTTCAACTATCAAGAAAGCCGTGTGTCTAGAAATTATAATATCGAATATTCTGCGTGGAATATCCTTCCGAATTACAAATAATTTCTACTGAATTTCCTATTGCAATTTCGAATGAATTTCATGCATAAATACTCTCTCCAGGACATTCCAGACAAATTTGTAGTAGCTACATTTCATCATTTCAACAAAATACCGTTACGTATTTTCGAAATAAAATTACATTTTCTGTTATGTTTTTTGCATTTTTTCTCACATTTTCAAAAAAAAGAGAAAAAAGAAACAAAAAATTTGATAAAATTTGTTTTTCTCTTGTATTGTTTCTTTCTTTCGATTATAAATTTTGCAAATGGGGAAAAAATGAAAAAACTTTTTGTATTTTTTTTCATATCAATTTTTATAGGAATGAATTTTTTAATTGCTAACAATTTTATTTTTCCATCAATTGTTAATTATGTTCTTTTGTATTTTTCTTCAATAAATTTTCTCGATTAAAAGTTTTTAGCTTTTAAAAAATCCGCTTATTTCTTTGAAAAAAAATTTGAAATTGAAAAAAAATTTAATTTTCTTCTCTTGTTTTTCATTTTTTCGCCAAAAAGAAATTAAAAAACACAAATTTGACATTTTTCCGAAAGGGAAAAGATGGAAAAGCTTTTTGTACACGTTTCTTCTTTGTTGTTTTTATAATTAAAAAATTTTTCAATTATTAACAACAAACGATTTTTCTAGCAATTGTTAATCAATGATTTTATATTTTTTTTATTTTTTTTTTCGTTCGAGTTTTTAGCTTTCAAACTTCCGTTTCGTATTTTCCAGTAACTAAAACGTTGAATTTTTTTTCCTTTTCGCATTTTTCCCCCTTTTAAAAAAAAATTAAAAAATGAAATTTGACTTTTTTTTCAAGTCTAAATTTTGCATAAAAACCATTTTGTTGTTTTTTTCCTCAATAAACAATTTTTTTCGTCATTTGTTAATTAGTACATTTTTTTCTATAAATTATTTTCGATTGATCGTTTTTAGCTTTTAAAAATTTCGAAATTCGAAAGCTTTTAACAGACTAGAAATGCTTTTAAAGTCCTGGCTCTTATTAATTGACAGATTTATCAATTTAGCGAGCTTTTATGATCTTTTTCTTCAATTTCGAAAGCTTTTAACATTACAATTTGAAAAATTTATTTCTCGAAATGGAAAAAGAAGACAAAATAAAAATTGTCACACACACCTGAAAGTTATAGTTTTCTACGCGACAGAAATATTCTCGAGACAAAATCGAAACAAATTGCTTCTTTAATTTCAGCTTTTTTTAAATTTTAATTTTTAATGATTGTATAGTGATTGAATTGAATTTTAATTAATTTAGAAATACGTAGCGGGTTTTTTATTAATTTAAACTTTAAAAATACTTGACGGAATTTTTTTACTTGAAAATTTTAAAAACGTGACGGAATTTTTTATTACAATATTAAACTTTAAATATGTAACAGAGTTTTATTTTATTTATTTAAAATTTTTAATACGTAACGAAATTTTATGAATTTAAAATTTTAAATACATGACAGAATTTCAGAAGCTATGATTGTTCAAAAAAATCGAGAGACTTTTTAGTTAAAATGTTTTATTATTATATTTTTAAAATTAAATTGAATTTCAATTAATTAAATAATATATAACGGAATTTTATTAATTTTATATTTAAAAATACGTGGCGAAATTTTATTAATTTAAAATTTTAAATGCGTAACGGAATTTCATTAATTCAAAAGTTAAAATACGTATCGGAATTTTATTAATTTAATATCTTGAAGTACGTAACGGAATTTTATTTTATTAATTAAAAATTTTAAATACGTCACTAAATTTTATTAATTTAAAATTTAAAATACTTAATTTTAAATTTTGAAGCTATGATTGTTCAAAAAAGTCAAGAGATTTTTCGATTTTGAATTATTTTGTATTCAAGATTAAATTGAATTTGAATTAATTTAAATAATACGTAACGAAATTTTATTTATTTAATATTTTAGAAACGTAACGAAATTTGTTAATTTAAAATTTAAAATACGTAACGAAATTTTATTAATTTAAAATTTAAAATACTTAACAGAATTTTATTAATTTAAAATTTAAAATACTTAACAGAATTTTAAAAGCTATGATTGTCCTAAAAAATCGAGAGATTGTCAATTTTTAATTATTTTGTATTAATGGTTAAATTTAATTTTAATTAATTTAAAAATATGAGTCGTAATTTTATTAATTTAATATTTTAAAAACGTAACGGAATTTTATTAATTTTAAATTTAAAATAGGTCACGAAATTTTGTTAATTTTAAGTTTAAAAATACAGTACGGAGTTCTTTTAATTTAAAAACTTTAAATACTTAACGGAATTTTTTATTATAATATTGCATTTTAAATACGAAACGAAATTTTACTTTATTAATTAAAAATTTTAAATACATAACACAATTTTAGAAGCTATTATTGTTCAAAAAAATCGGGAGATTTTTCAATTTCAATTTTTAATTCTTATATTTTTAAGAATAAATTAAAATTTAATTAAGTAAAAAATAAATAACGAAAGTTTATTAATATAATATTTTAAATACGTAACGAAATTTTATTATTTTTAACTTTTAAATTTGAAATACGTTACGGAATTTTATTAATTTTAAATTTTAAATTTTAAATACGTAACGGAATTTTATTAATTTTAAATTTTAAATTCGTAACGGCTTTTTATTAATTTAAATTTAAAATACATGACGGAATTTTAAAAGCTAGAATTTTTCAAAAAAATCGAGAGATTTTTGAATTTTGAATTATTTTTCATTCAAGATTAAATTGAATTTTACTTAATTTAAAAATACGTGACGGAATTTTATTAAATTAATATTTTAAAAACGTAACGGAATTTTATTAAATTCAAATTTAAAAGACGTAACGAAATTTTATTAATTTAAAGTTTAAAAATAAGTGACCGAATTTTTTAAATTTAAAATTTTTAATACGTATTGGAATTTTATTTTATAAATTTATTACGTAACGAAATTTTATTTATTTTAATTTTTAAAAACGTAACGGAATTTATAATATCTATTATAAATTTATTATATTTATATAAAATAATAAATCTATTAGAATATTTATTATTAAAGCTATGAATGTTTAACAAAAAATCCAGTGATTTTTGAATTTATGTCACTGTAACAATTGTTGCCTGAAAAAATACAATTTCGAAGTGATTTTAAAAAAAAATACGTAATTATGGATTTAAAAAAGGAAAATTTTCAAGTTATTCGCTGAGTTAAAAACAAAATTAACGTCTTTTCAAACTGACAGCGAATGGTAATTTTCGTTAAATGTGCGTAAACTCCCCCTCTCCCTAGGTGAAATTTTTTATTTTTTTTTTTTTGCATGAAAAGAAGCGAAATTCTGCGACTGAATAAAATGCTTGAAAGTTGATTTTAAAAAATGTGACAATGTAAACAGAGGAATAACGAAGTTTTTTTTTGTGCAAACAGTTTTACAAAGTAATCGAATACCGTGCACACCAACGAGTGAAAAGAGAAAAAAAAGGGGGGAATCTCTTATTTTTAGGTTGGTGGAAAATCGAAGAGTGGGAAAGTAAATTGTCGAAAGACAAGTCCAGAAGAGTCTCTCACTTTTTTTTCCTCTCTCTCTCTTTCTCTCTTTCTTTCTTTCTTTCTTTTTTTCTCTCTGTTTCATTCTCTCCTCTTTTGCTGGATGAAATTCAAGTGCGTTCAATAACAAAATAAGAATGCAAAATTATTCAAACGCCCGAGCTCTAAAATCTTACGGGGCAAATCGAGTTAGCCCCGAGTCGCGATTCCGCTGGGCGGGGAATGACTAACGTTTTCCAATCTTCGTGTGGCAAAAGTAGAGTTGGAAAATACAGGCGAAAGCTGCGGGCACACACAACGACGACGACGACGACTTCTCTTCCACTAGTGGTGGCAAGACAATGCGCCAAGAGGAATAAGAGAGAGGATAGCTTGCGGGAGAAAAGGCAGCTTTATTATAATCTGCTAACCCAGGATCTTTCCAGATTCTGGAGTAAACCTTGAACGAAAAAGAAAAGAAATGATAGAACAAAAAAAAAAGGACCGGAAAAAGGAGAATAAAGTACAAAAAAAGGAGAGAGAGGAAAAAAAACAAGCTCCACTCATAATATCATTTACCCTCTCCTTTGTACCGCGCAGCAAAACTTCAAGCTACGTTTTGCATCTTGTATTATTTTCCCTTTGTCATTCTTGTGTGATGAATAATTTTTCATTTTATGATAAACTTTTACATTATTATTTCGCACATTTCCCTTGTTGCACATTTCTCTTTCGTCCATTTTTTTAATTCTGATTTTTGTGGGTTTTGTTGATTTCATTTTTCTATTTTCTCTTCGACTTTTTATTTTTTTGGTTCAAATTTACTTCTTAACTCGTTTTTTGGTTCATCCTCTTTTTTTATTTTTACTTTCGACTTTTAATAAAGTCGAAAAAAAATGTTTATAAAGTCTGTTTACTTATCACTGTTTTTTTGGTTCAAATTTACTTCTTAATTCGTTTTTTGTTCATCTTCGATTTTTATTTTTACTTTCAACTTTTAATAAGGTCGAAAAAAAATTTATAAAGTCTGTTTACTTATCACTGTTTTTTGGTTCAAATTTACTTCTCAACTCGTTTTTTTTGTTCATCTTCTTTTTTTATTTTTACTTTCGACTTTTAATAAAGTCGAAAAAAATGTTTATAAAGTCTGTTTACTTATCACTGTTTTTTTGGTTCAAATTTACTTCTTAATTCGTTTTTTGGTTCATCTTCGTTTTTTATTTTTACTTTCAACTTTTAATAAGGTCGAAAAAAAATTTATAAAGTCTGTTTACTTATCACTGTTTTTTGGTTCAAATTTACTTCTTAACTCTTTTTTTTTGTTCATCTTCTTTTTTTATTTTTACTTTTAATTTTTAATAAAGTCTTTATAAAGTCTGTTTACCTAACACTATTTTTTTTGGTTCTTTACTTCTTAACTCCTTTTCTGGTTCATCTTCTTTTTTTGTTCAAAGAAAAATTGAAAAAGTAATCAAAAATAGAAATAAAAAGGTGAATTTTTTGTTCAAGAAAGAATCTCACGGACAGTCAAGACAAAAATTAGTCCTAATAAAATTTTTTTTAATTTCGTAATTTAATGGCAAAAGACAAATAAAATTATTTTCATTTTTATTTATTTTCATTTACATGTGTAAACGGGCTACAAAGGAAAAAAAGCCCTTTAGTACAAAGTACTCAAATTAATTAAAAAAAAAATAATAATAATGAAAAGAAAATTGGACAAAATCATATTAAATTAAATCTTATTAAATTAATTATTAATTACATTTAAAATGAAATTAATTTACTTTTTTAATTTTATTAAATTTAAATTCCTCTTGACGAAAAGGCGAAGTATTTAATTTCGAATATTTAAAACGATTAAAAGTTGCATTTGAATAAAAATTACAATTTTCTGTCAATAAAAAACTGTTTGTTAAATTTTTGGTTAAAACAACTTAAGCAACTTTAGTAATAACTTGAGTCAATTATTGTTGACGAAAAATTATAATTTTTATTCAAATCGTAACATTAAAATGTTCAAATTGTAGAAAATTAAATTCCTCACGATTTTGCCAGAAGAAAATTAAAATTTACTTTGACTTTTAAAAGGAAAACGACATTATTACATTGCACTAACTTTTTTTCTGATCGTTTGTCGAATCCTTCGTTAAAAATGAAAGTAATAGTAATAATTAAAATTATTATTATTACATAATTATTGAAATTAAAGTAAATTTAATTAAAATTAAAAATAATTATGTTAATAGTTTAGAAAGGAAGAAAATAAAAATTATTTACTTTGTGAATTAACAAATTTAATAGGAAACATTATAATACAATTTAAATTTGTGAATTAAAAAAAATTCCAATTATTTGTCGTATTCTTTCTTAAAAATGAAGATCCTCGTCAGAGTTGAAATTTTTATTTTTAAGCCTCAATTATATAAATCGAAATCTATATGAAAACTGATTCAATAACTTTTTATAATTATTTTTAATTTTAATTTATTTTATTAAAATTTATTTTATTTTATTTTATTATTTATTAAAAAAATTTTTATCGATTATATTTATTTATTTTAACTTAATTTTGAATTTTAATTCGGCATTTTTTTAATAAACTATTTTTCTGTCTGTTTCAGGTAAGTGTCACTTTTGCATGGATTTCATGTCAACTCACCAGTGGTAAGATAAAATAATAAACTAAACTACTTTTTCGTTTTTGATAAAAACTTAACAATATAGTTTACGTACAATTGAATGCAGTACATGATAATTTTATAAAATGTTCTCAGCGTTGTATTGTTTCCGTTTTATCTGAAAACGAAAATTCTAAATATATTTTCAAAAAGTTTATTCATTGAAAGTAAATAAATAAATAAATTAACACAAATAACAAAAACGAAAAATTTTCTTATTGCTATAAATTTTTTTAATTACTATTTCTATTAATATTAATAATACTATTATTTATTTGGTATGATTATTTATTACAACAAAAAATTCGTTAGAACAAGAAAGCAATAGTTTTTATATACAAATTTTATTAATAATAACCGTAAAAATATTCAAATAAATTAGAACGGAAAATGAAATTAAAAATAGAAAACTTTTCTTTTTTAGTGGTATTAATAATAATAAAAAATTACAAAAGGAAGTATAATTATTTTATGTTTTTAAAAAAAAAGTTGCACTGGGAGAAAATATTCATCTAATTTTATAAGAATAATTTACTAGTTAGAGGGAAAGTGCACTAAAAGCAAAAATTTTCATAGTGGGAATTCTAAATTAGATTAAATTTTATGAAACATATACTGCAAGCTTTTATAAAGTTAAGAATTTTTAAAATATATAAAATATTTTTTGCAAATTTTAATATAAGTGTACTAAGTTTTATACGAGTTTTTTTTAAAGTCCAATTTAAATTTTTTCTTCATTCATTTTATATAGCATTTTTTTGAATGAAAAGTTGGTTTCTAAGTAGATATTTTTTTAAATAGAATGAAAAATATTCTACTACCATTAATAATATTAATAATAATAGACAAAAATAATAAAAATTAAAATAATGTTTATGAAAATATTAAAAGTAATACAAATAAAAATAGAACAATAAAAAAACAAAAAAATAGTATAACAAAAATAATAACATTAAAAAATAGTATTGAAAATAATAATAATATTAATAATACTAATAATAAAAAAATAGTAGTAATAATAATATAATAATAATAATAATAATAATGATAAAAAAATAGTAGTAATAATAATATAATAATAATAATAATAATAATAATAATAATAATAATGATAAAAAAAATAGTAGTAATAATATAATAATAATAATAATAAAATTTAATACTGAACAAATTTTGCTTAAACTTTACATTATTATCCCTTCCGTCTCGAATAATAACTTTTCACAAAATCCTAATACAGTAAATATTTTTTATTACATACTTATTTATAATTTCTTCTTTATTACCTACTTACAAAAAAGGAAATACATTTAATATACATGAAAAAGGAAATTTTTTTTCTTACCTCTGTTTCGAATTACATTAGATTAAATTAACAATTATTCCGGTGCAACTTTAGTTTCATAATTATATTCGTGGTTGGACTAAATATTTCAAGACTAATTTGAATAAAAGGAGAGAGACAGATAGAGAAAGAGAGAGCGAGAGAGACAGAGAGTTCATACTATAAATTCTCCAACTATTCTGAAACAACTTTGGTTCCTGTTGAAAATAATTCTTCAATCTCAACTCTCGTGTTAAATATAAGTTAATTTTTTTCCGAAAAAACTTTCTCTTTTTTTTTTTAATTAATGGAAAAAAATTGCTTCTGTTTAGTAATTTTTTTTTTTATTTCTTTATCTCTTGTGTATTTTAATTATTTTTGTTAAATTTTATTGAATATTCCTCTTTTCATCCATAAATTTTACCGGTTATTTTCGCTTTCATTGACCTGTAAATGTGACCTTAATTTTCGAGTTTGTTTTTACGAGGAAACAAAATTTGAAGGCAGAGTTTGCAAATTTCCTTTTGTTTCTTTAAAGTTTGACTTAAATTTTTGAGTTCTTTTCGCTTTATTTTTGCTAATTGATCTTATTTTCTGGGTTTTTTCCCTTTGTCACAAAATTTTGACCTAAAATTATAGTTTTTTCCTTTTATCACTAAATTTCGACTTTAAATTGTAATTTTCCCCTTTATTACAAAATTTCGACCTAATTTAATGTTCGTAGATAGATTTTTGTTTTTTGACCTAAATTTTCAAATTTTTCTCTCTATCTTCAAATTTTGACCTAAAATTTCCAGTTTTTTTCGCTTCATCTCTCAGTTTTTACCAAAAAAAAGTTGTTTTTTCATTTCTTACTAAATTTTGACCTAAATTTAAAGCTTTTTTAGTTAAATTTTTGTTTTTTGACCTAAATTTTCCCTTTTTTCTTTTTATCTTCAAATTTCAACTAAATTTTTCAGTTTCTTTGCTTCATCTTTCAATTTTGACCTAAAATAATTGTTTTTTTTGTTTCTTACTAAATTTTGACCTAAATTTAAAGCTTTTTTAGCTAAATTTTTGTTTTTTGACCTAAATTTTTACATTTTTATTTTTTGTTTTTAAATATTGGCCTTAATTTTCCAGATTTCTTCGCTTTCTTTCTCAATTTTTGACCTAAATTTGTTAATTTTCCATTTTTCACTAAATTTGAAGCTTTCTTAGCTGAATATTTGTTTTTGACCCAAATTTGTACATTTTTTTTGTTTCAGATATTGACCTTAATTTTCCAGGTTTCTTCGCTTTCTTTTTCAATTTTGACCTAAATTTGTTAATTTTCCATTTCTCACTAAATTTAAAGCTTTCTTAGCTAAATATTTCTTTTTGACCTAAATTTTTACATTTTTATTTTTTGTTTTCAAATATTGACCTTAATTTTCCAGGTTTTTTCGCTTTCTTTCTTAATTTCGACCCAAATTTGTTAATTTTCCATTTCTCACTAAATTTAAAGCTTTCTTAGCTAAATATTTCTTTTTGACCTAAATTTTTACATTTTTATTTTTTGTTTTCAAATATTGACCTTAATTTTCCAGGTTTTTTCGCTTTCTTTCTCAATTTTGACCCAAATTTGTTGGTTTTCTATTTCTCACTATATTTTGACCTAAATTTAAAGCTTTTTCAGTTAAATTTTTGTTTTTTGACCTAAATTTGTACTTTTTTCATTTTATCTTTAAATGTAGACCTAAATTTGTACTTTTTTCATTTTATCTTCAAATGTAGACCTACATTTTTGTTTTTTGACCTAAATTTTTACATTTTTTATTTTATCTTTAAATATAAACTTAATTTTTTCATTTTTCTTCGCTTTCTTTTTTAATTTGTAAAGCTACAATAGATAAGTTTTTTTATTTTTGACCTGAATGTTCAAGTCATTTCATTTTTCTTTATCTTTAAATATTGACCTGAATTTTCCAGTTTTCTTTGCTTTATTTTGTTTTATTTTGACCTTAATGGTAGTTTTTCCCCTTTATCACTCAATTTTGACCTAAATTAAATGATTAAGTATCAAATGTCTACATTATTGTACATTGACCTTAAATTTCAAGTTTTTTTTTAACAAAATATTGTGACCTAAAATTTTTAAATTTAACTTTTCTAATTTTTTAATACTTATATTGATTTAAATTTGAAATTTTTTATATTCGTCAATATATTTATATTGATCTAAATTTTCAAGTTCTCTTCCTTTATCACTAAATTTTAACCAAAATCTTTAATTTTTCTATTCATAGTAAATTATTATTTACATTATTCTTCTTTATAAAATAAAAAAAATACTTTTTTACTTGTAATTCGTTAATGTATTGAAATTATTTAGCAGTTTGACCCAATTTTGAATATTACTTTTTGAGGTTTATTTATTTATTACTTTACTTTATAATTTATCATTTGCGTTACGTCAAGAAAGTTTTTTAATTATTTTGTAATAAAACTTTTTATTATTCTTTACATTTTTTTGCGAAACAAAAATTCTTTTTTAATGGTAATTCGCTGACCAAGTGGAATTATTTCTAGATTAAATTTTTTTTTATATATTTAATAACATTATTATTATTATTATTATTATTATTATTATTATTATTATTATTTTTATTATTATTATTATTATTATTATTATTACAATTTTATTATTATTAAATTTAATTTTATTAAATTATTACTATTAATACACTTAGAAAACAATATATTTGAATCAAACATAATTATCTTTTATAATGTATATTAATTGTAATTAATGTAATATTAATTATTAAATTTAATTTTATTAAATTATTAATATTATTACACTCAGAAAACAATATATTTGAATCAAACATAATTATCTTTTATTATGTATATTAATTGTAATTAATGTAATATTAATTATAAAATTAATTTCATTAAATTATTAATATTATTACACTCAGAAAACAATATATTTGAATAAAACATAATTATCTTTGTTATCCAGTCAACCAAAAATTATCTTTGAATTAAACATAATAATTTTGATTTTATACATAATAAATTTGATTCAGTAAAAATTATGTTTAATTTTGAATTATAAAATAAGTTTAATTCAAACATATTTTTTTGGTTGACTACTTACTTTTTAATTAAAAAAAAATAATTTTCTCAGTGTATTATTCGATGTTCTTGTTTATTGCTGTCACTTATAGTGATCATAATTTATTAATTATGATCACTATTTTTTGACCCACTATTTTTTCGTATTCAAAAGGAAAAAAAATGTCAAAAAAGAAAGAGATTTATAAAGAGAGAGAAAAAAAATTAACTATAATTTATAAAACTCGAGATTTTTCAGCATTGCTTTTGAAAAGAAAGCAAACGCGAAGAAAAGAATTTAGAACAATTTCTAAACGCGAAAATGTTTTCGTTATCAAAATATAAGAGTTGTCAAAAAAAAAAAGAGAAAAGAGAAAAGAAGACGAAAAAAATAAAAAGTGCTAAATTCTTTTCTCTACGATTTTTGAAAAAAGGAAAAAGAAAAAAGAAAAAGAAAGAAAAAATGTCTTTATTTTTATGATGAAATGTAATATGCCCGGTGAGATTTAGTGAAAAGGTAGAATTTTGTGAATAAATATGAATTATATTCCTCTATTTTAGTGTGGTATAATGTTGAATGGCACTAGCGTGTATTTCACTCGGTTTGTGCTGGCACGTCCGCGATATAGACAAAAGCGTCGGATGTAGATGATTCGAGGAGCATTGTGAGCTACTCGCCCGTCTGTCGTGTTCTCCACGCCGCAGTCCGACGAGCAACAATGAGTCGGGACTTGACCGGTGACCCCATAACATTGCAATGGCGTTGGGGCGGAAACCCTTATACTAGTTTTGGGACGAAAGCAGGGTAAAGGGGTGGGGAGGGTGGGTGTATACAACTAACCTAAGCTCTATGCCGGATATAGCACGTTAACAATTTCCAAGTTGATCCAAGTTCCTTTCTACATTCAAGTTGTGCTTCTCTCCTCTCGAACATTGTTTGACAATTTAATGAATTCAACAATCGATATTCTCCAACTCCAACTTGGAAAAACATTTCATTTTATTTATTATGTGCATTTAGTTTTATACATTATTAATGTGTGCGAGGTGAATTTATTTATTTATTCTTTTTTGTTGCAGAAAAAAAATATTGGGAAATAAAATAACAAGAAATTTAGTTTGTTTTAGGTGAAATTGGGTTTTTCTTCCATGAGAAGTTTATTTTTTGTCAAAACAAAGTTTTTCCATGGAATACTGTTGTGGGAAAGTTTATTAACTTCCGTTAATTTATTAATGTTGAATATTATTTATTACAATTTTTAAAATTATTTTGCACTGCTTTTAAAAAAACAGTTAAATATTATTTATTATGATAAATTAATTTAAATTTAGTTCTTTGGGTATTTTTAAATATTTATTTATTTATTTATTATTTAAGTATTACACTAAATTAATTTTCTTTTCAAAAGCAATACAGAAAAATCACACTCTTTAGAATTTACTAGGCAAATATTTTAGTTTTTGTTGCGAAAAAATATATTAAACTTAAAAAGGAAAAAAAATCTTTTCTCAATAAGAAAAAAAAAAGAAAGCCTAGGGTAAAAATAGTAACTAATTACTAACTTAATTACTAATTATAAATTAAAAATATAAAAACTAACAATAACAACTAGAAGCAAAAATAAATACTAACATTTTTTAGGACTAAAAGCAAAAAAAAAAAATAAATACTAAAAACAAAAAACAAAAATAAAAAGTTTAAAGTAAAACGGAAAATAAATACTAAAAGCAAAAAGAGACAAAATAAAAAGTTCAGATTGAAACTGAAAATAAATACTAAAAGCAAAAAAAGACAAAAATAACAAGTTTAAACTAAAACGAAAAATAAATGATAAGAACAAAAAAGGACAAAAATCAAAATTTTAAACTAAAACTAAAGATAAATAGTAAAAATTAATACTATTTAAAAAGTTTAAACACTAAAAATGAAAAATAAAAACTAAAATTAAAGTAAACATTAAAAATTGAAATCAGAAACTAAACATAAAAATTAGAAACTGAAAATAAAAAATAAAAATCAATACAAGTGTCAAAAGTTAAAAAAAAAATTAAAAAACTACAAATAAAAAAAGGCTCTGCACGAAAAAAAGTGTAAGAAAACTAGAAACTGAAGAATAAACTAGAAATAAAAAATGAAAACAAATAATAACAGAAAAAGTAGAAGAAGAAATATAAATAAAATCTAAAACCAAAAAAGGAAAATGAAATGTAAATATTAAGACTAAACATAAAAACGAAATGTAAATTAATGTAAACAACTAAAAGTAAAAAATAATAACGAAAAGTAAGACTTAGAAACGAAAAGTGGAAAATAAAGACTGGAAATTGAAAAGATTGAAAAAATATAAACTTGAAACGAAAAAGAAAAATATTAAGTAAAACTAAAAATGATGGCTAAAATACAAAATAAAAACTAAAGATAAACACAGAAATTAAAAATAGAAACTAGGGGTAAAAGTAGAAAAAGGGTAAAAATAAAAACTAAAAAAGGGTAAAAATAAAAAATTCGAAGTAAATAGTGAAAATATGCAGAAAAAGTAAAAAATAAAAATCTAAAAATAAACATAAAACTAAACAAAGTTACTAAAAATGAAAAAAAAAATTAAAACTTGAGAATGAAAACTAAAAATAAAAAAGAAAATTAAAACTTGAGAATAAAAATTAATAATTAAAAATAAAAACTAAAAATAGAAAATGAAGAGCAAACAATATAAATTAAAAATCAAATTTAAAAGCAAAAAGAAATATTAAAAGTAAGAAATAAAAATAAATGTGAAAATGAGAAATGTAAATAAAAACTAAAAGTTAAGTTAAAACTAGAAATAATCAGAAAAAATTTGAACGAAAATCTTAAAGTAGGAATTAATACTGAAAATAAAAACTAAAAATTGTAACGAAAAATGAAAAACAAAGAGGAGAAAATTGAAATCAAAAATTAAAAATTAAAAACTAAAGATTAAATTTAACATTAAAAATAAAAATAAAAACTGAAAGTTGGAACGAAAAAAGAAAAACAAAAAGAAAAAATCAAAAATTAAAAATTGAAATTAAAAAATGAAAAACAAAAAGAAAAAATGAAAATTAAAAATTAAAAATTGAAATTAAAAATTGAAATTAAAAATTGAAATTAAAAATTATAAATTAAAAATTATAAATTAAAAAATAAAAACTGAAAATAAAAATAAACATTGAGAACTACAAATGAGAAAATAAGTAAAAATAAAGACAAGAAGAGAAAAATTGAAAATTAAATTAAATTTTAAATTAAAAAATTAAAAGTGTAAATAAAGGCAAAAAGTGAAAAATAAAAAGTGGAAATATGCACAAAAACTAAAAATAGAAGCTAAAACTAAAAAATATTTAAAAAATTTTATACAACATTGTACATGAAAAATTCACTAATAAATTATTTTTTAAGAAAAAGCCAATAAATTTATTTGGATAAAATTTTCTAAAAAAATCCTAAAGAATCTTAAAATTGAATCAAATTAAAAAAAAGTTTCCTAATTGCAATGGTAATAATTCTTCTAATATTGTTCATTTTGACAACTTGATTTTTCAAAGTTATATAAAATTCTCGAAAAGCTTTTGTGAAGCTGACAAAAGTTATAAAATCTTTCCATTTGAATTTAAAGTTTTCCTTAGGGGGGGATTTATACTGGCATTAAAGAGCGCTGTCAAGTTCAGAAACCACTGAAATTAAAAAAAAGGGAATGAAAAAAAGGAAGGGGGAAAATTCTAAGTACATGCCTTTGATGTATTTTACCTTTTTTTTTTTGTTTATTTTCAAGTGTTAGTAATTATGTGGAAACCCAACGTCACGCGTGTGAAAATTGTAATATCGTTTTAAATAGAAATTAATTTTCTTCACTTTTTTCGCTTTTTTTACTTTTCTCCATTTTTGCTCTTTTTGCTCTTTTTGTATTTTTCGCTATTTTTCCTTTTTTCTCTTTTTCACATTTTTTTTTTTTTTTTTTTTTTGCTTTTCTCGAACCTTAACCTTTTTTTTGCCTCTTTTGATTTTTTTGCGCTATTTTTTTTTTGTTTATGTTTTTTTTTATTTATTTATTTTTTTTTTTGAACAAATAGAATACAGCGATTTTTTTTTCTTCACAGTCATAGTTGAAAGTAAATTAAGTTTAAAATCCAAGGGGTAAATGAAAGATAGTTTCATTTACATGTGACTGTATTTAAAATTCATGAATGAACTTTTCTCTTTTACATTTTATATAACTGAGTGCAAAACTTTCATTGCTCTTTTCTTTAAATTTCACAGATATTCTTTTCATACTTTTAAATCTTACAAATTTAAATGAAAGAAGATAAATTACTTTTTCCAATTTCAATTGGGATTTTTTAATGTAAATTCTTTTTTTTTTCTTTTTTTTGCTTCTTCCTCCTTTCTAATTAGAGGGGATAATTTTTAACTTCTCGTATTTTTAATTAGTTGAATTTTTTTTCGGCGAATAAAATTCTTATATTTAAAATAATTCTTTTCTTTTACTTTAAAGTGGGGGATAATTTTCTTTTGAATTTAACATTTAGAGTGAAATAATTATGTTCTGACAAAATTTTAACTAATATTTGTATTCAATTTTTGCTAATTACTTTATTTTGTTTTTTTTTAATGTTTCGAACGTTTAAATGAGAGGCAATATTTTTGTGAGTTTTGTTGTTTTGTATTTTTTTGTAAGAAATTATTTAGATTTATTTATTTTTCTATTTACTTTTTGTTTTTTTTTTAATTTCAATTTATTATTCTGTCTTTTTATTTAAAATTCAATTTATTACTTTATGAAGATTTTTGAGTTATGTAATGGAAGAATTGTTGTTAGATTTTTTATTTTTTACATTTAATTTTGTTCTTTATTTAGATTTTTTATTTTTCCATTTTATTTATTACTCTATTTAGATATTTTACTTTTAATTTATTACTTTATTTAGATTTTTTGCAGTTAATTTATTAGTTTATTTATATTTTTTATTTCATAATTTCAATTTTTTTTTTGGTTTTGAATAATTTTCTTATTAAATTGCATTTTTTATTTCTTTATTATATTTATTTATTTATTATATTTATTTATTTGTAATATTTATTTATTATAATATTATATTTTATTTATTATTTTTATTTTATTTTCTAATTTGAACTTATTATTTTATTTGGTTTAGAATAAGTTTCTTATTAAATTGCAGTCGCAAAGAATCGAACTCTGGCCCTTGTTGTTGTGAGGCAAGTAGTTAAGCCTCTTGGCTACTTCACTTTTTTTCGTTTTAAGGATTTTTTATTCAATTTTCTTCTATTTTAGCTTGTTTATTATTTTTTCTTCTTTCATTTTTAAAATTTAAATTTACTTCTTTATTTATTTTTAATTCTTCCCAATTGGAAATTAATTTCAGTCAGTAAAAAATTAACACAAATTAGCAAATTAATTGCAAAACAAACATAAATATCAGTCTTTCTCTCTCTTTTTTTTCCTTAAATGAATTTTCGACAAATTTTCGAACTGAAAAATTAGAAAGAAAGAGTAAGGGGAAAAAAAAGAAAAATCTAAAAGTACATATATAATATTGGAATCAGCAAAAGCTTCGTAAGTTTCCAACAGTGTCCCATGTAAAGAAATGTTACTCTTGGGGGCGTAAGTGATGTTTGAAAAAGAAAAGAGAACGCGTGCTGCTGGTGCGAGATTTTCGGTGCACACGAGAGACATGTCCTTTTTCCCTTGGGATAGATTTCCTGTCTAGGCATTCAAAATGGCCGACTTTGAGAACGGTGCCGTTCTTTTGTGTGTTGCCCGCTTATAATACTCGTGAGTGGTCATGATTTCTGTGGCGTCATGCCAGAAACCTGATCTGTCTATTTTGTCGAATAAAAAAAAATGAAAGAAAGAAAAGAAAAGAACGTTTTTAACTTGAATCAAAAAAGAAAATGAAAAAAATGAAAAAGAAAAAACAAAAAGAAAGAAAAAAAAGTGATAAAGAAGACAAAAAAGCTACTTTATGACATTTCTTTTGTTCAAAGCGCAAAAATCCACCCGCGCGCTGCCGCCACCGCACCGTCGAGTCGTCATGTGCACATATGAGTCTCGAAAGATAAAAGCCCATATGATTATTACGTAATTTTAAAAATGAGGCCCTCCAGGTCCAATTTTTCATGGTAAAAATGTAATTTAATTCACTGTCGTCAGAAACAAGAACGGCGAAAAAAAGGAATAGTTAAAAAAAAACAAGTTTTAAAACGTCAACACGAATGTAATCTGCGTGAAAAGGAAAATTACTCATTTCAAAAAGAATTTTTTTCTACATTTTTTCTATTTAGATATTTTTTCCAAAAAAAATTTTTTCGAAACTTTTCCTTTTCACTCTTCTGTTTTAGTTTTTCTTCTGCTTTTCATTATTGTTTTCTATTCTCTTTTTCTTATTTTCTCTTTTTTCTTCTTTTCTCTTTTTCTCCTTCTCTTTTTTTTCTCCTTCTCTCTTTTTCTCCTTCTCTCTTTTTTCATCTCTTCCCTTTTTTTCACAAAAATTTAACATTTTCAAAAATGACTTCATTGTACTGAAATTTTATTACCTTTTCTTTTTTTAATTTTGTTTTGCAATTTTTTTTTTTTTAGAACCAAATTATATGAAATAAGGGGGGGAAATTATATGACCATTGTTTTACGTTCGGTATGTTGTAAAAATATTTATAATGGTTATTACAATTATTTTACGTTCAATAATGTGATAAAAATTTATAACCGGTATTACAAAATTTTTAACATCCAACAATTCTGTAATTTATTGTGGAAATAAATAATTTTTGGCAGAACAGTTGAGGAAAAAAAAGTTACTCACTTGTTCGAGGACACTTTCTTTTAGTGTACAATTTTAATATTTGATTGTATTTTTGATTATTAATATTGTACTAGTTTTACTATTATTTATTATTTGCTGTCTTCAACTATTATTTTTAATTTTCTTTTTCAATTATTATTTACTATTTTCTACTGTTATTTTTACTATTTTCTACTATTATTTTTGCTGTATTTACAATTTTTACTATATTCTACTATTATTTTTACTGTATTTACAATTTTTACTATTTTCTACTATTATTTTTACTGTATTTACAATTTTTACTATATTCTACTATTATTTTTACTGTATTTACAATTTTTACTATATTCTACTATTATTTTTACTGTATTTACAATTTTTACTATATTCTGCTATTATTTTTACTGTATTTACTATTTTTACTATATTTACAATTTTTACTATATTCACAATTTTTACTGTATTTACAATTTTTACTATATTCGCAATTTTTACTACATTTACAATTTTTACTATATTTACTATTATTACAACATTTACTATTTTTTCTATGTTTACTATTTTTCTATTATTTACTATTATATGTATTTACTATTTTTAGTACTACTGTTTTAATTTTTCACTATTATTTACTATTTTTTATTTACTCTATATTATTTATTATTTTTGCTATTCTTTCTTACTTTTTATTATTTACTTCTTTAATTATTATTTACTTCTTTAATTATTATTTACTTCTTTAATTATTATTTACCTTTCCAACTATTATTTACTCCTGAATAACAATCTTTAATTTTTTTTTATCCTATTTTTACTACTTTTTCCCCTTTTTATTACAATTTACTTACAAAATTTACTATAATTCTTTATTTTTTTATTATTCTAATTTTGATTTACATTTTTATAGCCATAACTGTTTTTACTATTTTTCCTTTTTTTACTATTATTTCTTATTATTTACCACATTTACTTTCTTTTCTAATTATTTTTTATTTACTTCTTTAATTGGTGACTAACTTTTTGCTTTTGTATTAGTGAATATCTCTAATAAATTAGTAAAAATTACAGTACTTTAGTAAAATTAACAAATAAATTAGTAGGAAAAAAATGAATAGTATCGTACTATGAATTAATAAAATTTACTAAAAATTTCAAAATTTCTACCACAAAAAGTAGGTCTCTAACTTGAAGAAGTAAACATATTTTCTAAATATTACTAATTTTACTATTTAATTACTATTTATTAGCAAAATTTACTAATTTAAAAAAATTCAGTCATTTTATTTAAATTTATTGTAAATATATTAAAAGTAGTAAACATATTAAAAGTAGTAAAAATAGTAAATAATAAAAATAATATATAGTAATTAATAATAAATTAGTAAAAATATTAAAAGTAATAAATAGTAACTAATAATAAATAATAAAGTAATAAAGTAATAAAAGTAATAAATAGTAATTAATAATAAATTAGTAAAAATAGTAAAAGTAAAAAATATTAAAGAGTAAATAATAGAAAAAAAGAAAAACAGTAAATATTTAGCAGTATATAGTAAAAAGTAAGTAATAGTAAAAAAGTAAGAATAGTACAAATAGTTATGACTGTAAGAGGTGTAAATTAAAATCCCAACATTAAGAAAGAAATAAAACTATAGAAGAAAATAAGCAATAGGAAAAATTAATTAAAAATGAAAATCAAATTAAAAATAGAAAATAGTAAATAATGGTTAAAAAAAGTAGATAATAATTAAAATTTCTAACACGTTTACCAATTAAAATTTAGATAGTACGTAACAGAAAAGAAAATTTTACGTGAGTGTTTATTGTGTGGTTTCTTTGATCTCTGGGATTTGAAATCGTAAAATAAATAAATAAATAAAATGAATAGATAAAATAAATAAGTAAAATAAGTAATAAAATAAATAAAATAAATAAGTAAATAAATAAAATAAATAAAGTAAATAAAGTAAATAAAGTAAATAAAGTAAATAAAGTAAATAAAGTAAATAAAGTAAATAAAGTAAATAAAGTAAATAAAGTAAATATAGTAAATAAAGTAAATAAGTAAATAAATAAATAAAATATATAAATAAAATAAATAAATAAAATAAATAACTAAATAAAAATAAACGAAATAAATTAAATAAGCAAATAGAATAGAGAAAATAAATAAATAAATAAATAAAAACAATAAGAGAGAAAAAATAAAAGAAACCAAAAAATACAGAATAAATAAAATAGAAATAAAAATTTACGTAACAATTCCTCAGCAATTGTTAACCTTCTGATGCTGCAACATTCACCCAACAAAACAAAAACCTAATTACAAATATTATCACTATACGTAACATATTTATAAAGTGGCAGTTTACCGTAAAGTTAAAAAATATTCACATAACTGTTTAACATGAAAAAGTTTCTTTTCAAGAGAACTTGTATTTTGTTGGGGGTCTCTCATAAAAGAAAGGATTTTTCGCGTCATTTTCCTTTCTTTTTCTTTTTTTCCTTTTTTTTTTGAACTGAAAGTGCCCTGAATTTCAATTTATGCAAATATCGCGGGCAAATTTCATCGTTGCGTTACTAAAAGCATAGTTTATAAGATGAAGGAGTTGACGAGGTTTGATATAGAAGTAAAGAGAGAGAGAGAGAGAGGGGGGGAAAACTCCCTCCCCCCACCCCCCCGAAAAGAAAAGGAAAACGCAGGTAAAGTTTTTTTTTATTCTTTTCTCTATTTTTTTTTTTATTTTTAACTTGCGTCGACTTTCCTGAGCAACTGATTGTGATGCGAGGAGCGCTTTCCACGCCCGCCTGCATTGTTAACGGCGCCTGTAGCTTCGCGCGCAGAAACAAGCGACACGAGGGCGAATATCGATTTCAGAAACCTGACCGAGAAACGCTTTCGAGTGCCGGTGCCGGTTCGACTGTACTTGAAACTTCGTCTAGTTGAAAGACCCCTTTTTGCACAAAAGCTTCGATATGACCCCACACGTTTGATCGTCCCTCGCGGTTTTTCCCTTTTTTTCACGCTTTTTCTTTATTTTTTTCGGCATTTTTTTTCCCCTCTTCTTTTTTTTATTTTATTTAAACCCCTCTCGCTCTCTCTTTGCCCAAACGCACACTTCACTGTCTGCGCTACGAGAAGGAGAGAGAAAGAGAGAGAGAGAGAGAGAGAAGAAATTCCAATAAAATATCCTCTTGCTTATTAGAAGTTTCCTGTGTTCGAAAAGATATTGATGTATTCAATAAAATAGAAAATTGTCACTGCAAAAAAATAGAGGAGATGAAAATTTTTTACGTTCACATTTTTATTTACTGGTTCAATTTTTTTATTTTATTTTTATTTTTTTCTTCCTTTTTGAATTTATTTGTTTCTATTTTATTTTCTATTCAATTTTGTTGAATTAAAATTAGTAGGAGTTTAGTAAACATTTTGTAAAATTAGTAGGAGTTTAACAATCATTTTGTAAAATTAGTAGTTATTTAGTAAACATTTTGTAAAATTAGTAGTTATTTAGTAAACATTTTGTAAAATTAGTAGTTATTTAATAAACATTTTGTAAAATTAGTAGTTATTTAGTAAACATTTTGTAAAATTAAGTGAAAATTCAGAAACAATTTTGTAAAATTAGTAGTGATTTTGTAAACATTTTTTTTAAATTAATAGGAGTTTTGTAAACATTTGGTAACATTAAGTGGAAATTATGTAAAATTAATAGGAGTTTTATAGATATTTTGTAAAATGAAAAAGAAATCGAAATTAAAAAGTCCGATTTAGATTTTTATTTACTGTTTCTTACTTTTTCTAAATTTTTTTTTTTATTTTATTTTCTATTCAATTTTGTTAAATTAAAATTACTTAGAATTTAGTAAATATTTTGTAAAATTATTAATGATTTTGTAAACATTTTATAAAAATAGTAGTTTTGTAAACAATTTGTAAAATTAGTTAAAATTTTGTAAAATTAATAGGAGTTTTATAGATATTTTGTAAAATGAAAAAGAAATCGAAATTAAAAAGTCCGATTTAGATTTTTATTTACTGTTTCTTACTTTTTCTAATTTTTTTTTCTATTTTATTTTCTATTCAATTTTGTTAAATTAAAATTAATTAGAATTTAGTAAATATTTTGTAAAATTATTAATAATTTTGTAAACATTTCATAAAAATAGTAGTTTTGTAAACATTTTTTGAAATTAGTTAAAATTTTATAAAATTAGTAATAGTTTTGTAAACATTTTGTAAAATTAGTAGTGATTTCGTAAAATTACTAGGAGTTTTATAAACATTTTGTAAAATTAGTTAAAATTTTGTAAAATTAGTAATAGTTTTGTAAACATTTTGTAAAATTAATAGTGATTTCGTAAAATTAATAGGAGTTTTATAGATATTTTGTAAAATGAAAAAGAAATCGAAATTAAAAAGTCTGATTTAGATTTTCATTTACTGTTTCTTAGTTTTTCTAAATTTTTTTTTTATTTTATTTTCTATTCTATTTTGTTAAATTAAAATTACTTAGAATTTAGTAAATATTTTGTAAAATTATTAGTGATCTTGTAAACATTTCATAAAAATAGTAGTTTTGTAAACATTTTGTAAAATTAGTTGAGATTTTGTAAAATTAGTAATAATTTTTTGTAAACATATTGTAAAATTAGTAGAAATTTAGTAAACATTTTGTAAAATTAGTAGTGATTTTGTAAAATTAGTAGGAGTTTTATAAACATTTTGTAAAATTAAAAAGAAATCGAAATTAATTAAATGAAAATTAAATAAATTATAAAACAATTAAATTACAAAGTAAGTAAATATATAAATAATCAAATACAAAAAATTCGTTACGTAGTTACAATAAAAAATTCCGATTTAAATTTTTATTTACTGGTTCTTACTTATTCTATTTACTTTTTAAATTTTATTTCTCCTTATTTTATTTTCTTTATAATTGTTATTATTCAATCTCTAAATTTTAATTAGTAAAAATTGTAACTAATTTGAATTAGTGACTGACTTTTTGTTTTTGAATTAGTAAATTTTTCTAATAAATTCGTAATTTCTACTAATATATTAGTAAAGTTTACTAATTCAAAAGCAAAAAGTCAGTCACTAATTTAAAAGCACAAAATAAGTATTTAATTCAAATTTGTAAACATTTTTACTAATTGAAATTTAGAGAGTAAAATTACTAAAATTGTAAAATAGTAAGTTTGTTAATTTTTAAACTTGTAAAATTAAAAATGATTCAAAATTTAATTAATAAAAACTAAATGACAAAAAACATAAAGAAATGAAAATTGAATAAATATTTAAACTAGAAAATTTACATAGAGGAAAATAATAAATAAACGAATACAGAAAATTCGTGACGAAATCGCAATAGAAAAATTCCGATTTACATTTTTGTTTACTGGTTCTTATTTTTTTTTTTCTTTATTTTCAGTTTTTCTTCTTTTATTTTCTGTATATAATTTTGTTGAATTCAATTTAGTAGGAATTTTATGTTCGCTGCTTGTAAAATCAAAAAGGAATGAAAAATAAATAAGAAAAAAATAGAGAAAGAAGGAAGGAATAAATAAAAAACAAAAATACAAAACTAAGTAAATAAAATTGAATAATAAAAAATTGCCAAAAGATAAACAAACAATAAATAATAAATAAATATTAAAAAATTGCAAAAGGGTACACAGAAAATAAATAATAAATAAATAATAGAAAATTGCCAAAAGATAAACAAACAATAAATAATAAATAAATATTAAAAAATTGCAAAAGGATACACAGAAAATAAATAATAAATAAATAATACAAAATTGCCAAAAGATAAACAAACAATAAATAATAAATAAATGTTAAAAAATTGCAAAAGGATACACAGAAAATAAATAATAAAAAATTGCCAAAAGATAAACAAACAATAAATAATAAAAAATTGCAAAAAGATAAACAAAAAATTAAAAAATAAATAAATATTAAAAAATTGCCAAAAGATAAAAAAATATTAAATAAATATATAAATAAACGAATACAGAAAATTTGTAAAGAAAATAGAATAAGAAATTCCAATTTCCAATTTAACATTCTTGTTTCCACTAATTTTTTCCTTATCACATTTTTTTTCCCTTTGGAAAAATTCTATTTATATTGAAAGATTGGGAAAAAAAATCTCCAAACGGTTAATAATTGGAAATAATTATCTTTAGAGTTTGAAGGACTGGAAAATTTAACAACAATGGATGTTTGATTGGCTTTACAATGCAGATGATTTCAAACTAAAATTTGATTTTACAATTTTCTTTTTTTTTTTTTTTTTGCTAGGGACTTGATATAGTTGATTGGACGAAATTGAAGAGCTTGGACAATATGTACGAGTTTCCTTTTTTTTAACTGTTTTTTTTTCTTTTTTTTTGTCATCATTTCGCGAGTGCAATGACCCAAGTTTGATCGTTATCAGAAAGTGAAGTGTCGTACCTACTGTCGATTAATGTTATTAACATGACGAGTTTCGAGTAGCAATTTTAAAACAATTTGCATCTTCTGTCGATTAAAAAAGAATTGTTTGAACAACCCTCTTCGTATAATGTGAATATAAGTATAGGAAATCAATTTTGACGAGAGAGAGAGAGAGAGAGAGAGAGTAATTTTTTCGTTAACTCACGAAAATCGTTTTTGTAATATTTTTTTTGTTTTCTTTAATTTTAACAAATATTTAAAAATTTGTTTTTTCTTTTGTTAAATTTATTTTCGACAAGAATTTCTGATAATAAATGAATTTTCGACAAGTATTTCTGATAATTACCAAATTTATTCGAATATTTAATAATTAAATTTAAATAACAAAAATAAATCTAAATAAACAAGTAGCGAATATTTAATTATTAAATTATTAAATATTTAAATAAATTGTTCAACTTATTGAAAACTTTCAAAATATTTAATTAAAATTTTACATTAAATTCCTAATTAAAGTTTATTAAAATTCTTTCGCCTAAAGTATTTAATATATTGATAAAAGTAATAATAAACATAAAAATTATAATGATGGGTAATAATTATAATAATAATAATAATAATAATAATAATAATAATAATAATAATATTAATTGTTATAATAATAATAATATTAATTGTTATAAATTAAAAAAAATAGAAATGCTAATTATAAGAATGGAAATTTAAAACATAATATTTAATTCAAATTTAATTTTCTGCAAGTACACATCAAGAGCTTTTATAAAATTAATTTAGTCGTCTCTAATTTTGTGCATTTCAAATAAATATAGTTAAATAATGGAATATTTCGAGTTATTCTATTTCATTGTGTACATTTACTCTGCGCATTATTGTTAAATAATACAAATGAATTTTTAAAAGAAACATTAAATTAATTGGTTCTGACTAAAGTATAACTTTAAATATGAATTCCACTTTCAGCTCTTCCATTCTAGACGAGGTTTTTTCAGTTTCAATTAATTGTTTTTTGCGATATTAAATTATACAAACGTGATATTGAATTCTTGAAAAAGACAAATGCTTTTATTCGTCATTTTTAAATTTAATCATTCAATTTCATTGTATTTTATTATTAATTCAATTTAGCATTTTACTTTTTCGAAATCAATCTTTAATTTAATTTATCAATCGGGAATTTTTCGAATTAAGTTTCAATTTAAATTGATCAACTTGGTTTTTCAAATTTATTTTTAATTTAATTAATTTTCCAAATTAATTTTCTAAATTAATTTTCTAATTTAATTTTCTAAATTAATTTTCTAATTTAATTTTCTAAATTAATTTTCTAATTACTTTTTTGATTTCATTTGTTTAATTCACTTTTCAAAAGTAACTTCAAATTTAATATTTTAGTTACAATTTTTGTAAAAAAATTCTCGACAAGGAGAGACGAAGAATGTGAAATATTTTCCTTTCGGTTATAAAAGTTTTATGACATTGGAAAAAAATTGAAATTAATTATTAATTATTGAAATTGTTTTGTTCATATATTTTTTTTTGGTTGTAAATAATATTTAAGTTTGTAAATTTTTTTTTTTTAAATATTTATATGTTTGTAATACTTTTTTCCTTCTCGATAGAATTCTCCTTTTTTTTGCACTATTGATAAATTTTAAAAGATTTTTAAAATTCACATCCTGTCGAGGTTGAAAGTCCTGTCATGTGCCCTTCGTGAATGCTACGAATTTTGAGGTGTCGCAAACGCTGTGCTTTTGTGACAGCACTCACGTATATTGCAAACTGATCTCAATGTTTATAGGTTTTCCAGGTGTGTTTCCTATATTTTTCAACTATAAACATTTTTGAATTTCAAAGTTTAATTAAATTTCCTCTTTTTGTTCAATTTTTTTTTTTTTTTTAGAAATTTTAGAGAATTTAAAAAAATTGTCAACAAATTTCAATAAATTGTTCACTATTTCTAATTGAATAGTAAATTGATAAATTTGGCCAAAACCAAAAATCTAGTAAATTAACATCGTTAAATTAGTATTTAGGAAATTAATTTACTAATTTTCTGCTTTTGGCTAAATTTACCAATTGATAATAATTAAATAAAAAAAAAATACAACTTTCTTTTCTGGAAAAATATTTCTCTCTTTTTTCTCCAACAATTTACGAGTAATGTATATTTTATATGGATTATTGATACGGAAAAATTCAATTTTTTTCACATAAACTATATACAAGTATAAAAAAAAGAGAAAGAGAGAGAGAGAGAGAGAGAGAGAGAGAGAGAGAGAGAGAGAGAGAGAGAGGGAGGGAGGGAGTAGAAAAAAAAGAAATCTTGAAGAAATATATAAAAGTTTAATACAGGCTGTATGAAAATGGAGAAATATACCGCGGGAAACTTTACACAAGCTGCATTATATTAGAAAAATAAGTGCTTCTTTATTGTAAGCTTTATTAAAGTATAAAAATATATGAAACTTTAGCTTTATTAAAGTTTCACATATATATTTTCTCTAAAAACTCGAGTAATTTTCCAGTTCTACTTTGTTTTTAATCGAAATTCTCATTGTTTCGAAATGTTCGAGACAATTACCATTAAGAGAAAAGTGTATACGTTAATTTCAATTATAATATAACGTGTATATATATATATATACGTGTGTATAATACAGACGTAGCAATTTAACTACTACATAGTTGTTGATGTACGTGAAATTTAAAAATTCCATGAAATAAAAATTATTATTTTCTTTTTCAGTTGTTTTTCTTTTTAATTAAAGAAAAATGTACTCTTAACTTTTTGGATCTTATTACAATGTTTGGGAGAAGGAAATTTTATTTTATTACTTAGTTACTGTTATACGAAGTTATTCATTTATTTGGAAAAATAAAATTTTATTTTATTTAATAGTTACTGTTATCGAATTTATTAATCTATTTTCCTAATAATAATAATAATAATATTTTTTAATTATTCTCTATTTATTATTTCATTTTCCTTACAAATTTTGATAGATTTTGATATCCATGCGTAATTTTGTAGAAAACATGTTTTTGAATCAAGAAAAAAATCGTGGGGTATTGAAAAGTGTTGCAGATTAAATTAACACAAAAAAAAGATTAAAATAATCAATTTTAGTGATATTTTTTAAAAAATTTTCAACTGCAATTTAAATTTATATCAATTATTTTTAATAATTAATTAATCAATTTCACGAAATTTCAATTATTCCTAAATTCTTTAATTAAATGCATATTAGAAAATAAAAACATCAAATAATATTAAAAAAATTCAATTAAACTTTTTCAAAAATATTAATTTCAAAATTCAATTATTTCCAAAAAGTTCAGTCTATATTTTTTCTATTATTCAATTGTAATTTAAAATTATAACTGAAATTCATTTTTATGAAATGACAATCAAATTTTAGTAGAAAATTCTACAAGAATTTAATTATTTAAATGCAAAAGTAAATAATTTATTGAATAATTTAATGTTTCTGAAAATTCAATTCTCATAAAGAATTTTAGTAAAAAATTGTTTAATAATTCAATTATAATTATATGAAAAATAATTAAAACGCTGCGATGAGTTTTATGAAAATTTTCAAAATGATTCGTTTACAATTCAATTTTAAAAAATTTCAATTATTCGGAAATTGTGCAATTAAATATACAATGAAAAATGAAAACTTGAAATAATTTCAATAAAAATCCTATTAAACATTTAAAAAGAATTAATTCTACGGAATTTTTTGTCAAAAATATATGAAAAATTATGAATTTCAATGATTTTAGTTTGAAACTTTTTCAAAATTTAATTATTTCTAAAAATCCACGTTATAATGCTTTTAATACTCAAGTATATTCTTAAATTTTAACTAAAATTCATTTTTAAAACCATTTTTATTAGTAAATTCTACGAGAATTCAATTATTTAAATACAAAAATAAATAATTTATTAATTTCATGTTTGTTGAAATTAAATTCTCATAAAAAATGTTATCGACAATTTTTTTAAATCATTAAATTCTTTGGACTTTTAATAAGAATTTTAATAAGATTTTTAAGAATAATTACATTTTTCAAGGAATTTGATTAAAATTGCAGTTAAAAATAATTGAAATTCTGCAATGAGTTTTATTATTTATGAAAATAATTGAATTTCTAAAAGAATTTTTGTTATTTATAAAAATAAATGAATCCCTGTAGAAATGTTATTATTTATGAAAATAATTGAATTATTGCGAAGAAATTTATAAAAAATTTGAAAATAATTGAAATTCTGTAAAAAATTTTATTATTTATAAAAATAATTGAATGCTTGCGTAGAAATGTATTCAAATTTTTTTTAATAATGAAATTTTTTTGGAAAATTTTATTCAAATAGTAGATATTGAAAATTATGGAATTTTAGAAAGTTTTTGAAAAATAATTGAAATTTTTGACAAGAATTTAAATTCAATTTTGTAAAATAATTGAAATTTTGACAAGAATTTAAATTCAATTTTGTAAAATAATTGAATATCAGAGAAGAATTTTATTATTTATAAGGAGAATTGAAATTTTAACGAGAATTTAAAAAAATTTTTGAACACAATCACGGTAAATCGTTAGGTATTAAAATAACACCAAAAAGGATTAAAATAATCCAATTTAGCGTTATTTTAATCCATTTTGGTGTTATTTTAATACCTAACAATTTACCGTGCACTTATTTTCTACGAATCAGTAGTACAAGTCAATTAAATTCACAGTCCAGTCAGACTATTTTATTTCTGATTAAATTTATTTCCGTTTAAGTAGTACGAGTCAGTTAAGGTCAGACGATTGATGAATTTTCGAAAAAAGGTCTATTATAGTAGTAAAATAGACTGATAATCAGACTTTCAACTGTTCTAATGTTTCTAATTCTGTTTTTCAGTAGTACATGTCAATTTTAAGTCAGACTATTATCAATTCTATCACTATAAATAAAAGGCTTTGAATTAGAGCTTTTTTCGATATTAAATTAGAACCAAATTACGATTTAATACCAAAATTGATACTAAATTAGTTTCTTTCTTTTTACACTTTATGATAAATGTCAGTTTCGTCAGCACTATTAGCATAGAAATATCAAATTGCAACGAATCGATACCAAAAATTGCGGTTCAAACCAAAAATTGATCGACATTTTTGACGCGAATTTGATTCACTTTATTATCAATTTGATAACCTCAAAAAAAAAACTGTGAGTAGGATCAGAATTCGTAAAATTTTCACAGAAAACAAAAAATATTTTTTTTATTTTAAAATGGTGAAAAAACTTTTCTATTTGGTCTTAGGAATGTGTCCACCAAAGAACAGAAAAAAATATTATTTTTTAAAAAAGTTATTGCAGAATTAATTTTTTTGCAACTTTTTAAACAAAACCATATTTTTCCTAAATGAATGATCCGATTTAAGAAATAAATGAACCAAGCGGGAATATAAAGGGAATAAAAAATACATTCGTTTAGAATTAGAAAATTTTAAAAAAGTTAATATTTTAATAATTATTTAATCAATTTTTTATAAACAATTAATTTTTTTAAATGTTCTGCGCCTTAAAAAATTTTTTTAAAAATATCTACATACACTTAAAACTATAAGAAATCAAAATCCGTTGAGAAAATTTTGGAGCGACAATTATTTTAAAAGTTATAATGGAAATTATATTGGCGCGGTGTAGTGAATCAACACTGAACTTAGTTTTTGATCATTTTTATGGTTATATAACTGAATAAAAATGTTAATTCGACAGTGTTTTGTTCATTTCATAGTTAAAAATAATGTTTTAATTCTGAAAATCATCAAAATCGCATCTCCGTTCGATATAATTTCCATTATAACTTTTAAAATAATTGTTGCTCCAAAATTTTCTCAACGGATTTTGATTTCTTATAGTTTTAAGTGTATGTAGATATTTTAAAAAAAAATTTTTTAAAGGCGTAGGACATTTAAAAAAATTAATTGTTTATAAAAAATTTATTAAATAATTATGAAAATATAAACTTTTTAAAAATTTTCTAATTCTAAACGAAAGTATTTTTTATTCCCTTTATATTCCCGCTTGGTTCATTCATTTCTTAAATCGGTTCATTCATTTAGGAGAAATATGGTTTTCTTTAAAAAGTTGCAAAAAAATTAATTTTGCAATAACTTTTATAAAAAATAATATTTTTTTCTGCTCTTTGGTGGACACATTCCTAAGATTAAATAGAAATGTTTTTTCATCATTTTGATTTAAAAAAAATATATTTTGTTTTCTGTGAAAATTTCACGAATTCTGACCCAGTAGTAAAGACAATTAAGACGGACTTTTCCGTTTGAAGTAGTGCAGGTCAGTTTGTGGTCAGACTAAAGAAAATATGGCTTTTTAGTAGTACAAGTAAATTATAAAAACGTCTTCTTTAATTTAGGCTTGATTTATCGCACCGTTAGGACCACGGTAAATCGTTAGGTATTAAAATAACACCAAAAAGAATTAAAATAATCCAATTTAGTGTTATTTTAATCCATTTTGGTGTTATTTTAATACCTAACGATTTACCGTGACTGTTTTTTTTTTGTAAAATCTAAATTAAGCAGAGTCGAAAGATTAATAAACAAAAATAAGGTGTGTAAATTAGTCGAAAGTCGAGTGTGAAGAAAAGGAGAAATTTTTTTTTTCGCCAAGTGAAAGTGTTTGCCTAAGAGAAGGGTTAAATAAATGTACATAAAGTTGGCACTTAAACTGATTTTGGAGTAAGTTAACGAGTCAATTTTCATAAACATGAAGCGAAGCGAGCTGATATCGCGCATTTCACGCATAACCACGTAGCCGCTGAAGAAGAGGGCTGCAAAGAGAGCATAATTGCGGGTAACGCTGCTCACGGGGGTGGTTTTCGAGAGATGGGTAACGGTGTGCGGTGAAAAAGAGAGAGAGAGAGAGAGAGAGGAATCCACTCTCTCTTAGTATATAGTAGGCAGTGGTTGTATATATATATTAGAAAGAGGAGCCAACCCTTGGCTCCGACTTGGCTCCAGCATGGATGTGAGGGGGCAAGGCGAGGCATGGGCGAGGCAAGGTAAGGGAGTGAAGGGTGGTTTCAGACTTGTTTTTGACGTCCGCTGGAATGGAACGAGACGGAGTGAATATTGTATGACCCACCAGAGCTAGGAACGCGGTACTTACTCTTCCCGCATTCGTGCCTGAAGATGCTGTCAGAACTTCTCGACGAGCTGCACAAGTGTGAGTGCGTAAACCTTCTAGAGGCTATACTTTGCTTGTAGGTTGTACACCGACTACCACCTTTTCACTTTGCCACGCGTCCACTATATCTATATTCATATACATTTATATGTATATACAATATATAGATATATAGTTTACCTACACATTTTTCTTCATCAAATATTTCGCACACAAAGAAAAAGTGAAATCTCCCCCTTGTCTGCTTGGTATTTAGTGAATATTTCAAGGGTGCCAGTGCAAAAGGGGTCAAAGGACGAAATTGCAATTTTCCAGCAAGATATTTTCATTTTATTGAAAAATTTTACTTTTTATTTAAAGAAGTCTGCATTTTTTTGACTAGTTTTAAATTTTTATTTAGGTGATTAGGTGATTAATATTTTTTTCATGCAACCAAACGTAAGTAAATCGTTTCTTGTTGCAAATAAATACGAAATCGTTTTTTGTTGCAACCGAAATTTAATAATAAATCGTTTTTGTTGCAACCTAAAGTAAATAATAAATCGTTTTCCGTTGCAACCGAATGTAAATATATCGTTTTTTGCTGCAACCGAAAGTAAATAAATCGTTTTTCGTTGCAAGCGAAAAGAAATAAATCGTTTTTTGCTGCAACCGAAAAGAAATAATAAATAAAGTAAAAATTTGGTTGCTGGTCAATAAAGCGACCATTATTGCCCTAGAGCAATAAAGAGCACTTAGGTGATTAGGTTATTTTCGGGGCCTAAACAAAAATGAATAATAAATCGTTTCTGTTGCAACGAAAAATAATTAATAAATCGTTTTTCTTACAACCGAAAATAAATACGAAATAATTTTTGTTGCAACCGAAAATAAATAATGAATAAAGTAAAAATTTGGTTGCTGGTAAATAAAGCGACCATTATTGCCCTAGAGCAATAAAGAGCACTTAGGTGATTAGGTTATTTTCGGGGCCTAAACAAAAATGAATAATAAATTGTTTTTGTTGCAACGGAAAATAATTAATAAATCGTTTTTGTTACAACCGAAAATAAATACGAAATCGTTTTTGTTGCAACCGAAAGTTAATAATAAATCGTTTTTGTTGCAACCGAAAGTAAATAATAAATCGTTTTCCGTTGCAACCGAAAGTAAATAAATCGTTTTTTGCTGCAACTAAATGTAAATAAATCGTTTTTTGCTGCAACCAAATGTAAATAAATCGTTTTTCGTTGCAACCAAAAGTAAATAAATCGTTTTTGTTGCAACCGAAAAGAAATAATAAATAAAGTAAAAATTTAGTTCCTGGTCAATAAAGTAACCATTATTGCCCTAGAACAATAAAGAGTATTTTCTTTACCGACAACATCGTAAAATAGCGTTTTTAGCTAAAACAAAGTATTGTTTATTTCCCTAGGGTAATAATGACTACTTTATTAACCTATGAGCAGTGGTCAATAAAGTTTTTTTTACCATTGCCTAAAGGTCAATAAATTACTCATTATTACCCTAGGGCAATAAAAGTCACTATATTAACCATCTGGACTGTGCATATTTTCGTATTCCGTAATTTTTAACATTTTTTTTTATTATCATTAAAACTTCTAAAACAATTAAAGAAATCAATTGTAAGTCGAAACTAATTCAAATCCAACATGCTCTCTAAATTTCGTGAAAAATTTCAATTTTAGTTAAATTTCAAAGGACGAAAATGCAATTTTTAATATTAATTTAATTAATTAATTAATTTAATTTATTAATTAATTTAATTAATTTATTTAATTTAATTTATTTATTTAATTTAATTAATTTATTTAATTTAACATTTTTTTAAAATTAAAAATGAATCTAACTTAAAATTAGAAAAACTAAATAACAAAAAACGTAAACAAAAGAAAATTAAATACATATTAAAAATATAAAATTTACATAGAGAAATTTATATTTCAACTAATTTATTAGTAAATTTTACTAACTTAAGAGCCAAAAGTCAGTCACTAATTCAATTTAGTAAATTTAGTAAATTTTAAATTTAGTAAAAATTGTTACTAATTTGAATTAGTAACTAACAAATTAATTAGTAAATTAACAAATTTATTATTTTACAATTTTACTCTCTAAATTTGAATTAGTAAAAATGTTTACTAATTTGAATTAGTGACTGACTTTTTGCTTTTGAATTAGTAAATTTTACCAATAAATAGTAATTTCTACTAATTTATTAGTAAAGTTTACTAATTTAAAAGCAATAAGACAGTCACTAATTCAAATTAGTAAACATTTCTACTAATTCAAATTTAGAGTGTAAAATTAGTAAAACTGGAAAATAATAAATTTGTTAATGTTTAAATTTGTAAAATTAAAAATGAATCAAACTTAAAAATTATAAAAACTAAATATCCAAAAATGTGAACTAATGAAAATTAAATAAATATCAAAACTATAAAATTTACATAGAGGATATTTATTAGAGGATATTTTTTTAGAGGATATTTCTACTAATTTATTAGCAAATTTAACTAATTCAAAAGCAAAAAATCAGTCACTAAATCAAATTAGTAAACATTTTTACTAATTTAAATTTAGAAAGTGCGATTCTTTTATTTGTACGATACTATTTGATTATTTTATGTATTATTAATTATTTTTTCAAGCGTTTAGTATTTTAGTTTAGTATTTTTAGTTTAGTCTGATTTTGATCCTAAATTTCTAATAGAGAAAAATTTTTTTGCAATTGTTTGATAATAAAAATGTATTTAAACTCAAGGGGAAAAAAATAATAGGCGTATCAAATAATTGTCACTGTCAATAAATCAGTGACCAATAAAGGGCGTGTTTCTCCCGAGTGGGCGTGGTCAATAAAGGGCGTTATCGTCTGTAAGGGGCGTGTTTTCGGCAATTCCAGAAAGTTTAAGTGTCCTTTTTCGTGAAATAAGGTATTTTAGTCCTCCATTCCCAGGGAAAAGGATTGTTTGATTTGTAATAATAAATTATTTTTTACTTTTTAGGGGTTTTCTTTTAATTTTCTACTTGTATTTTTAATTGTCTGCTATTTTCTTCTTCAATCTTTTCTTAGTCTTTCATTTTTCTACTCATTATTATTAGTTTGTATTCTACTTATTATTTATTTATCTATTTCTATTTTTGTCCTTTTTATTTATTTTTAATGTTGTTTTTTGAGTGAAAAGTGGAAATGACTAGTAAGTTTACTTTTAGAAGGAAAGTTTTGGAAAATATTTTTGTTTATTTATATTTTCGATGGGCGTGGTTTAGAAAGAGGAGGGGCCAATGAAAAATTTTCTTGGTATTGTAGTATTACCATTATTGTAGTATTACCATTATTGTAGTATTACCATTATTGTAGTATTACCTTTATTATAGTATTACCTTCATTGTAGTCACTGTTAACTTAAAAGTGTCAAATGGCAACGAATTGATACCAAAAATATGGATCAAATAAAAAATTGATCCAGATTTTAGGCATCAAATTGATCCACTTTAGTATTAATTTGATACTTTCAAGAAAACTGTGGTATTACCTTTAATGTACAATTATCTTTATTGTAGTAAAGGGCTTGTTTACAGATTTTTCGAACTGATTACATTTTACAATGGGCGTGGTCGTAGAAGGTCGATATTGCAGAAAGCACCTTAATTCTCGAAATGTTCCACGTGATTCAAAATAAATTTTTTTGCAAATACTCGAAATCAGTTACAGATTTCGGACTCAATAATTAATTCAAATGCGCAGAATATTGGAGGTTGTGTTAGTAGTTTGGATTGAAAGTATTTTAAATTAATCGCTTGTTATCTGGGCAAATATCTGGTTTCCTGGTGGATTTCCTCGAGTAATATCTGAAACACTGTTAAATTTCATTTTGGCCATCGATACGACAATTAGTGTAGCAGCAAACTGTGAATGTTTCCCTGAATTATCATGCAGTTAATTGATAAACGATTAAATGAAAGCATCAATTTTGTGTTCTACAAACTAGTAATTCTCATTGACGTAAATTCAATTTGTGTTTATATATAGGGTATTAATTAATTCTCGTCGTTTTTGGAAAAAAAAAGTTTCATTTTCCTTTTTGTCCACTCGAAATGCTGCTAAAATTTTAATGATTTCAAATTATAATTTTGTCGAAAGTTTCTTTTCTGCAGAAGAATTTCTATTATATTCGTTAAAAATTTGAATGGATATTTTATTGTATAAAATTTTTTCTCTTGCATTTTATTAAATGTAGAAGAGAGAGAGAGAAATGCGAATTTCTTTTTTTCCTCTGTTATATTAAAAACAGTTCACGCGAAGAAGAGGAATTATTATAACTTTGCTATCGAGACAAAAAGTTGTTTAGCTGCTTCAGACACAATCCGAGTCAGCACTGTTTTTGCCAGAGAAATTTTCTTATCGATGTCGAAATCTCGTATATAAGTCGCAACAGCTTTAAATCGGACTAAGAGATTTCGATAGACTCAGCAAAATTGCAATTGGAAAAGAGTATTGTCAAAATGAGGAAAAACTTTACTAAAAAAAATAGACTTCAATATTTATTGCTTTTAAAAAAAACATTCTGAAAATAGTATCAAAAAATATTTTAATTTATGAATACAAATTTTCACAATTTTCCAACAACAACAAAAATAATGTGATCTTAAGTTTATATCCACTTGTTCTTGAAAGAAACAAAATGCATCCTAGTGTTATAATAAAAGCACAAAGTAACAAAAAAAAAGAATGAGAGTGAATAAAGAATCACAAAAAGACGACTGCTTTAGATCTCTCAAGGAGTGAGAATATTTTCCCTCATATGATGATTCACTTCCCACGTTTTATGTCACTTTTCGTGTGAATTCGAAAAGAATAGTAAATAAACTCACGTGAAGAGGTAAAAAAAAGGGAGATAAAGAGAGGGGGGGATGGTTGAAACAATAGCAGACGCGTAGGCAGAACTGGCTTAAAATTGCACTTCAGAAAGAATGGAAGATAATCGTTCGACTAGATCCCCCGCACGTTCTTCCAGTTCAATCTCTGATTACATAACCTTTATCGAAGCTTTTGTTTTCCTTCTTTGCGCCTTTTTTTGTTCGCCAGCCACTTTTTTTTCTTCTTCTTTACTTAAAATAGATTTATTTACCCTACAAGAGCAAAGTTCTCTCAATATTCATTTTTCGCCTCTCACTTGTTTGGTGACGCTTACTTTTTAGCATTTGAATAATCGTTTCAGGGCCGAAAGAGGCGTGTCTCAGCAGTGGGGATTGATAGGCCACGCCTTTTCGGGTCCTGATGCTATTAGACACACCCTTTTTAGGCCCGATTATTGAATTAGGATCCGCCTTTAACGACAGCCACGCCTTCTTGAAGCCACGCCCACTTTGTTCAGCTTCTTCATAACGTTCATGCTTCTTTTTAGGTCCAATGATCAAATTTGGCCCCGCCTTTAAATTATGTTTATGCCTTCTTTAAATCACGCATTTTTCTTCAGGTTTTTAATGACGTTTACGCTTTTTCTCGAGACATAATGATTAAATTAAGACACGCCTTCTTTAGTAACGCCCTTTTCCTTCGTTAATTACGCCTCTTTTAGACCCAAACACTAAGTATGACACGCCTTTTAGTTACGGTAACGCCTTATTTTCTATTTTAGGGCGTGGCTTCTTGCTGGCAACGCCCACTAAAACAGAATACGCCCCTTTTAAAAATTTCCACATTTGTCAAGTTTTTAATCACCAAAATATTGTAATTAGATTTATTTACTATTTACTAGTAATATTTATTTACTATTTAAAGTTTAGTAAACAAGAATAAATATTAAACAAAAATAAATAGTAAATAAAAATTCCAGTATTGTATTGTCAAAAGCAATTCAAATAGAAAATTTCCTCTCACCCTTAAAAAGTCAGACTCGAACTCAAACGTTCTAAAAAGGGGCGTGATCCAATTTGACATTACATTACAGAATCAAAACAAAAAACGCTCCAAATTCGATTGGTGAAGAAAACGGAATGTAACTTTGGCAAAAGTTATTTTCAAGTTTGAAACATGTTTCTGCGAAGAGAGCAATTAAAGATTACAATCAGAGAATGCATTTGGACTTTTGTGTGTGTGCGCGTGTGTGTGTGTGAATGGAAATAAGGGAAACGTTTGTGTGTCACGAAATGAAAATCGAAGGCTGGGAGGCTTCGGGGAAAATTAGTGCCGAAAATTGGTAATGAGTCTAATGAGGTGGGTTAGTGCGATATATAAGATACGTGACTGTCAAATGAGGCACGTTACACTTAAATTTCCATTGTCAGTGCAATCGTGCGAACAAAGCAAATAGAGCCAGTACGTGGGTGATCTCCATTAATCTAGCAAAGAGCGTGGTGCTTCCACTTCGTACCAACATATACCGACATCGTACACGCATTTCTTCACTCTCACGTCAGGAGAAAATTGTTAAATAGATCAGTCACTGTGGTAATTGATGATGTAACTGTTATTTCTGTAATAGGCTCTCTTGTCTAATTACTTGGTTCAATGGGAGTCATTGAAAAAGGTTTTTAGAATTCTTTGGATGATCTTTGGGTTTTTTCTTTCTTTCCTTCTTTTCCTTCTTCTTAATTTTCTTCTTCTTTCTCTACTTTCTTTTCTTCTTCTTTTTCTCCTTCCTTTTCTTCTTCTTCTTTTTCTCCTTCCTTTTCGTCTTCTTTTTATTCTTCTTTTCCATGTAGAATTCTAGAACACTAACTCTGGCTGGGGTAAAACAGTGACATTATTACCGACGGTCGATAATTACCGACTGTCGGTAAATTTTTTGCTATTATCTACTTTTTAGAAGCAACAAGTTCACTATTTCTACTAACTAACACTGTAAATATCAAACAACGATAAAATAAATAAACTAGTAAGTCAACTAAATAGTTCTAATTTTGAAACTATAGGGTAAAATAAATATTTACTAACTAGTAAATAAACTAAATAGTACGAATTATGATAATATAGAGTAAAATAAAGTTTATTTATATAAAATAAATGTAATTAAACACAAAAATGATTTCTAAAAACCAAAAGAAAATTGACACTGATTAATTAAATGTTTAAAATTGAAACGAATTTCTTCTTCTTTTTTCTTCCTAGAAAAATGAGAAGAAACTGAATTGCTTGACCGAAATTGATATAAACTCGGAGAGTATATGTACATGTTTTTGTGGAGGAAAAAAAATTCAATAAGAAAACAAGGGTTTCGTTTTCATACTAAAAGCTTGACCTATTTCAGTATTACTGCATTCAATTTCCAATCTGTTTTTGCATCCATTCTCCATATTCGTCGATTCAATACGTTTAATTGAATCCTTATATACATAGAATATTCTCTATTTCCATAAATAAATAACTACAATATAGCTGTATTTCTATATATACGTATAAACAAACACAATTGTAAAATAATAATTATCATCATCAAATAATAGCTTTATGAGAAGCCCTTTTGAACTCTGAACTCATCACTTTATGATTTGAATATTGTCTAATAAATTTTCGTGAATAAATATGATATGTATAATAATTTTCGTCATCATCATCGTCATCGTCATCAAAAATATATTACGGGGATAAAATCGTAGCGTAAATTAACTATTTGTTTATATTTATTATTATTTGCTTATTAATATTTGATTTATTATTATTATTTGATTTTATTATTAATATTTACTATTTACTTTCTGCTTTTCGTGCATTTATTTGCTATTCAAATATTTATTGTTTACAAATAGATAATTTTTATCTTCATCATTATGTTGTGTCTTACCTTATTATTATATTAATATAATAGTAATGTTTAATAATAATGTTTCGCAATTTAACTTTAATTGAATTAAATTTAATGAATTTAGAATCACACGTAAAGATTAGGACAACTACTATTCTGGGGATGAGACCACTTATACGAAGAGAACCATTTCTTTAGATTAAAATTCTTAGACTGTAGTAAGGTGACTACTACTGATGATTACATTTTTTAGACTACAGTACAGGTGACTACTACTGACGATTACATTTTGTAGACCGTAGTGCAGGTGACTACTTCTGATGACTTCAAATTTTAGACTGAATTTTAGATGATAGTGTAGCCCTTTTTATACCAAAATTTTGTCTCTTTTTCCATGTACTTTTGGAAAAGTCTAAAGTCATTCATTTTTGGAAAAGCATTGTTGTAGACACACTTGTGTTGACTCAGCTTTTAGATCGCACTTGTTCATATCCTCTTAGTCATATGTTTTTACAATTTTAGTTATTTAATATTACACTAAAAAAAAATTTATTTAATTCAAATAACCGATTGTTTGTCTAATCAAATAAATATTTACTTGAATCAATTAATTAGTATTTGCTTCAAATACTGAAATATTGGATTCAAATACAATTTATTTGATTTAAATAAAAATTATTTGATTCAAGTAAATATTTACTTGATTATAGACAAATATTTGGTTATTTGAATCAAATAAATTTTTTTTAGTGTATAGTTTTTATGTTGTTTGTTAAATATTTATAGTTATTACAATTTGTTATTATTATAACTTCTTGTTATTAATTATTTTTCTGTTGTTACAATTTATTAGTATTATTAATTATAATTGTTGTTTTAATTACTTTCGCCACGAGAAAAAGCAATTTATTAGTAATTAATTTAATTACTTATTTATTAGTAAATAATAATTAATTTAAATTACTAATTTATTAGTATTATTAATTATTATTTTGTTATTATTGTTACAATTAATTATTATTATTATTTGTTGTTACAAATTGTTATCATCTTGTTATTATTAATTATTATTGTCGTTACAATTATTGCTACCTTGTTATTATTATTTTCTTATTATTGTTACAATTAATTATTATTATTTTGTTATTATAAATTATTATTCGTTGTTACATATTATTATTGATTAAATTTAATTATTATTTTATTATTCTTATTATTACTATTTTCATTAATTAATAATTGTTTATAATTGTTAATAATATGTTAATAACAACTATTTGTTGTTATTCCCATTATTATTATTATTGATATTGAAAATATATTACGATGACGTAATAATTATGAAAAATATATTAAAAGACAAAACTGCTTTTTCTCGTGGCGAAAGTAATTAAAAAAATTAACTTTTAATTTTAAGAAAGAACCATTATAGGAAAAATGTCCAATAATATCGAAAAAAAAAGAAATGCGATAGAGTAAAAAAATGCTTTTCATTGGAAAATTTATTACCAAAAATACATGACTTACCTGAATGGTCGCATTTGTAGGAGAACTGAGCTGTTTTTCAACTAAACTTCATCTTTTTATTGATATAAAATATGACCACGCATTGCAGGTATTTAATGGCACTCCCACATAAGCCTCTTATTACGTATTTTAACAAATTGTTTCACGTGTATATGCGCGCCTAGGGTAATATTTTATCTCGGGGAACTATCTTCATTAGTCTACTTCGTTTTTTTCCTCCTGTCCCCTCTTTTTTTTGCCATTCGGTTTACTTATATTTAGTACACGGTTTTTTTTTTTTTTTTTTTTTTGTTAAACTCAAATAACACAACAATATTATTTATTGGTGAGGATAAATTTAAATATACATTTTTTTTCTTCTTTCACATACTTTTATATATATTTTCCATGTCAGTAAAAATGAGAAGGGAAAAAAAAGAATCTAGAGCTGAATTTAAAATTGGATTTATGAATTTTATTGCTTTATGCGAAATATTAAATAAGTAAACTAAAACGAAATGTGTTCTAATTTTCCAGCTTTTTTTAAAAAAGGTCATTTGTAATTGATTTTGAATGTTTTATTATATACTCTTGGAATTTAGTTATGAGTTCTTTAAATATTTTATTGCGAATTTTTTCCAGACTTGATTTATTTTTAGGGAAAAATTGTTCCTTGTTACTAATTTACGATTGAATAATTTAATCTGGGTAATAATTGACGTTTTTCTAATTTGACTATTGTTTTAAATATTAAGAATAATTGTTTAGTTTATTTAAAATTATATTTTGAGTATTTTATAAAATAACAAAATTTAATAAAAAAATTTTTTTTTCGTAAAATCGATTTGCAAAAATAGAAAAGTATATTTTAATACAGTATTAATACTATTACTATTTTAATATAATTTTAATATCTTTTAATATAAATGTATTAATTTTATTTTTCTTTTACTTATTTAATATTTTGCATAAAACAATCAAATTCATAAATCCAATTTTAAATTCAGCTCTAGATTCATTCTTTTTTATCCTTTCATTTTTACTGACATGGAAAATATTTTTTAATATATTTATTAAAAATATATTAATATTAATACATTTTAATATAAATATATTAATATATATATATATATATATATATATATGTATATATATATATATATATATATATATATATATATTAATACAATATATTAGTACAATAGGATGTAATTGTAAAATCTTTTTTTGCCCTATTGAATTATAATTCTTTTTTTTATACATTTCACCCCTATGGTATATTTTAAAGGAATGAGAGTAGATTTCGATGTGAAATTTCAAATGCAATTTCGTAACAATATTCCATAAAATTTCGATAAAAAAAAATTTATGCTGCGGTTTCCACAGTGGAATATGATATTTACAAAGTTACCTGAAAGGCATAAATCCCTCCTGGGTGTAAATCACAGAGCTTTAAAAAAAAAAAAAAGTTGAGTCCAATTCAGTATAATTTTTCTTTGTGTGTGCCTCGCTTATAAAAAAAATAAAAGAAGAAACGTACTCGTTACTCTCTTTTCGCGAAACATTCCCGTAGTATTATTTTTTTTATAGTCCAAGCATCCTGCATGGAAGCAGGGAATGGTGCATGCCAAAAGATACTTGTATACTATAGACATTTGCAATGTGTGGTCGTGCAACGCCCTTTCTGAATTGAGGGGAACACACTTAGCACGTGCTGCGCTTTGGGATCGATCGACTTTCACGATCGCTCAGCTGCTTTTCATTTCTTTTCTCTTTTTTTTCTTTCTTTTCCTTCTATTTTTTTCTTTTCCTTCTATTTTTTTCTTTTCCTTCTATTTTTTCCTTCCTTTTATTTTTTCTTTCCCTTTTACTTTTTTTCTTTCCTTTTCTTTTTGTCTTTAAAAGAGTGTTCTTTGGAGAGCTAATGGAAGATTTTTTAGAAAAGATATCGAAAAACGGAAGTACGTTACAACTCATTATGGATGAGTGCGCGCGCTCTCCCATTTTAACAGGAAGAAAATGTGGATTTTAATTTGCACACGTGGCGCGCGGGCAAAAAAAAATAATAAAAGGCGAAAAGAGAGCGAGAGATTCTAACGTTAAGAATCACTGAAAACTTGAGCAACTTTCTGATTTTCGGGAAAGATAATTTACATGAAAATTGAACGATATTTAAATAAAGTTTCAGTGCAGAGGGTTTTCCCTGCGGCCTTGATTAAATTTAAATCTTGATTCAAGGTTGCTAATTACTTGAGTTGAAAGCTTCCAAGAGTTGCGTACCTCTTCCTTTAATTTAGATAGTTTGTTCATTTTTTTTTCTTGCAAATCTTCTTTTTTCCGTTTTCACTACCTTCATCTATCAATTTTATCTTTTTAAAAAAAACAGGAAATTACATTACTTTATTTATTTATACTTTTTTTTTTTTTGAAGAGTCAAATTCTATAAATGCAAATCGAAAATGTAATGTAACGTTATGAGTAAATTTTTAACATTGTTTTAACACCAAAAATCCATTTTCTTTTTTTCCTTTTTTTTGTCAGTGGCAATAATGTTGAAATTGGTTTTCTGCCAGAGAAGAAAATAGTGCCGTATATTGGAAATACCTAGAGTAGCGACCAAATAATTTTAACTTTCCATTCTGTTTATATCTGCATTCTGAATCGGGAAAGTGACGACTCATGACTAAATAAATTACAGTTAATTAAAAATTTTTAAATTTATTTTTGTTTATTTGTTTTTATGAAACGGGGGGAGGGGGATTTTGTTGTAAAGTTGTAAAACATTTTTGTTGAGCAAAATTTTTTGAGACAAGTCTTTAAGGAATAGACTTTGAAAGACAATGCCTCTTTTTAGTTTTTAGTTTTCACTTTTTGTGGTGAAAGAAACGCTCTTTAAACTTGGACACGCCCTTTTTTACTGTTTTTTGTTGACCACGCTTCTTTTAATATTGATACACCTCTTTTTATATTTATCACGCCTCTTTTTATATTTACCACACCTTTTTATATTTACCTCGCCTCTTTTTGTATTGACACACCTCTTTTTATATTTCTCACGCCTCTTTTTAAATTGACACACCTCTTTTTAAATTGACACACCTCTTTTTATATTTATCACGCCTCTTTTTATATTGACACACCTCTTTTTATATTGACACACCCCTTTTTATATTTATCACGCCTCTTTTTATATTGACACACCTCTTTTTATATTTATCACGCCCCTTTTTATATTGACACACCTCTTTTCATATTTATCACCCCTCTTTTTATATTGACACACCTCTTTTTATATTAATCACGCATTTTTTATTTCTCACGCCTCTTTCTTTATATTTTACCACGCCTCTTTCTTCTTTTTCTCAAATTTTTTAAACCCATTAAATAGGACACGCCTCCTGCTTGCCACGCCTACATTGGCTCCGCCTTTTTTGTACTCCTGGCTTTACTTTTTGACCTTTCTTTCATTTTTTCCCACTGTCGATGATTGAAAAACGTCTTTAATGTAGGACACGCCCTCTTTTAACCACACTTTTATAAACTCCGCCTTTTTCAAATTGCCTCGCCTCTTTATATATATTTTTTTCTACTTTTTGTGTTAGGAAAACGCCCTTTCAGTAGGACACGCCTCCTTTTAACAGCACTTTCATAGTCTCCGCCTCTTTCTTCAATATAAAAAGCCTCTTTTCATGTTTTTTCTACTTATTAAAATAGAAAATCACCTTTTAAGTAAGACACGCCTCTGTTTATAAGCTCTTTTGTCCATGCCTCTTTTGCCCTTGTAGGACACGCCCCTACCTTAGAATTGGATAAATCTTCTATTGAACACGCCCCTGGCTAACAGGACACGCCCTCAATGACCACTCCCCTTATTTTTTTAACCTCCCACTGCTGAATTCCGTCCCACAAAAATAGAACACACCCCTTTTAACCCAATAATTCATTAATAGAAGTAATTATAATTTTTATCAACATTATGTAAAGTGAATAAATACTTTGAAATTATGCTAAGAAGCCAAAAGAAAGGGAAATATTGAGAAAAAATATAACTTTCCGGTTAAATCTGAGTTGTAGAATAAACTCCACGGTGAGGAGGAAAAAAAAAGAAAGAAGAAAAGGAAAAACACGGTATAAGGGAGAAAAAGGAATCCTGTTATATAGAAAAGCTGGGAGTCTGATTGGTTGTATCAGAAATGATCCTCGGCGTATTTCTGGATAAGAAAGGTTTTAATGCCACTTGCGAATTGATCGGCACCAAGAAAGCGATGTTTCCGTGCAAGTAAAAGATAACTTTATGGATATCGGATTTCATTATAATAAAAACGGTTAGAAAGCCAATAGGTTTTTACGGAACGAGAGTGAGAGAAAAAGAGGGCGGTGAGGGGGGATGAGGGAGAAAACGGAGAGCGAAACGTCGCACACAAGAGGTCCTTTAAAGCAACTCGGATTACAAAACCTGCTATCGTATTCGAATGGATTCTAACAGAGATGGAGAATAAAAATATACCATAAGGGCGTTTTATTTACCATTACCAATCTAACAGGCGGTGGGGTTCTCTATAGCACCACGGGGTTCGTATTTATATATATGTGTGAGTACAGTAGCAGACGGTAACAAATTATATTCGCGCAATATGATTGCACCGCGGCTGGTAACTGGTAACGACTACCACCACCCCTCTTTCCCCCTACCTCTTGACCCCCAATCCTCTCAATGATACATTAGTCTAACCCCACAGCATAACTAGGGGTTAATCTATTGTCGGAGAAAGGTCGGTTGCCACCCTCTGAACGAAGTAGGTCGCACGAGAGCCATCTTGTGTAATTCAAATGGGGATGCAAAAAAAACGGCGACTCTCTCTCTCTCTCTACTACAATTCTATACGCACGCCAATGAAAACAACAAGTCTTTTGTTCCAGACTAATCCATTAGTCGCATCCAAAAAAAAATACTACAATTGCCAAATAGTTGCCAAGTTATTTGCAATTTTAAAATACTTGTACAATTAACTCTCTCCATCCATGTAGGAACTTTTAGTTCACTAGTTCCGTGAAAAAGAGATCGATCACTAAATTAATAAAAAAAAAAAATTCTCCTCCCTTTACACAACGTAATAATTATTTTATTTTAAAACCAAAATATCTGAAACATTTTTTTTTAATTTCTGTGAAAAGAAAAATACTATTCCCTTTAGAGAATGTAATAATTATTTTATTTTAAAACCAAAATATCTGAAACCTTTTGTTTTTAAATTTCTGCGAAAAGAAAAATACTGTTCCCTTTACGCAATGTAATAATTATTTTATTTTACAACAAAATAATCTTTTTTTTAAGTTTCTGTCAAAAGAAAAATACCTTCATTTCAGAATAGAATTTTTTTTCCCTCCATAAAAAAACTCCCGCACCTTTGTTTCAATATTTCATGAAAAAGTATAAATCCGGATTATTTGTGAATTCTATCATTGGTCATATATATGTATATATATTCTGCAACAAAAGAAATCAGCTTCGTTTATTATCATTCAGAGAGGCGGCAGAGTATGTGAATCTTATTGAAAAAAAACACTTTATTGAGTAAATTTTTGTCTACTCTAATTTCACATTGAACATATTCTTTTTGTCTTTTTCCATATACGTTTCCTTTTTTTTCGAATGTTTCTTTTACCCATATAAAATAACAGGGAAATTATTCTGATGAATCTATAGTTGATATAGAGTGAGGGAATATTTTTATTGCACTACCGTATAGTACTCGTGTTGAATTTACAATTTTAGCCAAACCAGAGAAAAGAGTGAATGAGTGAGAGAGAAAGAAAGAAAGAAAGAACGACTATAATTTGTGAGCGTATAATAAACGAGAAAAAGTATAATATTGAAGATAATGTTAGTTTGAAACAAGTGTATTTTCAATCATTCTTTTTTTTAATATGAAAACATAATTTATTGTATATTATTCTTTCGGAAGTAGAAATAGGAATTTTATCAGGAAAATAAATTAATTTTTTTTTTTAAAGGATTTCATTTTTCGTTCGTATTATTTCAATGTTTAAGATGGTCTTCATAAAATACATATCATTATCGTTTTCTTTGGGTGTTGAATAACATGGAAATTATTTCCGAATGAATCCGTAGATAATGAGAAATTATTGGTTTTCTTTTTCATGGAATGTTTGATTTTATTTCTTATTGCGATTGTATTGAATTTTATGTGAATGGTGGTATAAAAGTGGATATAGGAGAGCTAAATTCTTGCTTCATTAAAAAATCAAGAAAGAATTTAGTGAAATAATTGTGCTTGTTTGTGTTGCACAAGGTTATTGGGGTAATTTATAATTATTCTTAAAAGAAATACGCTTTTTGGAAGAAGAGTTTTTTATGTAGCTCTTTAGTTTTTGTTTCAGCTACGCCCCTTTTTGATAGGTGACTCCTATCGACCACGCCTCTTTTATGTTTCCCTCCCTAAAAACTACTTTTTTAACGCCTACTTTCGTCTCTCGAATTATTAGAAAACATCTTTTTGGTTCAAATAATATATTAGGCCACGCCTCTTTATTATGTGTCATGTTTTTAAACCTCCCTAAAAATAAGATGTCTTTTGACCATCGTTTCAATTGTCTACTCCTTGGCCACGCCCCTTATCACACCTTGATACTTGATCACACCTCTTATATTATACCCACACTTCTTTGACCACGCCCATTTATTAAGACACTCCCATTCGCCACTCCTTGCGATTGAAACACGCCTACTTTCTGATATATCTTTCGAATAAACACGACTAGTTAATACCACGCCCTCAAGAATAGAATACACCTACTTATTGCTGCACCTTTTGAATAGAACATGCCTACTTTTAGCTACGCCTCTAAATAGAATACGCGTTATTTTAAAAATAATTCAAAATAAAAGACGCCTAATAATAGCCACACCTTCCGAATAGAACACACCTAATTTCTGATACACTTTTCGAATAAACACGACTAGTTAATGTCACGCCCTTAGGAATGTGATACACCTACTCATTGCCGCAGCTTCTGAATAAACCACGCCTACTTATGACTACATCTTCTTAATAAGAAACGTCTACTTTTAGCCATGTTTTTTTAATAGAAATACGCCTACTTTTGAGAAAGATTCGAAATAAGAGACAGCTGTCTATAGCCACACCTTTTGAATAAAACACGCCTACTTTTAGCTACGCCTCCACGTAGAATACGCGTTATTTTTAAAATGATTCGAAATAAAAGACGCCTAATAGTAACCACACTTTCCGAATAGGACACTATATGTGTTACCCACGTCTATTACTCACGCCTTTTAAATAAAAACGGCGTACTATTTTAATCTGACTGTGGTACAGGTGGGCGTGGCTGTAACTAAAAAGAGAAAAGTAGGCGTATTCTATTTGAAAGGCGTGGGTAATAGTAGGTGTTTTCTATTCCGAACACGCCTACTATTAAGCACGCGTTTCGAATAGGATACGCCTACTTTTTCCCTATGACTAGGCCTGTTGTAATCTGACCTTGTGGTTACAGGTGGGCGTGGCCATAAGTAGGCGTGTTTAGAAGGTGTGTCACCTTCCGAATACGCCTACTTGTAGCCACGCCTTTCATACAGAAACGCCTTTTTTTAAGAAGCGTACATTCTTTATTAAAATAAAAAAAACACTCTAATTTGGTAATAATTATTCAACTTGCCGAGAATATTTCTTTCTTAAATTAATAAAATCAACTATTTAGTTGTTAAAATCAATATTTTAACAGAGTGTAACAATTTACACTCTGATTTCCCATCATTTTGTGGTTTTCTATTATTACCGTACAGTAACATTTCCTTATATACACTGCCATTGCTGCAAAGAATAACATTGTGAATAATATTATTTTGAATGAATCTCTAGTTGATGGAATATTTTTATTGCACACACGTTACTTGTATTGAATTTAGAAATAAATTTTCGCTCTAGTCTTGCTATAAACAAAGAGAGCCCCCATATTACCCTCATACTAACACAACACATATTTCCCAGTGGGTAAAAGAAAAAAAAAAAAAAAGAAGTGTTTCCTTCCATTTCACTGTATTGTATATATATCTATATGTATATGCATGTGTTATGTATGCTCATAGTAAGCCAGCAGTGCATTGTTACATGGATCCTGGGTGTTTGTACTACTGTCAATAAATTCGTATATCGATTTTCCAATGGGAATGGTGGGTATATCGGGAAGGGTTGTTTCAACTAGAAACGGTGATGTTTTAGCAATCACGCGCCAGTACGTGGTTGGTACAAGACTCTCTAACGGGTTCACGCAAATAGTCGGGTTCTGTTGTTGATGTCTGTGCGGTGTTGAACATTTTTCAAGGATCCTCACGACCCTTACCTTTTCATATTTCTTTTTTTTGTTTTATCTTTCTATCTCTTTTGCTGTTCTGCTTCTTTCTCTGTCCTTCGCTCCTTCTCTCTCTGTTCTTCGCTTCTTCTCAATCTGTCTTTTTCTTATTCTCTTTCTGTCTTTTTTTCCTCCCTGTCTATTTCTTTTACTCTCTCTGTCTTTTTTTCTCTCTATCCTTTTTTCTCTTTCTCTTCTTCTTGTTTTTTTTCTCTCTTCTTCTCGTTTTCTCTCTCTCTCTCTCTCCTTTTCTATTTCTACTTTCCATGCGCGTCTTCTTCCATTTTCTCTCGTTCAGATCGGATGAGGCACTTTGGTACTTTGCTCGAGGCGAAACATCATCCCTTCAGGAGTGGTACAAGGGGAGAGAGAAAGAGAGAGAGCGCTCGACCGTCGCTACTCGAATTAACGTGGATTCACCGAAATCACGTCTCGAAAGTACCCGCGAACGTAGAATTCGAAATCATCTGACCGCTTTTCCTATACTACTTCTCAAACGGTAATTTGGAATTACACTTTGTCGAGGATCAACGCGGGTGATTAAAATTAAAGGAACAGTAGTTCTTCCCACTCGGCCATCACCTTCTTCTTCTTCTTCTGCTTCTCCTTCCACTACTTTCCATTTGGAAATCCAAATGGAAAACGGATTTTATGATTTTAATTTTTAAGTACCAAGTTTCGAGTAAAGTACTCTGTAGAGCCCAATGCTGAATCAAAAAGCATGCTTACGGTGTGTTTTAAGTGCTTTATATTTCTCGACTCTTAATTATTTATCACCTCTTTTTTTCTTATTTCCCCGTCGCCAAACGTACAAATTTGTCCCTTTTAAGCCATTCGGAAAGGCGAAACGAATTATTCTCGAAAAAAAAATTCCTAAATTAATCAAAATTGATTTTCAAAACAACCCTCACACACAAGTGTGTAAAGTTCCTTCATTTTTAAAATATTACGATCTCATAAATATTGTATTTCAACCTATAGAATTCCATAAAAGAAGAGAGAGAGAAAGAGAGAGAGAATCTCTGAAAAAGAAAATAAGTTAATTTCATAACACTGTTCTCGGTCGTATCGTGGGTGTATATATATATATATATAAATACACACAGCGAGAGCGCAATATTCTATATCCATTTCAAACGTATAATATTTTGATCAATAAATAACGCAGACGGCTCAGGAGCGTGTTTGGCATTAATAAACTCCTGCTTCCTGAAATAATGGATAATTGAGCTATCTGTTTTCTTTCATATACAAGTATATATATATGGACGATAACACAAAAAAAGGAGAAAAAAAACACTCACACACATACACACAGAGAGGAATGAGTTAGAAGAAAAAATGAGGGGGTGGAAAAATTACATTGCGTGGAGAAGTTCAACATGTACTCTCTGGTAACGACTTGCAAATTACTGAGCTACAACGATAACTGATATATCGCTCGACACAAAGATTTCCGTATAATTTTCATTAATGTGCCCCACTGCGTATACGTCTGCATGAGAACAATAAGGGCAAATTACGAGCTCGCCAGGTAAATTGAGTAAAGGAAATGAGGAATGCGAAGGGCCTTGCCCTATTCGTATGCGTACAAATACACACGTGCAAATATGCTGCGTATATAATATAATACTATATATGTATAATATTATATTTGTATTCTCTAAATATGAAGCAGTAAAAGTATTCACTTATTTAAATTAGTTGCTTTTGCTTTGAAATCAGTAAATTTTACCAATAAATAGATTATTTCTACTAATTTGTTAGTAATGTTTAACTAATTCAAAAGCAAAAAGGCAGTCCCCAAATTCAAATTAATAAAAAATTCTAATAATTAAAATCTAAATTCGAAAGCAAAACGTATGTTTTACTTATAAATAGTATTTTTTACTAATAAATAGAAATATCTACTAAATTCTAAGAAAAATTTATAAATTCGAAAATTAATTAAATTCTGAAATTAAATTTCAGTTACAAATTGTTATTTCTATTAAAAAATAGTAATTTCTACTTATTTATTTGTAAAATTTACAAATTTGGAAGCAAAAAGTAAATTTTTCCTATAAATATAGTTATTTTTTACTAATAACTAGTTACTTCTACTAATTTGTTAGTAAAATTTACTAATTCAAAAGCAAAAAGTTAGTCGCTGATTCAGATTAATAAAAAATTGAAATAATTGAAATCTCAATTCGAAAGCAAAAGGTAAGATTTACACATAAATATTATTTTTTACTAATAAATAGAAATTTCTACTAAATTCTAAGAAAAATTTATAAATTCGGAAATTAATTAAATTTTGAAATTAAATTTCAGATACAAATTGTAATTTCTATTAAAAAATAGTAATTTCTACTTATTTATTTGTAAAATTTACAAATTTGGAAGCAAAAAGTAAATTTTTCCTATAAATATAGTTATTTTTTACTAATAACTAGTTACTTCTACTAATTTGTTAGTGAAATTTACTAATTCAAAAGCAAAAAATCAGTCACTGATACAAATTAAAAAAAAATTGTAATAATTAAAATCTAAATTCGAAAGCAAAACGTAAGTTTTACTTATAAATAGTATTTTTTACTAATAAATAGAAATTTCTACTAAATTCTAAGAAAAATTTATAAATTCGGAAGCAAAAATTAAATTTTAATTACAAATTGTAATTTTTATAAAAAAATAGTAATTTCTACTTATTTATTTGTAAAATTTACAAATTCGGAAGCAAAAAGTAAATTTTTCTTTATAATAAATAGTTATTTTTTACTAATAACTAGTTATTTCTGCTAATTTATTAGTGAAATTTACTAATTCCAAAGCAAAAAGTTAGTCGCTGATTTAGATTAATAAAAAATTGAAATAATTGAAATCTCAATTCAAAAGCAAAAAGTAAGATTTACACATAAATATTATTTTTTACTAATAAATAGAAATTTCTACAAAATTATAAGTAAAATTTATAAATTCGTAAGCAAAAAGTAAATTTTACTAATAAATTATAGTTTTTACTAATAAATAGTAATTTTTACTAATAAATAGTTATTTTTACTAATTTATTAGTAATGTTTACTAATTCAAAAGTAAAAAGTTAGTCACTAATTCTAATTAATTCACTAAACTAATTAACTTTACTAATAAATAGTTAATTCTATTAATTCATAAAAAAATTTATTGATTTACAAGAAAAAGTCAGTCACTATTATAATTTAATTTAGTAAATTTTTAAAACTAAATTTGAATTGTTTTTTCTAATAATTTATTAGTGAAGTTTACTAATTCAAAAGCAAAAAATCAGTTACTCTTTCAAATTAATAAAACATTGTAATAATTAAAATCTAAATTTGGAAGCAAAACGTGTTTTACTTATAAATAGTATTTTTTACTTATAAATAGAAATTTTTACTAAATTATAAGAAAAATTTATAAATTCGAAAGCAAATATTAAACTTCACTAATAAATTGTAATTTTTACTAATAAATTGTAATTTCTATTAATAAAAAAACATTTCTATTAAATTATAAGTAAAATTTATGAATTCTGAAGCAAAAAGTAAATTTCACTAATAAATTGTAATTTTCACTAATAAATTGTAATTTTTACTAATAAATAGTAATTTCTACCTACTAATAAATAGAAATTTCTACTATTTTATTAGTAAAATTTACAAATTCGGAAGCAAAAGGTAAATTTTATTTTAAAATAGTTATTTTTTACTATTAAATTGTTATTTCTACTAATTCATTAGTAAATTTTACTAATTCAAAAACAAAAAGTCAGTGACTAATTGTAATTAATTAACTAAAGTAATAAATTTTATTAATAAATACCTATTTCTACTTATTTATTACAAAAATTTATTGATTCAAAAAAAGAAAGTTAGTCACTAATTTAATTTAGTTAATTTAAATACAGAATTTAAATAGTTATTTCTATTAATTTATTAGTGAAATTTACTAATTCAAAATCAAAAATCAGTCTGATTCAAATTAATAAAAAATTGTAATAATTTTAATCTAAATTCGGAAGCAATAAGTAAATTTCACTAATAAAGTGTAATTTTTACTAATAAATAGTAATTTCTACTAATAAATAGAAATTGCTACTAAATAATAAGTAAAATTTAAAAATTCGGAAGCAAAAAGTAAATTTCAGTAATAAATTGTAATTTTTACTGATAAATAGTAATTCCTACTAATTTATTTATGAAGTTTACTAATACAAAAGCAAAAAGTCAGTCATTAATTTTAATTAATTAACGAAAGTAAATAATTTTCCTTATAAATAGTTATTTCTACTAATTTATTAATAAAATTTACTGATTTAAAAGAAAAAGTCAGTCACTTCATTAATTTAGTAAATTTTAATAATAAATGTAAATAGTTATTTCTACTTATTTATTAATTAAATTTACTAATTCAAAAGCAAATAGTCAGTCACTGATTCAAATTAGTAAATGTTACTAATAAATAGTTATTTCTACTAATGTATTAGTAAAATTTACTGATTCAAAAGAAAAAAATCAGTCACTAATTTAATTTAGTAAATTTTAATACTAAATTTAGATAGTTATTTCTGCTAATTTACTAGTGAAATTTACTAATTCAATAGCAAAAAGTCAGTCACTGATTTAAATTAGTAAACATATTTACTAATTCATATTTAGAGAGTATTTGCTTTTGAATTAGCAAACATTACTAATAAATTGGTAGAAATAATCTATTTATTAGTAAAATATTACTAATTTTAAAAAAGTGGGTCACTATTTTATATTAGTAATTATTTTTACTAATTCATACTTACAGTACATGTACATATAGTACAAAAAGTGGGGGAGGGTTTCCCTGTGTGTACAGGTGAATATATGACGACCAAATTCAACACTTGTACTCGAGAGAAGAACTAACATATACAAGAAAGTACTTTAATGAAGATAAAATTAAACAAGTAAAATAGCACAAAGTACCCACTATGTACGTGCTTTCATTAGTGCCTTTCTCTACGTAATCTTGTTTACCGCATCGTTAATTTCTCTTAAACATATTTTAGAAAATTCGTCGCGACAATATATATATATATATATAAAATACGACAAAATTTTCTATCCCTACGACACTTAATTTTAACATTCTTGATTTAGCCCGTAAACCATGTGCAAGTATTGTATAGGTACGCATATGAATAAAGTAGGGAAAATAGGTTAAGAGGAAATTTTCTTGAGAATGTCGAGAGTACTACTGGAAAAGCTGACCTTGTTGATTGAAAATACCAACATTTTTTTTTTTTTTTTTTTTTTTTTTTTTTTTTTTTTTTTTTTTTTTTTCAAGAGAAGTAACAAGTATATTTCTAGAGTTCGTTATTTTTTTAAAGCTTGTTTGTTGTTCGTGAAAATGCATTTTTATTTCGATTCGAATTATTTTTATTTAAATTCAATGTTTGAAAAAAACTGGAATAAAAATTGAATTAGTTACTACAAATTTTAGTCTTTTTTCCATAACATAAAAGTGAATTTAACTAATAATTAGTCATTTACTATTTAATTAGTAAAATATTACAATTTGAATCAGCGACTGACTATTTGCTATCAAATTTAAAATTTTATTTGTAAAAATTAATTTAACTCAAGTTAATTAATTTAATTTTAATTAAAATTTTTTTTTATTTTTTTTTATTTTAGTTTTTTTTTTTAATTTTTAACTTATACAAATTTAGAGAGCAAACATAGTTTTTAATAGACTAGATGAAAGGTAAATGGTAAATTAAAAAATATTTTCTAATTCTATTCCTTTTGTCTAAAAACAGCAACAATTTTTAATGAAATCTATTTTCTAAAAAAAGTTTTTCTAAAATGTAATGATTTCGAATATTTATTATTCTAAAATTTGTCAAATTTCATAAATTTGAGAATGTCTAGAATATTGTTGAAAAAAATAACGATTATGAAATAGAAACTATTTGGCATAATTTCTGTTCCTCAAACACAATATTATTATAATTAAAAAATTATTTAGTTTCTTTTTGAAAATGTGGAAAATTTGTTATAAAATTACTATTATATTATAATATTATATTACATTATAAATATTTTTTAATTCACCATTTCTCTTTCATCTAGTTATAATTACAATTTATTAACGAAATTTCGTTCTTCTTTGAGAAAAAATAATAACAATTTCATCATTTTCACACTAAAATTTTGTAAATTAATTTATTTATAAAAAAACTTTTTTAGAACATTTTAAATATCTTTAGGAAAAAAATCCATATAATTTCTATTTGTTAATTACGATTTTTCGCTAGATTATTATTAAATTTTGTTTTAAAAAATTTGCATAATTTTTATTTCTTTTACAATTTTTTAATCAAATCTCAAGTATGATTTTTATTTCTTTACAATTTTTTAATGAAATCTTAAGTACGTTTTTTTAGGACTTTAAAAAATTTCCCTAAATTATCGCCTATTTCTTTTATTTCACCAGTTTCACTATATATATATATATATTTTTTTACAATAAATAGTTCAAAAGAAAAATTTTTTCTTTCTCTAAATTTCTGATTTTAATTTCCATTAAAAACTTGCGGTAAATGTTTTATTATTATTACAAAAGTTTTGTTGTATAATTTTATATTCTGTGGCGCAGCAATGAAAAACGAAAACAAAAAAAAATTTGCAAAAAAAAAAAATCATAAAATTTTTATTCTATTGTGGTTTAAAGTTCTGACATGTGCCCTTCATGAATGCAACGAAATTTTGTGGTCATGAGAGAGTTGTGGTTTTCTGACAGCGCTCACGTAACATCGTAAAGTGATCTCAAATGTTTGTACGCTTTTCCCGGCGTTTGTCTGGACGTTGGACTTGTAAATTTTGTAATTCACTGTTTTAATCTGATTTTTGGACGAGTTTAACGTATGTTTGAAAGTGAAAAATTTTGCTTTTTTGGAAAAACAGAGACGAGAATAAGGTTTTTAAATAAAAATAACAAATTTTTTAATTTAAAAGACAATTTTTTTTTAAAAAGAAATATTTTAATTTAAAAAAAATTTAATTGAAGGAAAAATTTGCAATTAAAACAAATTTTTAATGTAAAAAACCAATTTTTAATTTGAAAAACAAATTTTTAATTTAAAAAACAAATTTTTAATGTAAAAAACGAATTTTTAATGTAAAAAACGAATTTTTAATTTGAAAAATAAATTTTTAATGTAAAAAACAAATTTTTAATGTAAAAAACAAATTTTTAATTTGAAAAACAAATTTTTAACTTAAAAAACAAATTTTTAATATAAAAAACGAATTTTTAATTTGAAAAACAAATTTTTAATGTAAAAAACGAATTTTTAATGTAAAAAACAAATTTTTAATGTAAAAAACCAATTTTTAATTTGAAAAACAAATTTTTAATTTAAAAAACAAATTTTTAATGTAAAAAACGAATTTTTAATGTAAAAAACGAATTTTTAATGTAAAAAACGAATTTTTAATTTGAAAAATAAATTTTTAATGTAAAAAACAAATTTTTAATGTAAAAAACAAATTTTTAATTTAAAAAACAAATTTTTAACTTAAAAAACAAATTTTTAATATAAAAAACGAATTTTTAATTTGAAAAACAAATTTTTAATGTAAAAACAAATTTTTAGTGTAAAAAACAAGTTTTTAATCTAAAAAACAAATTTTTAATTTAAAAAACAATTTTTTAATGTAAAAAACGAATTTTTAATTTAAAAAACAAATTTTTAATGTAAAAAACAAACTTTTAGTGTAAAAAACAAATTTTTAATGTAAAAATCGAATTTTTAATGTAAAAACAAACTTTTAGTGTAAAAAACAAACTTTTAGTGTAAAAAATAAATTTTTAATGTAAAAAACGAATGTTTAATGTAAAAAACGAATTTTTAATGTAAAAATCGAATTTTTAATGTAAAAAACAAATTTTTAATGTAAAAAACAAACTTTTAGTGTAAAAAACAAATTTTTAATGTAAAAACGAATTTTTAATGTAAAAAACGAATTTTTAATTTGAAAAATAAATTTTTAATGTAAAAAACAAATTTTTAATGTTAAAAATAAATTTTTAGTGTAAAAAACGAATTTTTAATGTAAAAAACGAATTTTTAATGTAAAAATCGAATTTTTAATTTAAAAATCGAATTTTTAATGTAAAAAACAAATTTTTAATATAAAAAACAAACTTTTAGTGTAAAAAACAAATTTTTAATGTAAAAAACGAATTTTTAATGTAAAAAACAAATTTTTAATGTAAAAAACCAATTTTTAATTTGAAAAACAAATTTTTAATTTAAAAAACAAATTTTTAATGTAAAAAACGAATTTTTAATGTAAAAAACGAATTTTTAATGTAAAAAACGAATTTTTAATTTGAAAAATAAATTTTTAATGTAAAAAACAAATTTTTAATGTAAAAAACAAATTTTTAATTTAAAAAACAAATTTTTAACTTAAAAAACAAATTTTTAATATAAAAAACGAATTTTTAATTTGAAAAACAAATTTTTAATGTAAAAACAAATTTTTAGTGTAAAAAACAAGTTTTTAATCTAAAAAACAAATTTTTAATTTAAAAAACAATTTTTTAATGTAAAAAACGAATTTTTAATTTAAAAAACAAATTTTTAATGTAAAAAACAAACTTTTAGTGTAAAAAACAAATTTTTAATGTAAAAATCGAATTTTTAATGTAAAAACAAACTTTTAGTGTAAAAAACAAACTTTTAGTGTAAAAAATAAATTTTTAATGTAAAAAACGAATGTTTAATGTAAAAAACGAATTTTTAATGTAAAAATCGAATTTTTAATGTAAAAAACAAATTTTTAATGTAAAAAACAAACTTTTAGTGTAAAAAACAAATTTTTAATGTAAAAACGAATTTTTAATGTAAAAAACGAATTTTTAATTTGAAAAATAAATTTTTAATGTAAAAAACAAATTTTTAATGTTAAAAATAAATTTTTAGTGTAAAAAACGAATTTTTAATGTAAAAAACGAATTTTTAATGTAAAAATCGAATTTTTAATTTAAAAATCGAATTTTTAATGTAAAAAACAAATTTTTAATATAAAAAACAAACTTTTAGTGTAAAAAACAAATTTTTAATGTAAAAAACGAATTTTTAATGTAAAAAACGAATTTTTAATGTAAAAAACGAATTTTTAATGTAAAAAACGAATTTTTAATTTGAAAAACAAATTTTTAATGTAAAAAACGAATTTTGAATGTAAAAAACAAATTTTTAATTTAAAAAACAAATTTTTAATATAAAAAACGAATTTTTAATTTAAAAAACAAATTTTTAATTTAAAAAACAAAATTTTTAAATATTTTTGAATAATTTCTACAATTTAAAGAAAGTGAACAATTTAACACTTTAAGCAAAAAGTGTTACTTTGGTACTCAATTTTAATTTGGTTCTATTTTAATACCGAAAGTTTTTTTCCCTCAAAAATCCAATTTTAAAAAAAAAAGAATAAAATTTAAATCCAAAAGCAAAATATGGTTCAAAAATCTGATTAAAACAGTGAAAAATAGCGAAATAAATTTGTTTCTGTATTTTACAACCGAAATCCACTCTAATTTAGAACACATTTTTTCCAGTAAAATTAAAAAGAATTAAAAACTAAAAAAATTTAAATTAATTTAAATTAAAAACTTTGGAACCTCAAATTTTCGAAATTTTCAATTAAAATTCGAAAAACGGAATTATTTCCTATATTTCAGTGTCAAATTTTGTCGGAAACTGACTTTGATAGAAAAAAACAGGAATATCACAATCTTTGCTTTCTCTCGCTAGACACTTAAAATCCTCTAGACTGACAGATATTCTTTTAAAATATTGATGCCTCTAAATCCAGGTAGAGGTGTGTTTTTATTCGTTATTTCTCTCTTTCTCTCTCTCTCTCTCTCTCTCTCTCTCTCTCTCTCTCTTTCAAAAATAAAAAGAAAGAGAGAAAAAAAGAATTCAAGCATTGCCATGGCACTCGTGCAAAAATAGTGATCTGAATTCAGAAAAAGAATCAGAAAACCCAGGGATTAAAAAAACAAGCAAAAAAATAGAGAAAAAAATAAAAGAAATAATAATAATAATAATAATAGGATGGGGAATATATTTTGATCCGAATACGCGGAGAAAAGGAGATTTATTATCGGGGAAATAATCTTGATATAAGGTCATTAAAGTTGTGCAATGTAGAGTAGACATTTATATGACCATAGCTGCGTAATGTGCAAGGGGAAATGATCCAGGAGGATTTAGTGATCCCCCTCCGACCACCTGGGTGCATTCGGTGAGTGGGTTCGACTGATTAACCCGGACTAAATCCAAGCCTTCACTCGCTCTCTCTCTCTCTCTCTACCCTAACCCATTCGCGATCAGAGTCCTCATAGTTATAGGCAAAATGCTCTCTATATTGAGAGAGAAGTGAGAGAGAGGGAAAAGGGGGATTTGTTCCTCTTAATCTCTGCTACGATGCACTTCTCGCTGTTATTTCTTCATTTAGCTTCGTTCACAACTCAGCATGCATTTGTTCCTTGCATTCTCCAGCACTAAGCGTGAGAAACGGACGTACTTACTTCTCCAAGTACTCGACGACGTCACCAATTAAGCCGATTGAGAGATGAATTCAAACATTGCGTCCAATAAAATTTGTCATTTTTTCTTTGTTTTATTATATTCTACTATTCTCTCTCTCTCTCTCTTTCTCTGTTTCCCTCTTTTTCTCTGTTTCTCTCTTTTTCCCTCTTTTTCTCTTTTTTTCTTCCTCACATATAGAGAAAGTATAGTAATACCAAAATTTTTCAAGTTCGACACTAAAAAAACATTATACTTAAATGAAACACAAAAATAATTTTAAAGGATTTTGTTTAATTGAAATTAGTTTGTAAGTTTAATCTCAATATATAGAAAATATCTACTGCATTGATTCAAAAGTATTATTTGTTTGAATAATAATAATATTTAATACATATTTTTATTTACATATTTACATATTTTCTGTTACGGTTTAAACAAAAATTATGTTTCAAAATTTTATGTTTAAATAAAACTTAAAAGTTTACTACAGATAATTTAAAATCAATCACAAATTATGTTTGATTGAAATATATAATCTCTTAAACGGAACCATAGAAAATATGTTTGAATTAAACTTAAATATGTTCGACTGCGTATAGCAAAGATATATTTTAAGTTTGATTTAAACAAAATTTGTTTGAATCAAATAATTTTTTTTCTCAGTGGACTTTTTAACATATATATTTATGTTATTTGACCTCAGGAGTTCAAAAATGACATTTTTAAAAAATCTCATTCCGTGTGTGTATGAAAAAAGAAAAAAATATTTAAAAAAAAGAGAAAAATATTATTTAAACCAAATATATTTTATTTGACTTAAATAAACGTACATTTGTCTCAGAACCAACTAGACTTTTTATTTGTTTTAAATAAAATTTATATTTGACATAAATAAAACATATTCTTGAGTTAAATAAAATTTTACTTGAACCAAATAAAATTTATTTGAAACAAATAAAAAGTCTAGTTGGTTCGGAGACAAATATACCATTTCTCTGGGTGATGTAAATGATTCTCCACTGAGAATAAAAATTATTTGATTCAAACAAATTTTGTTTAAATCAAACTTAAAATATCTTTGCTATACGCAGTCAAACATATTTAAGTTTAATTCAAACATATTTTCTATGATTCAGTTTAAGAGATTGTATTTTGAAATCAAACATAATTTGTGATTGATTTTAAATTATCTGTAATAAACTTTTAAGTTTGATTCAAACATAAAATTTTTAAACATAATTTTTGTTTTATTATTTTTTTATTTAAATTAAGTATAATGTTTTCTCAGTGTCCTGAAAGGCACCTGTTTTTTTCCAAAAACTAAAAAAAATAATTTTTACATTTTCTGAATTTTTTTGTCATTGGTAGGTTTTAAATACGTTTAAAGTAAAAAATCTGAGTTGCGCAAAATTAATTTTCAAAAATAAGCCTTCCAGCATCATTTTAATATTAAGTGTTTTGAAGGTTAAATATACTGTAATCAATATTGGGATTTTTGTAAAAAAATTCCTTTTAAATTTAATTTCTTTAATTTATTAAACTTTTAATATTTTTAAATTTTATCATCCAATAATTTTTTATTATTTTATTATCCAATTATAATTTAATGAATTCTGTATTTAATAATTTATTCATAACTATTTTATCTTTTCAAAAATAACTAGTTCATATTTTTTTATATTGAACGAAAAAAAATTGTAATGAATTTTTAATTTATTATTTTAAGTTCAAAACTGAATATTTTCTTTAAAAAAATTTTATTTTTAATTATAATTTTGTTATTTATCTAACTTTCTACTTGATATATTATATTTTAAAAAATTAAAAATATTTTATTTTAAATGTAACGGAAAATTTTTTTATAATTCAAGGGTTAGGTATTTGAAAATAGTTATTAAAAAATTAAAAACAAAACAATAACGCTCATCAAATATGAAAAAGGCTTCGGAAATGAATAGTTTGTCAAATGAAAAATTCACATTTCTATTAAATTTAAAAATATTGAAACACAATTTAACAAATCTTTTGGGCTACAACTTCAAATATTTATATATAGATTGACAGATAGATGAATTTGAATTTTTACTCCCATTGCCAGTAATTTTTAATAATTTATTTAAAAAAGTTCTTTTGTTTTATTTAAACTAAATATAAGTGAAAAATAAACGGTAGATTTTGAGTTTCAATTTGATATATATTAAGACTATATTACAAAATTTTTAATTATATTAAAAAATAATTTAAAATATGTATCATATTTAACCAAAACCAAAATTAAATAAATTTTTTTACTGAGAAAAAGTTGAAATTTTAATTTTTAACATTACAAGATTTTGAAAATTTTGTTCAAAAATGTAGAAAATAACTTTGAAACTTTAGTTACCAATTAGTAGAGCATTAAAAAACGCTTCGATTGGCATATTTTTGAAGCAAATTTGATTAGAAATAAAGAAGTTATTGATATTTTCAAAAACAAATTGTGAAGGAAATTTTTTTTTAATGTGGAAGTATTAAATAAAGAGAAAAAAATATTACAGCAATTGAGAATAATTGATCAAAATTTGTACTTTATTATAAAAAAAACAGTTGTTTTCCCTCTCTTTTTCTTTCTTTCCCTCTCTCTTTTTCTCTGTGTTTCTCTCTCTTTCACTCTCTTTTTCTCTTTGTTTCTCTCTTTTACTCTCATTTCTCTCTCTTTCTCTCTCTGTTTCTCTCTGTTTTCTCAAATGTAACAAATAAAAAAGTTTTTTTTTTAATTAAAGTTAACGATGACTCCTCTTGATCCTCAAGAAACAGGGAATGCATTCTCCCCCCCCCCTCTCTCTCTCTCTCTCTCTTTCTCACTTTATGTCCTTCTTTCTATTTTTTCCCCCTTTGAGTCTTTCTTCTCTCATATTCTTATTCTTTCATTTTTCTTTATAAAGGAAGAGCTTACGGTTTTCTTTTGAACAATTAACTGCTTGACATTTCATTGTGACTGGCAAATAATGCTAGTGATTAAAATTACTCCTTTTCCTCCAGTTACGCATTTCCGTTTCTCTTTCTCTCCTTTTTTTCCTCTATATTCTTTCATTTCATAAAGGAAGAAAACATTTTTTTTTGTTTTGTTATTAAAATCACTTTTTCAAAGGTGTTTAAAAAAAAGGGGGATAATTTTATATTTGTATAATGGGGCAGTGTTTAAAGTATCATTAGTCAGCATTAGCATTATTCTTGGAATGATTAAAATTGGCAATAAAATTATTTTAAGAGCACGATTTTTTTTTAATAATGATGAAATTTTAAAAAAATGGGTATGATTGAGTTGAATAGTTTCATTAAAAATTTTTTTAAAATATTGTTGAATTAATCTGGTGATTTTTAAAACGACTTTAAAGCACTTTCAAGAATATAGTAGTTTTAGAAATCACTAGTTGCTGTTATTATTCTATATTATTGTACTACTGCTAGATGCTTTTAACTAGTAATTTTTATAAACACCACTGCATTGAACTAGTAATTTTAAGTACTATTATTTTTCTAAATTAGTAATTTTCATTCTCTTTTAAACTAGTAGTTTTTAAAATAAAATTGTCTTAAACTAGTAGTTTAAAAAAAATGTTTTAAACTAGTGATTTTAGATACTACTATTGTTAAAAAATTGAACTTCTAGTAACTAGTAGTTTTTAAAATACAATTGTCTTAAACTAGTAGTTTTTAAAATACAATTGTCTTAAACTAGTAGTTTAAAAAAAAATGTTTTAAATTAGTGATTTTAGATACTACTATTGTTTAAAAATTGAACTTCTAGTAACTAGTAGTTTTTAAAATACAATTGTCTTAAACTAGTAGTTTTTTAAAAATAAATAATGTTTTAAACTGGTGATTTTAGATACTACTATTGTTTAAAAATTGAACTTCTAGTAACTAGTAGTTTTTAAAATACAATTGTCTTAAACTAGTAGTTTAAAAAAAATGTTTTAAACTAGTTGTTTTTAAAATAAAAATTGTTTTAAACTAGTAGTTTTAAAAAATAAATGTTTTAAACTAGTTGTTTTTAAAATACAATTGTTTTAAAATAGTTATTTTTAAAATACAATTGTATTACACTAGTAGTTTTTTTAAAAATTCAATTATTTTAAACTAGTAGTTTTTAAGAATTCAAATGTTTTAAACTAGTAGTTTTTAAAATACTATTATTTTAAACTAGTAGTTTTTAAAATACTATTATTTTAAACTAGTAGCGTTTTAAAAGACAATTCTTTTAAACTAGTAATTTTTAAAATACCACTATTTTAATTTAAACTAGTGATTATTAATACTATCATTTTTTTCAAGTTAATGATTTTTAAAACTACTACTACTTATTTAAAATTGAAACTCTTTTAAACTAGTGATTTTTTTAAGCTTTTGGGTAAAACTAGTAGTATTTTAAACTATTGTTGATTAAAACTAGTAGGTTTTGCTAATCATTACGTATTAAAACTAGTTGTTTTTAGAAATAAATTTTTTTTAAAGTGTAGATTTAAAACTTTTTATATTTAAATTTATTTTTCTTTGAAAAATTTTGAAACAATATTAAACTAGTAGTTAAAAAAATGGAATTTCGAAATTAATTAAAAATTTTCTTAGTTAAATTAATTTTTATTTAAAAAAATGTAAAACAATACTGAACTAGTAATTAAAAAACTATTTTAAAATTAATTTAGTATTTTCCTAATGAGATTTATAGTTATTTAAGAAATTTTGAAACAATACTAAACTAGTAGTTAAAAAGAAGTATTTTGAAATTAATTTAATTTTTCTTATTTAAATTTATTTTTACTTAAGAAATGTAAAACAATACTAAACTATTTGTTAAAAAAATTATTCTTAAATTAATTAAAAACTATTTTATTCAAAATTTTTCTGTATTAAAAACATTTACAAAAATATACTAAACATAATAATTATAAAAATGTACATATACATTTTATACCAAAAACACTGTTGGCTTACAAATTACCAATGATAATTACAAAGAAAAGTTGCTTTTTTTACTTTAGTAATAGTTCTATTGTATATTCCATTTATTCTTAATTCGCTCTATAAATAAATTTATAAAAAAGAAAGAGCACATTTAAATATTTCACAATCTAAAAGCTCATAAACATTTTTTTGTTTTTTTTTTGCCTTTTTTGTTTGTTAAATTCTCTGGATTTTCAAAGGCAAAAAAAAATACAATTGATAATCTTTTTGTCGCAAAAAAAAAACCCCCACGCTGTGTTGGATGATGGACGAAAAAAAAAATTTGTTGAAAGCTGTTGAAAGCTCTCTAAGCTCTAAAAAGTCAAGTTAAAACTCGACAGACTTCCTGGACTCATTTTAAAGCTGAATTTTACATTTTTAAAGCTCTTTCGACAATTAAGCATTGAATTGTAAATTTTATTTGGAAAAACAAGTATGAAATTGAAACAAATTCACATGAGAATGATATTACATATATATATATATATATATATATATATATATATATATATATATATATATATATATATATACGCTTAATTTGTTAAAAATTGAAAAATGAATTTATTTCTAAATTGAAAAAAATCGTTTGTTTCAATATAAAGCAAATTACACTCAAAGAAATTATTTTATTAAAAAAAATTATTTTATTAAAGAAATTTTTTTATTAAAAACATTTTTTTATAATTAATATTTTTTAATTAATAAAAAAACATTTTTACTTGGAAACAATTTCGATTGCAAAATTTTTAATCTAAAAAGGAGTTTAATTAAAAAATAATTTTTTTATTGTGAAGTAATAAAAAATTGTTTTAAATACGATTTTTTATGTAACAAAAATATAATATGTGATTTATTACTGACGAAATGTATCAATTTAAAAATTTAATTACACATAATTTTTATTTGGTTTCTCCTGTATTATGAATTTTATTTATAATTATTTTTCGTTTTATCAAAAAAAGAAAAAAAGAAAAAACAAAATGGAGAAAAATCCCTCAGAAAATCGCATTTGGTTGGAGAAAAATAATAAATAAATACTTTAAATCAACACGATTGATACGATAGATATCAATTCATATAATTTTTTTTTCTTCCATTCTCCTTTTTTTTATTGCGGAGAAAATAAAACATCTTCTGAAAATATATACTGCATGAGCTCAGCTAAATTGGATCAGTAAATATTGGATCAAATTAATAGCATTATATATATATATATAGATATTTGCTTCAAATTCTTGAATCAAATATTTCCCTTAGAGATTAATATCTCATTCTTATAGTTAAAAGTCATTGTTTATTTTGACAAAATATTTCTATAAATATTTACACTCAATGTTTATTCTTCTTATACTTGATAATACGAACTTTTTAATTATTGTCCTTTTTATTATTTTTCTATTATTATTTTTAATTTCAGTTTTTAATTCTTATTACTATAAAATATTAATTATTATTATTAAAAAATAATAATTGTTATTCTTATAAAAAATTAATAATTATTATTCTTTTAAAAAAATAAATTATTATAATTATAAAATATTAATTATTATTATTAAAAAATAATCATTATTATTCTTATAAAAAATTAATTATTATTAAAAATTTATAATTATTGTTCTTTTAAAAAAATAAATTATTATTATAAAATATTAATTATTATACTAATTAATTAATAATATATTAATTTATTCATTAATCAATATCACTGTTAAGTTAAAAGTATCAAATTGACAAACGAATTGGTACCAAAAATGTGAATCAAGTAAAAAATTGATCAAGATTTTTGTCGTCAATTAGATTCACTTTAGTGTCAATTTGATTCTTTCAAGAAAACTGTAATTGTTAATAATATAAATATTGTTAATAATATAAATATTGATAATAATAGTAACTAATTAAGACTATAATAAAATAATAATAATAAGGCTAATATTATTATTATTATTATTTTTATTATTATTAGTATTAATTATTATTATTTATAATCTTTTATTATAATTACTTTTTTCTTTATTTTTTGCTTTTTTTACAATTATTATTATTTAGTTACTATTATTATCATTAAAGAGGAAAATATTCGTCGATTTTTAATTTGCAACAATAGTGTTATGGCACTTTAAAATAATCTTGTGTTTTTGTCATGTTGAAATTCACCGTTTTCATCTCTTGTGATTTAATATTGCGAAATTGGTTATATTGAGTGTACTCGGCACGTATAACGTGTAAAATGCAGAGGCTGGACATGTGTCACGATTGAAATCTAGATAGAATTTTAAAAAAATTTTACATATAGATTGAAAGTTTCATTAATGAAAAATTCCCATTGTTTGTTATTCCAAAAAAAAAGAAGAAGCAAAAAAAAAAAATTTCGGATAGTTTTCTAATTTTTCCCTCTTTGATTTTTCATCAAAAAAAAAAGAAAATCTTATTTGAAAAAATAATTCTACATTTAGTAGTGTTTAGTCTTTATTTTTCTCTTCTCAGTTTAAAAAAAAGTTGCAAATAATAAAATCTTATTTGGAAAAATAATTCTACATTTCGTAGTTTAGTCTTTATTTCTCTCTTCTCAGTTTAAAAAAAAAAGTTGCAAATAATTTCAATCAAACTTTTCGGAAGCATATATGAGAATAATTTTTTTCCCGTTCTTTTTTTTTTTTTTTATTTTATATCATAAAGGGCAAAAGAGAGATGAACAACAATGGAGATGAACTTGTCGGAAAAAGTTCTCCTTCATTACTGTCAGTAAAATACCGACAAGATGCCTCGGGAGCAAAGTTCCCTTTTGTATATGAACCCCAATATCTAATCAATTTTGGAACAAAATATTTCAATTACACCCTTCCCATTTATGGTTGATGCCCTTGAAAAAAAAATTTTTTTTTTTATTCTCTGAATTAAATTACCTGCCAGTCGTCGTTGCGAAACGCTACTGATTACTGCCCAAGGGCTTCAACTAAAAATCCACCCCTGAGTTTGGCACTAAATTTTTTTTTTCCTGGCCTCGGTCTTTTTCTCTAAAAAAGAGAGAGAGAGAGAGAGAGTAACAACAACACGGCAGTATGGTTAATACTCACTCTCGCGATCGACTGGCGGTTTTTTTTTTTTTTTTGGATAGGTAACAGAATAAAAAAAAAAAAAAAAAATTCATGGCGCCAGAATGAAATTGACCGGACAGTGTTGCGTGGTATAAACGGCAAATGCATTCTATTTCCGCGGACAGAGAAAGACTGACGCCAGCGTTAATGAAACTTTTTAATCGCCGGGGGCTACTTTTCCTGATGTATAAAAGTGCAGAAACAACAGGGAGAGAGAGAGAGAGAGATGAATATATATATAAACACACAACAGGCACAACTATGGCTACAAATAAGCATTCATGCGCGGTTTTTGCTCTGCTAAGCGTATGCACGTAAAGGTCGAAATTAAAATAAAGGAGCACAGACCAGAAACGGAAGGAAAAATTATAGAATTGCTCCTCAGCCACACCGCGCGCACTTTCTCCCTCCTATTTTTCACTTCAGTCGTGAGTCACCGTACTATTTTCTCAAGCAAAAGAAGAAAGGAAAAAAAAAATTCTTTATACACACTATTCTACGTACATTCTTTGCTTAAATTTATGTATATTAATTTTAGCGACATTTTCTTTCATTTCTTAAATTTCAAAAAAAAAAAAAAAAAAAAAAAAAAATACTTAGTAATACAGTCTCCGTTTGCTTTATTCTCACAATTATAATTTTAATCAACTAATTTTTCTATTTTCTTTTTTAATTCTTTATTTTTTGAACAAAATGAAACTCTGGAAGTAAATGAGACCAAATAAGGAGTTTGAAAATTCGCGCCTTTTTTGAAATAAGCGCCGTATGCGCCATCTGTGTCCCTAGAACGAAAAAGACGGAGAATAGGGAAAAAAACCTAGGGAAAAACGTAACAGTCTTTACAGGGAATTTAGGAAAAGAAATTTAAAATTTAGTCTGGAAAAGTTGAATTTGTCAGAGAAATCTGGGAAAAATCAGGCAATTTTATTAAAAGTACAAGAAAAAAATTATGTTTTTAGAATTTGTGAGGAAATTTTGAATTTTTGTGTCTATTTTGCTTGTCTTATAAAACTATGAAATTGCCACGAATTCTAATGTAAAACATTTAATTTTTTTTCTATTTTGATAATAATTTCTTTATAAATATATAGTGAAACTAAACTTAAATTTAAATTTTATTACAGTAAACTAATTAAAGAATTATTTTATAATTTAATTTTGTAATACTTTTACAATATTCTGCAATAAAAATGAAAAAATAATTTTATTTAATAATAATAATAACAATTTTTTTTATACATAAAAAAAATTTTTAAATAGAGTTGCATTTCGACTGATTCGAGTGTAACTTAATTGGTAAAGAACTTTCATAAAATTATTACTTATAAATTCTTAAATAAATCATTTTTTTTAAATATTTCAAAACTAATTGAATTTTTAAATAATTTCGTTTACAATTTTCAAAGAATATAATTATAAATTTTTAAAGAGCTTAAATTGTTTTAAAATATATTAATTATTCAAATTCTTTTTTAATTAATTAAATTTTTTAGAATAGAAATTAAATGTTAAAAATATTGGATTTATAGAAGAATATTAGTTGAAAATACTTTAAAAAAATTGAATTTGGAATGGTTAGAAATAATTATAAAAATTTAATTATTTTCCAAAGTAATAACATTAATTTCTGGCAGAAATTCAATTACGTTTAAATTTTTTTTTCAATTTTCGTCAAAATTTCAATTTTTTTTAATAATTAAAATCCTTCTCTGAAAATTCAATTATTTTCAAAAAATTTCGTTAATTCAATGATTTTCAATAAATATAATAATTTAATAAACTTTTCTAAAAGAATTCAATTGTTTAAACAAAATTTTGTGAAAAAAATTCTACGTAATTGTTTAAATATTTTTATAAATAATGAAAATTTTACAGGCAATCAATTATTTACAATTTTTTTTTAATAATTTCTACGCAATAATTCAATTATTTTTATAAATAATGAATCTCGTCGCAGAATTTTCAGTAAAATTGAAGAATTTTTAAAAAATTTCAACTAAAATTCGACAAGAAAATTTAATTATTTAAAAATTTGTTGATATATTTTTATAAGAATTCAATTCTAAAAAACATTGAATTATTCAATAAATTATTTAGTTTTGTATTTGAATAATTGAATTTCCTTTGAATTTTCTAATAAAAATTGATTTCAAAATAATTTTTTAGTTGAAATTTCTGCCAATAAATTAATAATTTATAATAGTAGAAGCATTATAAAGTAAATTTTTAAAAAGAAATTATTCTTGAAAAGGTTTCAAATTAAAATCTTCGAAAATTTGAACTTTTAATACAATATTATTTTTATTTTGTCTTATTTTATTTAATTTTAGTTTTCGTTGTTATTAATTTTTCATTTATTATTCATATTTATTAATTTATAAATTTGAATCAAATTCCTCGAAGAATGCAATTATTCATAAAAATTTCAATTCAAATTCGTCGAAGGAATTCAAATATTAAAAAAATTGTTAATAAAATTCTTTATGAAAATTAAGTTTTACGAAACATTCAATTATTCAGTGTATATTTTATTTTTGTATTCAATAAATTGAATTTCTCATAAAAAATTTATTTAAAATTGAATTTTAGTGCAAATTTTAGATAACAATTGAATATAAAAAGTATTATAACATAAAATTTTAGAAATAATTGAATTCTAAAATGGTTTCAAATTAAACAAACTGTATACTGTATTAAAATCTTTGAAAATCGAAGTTTTCCATACTTGTTGCTAATAATTTGGTATAATAATTTTTTTGAAAAAAGTTTCATTTAATTTTTTCAAATTGTATTAAGTTTTTATTTCAAATAAATTTTAATTAAAGAAGTGCCAAATAATCGATAAAATTGTGTAAAATTGAATTTTTGTAAACAAGTGAATTTGAAAAATTAGCAAAGAATTTTACGAAAATTATTAAAAATACTTGATTTAAAGAAGAATTTTAGTAAAAAATTTTAAAAAATAATAATTCTATTGAAATGATGAGAATAATTCGAAAGAAGTTGCAGTTAACAATATTCTTCTATTATAAAATAATATCATCACTCGCTCAAGTTTAATTATTATACAACATGAAGAAATTAAATCAAAATTAAATTTACAATTGAAAATAAAATAAAAAATTGAATAAATTAAAATTAAAAGTTAAACTCAAGTTAAAATTACATTTTTTTTGTTTTATTACAATATTATTATACCGTGTTTATTTTCAAAAAGGTTTGAATTTAAAATTTTCGAAAACCTTAATTTCTTTTAAAAAATAATAATTAAATATTTATTTAAATACGAAGATATTGATGCTTTCGAATAATTTTATATTTACTAAAAATTGATTAATAAATCTATTAGAGAATTTTCTTTACTATTCTTCTAATTTTTAAAGTGAATCAGAATATTGTTATTTTTAATAATATTTAATAATATTAATTATACACTGAAAAAAAAAATTCATTTGATTCAAATAACCGATTATTTGACTATTATCAAATAAATATTTACTTGAATCAAATAAATATTTACTTGAATCAAATAAATATTTACTTGAATCAAAAATTTTTTATTTGAATCAATTAAATAGTATTTGCTTTAAATACTGAAATATTTGATTCAACTAAAAATTATTTGATTCAAGTAAATATGTGACGCGCTCCGAAGAAAGGTACCTAAGAAGCAAACGAATTAGGGTAGTATTAGATTTCTCTTGATTAAAAGTTTATTTTTTATTATTTGAATTTAAAACCAATTTTTATTGAATATTTTGAATATAATGAAGACTTGAAGATTTATAAATTTTAATTAATAATTGATTTTCTTTCTGTATTTTTACTTGAAAAATTAAAAACATAACCTCAAATTTTTTGCTTCTTAGGTACCTTTCTTCGGAGCGTGACACATATTTATTTGATAATAGTCAAATAATCGGTTATTTGAATGAAATAAATTTTTTTCCAGTGTAATTATTATTATAATTATTATTATTATTATTATTATTATTATTATTATTACTGTAATTATTTATTTATTTAATACAATTTTTATTTTTTTATATTGTTATTTTCAAGATGAGGGGATCGGTAAAAAATTTGGTCTCGAAATAAAGGAAAAGTTAGGAAAAAACAAAATTGCTTTTTTTGCCAACTCTGATATTGCGCATCTCCTGCGGCAAAATTGCTTCTGGTTAACTTAATAATTAATTAGTAGATTAAAAAGAAAAGGCGCGGTAAATTTAAAAATCGTAATAGTGACTAATGCAGGCTATGCAACGAATTATTTTCCCCTCCCTCTCTCTCTCCTCCTCTTTCCTCTGGACAAATGAAAAGGGAGAAGATAATTTCTTACGTTGGATGTCGAGAAAGAAGAATCTGAGAATTCTTTTGAAGTTTTGTCTTACATGCGCACGTATATAAATATATATATATAGAAAACAAACACTACCTTGAGAATTTTCCACGCACCTTGAAAGTGATGAAAGATATCGCGTTTCCCCGAGACGCGCAAAATAATTAACTGCCTGTCAGTGGAAATTTAAGAACGTTTGTTTTACTTAAGAAACGCGGCTACAAGCTTAACTCTCCCAACAATTTCTCAGTGTATACACTGTGAACGAGAGAGAGAGAGAGAGAGAGAGCGCACGCTCAGGAGAAAATATAATCTGATATCTTATTAGCTTATGCACTTTCAGGATTTATTACTGACTTTCAGACGAAGATTCTCTCTTTCTCTCTCTCTCTCTGTCTTTCTCTTGCTCTCGAGCTCTCTTTCTCACTTTTCGAGTCGTGTTGATTCTTCTCGCCCAGGTTTTAACGAAATACCAATATTACATTGAGGTGAACGTTTGCCACCAGCACGAACTCTTCCAACTTCCAAACTTTATGTTCTTGTAGTAAAACGAGTCGTAAAATCGTTTCGTGATTGCGGAATGATCGTTTTTCTCGCAGTCACGTCAAAATTTGTTTATAGACTTACTTTTATGCACTGCCATCGATTTTTTCCCTCCATCTCATCATTTTCCAATCAAATGGTCGGTGAAAAAAAAAATCATTGATTTTAGGGTCTAAATTTTATCGTGAAATCTATTTTTCCTTTTTTTCAGTGTTTTGTTATGAGACATTTTTTTTCTCCTGATTTCTAGCTTTTTTTTTACTTTGCAGGGGAATTTTTATTTCTTTTATTATACTAGGTATTATTTTATATTATGATGTACTATTTTACTGCTAATTTGTATTATGTTGTACTATTTTACTACTATTTTGTATTATTCTGTACTATTTTACTACTATTTTCCATCAAAATTTGTTAATTTACTACTATTTTGTATTATTCTGTACTATTTTCCTACTATTTTCCATCAAAATTTGTTAATTTACTACTATTTTGTATTATTATTCTGTACTATTTTCCTACTATTTTCCATCAAAATTTGTTAATTTACTACTATTTTGTATCATTCTGTATTATTTTTAAGAGTTCGCTAATGAATTTTCAATTTTTTTCTGTTACAGGTAAGAAAAATATACTTTTCGACAAACTGAGAATTCGTGAGTACGAAAATATAAGATTTTACATATTGAATGAGACTAAAATTAATTTTTCCAATTTTTTGTTCGAATTTTGAAGCAGATTTCTGAATTACCGACCATTAAGGCTGAAATTTTGTTTAAATTAACAGATTTCTAGGCGAGATGTCTTCAAATTTATCGCATTATTTATTCAAGTAACTTCCAATCTTAATGCCTCTACTATTCTTTCACTTACTTATCAAAAAAAAAATTCGAATCATCAATAAATGAATTGTAGTCAAATTCCTGAATTATCGACACTAAATTCTACCGTCTTTCCCCAAAGTTTTACAATATATTTTCAAGTTTTTGTCAATCATTTTTTAAATTAACATACAAACGAAATACCACTGCTATTTGCCGCTATAATTTGTTTACTAATTTAATGATTTTTTTCATTTTAGTCGACTTTCCGAATTATCGACAGAAAATTCAGTCATTTTTCTCGAAAACTTGACGAGATATTTTCAAGTTTTTCGTACTATTTATTCACTTAATTTCCTAACTAAAGGCCTCTACTAGTTTTTAACGAATTTAAGGACTAATTTTTTTGAAATCCTTAAGAAAAATCAAATATCTGTATTACCGACTTAAAATTCTACTGATTTGCTCAAAAAGTTTACGGGATATTTTCAAGTTTTTGGTATTATTCACACGGTTAAGTTTCAACTAAAGGTCTGTACTATTTTTTCCTAGTTTAACTATAAGATTTTCTGAATTTCGATTTTTTGAATTACCGACACTAAATTCTTGCTGTTTTTCTCGAAAACTTGACGAGATTTTTTCATGTTTTTCGAACTATTTATTCACTTAATTTCCTAACTAAAGGCCTCTACAAGTTTTTAACAAATTTAAGTTAACATTTTTTGGAAATCCTTAAGAAAAATCAAAATTCTGTATTACCGACACTAAATTCTAGCTGTTTTTCTCAAAAACTTGACGAGATATTTTCAAGTTTTTTGTACTATTTATTCACTTCATTTGAGAATTAAAGGCCTTTACTATTTTTTGACAAAAAGTACAAATTTTTTTGAAATCCTTAAGAAAAATCAAATTTCAGAATTACCGATAGAATATTCTGCCGATTTTCTCGATAAGTTTATTAGAGGTTTTAATGTTTTTGGTATTATTCACACGGTTTAGTTTCAAACTAAAGGCCTCTATTATTATTTCCTAGTTTAACCATAAATTTTTTAAATTTTCTTTAAGTAGTCGATTTTCTAAATTACCGAAACTAAATTCTGCCGTTTTTCTCGAAAGCTTGACGAGATATTTTCAAGTTTTTCGGTTTATTTATTTACTTAATTTCCTAACTAAAGGCCTCTACTATTTTTTCCTGGTATAACCAAAAAATTTCTGTAATTTTCCTTAAGTAGTCGAATTTCTGATTTACCAACACTGAATTCTGTCGTTTTTCTGGAAAATTTTACGCAGTATTTTCAAGTTATTGGAATTATTCACTCGGTTACGTTTTAGACTAAATCCCTTTACTATTTTTTCCTTGTTTAATTATAAAATTTATTGAATTTCCATTAAGTTGTCAAGTTTCTCAATTACCGACACTAAATTCTGCCGTTTTTCTCGAAACCTTGACGAGATATTTTCAAGTTTTTCGGTTTATTTATTTACTTAATTTCCTAACTGAAGGCCTCTACTATTCTTTCCTGGTATAACTAAAAAATTTCTGGAATTTTCGTTAACTAGTCGAATTTCTGACTTAACAACACTGACTTCTGCCATTTTTCTCGAAAACTTTGCGCAATATTTTCAAGTTTTTGGTATTATTCACACGGTTAAGTTTCAAACTAAAGACCTCAACTATTTTTTCCTAGTTTGACAATAAAATTTCTTGAATTTTCATTATGTAGTCAAATTTTTCAATTACCGACACTAAATTCTGCCGTTTTTCTCGAAATTTTTAAGCGATTTTTTCAAGTTTTTGGTATTATTCACATCGTAATGTTTCAACCTAAAGGCCTCTACTATTTTTTTCAGCTAATTTAACTATACAATTTTTTGATTAATGCATTTTTTTTCATTTTATTCTCAATTTTCATTAACTAGTCGAATTTCTAAGTTACCGACATAAAGAGTGTGAAAAAAGAAATTAGAAATAAATTTTCGACAAAATTAAAAGAATTTTTTTAGCGAAATATTAAAGATCAAAGAAATACACGAGAATTAATATCATCTAAACGATTTATAATTGAAAAATCACTAAATTTTTCGGAGTCCAAAGTAAATCTGAGTTGATCAGCTGGACGTATTAAATCCGCGTTGTTAAATAAGAAGGCAGCTCTTAATTAAAGTGTAAGCCATCGTAAGACTCTTAATTCTGCCAATAAAATGCTCGTTGCCGGGCGTGTAGGCTCCATTGATGTCACTATTAAAGGCGCACACCACCTGAGCCCACGGGGAAAATAAGTAAATAATAGATAGAGGGGAGGAGTACCCACTCTCTTTGTAGCCCTTTTTTTTCTTCTTCATTCTTTTTTTTCCTTCCTTCTTTCTTTCTTTCTTTCTTTTTTCTTCTTTGCTCTTTGTTACCCGTCTTGCCAGTCTTGAAGAGTAACTCTGCCTTTGGTACTTGAGCACTACCATTATTAGGACGCACCCTCGAGCACGCCACTGCATTCAGAGCACGTTCACCGACGTATTATGTCATAAAATTAGAAAAGTGATACGATTTAGAGACGATAAAATCGACAACAGGCATTTTATTCTTCATTCTTTTCCAGTTACCTTCCCCATTATGAACGCCATTGTAAATGTATTTTACAGGAGCAATTTTTCAAGTATTTCTCCTCTTTTTTTTTCATCTTAAATCCACCCTCAGAGTTTAATATTATTTTTTTTTTTTTTTTGCTTTTTACTATATTTTTTCAGCTATTTTTTTTTTTTTTTTTTTTTTTTTGAAAAACGGAATGACGCTGAAATAGTATTTCTTTTCGAATGGAGAAAAATAACCGTGTGCGCGAACTTTCGACCGAGAATATTCGCGGTTTAGCAATTTAATTAAAGAGGTTCCCACTGTGCCGAGTTTTAGAAAGTTAAACTTTCGGTTGCTAAACTTCGAAAAACTGGAACTTACGCTTTTGAATTGGCACTTGGAGTTTGAAATTGTAGACGTTGAGAATTTTGTGCACTTTCTAAACTCGGCAAAGAGAGAAAGAGAGAGAGAGAGAGTAAGTTGAATTTGCTGTAAGAAAATTAACTAAAGATGAGTGTGTGTCATTCAAACAGTAATAAATTAAATTCAATTTAAAAGGAAATTAAATACGCTGGGCTAATTCATGTGCAGAGAATGAGAGCAAGAGAGAAAGAGAGAAAAAAAACCGCTTATAAATCGCTTTTATGAGTATAGTGATTAATGCACTTGTTATTACAACAGAGTTCCTTTTAATATTGTAACTTTAGAATCGAGACGCTATGACGACGCATTTATTTTCGTTGGTATAAAAAGACACAGCAAACAGAGTGAACATTGTTTGCTCCTCATCATATAGACGAACGTGATAAATGTAAATTCAGATTAATCAAAATTAAACGAAATGTTTTATCATTCGTAGAATTATTATGAGTGTTTTGTTTGAGAACCAACTTTTTTAATGATTGAGAAAAATATAAAAAACAGTTTAGTATATTTAAAAAATAATTTGCTTCTAATTACTCTCAATAATACACAATAATTGCGAAAAAAAGATGGAATATTAGTTTTTTCCAATAATTCTGCACGATTTCTCGAAAATAAGAAACGGTTTCTTGCATTTTCCCCCTGAATTCGTGTATTTCACCTGTAAACTATGTTCCACAACTTTTTTTCCCAAATTCAGAACGAAAAATCCATTCATATTTGCTAATTTCTACATTACCGACACTACATTATGTCATTTTGCTCAAAACCAGTACGAGATTTTTAGAAAATTTTTCTACCATTCACACTATTAGTTTCCAGACTATGTGCCTCTACTATTATTAAAGAATTTTAGGTCAAAAATTAATTTTAAAAAACTTATATTATTTTTTTAAATTTTTTGTAAACTTAAAGCGTTGCTATCTTTTCTGCAAATTTTCCAACTAGGTGTAACAAATTAAAATTCAAAAAAATAAAAACAATTCCTAATTTCTCTAATAATTAAAAACAAAATCTCTCCCCTTAACGCATTTGCATTCCATTTCTTTATTTTCAAGAAACGCGCGCACGAGGAATAAATTAAAATATAAAAAATGCAAATAACGCAAAACAGAAAGAAAAGAAAGTTTTTTGCATGTACAGTTTTGTCCAAAAAAAAGAAAGAAAAAAGCAAGTTAAATTCTATTTTGTTTCTCTATGGAAAGTATAAATAAAATATTCTCTGAAAATTGGACTTTTTTTACAAAAAAAAAGAAGGAGAAAAATGAAATTAATAAAGAATAAGGGAAAAGAATGTTAAAAAGGATATTTTGAAACACTGTTAGATATAATATCTGGGGAATTTGAGATCAGTGAGATAGAGAAAGAAAGAGAGAGAAAAAGAGAGTGAGAGAGAGAAAAGAGAAGGGGGGATGGGAAGGTTGGAAAAGCTCTCTCAAGGGGGCATGAGAGAAAGAGAGAGAGAGCTGCTTGGGTCGAGGGTGACTCTACAACACATTTTAACTATCCAAATATAAGTTGAAGGTGGTACACCTTCCGCCTTTACTATTCGTAACGAAACTCTTCCCAGCGGTTCCGTGCAGACTTGTATTTATATGCAAATGTGCGCGTGGCCAAAGCCGAACTAGAAACTTTTGATCTCGCGCGATATCCTTAACCAAGCCAAAAGCATCATGCTCTGAAGGAAAATTGTTGCATGCAAAAAGGAAACAAATGCAACAACATTCCGGCATTAATCAACTTGTTTCTTGACACAAGAGCCTCGACAAGTCCCTCAGAGGAGCAACATTCAAAATACATAATGAGAAAATTCTCTTTTTATCCCAACATTTTTTTTTTTATTAATTTTACTCTCCTTTTTTGTTCTCTGAAGAAAAATTTTTCTCTTTGATTCTGGAAATAATTTAAATTTTTTTCTGTACAATATAAATATGTGACACAGGTGACAAATGTTATAGAATATCTTTAATTTTCATTAAGTATGCTTTGACTTTTGAGTTATCGACAGAAAATTCTGCAGATTTTCTCGAAAAGTTTACTAGAAATTTTCAAGTTTTTGGTATTACTCACACGGTTTGGTTCTAAACTAAAGGCCTTTACTATTTTTTCTACTAATTTAACTATAAAATTTTTTTAATTACTGTTCAGTAGTCGAATTTCTGAATTACCGACACTAAATTCTTTTCTCGAAAACTTGACGAGAAGTTTTCAAGTTTTTTTTATTTATTGATTAGCTTAATTTCCAAACTGAAGACCTCTACTATTCATTCACATTTTTTAGTACAATTTTTCTTTAAATCCGTTAAAATAAACCAATTTTCTGAGTTACCGACCATTATGGCTGAAATTTTGCCTAAACTAACATATTTCTAGGCGAGATGTTTTCAAAATTTATCGCATTATTTATTCTATTAACTTCCAGTCTTAATGCCTCTACTATTCTTTTACTTACTTATCAAAAAAAAAATCGAATCATCAATAAATGAATTGTAGTCAAATTCTTGAATTATCGACACTAAATTCTACCTTCCTTCCCCAATGTATTACAAGATATTTTCAAGTTTTTGTCAATTATTTTTTAATTAAGGTGCAAACTTAATACCACTGCTATTTGCCACTATAGTTTTTTTCCTAATTTGACGATTTTTTCATTTTCGTTAAGTAGTCGATTTTCTGAATTACCGACAGAAAATTTATTCGTTTTTCTCGAAAACTTTACGAGATATTTTCAAGTTTTTTGATTTATTTATTCACTTACTTTCCTAGCTAAAGGCCTCTACTATTCTTTTACAAAGAGTAGAAATTTTTTCGAAATATGTCAGAATAAATAAAATTTCAGAATTACCGACAGGAAATTCTGTCGTTTTCCACGAAAACTTGACGACATATTTTCAAGTTATTCCAAATATTTATTTTCATAATTTGAGAACTAAAGGCCTCTACTATTCTTTAACAAATGAAGTACATGTTTTTTTGAAATCCTTAAGAAAAATTTAAATTTCAGAATTACCGACAGAAAATTCTGCCAATTTTCTCGAAAACTTTAGGAGATATTTTCAATCCTTTTGTATTAATCGCTGAGTGAAGTTTCGAACTAAATGCCGCTACTATTTTTTCTGCCAAATTAACTATAAAATTTTTTGACTTTTCGTTAATTAGTGGGATTTCTGAATTGTTGACACTAAATTCTGCCACTTTTCTCGAATAGTTTACGCCATATTTTCAAGTCGTTGGTATTATTCACACGGTTAAGTTTCAAACTAAAGGCCTCTACTATTTTTTTCTGGTTTAACTACAAAATTGCTTGAATTTTCGTTAAGTAGTCGAATATCTGAATTATCGACACTAATTTCTGCCATTTTTCTCGAAAACTTGAGGAAGTATTTTCAAGTTTTTTGTATTATTTACTAACTTAGTTTCCAAACTAAAGGCCTCTACTATTCTTTTCCAAATAGGAGTAAAAAATTTTTTGAAACCCGCGAAAGTAAATTTCTGAATTACCGACACTAAATTCTACCTACTTTTTTGAAAACTTTACCAGATATTTTCAAGTTTTTCGCATTATTTATTCCATCAATTCTCAAATTAATTGTCCCAACTATTAACGAATGCTACCATAAAATAATCAATAATTAAAAAAAGGACAAAATTTTCGAAAATGATTTTTTTCAAAACAATTATTTTACTTTACTCCCTTTTGGAGGGGTACAAATATTCTCTCACAATTTTTCGCAAGACATTCTCCTCTCGTTCGGCTCCAAAGTTTTATTTAATTGTCTGTTTCGTTAACGAAAAGATTTCCAGTATAAGATATTCTCGTTAGAATTTTTTTTTTTTTTTGAAAAAAAATGAAATCCCTAAAAGAGTAAGTTTTGGCGTCTTTTGCAAATTACAGACTCATTAAAAAGTTTTCGTTGTAAGTTATTTCCCTGGTGTATAATTCTTTCGCGGGACGAGGGAAAAGGAAGTTTTTTTTCTTCGTCATTTTTTTTTTGTTTTTTTTTTGTTTTCATCTAGATTGTGACTCAGACTTGTGATGCGAGAAGAAATATGATAGCGCGCAGTTTTATCGCTGATAAATAGGAATTCTTCACAAGTCCCGACGATAACGTATGAAACTTGTTCGCAACTGCACTGCAATTTTTCCCGTACCTCACGGCCACTTCGGAAATCGTCGATCTTATGAAGGCAATTTGTCGCGATTTTTCTTCTTTCATTCTTGTTTTTCTTTATGAAAACGAAAAAAATAGACAAAGTGAAACCGCAAGCGAGGAGAAAAATTTTCATATATTACCCGGAGAGTGATAATAATAATAATATAAAGTTTGGAGCGTGTTTTTCTTCTCTTCGTATAATGATATCAATATTTCACCGAGCAGTATTAATAAATAAAAATAATTGAAAAATCGTTACAAGGGAAAATAAATACTATTTTTATTAGGATTCAAAAAAAATAATAAAAGCTCGTCTCTATAAAATAAGGAAATGAATATACAGGAAAATAATGTTAATTAGAATAAATATTATTAATACTATTATTACTATTGTTATTATTGTTATTATTATTATTATTATTATTATTATTTTTATTATTATTATTATTATTATTATTATTATTATTATTAAACGAACTTTTATTATTACTGAACCGAGTTTTTTAATAATCAGAGAAAAAAATTGAATAATCCTCATTTATGTTTTCAAAAAAGAAAAAAAATTATTTTACAATTATTAAGAAGACAATAAAATGTCACTTTAATGAGTTACCTGTAATGATGTGACAGTAAACAAGAGGGATAAAAATGTCCTCTTACACTGTGATTTTTCAGCCACAGAATCAAACAGATGGTTTCTCCCGCAAGGCGTAATAGAGAAAAGGAAAAGTAAAATAAAAAAGACAAGGAAAATATCTTTAATAGAATTTTCCTCCTGTTGTGTGTGTGTATGTTTTTTTTTTGCCTCCCCTGAGGGATAGCAGTAAGTAGTGATATTTTTTTTTTGTTGGGCAGGCCATTAGACGCATTTCGCAACCCCAAGATCCTTTATATATGTATCCCTAATGAAATGGAGTCATCCCTAAAAGCGGGACCTTCTATTTCGACCGTTTAAGCTGTGGCTTTGTCCTTAACTTGGATAGCCAATCAGCTCGACGTAATCCCTGCGGAGACGACGGGAATACTGTGGAAGGAATATCGCGTGAACTTAAAGCTCAATTCATAAGTTTAACTTGACGCTGAATACTCACTCCCTTACAAGTTACTTTCTCCCCCCTCCCCTGTACTCCTTGCTCAGTCTCTTGGTCTCTTTATCTTTCTGTTTCTGTTTCTCACTCACTCGCCTTCTTTCTTTTTGTCTTTTGCTCTCTTCTTCTATCTTTCTGTCTTTTTTAATTTTTTCTCTTTCTGTATTTCTCTTCTTCTTTCATTCTCTTTTTCTCTTTTTGTATTTCTCTTCTTCTTTCTTTCTCTTTTTGTATTTCTTTTCTTCTTTCTTTCTCTTTCTGTATTCTTCTTCTTCCTTTTTCTCTTTTTGTATTTCTCTTCTTCTTTCTTTCTCTTTCTGTATTCTTCTTCTTCCTTTTTCTCTTTTTATATTTTTCTTCTTCCTTCTTTCTCTCTTTTTGTATTTTTCTTCTTCCTTCTTTCTTTCTTTCTTTTTGTATTTCTCTTCTTTCTTTCTCTTTTTCTCTTTCTGTATTCTTCTTCCTTCTTTTTTGTTTCTCTTTTTGTATTTTTCTCCTTTTTTCTTTCTTTCTCTTTTTTCCCTTTTATATTTGTTCCTTCTTTCCTCCTTTTTCTAACTTTTTTCCCCTTTTTGTACTTTTCTGCTTCCTTCTTTCCTCCTTTTTCTAATTTTTCCCCTTTTTGTACTTTTCTGCTTCCTTCTTTCCTCCTTTCTAATTTTTCCCCTTTTCGTACTTTTCTGCTTCCTTCTTTCCTTCTTTCTAATTTTTCCCCTTTTTGTACTTCTCTGCTTCCTTCTTTCCTACTCTTCAATTTTTTTTCTTTCTATATTTCATCCTCCTTCTTTTAATTTTTCCCCTTCTTTATATTTGTTTCCTTCCTTCATTTCTCATTTTTTAATTTTTCCTCTTTTTATACTTCTCTGCTTTCTTCTTTCCTTTTCTATATTTCTCTGCTTTCTTTTTTTAATTCTTTTTTATTTTCTTCTCCTATGTTCTTGTCTTTCTTTCAAAACACTTTTTCTTCTTCTTCTTCTTTTACTCAAAATAAAAGAGAAAGGCAAAGAAGGAGAGAAAAGAAAGACGAAAAGAAGGACAAAAAGAATTATAAGAAGAAAGACGGAAAAAGAATGTAAGTAAAGAAGGAATAGTTAAAAAAAAATTAAAAAACAGAGAGAATCAAAAAACAGAGAATAAAATAAGAAAGTGAAGCAAAAAGAGTGAAAGAATAAAGGAGAAAAAAAGAAAGAATGAAAGAAAGAATGAAAGAGAGAACGAAAAAGTGAAAACGAGCAAAAAAGAAGAGAAAGAACTAAACGAAGAATAGAAGAAAAAGGAAAATAATAAAAGAACGAAAAAATGATAGAAAGAATCAATGAAGAAAAGAAGAGAACGAAAATTAGGAAAGAGAACAAAAAATCAAAAAAGAGAAAAATTAGGAAAGAGGACAAAAAATCGAAGAAGAGAAAAATTAGGAAAGAGAACAAAAAATCGAAGAAGAGGAAAAAGAAGAAAAGAGAACAAAAAATCGAAGAAGAGAAAAAAGGGCAAAAGAACGAAAAAGAACAAGAGAACGAAAAAGAAGAGCGAAAGAGAATAAAAGAAAAACACTGCAGGAGAAAACTATCGCGAAAACGAAAAAGAAGTAAAGCAGAGAGACAAATCTTTTTTTTTCTCCTTACAAGAGAGACAACTTTAGTCCTTGTGTCTGTAAAAAGGAAATGACTCTTTGGTAACTTAAAGCTCCCTTGTCTACTACTCTCGTGTCTCTTCCCAAAGGATCGACTTTCTATTAAAAATATTAAATATTTCAATATAGGGAAAATACCCTCTTTTCCAAGGAGCGTCACGAAGCTCTGTCTTGAGAATACATATCCCCCTCTCCTAAGCTCCATCTCTCTCCCTCCTCCTCCTCCTCTCTAACAATATCGAGGTGCAAGACAAGGAGAGAGAGTGAGAGAGAGAGCAAAATGGATATTGTTTCTAGGAAAAGTGAGTGAGAGAGACAGAGAAGTGTTTGGTGGAGGGGAGGGGGTTGAATCGTTGTAAAAGCAGACAACGGGATGCTTAAGGTTTTAAGCTTGTCGTGATTGAACTATTTATGTTGAACGTCGTGCGTATACCTAACGTAATCTAGCTTGTGGCGTACTCCTCTCTTCGTGAATACGCCCATCTTACCATCGCACATGTGAATATATATATGTGTGTGTGTACAAACACGAGGATTTGTCCGTGTACATGTGAAGACTTTTATTTATACATGTGTTTTCCAGGTGCGCATGTAGACTTCTTTATATGTGCAGCCATGGACTTATTTACGTCTGTCCATGTGCGCATGTAGAGTTCTTTATATGTGCAGCCAAAGACTTAATTACGTCTGTCCATGTGCGCATTGAGACTTCTTTATATGTGCAACCATAGACTTATTTACGTCTCTCCATGTGCACATGTAGACTTTTTTAAATGTGCAACTATAGACTTATTTACGTCTGTCCATGTGCACATGTAGACTTCTTTATGCGTCTGTCCATAAGCACATGTAGACTTCTTTATACGTCCGTCCATTAGCACATGTAGACTTCTTTATATGTCTGTCCATCCGCACATGTGGCCTTTTAATGTCTATTCATAAGCACATATAGACTTCTTTATATGTATTTGCACCTGCACTTGTACACTTCTTTATATCTTTTTCCATGTGCACATGTAGACTTCTTTTTATGGATATCCATCCGCACATGTAGACTTTTAATGTCTATCCACAAGCACATGTAGAAGTCTACATGTGCTTGTGGATGGACATTATGTATTACCTATACATGTGTAACCACACAAATGTGTAGACTCTTATTTACATCTGTATCCATTTAAATAGAATTATATTTTTGCACATGTGTAACCACACACATGTGTAGACACTTCTTTACATGTGTATCCTTGTTAATAGAATTATATTTTTGCACATGTGTAGACACTTCTTTACATGTGTATCCATTCAAATAGAATTATATTTTTTGCACATGTGTAGACTCTTATTTACATGTGTATCCATTTAAGTAGAATTATATTTTTGCACATGTGTAAGTAACTTTTCCAGGAAAGTACGTAACAATGTACGCACATGTGTATTCGCCTACATGTACATGTGCACGAATGTGTATACAAAGGTACTCGGCAACCTTGTTCCTGAGGTTATCCAGGATCGTTTTAAAGCTCTATGTCTACACGAAACAATCTCCCGTTGTATATGTGTGTATACACACATATATTCGAGTGCCGCTCGATTTACTTGAATTTACAATCTTGTCTCGTTCATCGAGTGGTTGCTGCGTATCCCTCCAAGTAGTAATCTCATGAAACTAGAGGCGTTTGAGAAGCGCCACCCGAAAACCTTATCTTAAACTTAGAACGAAGGGAGAGCCAAAGTCGTGTTAGAAGGTATGTAGGCAACTGCTCTCTTTCTCCTCTCACGCAAAGAGATAGAGATTGAGAGCGATTGAGAGAGAAAGATAGATAGAAAGAGAAAGATAGATAGAAAGAGAAAGATAGATAGAAAGAGAAAGATAGATAGAGAGAGAAAGATAGATAGAAAGAGAAAGATAGATAGAGAGAAAAATAGATAGAAAGATAGATAGAGAGAGAAAGATAGAGAAACATAGAGAAAGAGTGAGAGAGGAAAACTAAAAGTGAGAGAAAATCAGAGAGTGAGAAAGAGAGAGAGCGCCACAAGAGCGCGTAGCAGGAAATATAGGAAAAGTTTTCGCACCAAGGATCGCGTTACTTAATGGCGTTTATTAAGAGGGGAGGGGGCGAAGGGGCGCCAGGGATGTGCCACGCTCTCACCCACACACTTTGACTCTCCTCTAAAATTTAGGTGCTTTCAACAATTAAGGCGTTTAATCCTCAATAAGTTTTGAGAAATTTTATGCTTTCAATTAAGAGCGCAGATAGTGCCATTTTATTCATAATGACCTCACCTCAAAAGAACGTATAAAAGCTTTCATTTCCCTTCACTAGGAAAAGAGGTGGGGGGGGGGAAGGGGTAGAGGAACTATAATAAATTTATCGAAATTCCTCGCATAGAAATCGAAATTGTTTAATGTTCGAAACTAAAAAGAAAATTAATAAAAAAAAAGACGATAGAGATTTTATTAAAGATTTTTAATTAGTTCCACAATCTATACACGGGGGTAGATTATTTATTTTTTGGTATATGAAAAAGCATCAGTGCCTTTTTTCGAAATTGTATAGAAAGGATGAAGGAAAACTTGAACTAAATAATGATAAGAAAAAACGTAAAAGAAATTGTTAAAAAAATCTAGAAGTAATTGTTAAAAAAATAAAAGAAATTGTTAATAAATTAAAAAGTAACTGTAAACAATAACAGAAATTGTTAAAAAATGTAGAAATAATCGTAAAAAATAAAAGAAATTGTAAAAAAATGTGAAAATAATTGTTAAAAAAACAAAAAAAATTATTAAAAATATAAAATTAACTGTAAAAAATAAGAGAAATTGTTAAAAAGTAAGATACAGTAAAATAAAGTAAAAGAAATAGTCAAAAAATGTAGAAGAAAACGAAAAATATTGTGAAGAATGTAAGGGTTCCAATCCGATTGCAAATGGCGGAGTGCGTATCGTTCGGGAAGGTTCGTAGCCCGCTCGGACGACTTCGGTCCGCCCCGAGTTCGCACGAACGGAGACGAACCAGTTTCAGCCAGGGCCGTAACTACAATCTTAAGAACCCTATAGCGAAATTTTTTTTATTTTTATTTACTATTTTATTTCCCTCTAATTTAGAACCTTTGCAATAAATTTAAAAACGTTTCTTTAGAGAAATGTCCCTTCAAACCTAATGCAAAAACTTAGAACCTTTTGAAAATAAATTTTATTTTAAAATAAAAATTAAATTAATTAAATTAATTTAATTTTTTTTAAAGGAATTTTCTTTAATACCGTTGCAAAAAATCAATTACCATTCGAAGAAAAAAATTTTTATTTCTTTTATTTATTTATTTTATTCATTGTAAAACCTAGCAACGAAAAATTAACAACGTTTCTCAGGGAAAATTCTTTTTTTATAAATAAAATCTTTTGTTTATCTAAATTTAAAAAAAAGGAAAATCGTTTCTTAAAACAAGATGACGAAACTTGAAATTTCGGCTGCGTTTGCTATTTTATTGACTGATTCTAAAACAAAGATATAATAGCGTTAAAGAGACGAGATCCACTTTTGTAGCTAACGGCTACACAGACGACTATTAATTACAAGAGAAAGACTTGGGAATCAAATTACTAAAACGATACGTTTAGACTCATCGTCTTCTTATCATAGTTACAAAGTTAGTGAAGAACTTGCCAAAGAACAACAAGAACAAAATTGCGAATAAAATATAAGCTCTTGGAACTTAAGTCAAGAATTATAAATTTCCCCAACTAAATTAATAATTACGTCTCTCTTATTAGTTTTTAACAATCTTTTCACAATATTATAAATTAAAGCGTATTAAAAATTAAATTCATAATTTTTCTCCATTTTTTACTTTCTTATTTTGTATTATAAAATGTAGATTAAAAACATTATCAGGGCTCAGATCGTCTTAAGGACTCAAAAAAAGTCGCGTTAGACGTATAAATTCATAACAAAAGTCACGAAAAGTCGCATAAAATTTCGGAAAAAGTCGGAAAAAAGTCGATAGAAATTTTAGGAAAAAACGCCGAAAAGGAAACACGAAATTTGCAAAATTGTAAAAAAATCACATTTCTCGCCAACAAATACTTTGACATCAAACAATCTGAAATAATATTTAATAAAATTTAATAAAATGCATGGCAAAAATTTAATCCGGACTTTTTAACATTTTTTTAAAAAGTCTGTTCAAAATTTCAATTATTTTTATAAATAATAAAATTCTTTTCCAAAATTCGATTAATTAAATAAAATGTAATAAGATGCCTGTCAAAATTTGAATTATCTTTATAAATAATAAAATTCTTCTCTAAAATTCATTTATTTTCAAAAACAATGAAATTCTTCGCAACAATTCAATTACATTCAAACATTTTTTTTAAATTTCTCGTCAAAATTTTATAAGTAATAAAATTCATCATGGAAATTCAATTATTTTCAAAAGTAATAAAATTCTCCTCAAAATTTCAATTATTTTCAAATTTTTTTTAATTTCTCGTCAAATTATCATTATTTTCATGAATAAAAAAATTCATGATGGAAATTTAGTTATTTTCAAAAGTTCTGATAAAATTCTTTGCAAAAGTCAATTATCTTTAAAAGTAAGAAAATTCTTCGCAGAAATTCAATTATGTTCAAAGTTTTTTTTAAATTCTCAAAATTTCAATTATCTTTATAAATATTTAAATTCTTCTTCAAAAATTCAATTAGTTTTAAACATTTTTAAAAAAAAATCTGTTCAAAAATTCAATTATCTATATAAATAATAGAATTCTTCTCTGTATTTCAATTACTTTCAATGAATTTTAATAAAATTCTTGTCAGAATTTCAATTATTTATTTATTTATTTATTTATTTATTTTTGTACATTTGTAATTATCTTTATAAGTAATAAAATTCATCCTAGAAATTCATTCATTTTCAAAAAATAATGAAATGATTCGAAAAAATTCATTTACATTGAAATTTTTTTTTAATTTATCGTCAAAATTTTATAAATAATAAAATTCATCATGGAAATTCAATTATTTTCAAAAGCAATATAATTGTCTGCAGAATTTCAATTATTTTCAAAATTTTTTTTAATATCTCGTCAAATTATCATTATCTTCATGAATAAAAAAACTCATCATGGAAATTTAATTACTTTCAAAAGTTCTGATAAAATTCATTGCAAAATTCAATTATCTTCAAAAGTAAAAAAATTCTTCGCAGAAATTCAATTATTTTCAACATTTTTTTTAAATTCTCAAAATTTCAATTATCCTTATAAATAATAAAATTCTTCTCTGAAATTCTTCTTTTCAAGAACTTTAATATAATTATTGCTAAAATTTGAATTATCTTTATAAATAAAACAAATCTTCCTAGAAATTCAATTATTTTCAAATTTTTTTTTATAAAATCTTATAATATAAAATAATGATTTTATCACTCGCTCATCTTTAATTATTATGAAACATGAAGACATCGATTGCTCCGAGTCGAAGACCCGGAGTGATCGATTTCTTCAAGTTTTATAACAATTTTTTTATAAATAGTTTACTTTCAAAAAGGTTTGAATTTGAATCATTTAAAGGAATGCTTATGCAAAAATAATAATTAAATATTTATTTAAAAAAGAAATTATTGATGTTTTTTGAAAAATTTGAAAGAAATCTGCAAATAAGCTTAACAGAACATTTTTTTTTACTGAAACTTTTTCCTTTGACTTTAATTTTCTGAAAATATTAAAAATTTCAGTCGCATTTTACTAAAAAATCTCGAAAAAGTCGATTAGTCGCATCTTTTTCCAAAAAAAGTCGAAAAAAGTCACATTTTCTTAGAAAAGTCGAAAAAGTCGCACAATCCGAGCCCTGTTATTATGTTTGCAAGTAAAAGCAGTTGAGAATACTTTTTGTAAATAATTACATTTATCGCAAAAAAAAAAAGATTTATTAAAAGCCTCAATTAAAAATGATTTTCAAAAAAAGATTTCAAGTGATGGTGAAATTAAGAGAGGTAAAAATAAAGTGAACGGGGAGTGAGAAATTTCGAAATGCAATTTATTGGAATAAAAACTGAAGAGAGAATATGCGTTTAAAGGGAGTACTACTGTTCTTTGAATGAAAAGTAAAATGTTTGAAAAGTCTTTTAATGTAAGTGTAACCAGTAGGTAAGTGAGAAGGTGCATTAAGGGTTGGAAAATGAGCGTTTGCAGAGATTTTCAACTGGAAACAAATCGTTTATGTATGGTAACTTGCGTACTTAAGGACAATCGCGACTACTGAGGGGCCCACGGGAACCGCGAACTCTGAAGAGGCCTTCCTCTCTCTCACTCACTCTCCTTACACATATATACACACACAATTCGAAAAGCGGACGCTATAATGCTTAAAAGTCCGTGTAAAAGTAACGTTGAAGGGCGACGAAAAAATTTCTCCTTGGTAAAGTGGGTTTTTACGCCTGCAAGTCCATTTATTTGTGCAGCCGGAAAGTTTCAATGACTTTTAGAAGTTTCTTTATTTTTACGATCCTTCAACCTTCAAAGCATTCCAAAAGTTTCAAGTGTTGAAAATTAAAAGAGCTTTAATTTAGAAGATTTTAATTTAAAGGTGATTTAAGTTCAAAAACTTTATCTTTTAAAAGGGATATTTTTTTTCTAATTAAAATAAAAATTATTTATACTTTTCACGTATTGAAAATTTTCTACCTTTTTCATGCAAGAAGAAGAAGAAGAAAAAAAAAAAATTGTGACTATGGAAATTAGAGTAATTCCAGAAATCTTTCACCTCTCCCAGTGCAACCAAAAAACGGAACTTATCCATTTTCTTTTCAAGTCAAAACTCGTTCGGTTCATTATTCACGAGGAGAAGAGTGGAAAATATTTTTGTAGCTTTGTAAAAACGGCGCATTTTTCGGATTTTTTTTTCACCCTTTCATTGTCTTCATTTAAAAAGTTTTTCAAGCAAAAAAATACTTTTGCAACTACTCTAATTACGTGAAATTAAATTCCAAAAAGAAGGAATTAAAAATATATGCTTGTTATGTTTTAATAATCACTTGAAACTTTGGGAGAAGTTTATGGAACCCTTTTCAACCTCAAAATAGTTTTGGGTGTGGAGCGTGTATACGAATGTCAGCAATAAACTGCACCTGGCAGGGAAACATTTCTCGTTTCACATTTCGAAAACATGTTTTGTAGTCAAAATTGTATATTTTTGTTGGCAAATAAAAAAAGATTTCTTTCCTCATAATTACGAAGCAATAGAAATTTTATTCGAATTTATTTTATTGTTTTTTTTTGTTTTTTGTTTTTTTTTTTGAAGAATAAGGGTGCTAATAAGAGTTCCAATTGAACCGCAGAATACTAAACATCGGTAACTAGTATATGAAACTTCATTATAACTTGCAGTCAAGTTTAATACACGAACACACACTTCTGTTTTCAAGTGTAGTTCGAGAGAAAAAAGTTTCTTTGAAAAAAATTAGTTGCGAATTGAATTTTTCTCTGTTTCTATATAGAGGATCAAGTGTATTATATATTTTTTTATTTACTTTTTGCAAACTTTTGGAAAACATTTGCTTTTTGTTGATTTTCAAGAGAGGTGAAATTGAAAAAATGTTATTAGTTAAAATTCTTCTTCTTATACTCTTTTTTTCTTCATGACTTTTGAAATTTATTTCTAGCAGACATTTGCAGATTTCTTTTCCTTTCTCTAGATGTGACCTAAAGAACCTTTCGCTTAATAGTCTGTTTTCTCTGAGTTGGGTCGAATTATCTTTTCTGGCGAACTTTTTCTTCTATAAAAAAAACTTGCTTGGCTTCTTCTTACAATAGGCGAACTTATGATCGACTTTTCCGCACTTGAAGCACGCAGGAGATCGGTTAGTTTTTTTTTACTATATTTGATCTGAAGGTACGTGCTGATGTAGTCCACAAACCATCGGAGTTAGTTTAATAAAAAGATCATCCAAAAGTAAACTTTACTGCATTTTGCGAAATGCTTAATTTTACGAAATCTGTTCGACTTTTGTAGAAAGAAGATCGATCTGGAATCCAAGTGTATAAAAACTCGTTCTTCTAGACAAACGGATTATATGCGAAAAAGTTTTTTGGTTTTTGGAGTAATTTCTTGAAGACTAGACCCAAAAGTCTGAAGATGTAGTCTGAAGATGTTGTAGATAATTGGGTCTTAGGACCATCAGATCTTTTTTGTTTTGATAAGACAAACCGGATCGATAATTTTAGATGCTAGAATTCAATTGAATGGTGTTCCAATAAGCACCTAAAATTCAGCTCCGAAATCAACGAAAACTTTCTGACTTTAGGTGATAACCATGGCAAAAGTCATCCTAATGGGGTGTCATCTCAAATTTCTGATCAGACTCAAATTCAATGGATCTTTTCCGCTGAATCTTGCGCCAACAGTCCAGGGCTTACAAATGTATCCCAGCAGAAGCATTTATTTCTCCTCGGAAACATCTGTTTCCACTAAACTCATTAACATCTGCGTCTGCAGACCGATTCGAAATTAGGAGCATTCGCATTTGCCTGGACCACTTCTGTTTGGGTTTTCGTGCCAGTGGAGAGAGAGAAGCTGTAGACAATTGCTACTAAAGAGATACAACCGGATTATCGATAGTCGAGCTCTAATTGTAAACTGCAAATAAATCTAAAACAATCCAAGCCCGGGAAGAAGAATTCCGAATAATTTTTCGATTCCAGTGAAATAACCAAAAGATAGACGAAGATTCCAGCTTTGGCACTAATTACCAACCGCTTCGAAAAGTCCATAAACTTGATGTATTTCCTCTGCTTTCCAATCCATTTGCTTCTCCTCGCAAGATTATCTCTGCCACTACAAAGATGCTCAGCGTCCCCACAATCCATGAAGCCCTTCGGCAACAATCTTATTGACTAGCGATGGCGAGATTTCCCGTTTCCGGTCTCCTCACACAGGATTTCGGTCCACTCCGGATTTACCGTCTACTAGATACAACACCGGGTCTCTTCTTATCCAGGAAGATACCATCCGGGAAGGATACCACGATTTCCCAACTCCTCCTAAAGTTATGATTACTATTAAATTATTTTTACTATTTTAATTATCAAGGAGTCAAATTTCCCGTTTTCGGACTACTCACAAGGAGTACTTTGTAGAATCAATTTGGATGATCCAAGTCCCACACGAAGTTTGTCAACAAAAATTCGAAACGATTCATCCATTGTTTTGTTCAAAGGTACATAATTCGAAAACTTGATCATATTTAAAAAAAAAGCGCTCGACACGATCAAAGGGAAAATAATGAATATGTGCAAAAAAGGAGGAACTTTAAGAGAAATATGAAAAACAAAAGCAATCCCACACAATTGGAGTGAACTGGCGTAACGCACTGAAAGGTAGAGGGGAAAAGGATGGTAGGAAGAGAGAGGTGGAGGTTGGTGAAAAGCCAAAGTAAATGACAGAGGTGTTAAATTGTGACAACGTGGCTAATGTGCGCGTCCCCACAATCCACACATAAAATCTCTCTCTCTCTCTCTTACTCTCCTTCACTCACACCCTCGAAAAATGTGTCCTTTAGGGTCTCAGCCATGCATGAAGTAATATACGCGAGCATAATATATCTATTATCCAAAAAACATCCGCGATACATATACTCGGCCACTGATGTTACTTCTACAGCTGCTACTGTTACCACCGCACCCACACTCGTGCATTACTACCACCTAGAGGACCACAAATATGTATTGTAGTATTTATACTCCATTTGTACTACCACTAGGGTAGTGTGCTACTATGTATACTACGTATACAACTACGTGTACTACTATGTATATTACGTATACTACTATGTATACTACGTATACTGCTATGTATACTACGTATACTACCATTTATACAACCATTCCTACCACCACTAGGGTACATACCAGCACTGGTATTGTTTACTACCACTAATTTCCACCACTACGTATGCTACTACCATCAGTCTAAACTTGTATATCCACGGATGTAAATATAATATACATGTATATACTTTCAGTGGCCGCGTGTATATGGCAAGGGTGAAGAATAAAGCTGCGAGAGGGAGAGGAGGAGATTTGATTTAACAACAACACATAGGGAAACGCACAAATTCGTCCAACGAAACAAAATCCAGACCAACGAACATTGTGTAGCATTGAGCAATGCTTTGAGAGAGGGATGAAAACGCAAAAGAGAGAGAGAGAGAGAGAGAGAGAGAGACACTAACACACAGTGAAGAGAGATAGTGGGTGGGAATGGCATCGGAGAAAAGGAGAGGATAGGTGGGTGAGTGTTCTGAAAGAGGAGGGGATAGAGGAGTAAAGGGAGGTGGCGACCGGAGGGCGCTTACGTATATAAGCCGCATTGTTCCGGTGGAACAAGGAAACTGAACCCCAGAGGCGAACTCTGCTTTTAGCTTTGAACATCGCGAAATGGAGCTCTGTACGCTCCGATGCACGCGATCACACCCCTATAGATTGCCAGGAGCTCGCCACGTATAATTCTCAGACATGTAATAACCGTGTACACGCGTATACTCACATCTCTATCTCTATATACCCAAGCTTTCATTGCTTCTATATTTTTCCAATCCTAGAGATTATTTGCCACCTCTCTTCTTCTCATTCCTCTGCTTCTCTCTCTTGAGCTCCCTTACCTCCCCCCCAAACTTACTCACCCTATTCCCCGAACCCTTGAAGCGCCAATCACTCTGGACTAGAGAACTCCTACTGTTCAGCAAAGGGAAGTACCCACTCTTGACCAATCACAGTTATCAAGAAGATAATTGAAGCGGCTTCATCTCGAGAGACTGAGTGAGAGAGAGAGAGAGAGATGGGTTGCAGCTCATCGCGAAATGGCATTGCAAGGCTTGCCAAGGCCCTGAGTATTGTCGGGATGGTAGAGTACACACATAACCAGGTGCACGATACGTGGCCTACCAACCACGTTAAATTAATAGAGATCGAGCGATACTCTCCTCACTCCCCCTTCCATTTGCTACTATACTACCACTCTCTCTCTCTCTCTCTGTATATATAGTGATACGTACCTGCGAGCGGCCGATTTTCAGAGTGCACGTACCACGGGGTTTGATTATCGTTAGTCGACGAGGAGGGAACTTTCATTAGAAATCAATGCAGAAAGTCTTTGCCTTTGGGAATTTCAACACCGGGTTCAATTCGGTTTACTTGACTGTATTTTTATTTTTATTAAATATATCTCAATTTGGAAAAAATAGTGTCACTACTGGAATTTTATAATTATGAAATCGACACTCGAGTGAGTTGGTGAAAAATTATTTCAGTAGAAAACTTTAATGTCTTTATGAAACTTCTGACAAATGTACCACAAATGTATCACACATGTAAAGAAAATAAAGTAAAAAATATTAGTGTCACATACATATTTACTGCGCACGATTAATACTCCTATTAGTGAAATAAGAAATATATACTAATACATAAAGAATATTAAGTGATTGAAAATATAAAAAATGTTAAATATTGTGTTTTTCCTAAAAACAATAGTGGTTCAAATTAATAGAATGTAAAATTTTAATGCGTTTATGAAACTTGTCACAAATGTAAATAATAAATAAAAAATTTTAGTGACACATGTATATTTAATGTCTATGATTAACATTTTTAATCTAATAAAGAAATTTCTACTAATGCATAAAGAATAATATTCTTAAAAATATTAAATATTGTGTTTTTCCTAAAAACAATAGTAGAGAAAACTTTTTTTGTGTGTAAAATTTTAATGCATTTATAAAACTTGTCACAATTATAAATAAAAAATATTAATATCACATAGATATTTAATGCGTAGGATTCCTATTAGTATAATAAATATTTACAAATACGTAAAGAACATTAAGTCTAATAATATGAAAAATGATTAAATCTTGCCTTTCCCTAAAAACAATAGTGGTGAATAATTGTTTCAGTGTAAAACTTTAATTCCTTTGGGAAACTTGTTATAAATGTAAAAGAATAATAAAATATAAATAATATTCTTAAAAATATTAAATATTGTGTTTTTCCTAAAAACAATAGTTGTGAAAACTTATTATAGTGTAAAAATTTTAAGGCATTTATAAAACTTGTAACAAATGTAAATAAAATATATTAGTATCAAATACATATTTAATGCGTATAATGATTCTTATTAGCATAATAAATATTTACAAATACGTAAAGAACATTAAGTCGAATAATATGAAAAATGATTAAATCTTGCCTTTCCCTAAAAACAATAGTGGTGAATAATTATTTCAGTTTAAAACTTTAATGCCTTTGGGAAACTTATTGTTATAAATGTAAAAGAATAATAATAAAAAATATATAATATTCTTAAAAATATTAAATATTGTGTTTTAATATTTGTGTTGTTTATTAAATATTGTTTTTCCTAAAAACAATAGTTGTGAAAACTTATTATAGTGTAACAATTTTAAGGCATTTATAGAACTTGTCACGAATATAAATAAAAAAATATTCGTATCACATACATATTTAATGCGTATGACGATTCTTATTAGTGTAATAAATATTTTAGTGAAACAAGTATATTTAATGTCTTTGATTAACATTTTTCACCTAACAAGAAATTTCTACCAATGGTCAACATCGCGGAAAACGAAACTTTTGTAAAGTAACAGTCTTTTTAAAATGTTCACAACTTTTAAATAATAAATTCTAAAAATTTTACTTTCATAAGCAATATTGGTGGGAAAAATATATTTTAAGATGCATCTAAACAAAATTTATTAATTTCTTGTTATTTAAAAATTACGTACAAAACAAAAAGACTGTTACGTTACATGCTTTGCGATGTTGACCCAATACATAAAAAATATTAAATCTTTTTAAAATATAAAAAAGTATTAAATATTTTGTTTTTCCTAAAAAAACAATTAATAGCAGAAAGAAACACAAAAAAGTTTTAATAATATTAATATTATGAATCAAAATAAATTTTTTTAAGAAAAAAGTTTTCCTACAGAAGCAGAAATGAACATTCAGTCAAGCATTTTTCATTTATTATCTTTTATTTTATTATCAATACCTAAATTACCAGACATTCGCTAATTAAAAATGCAAAAGTTTCATAAACATGTAAGTTTCCAACAAACAGTATTTTTGTTTCTGACTATTCACTGCTTTTGTTTTCAAAAAGAAATATTTACTGGAAAAAATTTCCACATTAATAATAATTTAAAATTACTTTCAACTTCGTATATTTAGAACAAAGTTTCATTAAGTTATTTTCGTCAGAGACATTTTCGTAATTTTCGCTGATTCACATTGTACATAAAGATTTATAACTATTTCTGTTGGTGAATTATCACTGGAAAGCAGGTAAAGCACACGAAATTTCAACTTTTGAGTTTCTATATATCTATATATAGATATAAATATAAACTACTTTACAAGTAAAAGCAGCTGTATATATACTGTATATAAAGTTTTACTGGGCACTATAGTGAAATTTTAGTAACTGTTTCTCCACTGATAAAGCACTTGAATTTTCCAGTGATTTTCAATGAAATTTCACTATGATTAGAATACTTGGGAGAATCTTTGTACATCTCCCTCTTTCTCTCCCTGTCTCTCTCTTTCTCTCTCTCACTCACTCGCTCGCTAAACTCTAATTAACAGAAGTACATGTAAAGTAATGACGAAACATCTCTACTTGTATTTAATTAATAGAATTAAAAGTTCTCCCTCTATATAAGCAGCTTCAATTAGTGAATTTAGTTTTCAAAAAAAAAGAAGACGAAAAAAAATTCCAATTTAAAAGAGGAAATAAAATAAAAAAATTTTTCACTGATTTGTCATTTGTTCTTTTGAAAAAAAACGTGTGCCCGTTTCTCACGAATAAAAGAAAAAGAAATAAAAATGATTTTGTATTCAATTTTTTACCTCTAACATTACGTTTCATTTTACTGTGACTAGAATTTCATTTTAAAATTCACTTTTTTATTCGAGTAAATTTCGATTTGTGAAACAGTTTGCAAATATAAATAAACCTTCTTGGAATTTTTTTTTTGAATTTCATCAAATAGACATAAAATCAAGTTATAAAAGTCAATGGAAATTGAATCATTTTGAAAAATAGATGTATAAATAAAAAAAGGGGAAGGAAACTTCTCTTCTCTAAAAGTTAGGAGAAATTTTTTTCCCCACAAGCACTAATAATAATTTTACAAAGTTAATAGTTATTGCAGAGTCTCTTTTAAAGTCTCGTATTTATATGAAAATATATACATATATATATAGTTCGATTGTGGAAAACGTTTAAATCAAGCAGCTTTCAAATTTGAAGGTCAATAAAATTTAAAAGCATAGGAAATTGATAGACAATCAAGTTGAAAAGCATTTGAAATTCAAATCAAACATTTCAACAGCAATACAATTTTAAGGCCAATCGAATTTAAAAACACTGAAATCGAAATGTACACACTGGATTTAGGAAAATTGAGAACGTTGCTTTCGTTTCTTTGTTTTTTTTTCATATTTTTTTCCACTCTTTTATGTTTTTAAATGTAATTTCTTTTTTAATTTTATTTTTATTAAAGGCGATTGAAGAAAGATGAAAAAAAGATCGCAGTAAAAATGATTTATTTTGCAAATACTTTTCAGCTTACTTGTAAGACTTCAATTTTCTATAATCTGGAAATAAATTTCCATTTTCTGATTTCAGTAAATAAACGTATGAACTTTTCTTCTCAATTTAAACAATCGATAACTTTTATTTTAACCTTAAAAATAGAAAAAGATAAAATTAACGATTTAAGTTAAAACGAAAAATTGAAACCTTACGGAGGGATCGAACCCGAGACGCGTCTTCTAAACGCTGGGAATGTATGCGCCTAACAACCACGGCTATCGTTAACTTTAAATATTATTTATTTTTCTTTATTTTCATTTAAATGCAGAAGTACACATTTTTGATTTTATTTCCACATTCAAATATGAATTTAATTAAATTAAAAATGAAAACAGGAGTACAGTTTTGAATGAAAATATAAATAGAGATTAAAATATTAACAGAAATATGTTTCGTAGTATAAATAAAAATGAAAAACTAAATAAATAATAAATGTGAACAGAGAGTATAAATAAAAGCCGAATAACTAAACATTTGTTTATAAATAAAAATTCTATTTGAAAATAATTTTGGTATCGTAATATAAATATTTTCGATATTATTTATATTAAAAATAAAATGTAGTTAAATATTTTTCCTAAATATAGAAACGAAAATTCGGTGTTTATTGATGAAAAAAGAAGAAAAAGGAATGAATTGAGTCAGTGCTATAAGGTTAAAAGAAATTTTGCGGAGACAGTATAACAGAGTTAGTTGTAATAACTTACAATCGACCAGTGGAAGTTTTTCCTGATAAGATTGGAACGTTTTATGGGTTCTAAAGATCGCTTTGAAGACAGAGGACAGGAAAAGTGGGCCCTTTCCGGGCCAGGTCAGTTTCACCTCGAAGTGATATCACCATAATTTCCGCCCGCATCGTTGTGAGAGCACTTTTGCCAGCGAAAATAGGTACGATCGACACTCACACACACATACATACAAATACATTTATATAGAGAGAGAGAGAAGAGAGATACATACACAACCATCGGCAGAGTCTCAACCGTTGCAAAGTCGATTCGTAATTCAGCTCTTATCTTCCTGCTAGAATCTCGGTTTAAACCGGCGGCGGGTCCGACATTTCGCCCAAGCACGTTTACACCTATATATTTTATATATACATACATATATATATATAAAGGAAAGTCGCTATATATATAAACGTTCTCGCGGAAATTGCCGAAAATCCTGATGATTTGTTTACGCGGACGCCGCCAGTGGCATTTTGGGGTGCGAAAACGTTGCTGAAAAACATATAAATTATTCTCCTTAATTCGCGCGACATCCGTGTAAACAGAGTTAATCAGAGAAAATAGTAAATTACTCTATGGCTGCCGGTGGTGGTGGAAAAACAAATACAGGAAAAGGTGAACTTTAATTTTTAAATAATAACAAATATTGTTATCTATACTGTGTTATATTTGTTTTTTTACTTAAATCGGAAAAAAATCAACGTATGGCAGAGGTAATTTCGCTTTCTGTCATACCGACAGTCGATGATTACCGACATAAAGATTACTTCCTGAGCGTCTCACCAGGATTCCAGAATCGCCGTAATTAATTGGTAATAGTAATCCTTAAGAATCTTTTTTCAAATTATTAACAAGTTATGTAATCGCAAACTGTCAAATAATGAAACAATTTCGAAATAATTCACTAAAGAATTAAAGTCGTATAAATAGATTACTTTCGTTGAGACCTAAGATCAAACTTACGGTCGTGTAGTATAACGGTTATTTACTTTCAAACCGTCAAGTAATGAATTATTTTTTAATTCCGTATATTCTTAATAATACAATTTGTTCGTTTTTTTTAAGGAACAAAAAGGGACCAACGCCTGGCAGAGGTAATTTCGTTTTCTCTTATACCGACGGTAAATAATTACCGACCAAAGAATTAATTCCTAAGCGTCCCTCCAGGTTCGCTAGGTGAAACCATAGCAAACTTTTCGAAACTATAGAGACGCTAAATCTATGGAATTGTATCCCAAGGATTAACAGATCAAACAGATCACAAATTACGTAATCGCAAACTGTCAAATAAAACAATTCTTCTGGAACAAAATAATTAAAGTCAAAAAATAAAATTATTTAAAAAGAAAATCTGACATCAAATTGTATATAACGATTATGCATTCCCAAACTGGCAAAATTAATTTTTATTCCCTAAATTCCTACAAAAACAATTGGCTAGATTATTTTTTTTTATAATCGAAAGCGGAGAAAAGAGAAATTTTCTAATGAAGTAGTTAAGTGAGATAAATATTAAAATACTTAAATTTACGATTACTGAATTAATATGATTTAAAGAAAATTCCTCCCCCCCGTTCTGAAAAATATCATCAATTTTTTTCTCCACATTATTCGCAAAATAGGAAAAAAAGAAGAGAGAAGAGAAAAATTGAGGCGTGGAAAAAAAATTTATAAAGAGGTGTCTGAGTGTTTTGACAAGAGAGTGACGTTTGAGGCGGATCTTTTTTGAAACGAGGGTCAGAAGCAGTCTTTTATAAATGATACGTACACTAAATCCTCTATGACATTTCTATTTCGAGTTCAAAATCGATCTTTAAATACAAAATATTGTGATATTTATAGCAAAATAAACTCGATATAATGGAAAATTTATTGAACCGGTCATAATGTAGATAGTATTTTTAAAAAATAATAAATAAGACGATAGGTGGAAAATAGAACACATCAAGAAAAGGAGCAAAAAAAGTGAAATGATTGCAAAAGGTATGAGAGCTTACGTGTCAAATTAATTTTCATTAAAAAAAGGAGATAATCGGAGTTATTTTTCCTCGTAAATACGATAGGATAATTTAATTTTTCTAAGAGATATCAAAATAGATTAACTTTTTTTTATTAAGTTTTTACTTTCTCGTTGAAAATTAATTATTTCGATTTATAAAATTATTAAAAAAGAAATTCCTTCTGTTATTTTTGTAAATTTATTTTGTAAATTATTATTTTGTTCGACTTCTGTAATCCTATGAATGTTTGATAACTGATTTTGTAGGTTGAAATTTTCAATAATTCAAAACGAAAATGTAAATCTCGTCTCTTAGTTTATTGAATATTTATCTGATTTGACACCATTACAGACTTGATAAATATTTCCGTGTGCACTTTTTGAAAATTCAATTGTCCGTCAATTTTAATGGTCCCTTTCATTTATTTACCAGGAAATGAACTTTCCAATAATTATCAATGTTTAAATGAAATTTGAATTTTAACATTATTGACTTTTGACAATTATTACAAACTGTTATACTTAATGGAATTTTTTTTACCAAATTCCGTTTATTTCTAATTTAAAAAAAAATTGTAAAAAAATAGTAGATTGAATAAATTTTGTAAAAAAACGTTAATAGGAGATTTTATTTTTTCAAAAAGAGTCAAATTTCGTTACTGAAATTTAGACGATTAACGTTAACTGAGTTTTGTTGCATTTCGAACTTTCTAAAACAAACTTTGCTAGTATTAATTTAAATCATTCGGAATGGGTACGTATTAATTTTAAAGTACCTCGTTTTCCCTGCACTTATATGTATCGAGGCCATATCATTTTCCCAACGGTGTGAAATTACTTTTAATCTTCTACCTGAAATCTTTATTTTTAAACATAAAATGTAATTTCCTGATAAATTATTTCCTTGCTGAAAAAATGTGTTTTACTCCACAAAAAAAAGAAATTCATTTAAATAATTACATTACTATTTCCATACATGAATATAATTATACTCTAAATATATAATTTAATTTGAATAATAAAATTTAACAATTTGTCAATTTGGATTTCTTTTCATTATTACAACTCGAGTTTATTTTAAATAAAAATACAAATAAATGTTATTTGGAAAAGGATTGATTAACATGATTTCAATCATTTAAAAAAATAAATTTACAATTCGTATTTATTTATGAAAAGTTACAATATCGGTAAAAAGACCGAATTCATTGATTTCAGAAAAAGAGGAGGAGCAACATATGACAAAATATTTTTTTCATTTAATTTCGCTAAATTTTGTTGCTTTATTTCATAAAATATGCAAAAATAATAATCCGAAAATCCCTTTTTCAAGAGAAATAAAAAGGAAATAAAAAAAATATCCCATCTGATGATAAAATGGTTGCCGACATTAATGACGAGCTGTAATAACGCTGCAGATTAATTATAATTGTGTGCAAAACACGATAAACTTTGAATATTGAACATCCATATAATGGGATTTTAGTGGAATTAAAAAAAATCGCCATTTAACATCAGTTTAATGTGAATTATTAATAAAGTACAGTGACATGTCTTTTTTACCCCCCCCCTCCCACTCTGTCAATTCCACCCTTCTTATTTTATAATAGCTACACAGTGGAAAGTATAAAATAAGGGGGTAAATCAGGTATATAGTTAGGGAGAGAGAAGGAGAGTGAGATGAGAACAAAAAAAAAAAAGATTGTAATACCGCTTACACTTCAACTCTGGTTGAAAATGTTGTGCAGAAGGAGAGTGACGGGAGAAATAGAAAGGGAGGATTGCGGACAAAACGGGAGAGTTAATCCCTTGGATTATGGGACGGAAGGATCGCTGTTTGTCTCGCGTCATAAATAGGATTAAGGTTTGTGGTATTTTTATGCCATATCTCTCTTTTGCGACCCAGTCTCGCGCTGAGTTTTCTGCACTTTGCCAATTTCCACCGTTCAACTTTACAAATTGGAGACATCCAGATTTTCAGATTTACATATTTGATTTGAATATTAATGCTCTCGTGGTGTTGCATTCGCGCTATTTAAAGAATGACACTTAAAAAAAAGTTGAATCGAAAAGATTGCTGTTTGTGGAGGGGAATTATTTTTTCCGTTGGTAACAAGTGATCTTTGTTTGGGATTTTAATTTTTTCCCGGAAAAATTGTTTTATTTGACAGTTTGCGATTACGTAATTTGTGATCTGTTTGATCTGTTAATCCTTGGGATACAATTCCATAGATTTAGCGTCTCTATAGTTTCGAAAAGTTTGCTATGGTTTCACCTAGCGAACCTGGAGGGACGCTTAGGATTTAATTCTTCGGTCGGTAATTATTTACCGTCGGTATAAGAGAAAACGAAATTACCTCTGCCAGGCGTTGGTCCCTTTTTGTTCCTTAAAAAAACGAACAAATTGTATTATTAAGAATATACGGAATTAAAAAATAATTCATTACTTGACGGTTTGAAAGTAAATAACCGTTATACTACACGACCGTAAGTTTGATCTTAGGTCTCAACGAAAGTAATCTATTTATACGACTTTAATTCTTTAATGAATTATTTCGAAATTGTTTCATTATTTGACAGTTTGCGATTACATAACTTGTTAGTAATTTGAAAAAAGATTTTTAAGGATTACTATTACCAATTAATTACGGCGATTCTGGAATCCTGGTGAGACGCTCAGGAAGTAATCTTTCGGTCGGTAATCATCGACTGTCGGTATGACAGAAAGCGAAATTACCTCTGCCATACGCTGCCCTGTAACAAAAAAAATTGTAGTAAATAAAAATTAACCATTAATTATTAGAAAAATAATTTAAATAATTCATACTTTATAGAAATCGACACGCCATTTGCAACATTTGTATGCGAATCATTTTTTAAAATCCTCCCCATGTCCCGACACATTACGCTGTTCGGAAAAAAAGAATAAATCGTCAGAGATAAAAAGAAAAACTAACATATTATTGAAAATTATTTGTGAAATTTTCGACGACCCTCTCTTTGAAAATTTCACATGAGGGTATGAAAGAGGATAAATTTAACTCTCCCTATTCAACCAAATGCACCTGTCGGTTAAAATAGAAAAGCTGATGAAAAATCGTCAAATATGTCTGACAATCGTTTTACCCGATTAACGTTTTGTACTCATAAATGAGAGGTGATACGTCCGGATAAACCATCTCTCGTATAACGAACGTTGTTTATGGCATTTAAAACAAAAATAACTGATATAGTACCCAAGCGCTATATTTCAGTTCTACAAACATATTTTATAATAATGGCGTCTACTATATATATAAAGTAGCAAATGTTTTGCGAAAATTGTGTTTCATCAGCAATTCATATTTTTATCCCCTCTCCTATCTCTCAACTTTGTTTGTCGCAGAAAATCTCGTTTAGCTGCTTGTCAACCATGAATTCTATTCTTTTTTTAAATTCTTATCATTAGTTATGCGCGAAAGGACAACAGTATCTGAATTGTGTGTGTGAGTGGACAACACAATTTATTTTTTGAAAAATATGTCGCGCCCTTTTTTCTCCGAATATTGGTATATTGAAGAACCAGATGTGTATCAACGTTGTGACAAGTTTTGCGACTATAGTACAGTGTGTGTGTTTATATTTATTTGTGTGTGAATACGTATATATATATAGTGATAACTTTTAAGACTTATATTTCGACTTCTTTCAACGAGGATGTACGGAAGTGAGTTTTACCGGAACTTGAATAACTTTTGACCAAACTTGCAGCTCTTGAACTATGTTGTACCTCCTTTCTCCATTTGAAAAATACTGCAACTTTGATGTTACCAAAAGTTTTGACAAGCGGTAAATTAAAATTCAAATGTTTTTGAAATTTCTCGAGTATATGCCACCACTTTTAGGGTAGAGTGAATTTAAATTTATGTCTCTTGGGAGTCGGCGACTATTTTCCTTCTGGACCTTTTCAATTTAGAATACCTTTCTGTGTCTCTATTGTAATAGGACATTCTTTCTCTGCCTTTGGATCGCTTTGGATTTATTAAAAATGGTTTCAACATTAAATTATTTGTGAATTAGATTGAGTTTTGATATTTGCAAGACGATTTTTGTATTCGATATCGTTTCTATTCTATAGAACAATTCTAACTTCTAAGCATCGATGAAATATTAAATTTTAATTTACATTACCTAATAAGTAAACTTATTAAATATTAAGTTTCTTAACTTGCTTTTTTTTAACCAATTCAGTTGTAAATAATTATAAATCTAATCTTAAACAAATTACGTAATCGCAAACTGTCAAGAAAAATTAATAATTTCCTGTAAATAAATATTTTTAATTTAAAATATTTACTACTTGCTAAAACAAGATCCTAAAGTTCTGAGAGTTCAAATGAACGAAATCTATTTATTTCTTCTAAAAATTAAATTTTTATTGCAATTATTTTGCTTCTCTATAAAAAAAAATTAATTACTCAGTTTGTAAAAGTAAAAATTTAGTTTTTAAATATTTTTATGATTAGTAATTTATTAAAATATCTTCAATAAAAAATATTTCGTTCATTTGAACGTTCAAAACTTTAGGATCATGCTAAAACCGTATTTTTAAATAATTCTACAATGTTAAGGATCCAAACGGTATTTAGTTACTTTAATTGAAATATTCTTTGGTACTTAACAAAAGTATAATTATTTATAGATTCAAATACATTATTTTTAATAATTCTTTTAATTATTTTTTTGCTAATTTCTTTTTTGCTACAAAATTATAATTACAGATATCATCGATACGAATATAAAAAACCCCCCTTGCCCAGCTCTGGAATAATATCACACAAATATATAATTATAAAAATCCACTTTCTCTTTACTTTTAATTGGTAAAATTTACGATACAATTGGAGAACATTTCCCACTAACAGTGTATTAGTGTGTATCTCATTTATTTTAACGTTCCAACGAGCAGTGCATTTTAATTGATTAATATTTGTTGTTATCTCCATGGGAGGAGAGAAAGAGAGAGAAGAGAGTTGAATAAAAAAAAATTTGCTCGAAATTGAATTTCGGGGTTGGAAGATATGAAACGAAATGAATAGGGGGAAAAAGCCCCGACATTATGATAGGCTTTACATTTTGCATTTCCTGTAAATAATGATAAAAGTCTGATGTATGCTCATCTCTCAAGATCTGCTTTTTATCATACACTGTCGTCCAATTTTTATTCATAGAGAATATAATACAGAATAGAAAATTCCTTCTATTACAGTATAGTATATGTGTGGGTGTGTGTGTCTCTCTACAATGAAAATGGATACCGTGGGTCATTTATATTGTTAGAATTGTAAAAAAAATTTTTTTTTTTTGCAAATTACTGTTCCTTTTTGATATTGGACTGAAATTTTTATTCTAATTTGGAAATTCGTCGGACAAAAATATTGTTATTTGTATTTTTTTATTTATTTTAAGTAATATATTTACAATAAATAACAAAGTTAATCTTTCGTGACAAGTTTGCAAAGAATAATATTTTTATTTATTCAATATGAACGGGAATTTTATATTAAGAATTAAATTTTTAATCTTAACAAATAAATCAACTTCTAAAGGTTTTAATTTGAAATTTTGTAAAATTTAAATTTTCAATGAATTTAATTAGAAATGTTAGAAAAATTAAAATTTTTAATGAATTTAATTGCAAATTTATTAAAATTAAAATTTGTTTTGAATTTAGTAAGAAATTTTTAAAAACTTAGATTATTTCAAAAAGTTTATCATATAAATTCTTCTTGAAATTTGTAAAGTTTGGCAAAATATATTTAATTAATCATTTAAAATTATGACTTTATAGAAAAATTTTAGTAAAACACTTTTAAAAAATTTAATTTTAGAGAAGTTACAAATCATTGCAGAAATTCCATTATTTTTAATCGTAATAAAATTCTTCATACAAAAGTTAAAAGAAAAATAATAACAATTATTTAATTTAATTTTTCTTTTATATCAAAAATTCTTCTTAAAAATTCAATTATTTAAAAAAAATTTTCTCATTCTATTTTTAATATCTACTATTTTCATAAATTTTCCTAAGATAATTCAATTATTAAAAAAAATTAACAAAATTCAACTAAAACGTTTAATTATTTTCATACATAAAGTAAAAAATTGCAGAGTAATTCAATTAATACAATTTTCTTTAAAAAATTTCATCGCAATAATTCAGTTAATTTCATAATTAATGCATTTTTTTATGAAGACAATTATTTTTATAAACAAAACAATTTGTTTCAGAAATTACAAATTATTAAAGAACTATTTCAAAAAATATTTCATAAAAGTTGATTTAGAGAAGAATTTTAGTTAAAAGTTCTAGAAAATAATACATGAATTAAAATGATGGAAATAGTTATTAAGAAAGTTAGAGTGACAATATTTTTAATATAAAATAAAAAATACCTTTGTAAGTTGTTTAATTTCAAAAAGGTTCAAAAAGGATTTTCAATTTTTTGCAAAATTTTAGTTCCTGTAAAAAAATAATTAAATATTTATTGAAAAACAGTTATTGATGCTTTCGAATAATTTTACGATCAAAGAAATTTCGTTTAAAAAAAATTAACAGAACATGTTCTTGAAAAAAAATTTTTTCTTTTGTTTCTAAAAATTTAGGAATTTTCAATTTAAATTAAAATTTGCAATTGAAAAATAGAATTTATAAACATTTCTTTCCTTATGAAAATTGAGAATTTTCTAAAAAATATATTAAGAAACGAGAATATGTAATGTTTTTTTAATCATAAAAAGAAAATTTATTTGTTAATCGAAATTTTTTCGAAATTTTCAAATTACAAATATTATTCTATTATTAATCAAGAAAAGTACTTGCATATTTTTGATTTCTTAACCAATTTTTTTAAATAAAAAAACAAAAAAATTAATCATGAAAACTTAAAATAAATAAAAAATTTGTTTTTAACTAAAATTTTTCTATAAATTTAAGTTTTTTTTATAAATTTTGGAAACCTGATTAATTGAATAAGATTTAATAGAATTAATTTAAGAATTTTAAATTTTGATAAAAAACTTTTATTTACATAAGCATACTCATAAGAAGGTTATTTTTTTGTCAATATTAACATTTTTAAGTCCTAAAAAATTAAAATTTCTACCTTACTTCTTTAATTTAATAAATTTTATACATTTAAATAAATTAACTTTATTATTACATAAAAACTTTATATTAAATTTTAATATCTAAAATTTATTTAATTTACATAATATACCCTTAATTAAATTTATAATTTTATCAATACAAATTATCTTTAAAAATTTTTTTAATTTAAAACTATAAAAGTAAGTTAAAAAAAAACTTTTAGACTCATAATCTAATATTTTTGTAATATAAAAAAATATAGAAATTAATATAATTGAAGATCTAAATCTTTGGATATGAAAATATTTTATGAAAATATCTTTTTTAGTAGATTTATTATAATAATATATTATGGGGATAAATGAAATTATATTTAATTCTATTATTATTCAAGTTAATAAAATATTAAGTGTTCTTTTTTTATTTTAAATAATTAATCAGATATATTTTGACAAATTTTACAAATTTAAAGAAGAATTTAAATCATTAACATTTTCCAAATAATCCAAGTTTTCAAAAATTTTTCATTAAATTCATTAGAAATTTAAATTTTATAAAATTTCTAATTAAATTCATTAAAAATTGAAATTTCACAAGATTTTGAATTAAAACTTTTTAAAGTTGATTTGTTTGTTAAGATTAAAAATTTCGTTCTTAATATAAAATTCCCTATTGAGTAATTAAAAATATTATTCTTAGTACACTTGGCACGAAAGATTAATTTTGTTATTTATTGTAAACATATTATATTTCAAGTAAATATGTAATCACTGAAGGAGAATTAATAATTGATTTTCCAAATAATTCCACATGTGACAGTTTAAATTTACATAAACCGTTAAAAATACTCTCGACAGAAAATTTCTATCTGAATTCTAATCCCAATTGCGAACAAAAGACACTAAAAAATAAAAAAAGAATAAAAAGATAAAAAAAATAAAAATAAAAAAAAATAATAATAAAAGATATGGAATTCTGAAAACTGAAAAAGAAAATATAGAATTTAAATTGAAATTTCTTCAACCTAAAAAATTTAAAATTCACTATACAATATGAAATTGTTGTTGCAAGATGATACGTTCTGGTATTATATATATATATATATACGTTATGAAATAGCAAACGTCATGAGAAATTGTCCAACTTCCTCAGCTCGCGTCTAATCGAAATCGTTTTCAGTTGAGCTTGTTGGCCACACATTACATGTATATCCCCCTAAATATTTATGACTTTGTTCCGTCGACATTCCGCGGACACAACCTGGGTAGTATCTTCTTCTTGCAGATATCCTTGAAAATGCAAGCTGTCTTGGTTTACATGAGGGTGATTTCGAAAAGCGATGTATTGCTTATGAATGTGCCTACGACATTCTGATTTACGATCGTCGAGCGACACTGGTGACATGGCACATTTTTATAAAGCGCGTCTCAGCCATCTTTTCGCATTTTTTTTTTTTTTTTTTCAAAAACCAACAAACACATACTGGAAAATATCGATTGTTGTGGACACACCCGTTTCGATAAGAGGAGAAAGAGAGAGAAAGAGAAAAAGGAAAAAGAGTGAAAGAGAAAGAGAGAGAAAGTGAAAAAGGGGAAAGGGAAAATGGGGAAAGGGAAAGAGGAAAAGTAGAGAAAGGGAAAAAGGGGGGAAAGGGTTAGTGAGAAGGGGGGTTTGTTATATTGAGGAGTATTGGAAAACAAAAACGCCTGCATCATTTACATGCTTTTGAACATTTCGCAACGAGGCTCGCAATCAGTCGATAACGGTCTCCTCTACTGTCGATACACACACACACCCACATCTGCCCCAAAAAAAAAAAAAAAAAAAAAAAAAAAAAAAAACCGATGAGAAAAGTCTAAAAATAGAAAGAGAGAGAGAGAATCGATATATATATATGTATATAGCATTTCCTCTTATCGGGAACACGGGTCGTTGCGCCAATAAATTTGCACTCACCGAGTGCCGAAACTAATTGTCGCCGATGCATCCGCTGAAGTAAGACGTTCCTTGGAAAGCCCTACGGAGGATTAAGAGCACGAGAAAGAGAGAAGTCCAGGAGGTAATTTTTTATTTTCATCCTTTACAGCAGTCTTTTACGGCAATTTTAAAAAAGTCTTGGCGTAATCTGATTCTCTCAAGTGCATAAGTTCTTCTAACTTTAATGATCTACGAGACATCATTTTCTTTTCTTTTTTTTTCTTTTTTTTTTCTCTTCACTGGGAAAAATTACATCAATCTCCGGAAGTTAAGGCTCTTACCATGTCAACCGAAAGCATTATAGAATTTTCAGAACCAAAAAAAGAAAAAAAAATAGAGAACATTCTCCCCCTACTTTTTGGGAAATCAGTTTTGGAAAATTGTTGAAAATTTCATTAACTGGTTTATTAACACGAAATGAAGAAAGTTAACAAAGGTAACAAAGTTGTCAAAGGTAACAAAGTTAAGGAAGGTAAAAAAGTTAACAAAGTTAACAAAGGTAAAAAAGTTAACAAAGGTAACAAAGTTAATAAAGGTAACAACGTTAACAAAGGTAACAGTGTTAACAAAGGTAACAAAATTAACGAAGTTAACCGTTAAGTTAACCGTTTTTGGTTAAGTTTACAAAGTTTAAAAAAGGTAAAAAAAAGTTAACAAAGGTAACAAAGTTAACAAAGGTAACAACGTAAACAAAAGTAACAGAGTTAACAACGTAAACAAAGGTAACAGAGTTAACAAAGGTAACAAAATTAACGAAGTTAACCGTTAAGTTAACCGTTTTTGGTTAAGTTTACAAAGTTTAAAAAAGGTAAAAAAAGTTAACAAAGGTAACAAAGTTAACAAAGGTAACAACGTTAACAAAGGTAACAAAATTAACAAAGTTAACCGTCAGGTTAACCGTTTTTGGTTAAGTTTACAAAGTTTAAAAAAGGCAAAAAAGTTTACGAAGGCATCAAACTTAACAAAAGTTTACAAAGTTTAAAAACGTAACAAAGTTAACGGAGGTAACAAAGTTAACAAAGTTAATTTTCATTATTCTACTATTTATCCGCACCCTTTCAGCATTTATCCCTTTGTTTTACCGTTTTATTTATTTTTCCCATTATTTTATTGTTTTTTTTTCTTCATTATTATCCACTACTGCCTTTATTGTATCATCATTCGTGTATCGACAAACTAGAAAATAAAACCCAAATATGTCACTTAAGCATTTCGTTTCGTTTTTTTTTTTGCGAACAACTGAAAAACTCTGTTTTACATAATTGCTTTCTAATTTGGATCCAATTAAGTTTAATGAGACCGTAAAATAGACATTGAAATGTGAAACGTTATACGTCCTAATGTAAAAGGTCAATATCTCTATTCAAACGAAATGTAGGCCACACTAATGTTGATTTTCATCCTCTCCTATTTTTTTTTCAGCTTCTACTTTAAAAATTGACTTATTTGAATAATTAATTGCTTGGGGTTTTTTCTAAATGTCAACTGGGCAAAAGGAGAAAAAAAAATGTCAATTAAATCTTGCTCTTCATTTCTCTAAAAGAGTTATATTTTAAACATTTTTCATTCTGTTCGTCTATATTTCTAAATAGAAACAAACAAACAAAAACAATATCAAAATTCTAAGAGTAATTAAATTAATCTAGATTCGAATGAGAGGAATTAAATAAAATCGATTGTAAGTTATTATTATTTGAGAAATTTATTGTTATTCTATATTTGAAATTCAGTAACCTTTAGAGAGATACAAGTTTATTATTATCTGACAGTTATTATTAATGAATTAATTATTAGCTTTCGTCTGGCCGTTTTCAGTAATTGCACTGGACATTAGAATCGGAAATTGGTAATAAAATGAAAGTTTTAGAAGAAAATTTTTTTTATTATGAGGTGAAAGTAATAAAAATGGGTGATTGGAAATCAGTTTTATAGAAAAAATATTTAGTATTTACGATACAGATTGTAAGGATTACGATACAGATTGTAATGATTACAATTCAGATTGTAATGATTACTATATAGATTGTAATGATTACAATACAGATCGTAATGATTACAATACAGATTGTAATGATTACAATACAGATTGTAATAATTACTATACAGATTGGAATTTTTACAGTACATATTATAACTATTATAATACCGATTGTAATGATTCCTTTATAGATCGTAATGATTTCAATTCAGATTGTCATTTTTACAATACATATTGTAATTTATACAATTTACAATCAATCAGTCAATTTACAATCTGATTTCAATTCAGATTGTGATTTTTACAATACAGATTGTAATGTTCCCAATTTAGATTGTAATTTTTACAATACAATACAAATTTTTACAATACAGATTGTAATTTTCCCAATTTAGACTATAATTTTTACAATACTATAATTTTACTACAATTTTACAATATTTTATCATAAAAAAATTGTTATCTCTAAAATACAAATTGTAATTTTTTTCAATACAATACAAATTTTTACAATTCAGATTGTAATTTTCCCAATTTAGATAATAATTTTTACAATACAGAAAGTTTATCAGAAAAAAATTTCTATCTCTAAAATACAAATTGTAATTTTTCCAATACAATACAAATTTTTACAATTCAGATTGTAATTTTTACAATGCAGATGGTTTATCTGATGAAAAAATTTTTATTTCTAAAATACAAATTGTAATTTTTCCAATACAATACAAATTTTTACAATTTAGATTTTATTTTTACAATACAGATAATTTATTTTTTTTTTTAAATTTTCTCTAAAATACAAATTGTAGTTTTTCCAACACAAATGCATACAATACGAATTGTAATCTTTGCAATACAAATTTAATTATTTACAATTAAAGATTGCAAATTTTACAACACAGATTAAAATATATTTAATCTTATTTGTAATTTTTGCAATACATATTGTAATGGTTCCTATACAGATTGTGAAGTTTAAAAAGTAAATTATCTTTAAAATGCAGATTCTAATCTTTACAATACAATTACTAGTGTTTACAGTACAAATTGTAATCTTTATAACAGAAATTGTAATGATTACAATATAGATCGTAATGATTACAATATAGATCGTAATGATTACAATATAGATCGTAATGATTACAATATAGATCGTAATGATTACAATACAGATCGTAATAATTACAAATCAAATCGTAATGTTTATAATACGGATTGTAATGTTCACAGTACGGATTGTAATGTTCACAGTACAGATTGTAATGTTCACAGTACAGATTGTAATGTTAACAGTACAGATTGTAATGTTAACAGAACAGATTGTAATGTTAACAGTCCAAAGTGTAATGTTAAGAGTCCAGATTGTGACTTTTACAATACAGATTGTAATTTTGACAATGCAGGTTGTAATTTTTACAGTACAGATTAAATTTTTACTATAAAGATTGTAATTTTTACTGTATAGACTCTAACGCTTACAATACAGTTTGCAATGTTTACCATACGAACTGTTACACTTGCAATTTAGAATAGTTTTTTTTACAGTAAAATACAATAACAATATTATGTCTTTACAATCATTTAAAAGAAAATTTTCCTCTGAAAAAAAATTCCAAAACCCTTTCTTATCAAAATTTTTTTTTTTTGTAACAAGAATAAATTCGCGCGAGATAAATTTGAACGGTGGAATATTTATTAGCCAAACGGGTGGGGGCCATAAGGGGAAAAAAAAGATAAAAACAAGAAGAAAAAGTAAAGGAATATTTAGGAAAGTATGAAATAAATTTTTGTGGTTACACGTGCGGGTTGTGTGGATGTTTCTTTTCTTTTTTGCTCGTTCCTTTTTTTTCTCTTTTGTATTCGTTTCTCTTTCGCTCGCTCTCTCTCTCTCACTCTTTTTCTTTCTTACTCGGATGTAAGGAGATGTTCTCATCTGTAGGTTTAAGGCGATCGCTTTTGGCCCGACTGAGGTATAGTACCGTTTCTCCTTGAAGCCAATGCATCCAGTGAAATGTACTGGAACGCTTGGAGGTAGCATTACCTACCAATACCTCAGGATTTATTCCTGGCCATACAGCCCGAGGGGTAGATTTTAAGCCGCTCGGAACGGCAAAATAGAGAAGCACGACTACTACGACGTCGACGACGACGACGAATACGACGATCTTCTCTCTGAAAAGCGATCGTCTTACTCGAGGTAATGAATACACACGTATATACACGTTTGTGCACATATAGAGACACATTTATTCACATTTACACATGTAGAGGCACATTTACACATATAGAGGCGTGTGTGCACATATAGAAGCACATATACACGTATAAACGCATTTAGATATAGAGAAGCAGCATGTGCACGTATAAACCCATTTATACACATATAGACGCACATGTACACATATAAATGCATTTATATACATATAGACGCACATGTGCAAATAGAAACGCATTTATACACATATAGACGCACATCTACAAATGGAAACGCATTTATACACATATAGACGCACATGTGCAAATGGAAACGCATTTATACACATATAGACGCACATGTGCAAATAGAAACGCATTTATACACATATAGACGCACATGTGCAAATAGAAACGGACATGTATATATTTAGACGCACATATACACATTTAATCGCACATATACACATTTAGACGCACATATACACATTTATTCGCACATATACACTTTTAGTCGCAAAGGTACACATACAGACGCACATATACACACTTAGACATGTGCGCATGTACCCAAATGTGCGCACATGTACATAAATGTATATATTTCTATAATATCGACACGGTGAAACGCCTTGTGAATGATGCGATTATGTATAAACGTCATTCGAGAATATTATAACCGGTGAATCCCAAAACTTATTATGTACTAAAGTCTCTCTCCTTCCCTCTCTCTATCTCTTTCTATCTCTCTCTTTTTCTCTCCCTTTCTCTCTCTCTCTCTTTCTCTCTTTCTCTTTCTCCTTCTCTCTTTTACTAGTGATGTTATATCTCATCGAAAAGCATTTGAATTTCCTGTCGATGCCGTCTCTCACGAAGGGAAATTTAAATTGTGTCGCGCTCCTTATCGTTCATGTTCATCACTTTTGAAAAGAAACTTTCTTTTTTTTTTTTTTTGCAAGTTTCACTTTACCATTTTCCATGTATTTCTCAATAACTGATTTTTAGACTCTACTACTTGCTCGCGATATCGATACAAATAAAACTTTTTATTTTTTTCTAGAATTCAACTTTTCGATTTTTTTTCTTCATTTTTTTTTGTATTTTCTATATCCGAGGGGAGAAATAAGTTTTTTGTACTTAAAAATATTGTACAGCATTGGCGGGTGTAAGAAAGTGTGATGATGAATATTTCTAGACGAGTGGAAAATTTTTTTTTTTTTTTTGTACACGAGTGCAACAAAAACTTTTGTCGTGATTGTTGATAATTATTTTCCTCTGAAAAAGGGGAATTGAAAAAAAAAATTGTTATTCATATTTTCCCAATAGAAAATGTAATTAGAAAATTAAATAGTTATTTAAATTATTAATTACTATTTTTAGTAGAAATAATTAATTAATAATTAATAATTATTTATTAAAATACAATATAAAGTAGAAATAATTATTTATAATTGAAATAATTAATTAATAATTAATAATTAATAATTAATAATTATTGTAATTATATAACAAAAAAAAATTATAGAAAAAAAGTGATATTTTTTTATTTTTTTTCTTATTCTTTTTATATTGTTTTTCTTCAACATTGAGAAAAGTCCTTCTTCTGGATAATTACCGTAATTATTTATAAAATACAAATAGTTATTTATAATAGAAATAATTAATAATTATGTATCAAATACAAATAAATAAAATAGAAGAATAGAAACAATGGAAAAAAAAATATTGGAGCATTCTGGTCGCAAATATTTTTCTATTATTCTCTATTGTATTGTTGTTGTTATAGTTATTGTTGATAATAATTTTTCTACTCCACATTGTTATTGATATTATTTATTCGAATTATTAAATAAAATAAGAAAAAAAAAATTCCTATGTTATAAATTTATATTGCCTGTGTTGAGAGATAAATTACAAACTGGAAAAAAAGGAAAAAATAAAAAAAAAATAAATTCGGGTGTATTTTTAAAGGTTACATTTGTTTTGCAAAGAACACAATGGTATATAGAACGACAGAATGATATATTTGTTTGGGAAATTGATGAAATTGCCGGTCGCAACGTTTATTTCAAACACACGCAATACAAAATCTCAATTTTGAAAATAACCACAATACACAATGTTCCAACTGGAATAATAATAGTGTATGTACATATATATATATATATATTTATATATAGACAAAAGCTCAACAGGCTATCAAAAATACTTTATGGTTTTGTTATATAGAAAAAAACAAAGTTTTTCCCATTTGAAAAAATTAAATATTGTTCAAAAATATATTTTTTTTAATAAGTTGAAAAAGTTTTGCTAACAAATATTTTTGTTCGCATTTTGTTAAAAATTGTTTCATTTAATAATGGCAAAATAAAAGAGTGTGTTTAATTGAAAATATTTTTCTTTTGTTTCAGGTGAGTCTCGATTCAATGATATTCCCACCCCTATAGTCGTGAGTATAAATAAATTTTCACCATATTTCCAAAATTATGAGGAATAATTGCATAATATTAAATTTCCTTTTACAATTAAATGGACAATATTGAGAATAAACATTAAAAAAGATACAAAGAACAAAACGAATGGATAATTTTTTGCTACAGTTAAGCAAAAAATTTTTAATGATTAACTTTTTTTATTTCTACTCTTTTATTTAAAAGACACAAAAAATATAAAAACTGAATCAATATGGATTTTTTAAAATCATAATTTCTTTCTATTTCGTTCTATTAACATTTTTTATTTATGCTTTTTTTATTTAAAAGACAAAAAAAATATGAAAACTAAATCAATATGGATTTTTCTCTTTAACAAAGTAGAACATAATAAAAATATAAACTAAATTGATATTAATAGTAAATACGAGTTTTATTTAAATAAACTCAAATATACAAAAAAAATGCACACTACATTAAAAAAAAAAAAACAGAAGTAAAAAATTTCATTACCATAATAGCGTGAGAACTTAATACCATTTTTTTTTTATTTTCCAAAAATCACTTGCCTTTAATTAAATTAATTTTATTCCCGATTTATAGCACTTTATACGAAAACATTTTAATGTCCAAATAGATTAACCGACTTCCATCAGAAAATTCACCAGGAGAGAAAGCAAAACAGAAAAAAAATAAAATAAAATGAAAAAAAAACAGAAAAAAAATGTCAGAATTTATACAAAGAGTTTCTCGTTGTTCTTTAATCTCTGCTAAAATGTTTTTAATCTCAACAGAAAGAGAGAAACCCTATGTCTATATATATAGTTAGAAAAAAAATATATTCACGATATTTTCATACAATTCGAAAAAAGCAAAGAAGAAACAGTATTCCATAAAAATCACTACTTTATACAATAATAATGAACCATTGAAGCATATTAAAATGATAAGATGATTAAACGTAAAGCTTTTCTTTCTCTCTCACCCTTTCATTATTATTATTATTATTTCTTTCCTTTTTCCTCCACTCGCAGTCGTGTTTATTGAACTGCAACGAATTTACGTTCTCTATAAATCTCATTTTTCTTGTGCACGAAAAAAATGGAATCTCTCTCTCTCTCTTAGTTGACAAAAAAAAGTTTATTGAACATGTATTATAATTATGATTTTTAGATTAATTATTATCTTAATTATTTTTTTCCATTCGTCGAGTTTATTTTCTGAAGGAAATAAATAAATTGTTATATAAATAAATAAATATAATAAATAAATAAATGTAATAGATGAATAAATATAATAAATAAATAAATAAATGTATTAGATGAATAAATATATTAAATAAATAAATGTAATAGATGAATAAATATAATAAATAAATAAATAAATTTACTAAATAAATAAATTTACATATAATAATTGTACAAATTACTATTAATGACCTTTCGTTAATATTTAATTCGGTTTTTATTAGAATCTCTATTAAAAAAATAATAAAATAAAAAATAATAATAAAATAATACAGTAAATAATAAATAAAAATTGAAATATATAACATATATATATATATATATATATATATATATATATATATAAATAGAGAAAAAATAAATAAATAAAAAGACAATAATAATAATAATATAATAATAATAATTAAAATGAATATAGAATTATGGTTCATTTTAATAATAAAAAATAATAATAAAATAATTATTTATTGTTGACAATTTCTAGTAACATTAAATTATTATATACATCATATTTAATTTAATAATTACATTTAAATTTTAATTATATATCATTTTTCATATTATTTAGATTTTTTTTATTTTTTATCTCTCTTTTATTCCTTTTTATTTATTTCTTTTTGTATCAAGATAAAAATCGTGTCAGGAATTCAAAAAGGGAAACGTTTCTAATTTAAAAGTTTCTTCGAAGAGTCATTTCAATAATACAAAAAAATAGTGGGAGGAGGGGGATGATTAAAGAGGCGTTTATCGTGCAAAAAAATTGGGTCGATATTAAAAGAGGGACTAAAAGAAGAAGAAGAAGAAGAAGAAGAAGAAGAAGAAGAAGAAGAAGAAGAAGAAGAAGAAGAAGAAGAAGAAGAAGAAGAAGAAGAAGAAGAAGAAGAAGAAGAAGAAGAAGAAGAAGAAGAAGTAAAAGAAGAAAAAAATAAATAGGAAGAAATAAAAAAGTAAAAATATAATGAAAAATAATAAACAAAGATGAGCAGAACAAAAAGGAAATTGACAAAAAGGGAATGAAGAAGAAATAAAGAAAATAAAATTAACGAAGAAATAGAGAAATAAAAATGAATGAAAAAATAAACAAAAAGAGAATAAAGAAGAAATAAAAAAGCGAATAAAGAAGAGGAAAATAAAGAAGAAATAAAAAAGTGAATAAAGAAGAAATAGAGAATAAAGACAACAATAAAAAATAAAGAAGACAATGAAGAAATATAATATAAAAAAATAAAGAAGTAATCATCAAAAAGTGAATAAAGAAGAAATAGAGAATAAGGACAACAATGAAGAAATAACAAATAAAGAAGACAATGAGGAAATAAAAAATAAAGAAGACAATGAAGAAATATAGCATAAAAATAATGAGGAAATAGAGAATAAAGAAGACAATGAATAAATAGAGGATAAAGAAATAAGTAAAGAAATAAAAACTAAAGAAGACAATGAAGAATTATAGTATAAAGAAATCAGCGAAGAAATAAAAAATAAAGAAGACAATAAAGAAATATAATATAAAAAAAATAAAGAAGAAATAATCAAAAAATAAATAAAGAAGAAATAGAGAACAAGGACAACAATGAAGAAATAACAAATGAAGAAGACAGTGAGGAAACAAAAAATAAAGAAGACATTAAAGAAATAGAATATAAAAAAATAAAGAAGAAATAATCAAGAAATGAATAAAGAAGGAATAGAGAACAAGGACAACAATGAAGAAATAACAAATAAAGAAGACAATGAGGAAATAAAAAATAAAGAAGACAATGAAGAAATATAGCATAAAAAATAATGAGAAAATAGAGAATAAAGAACACAATGAATAAATAGAGAATAAAGAAATCAGTGAAGAAATAAAAAATAAAGAAGACAATGAAGAAATATAGTATAAAAAAATAATGAGGAAATAAAGAATAAAGAAGACAATGAAGAAATAGAGAATAAAGAAATCAGTGAAGAAATAGAGAGTAAAGAAGAAAAACGAAAGAAGAAAAAAATAAATAATAAAGAAAAGAGAGAGAGAGAGGAATAATAAATAATGAAGAAATGAGAGAAAGAAGAAAAATAAATAAAGAAGAGAGAGAGAGAGAGAGAGAGAGAGAGAGAGAGAGAGAGAGAGAGAGAGAGAGAGAGAGAGGGAGAGAGAGAGAGAGAGAAATATCAGGAGAGGGAAAAAATATATAAAGAGGGAGAAAAGAATAAATAAAGAAGAAAGAGTGAAAAAAATATAAAGAGAGAGAAAAAATTAAATAAAGAAGAAAGAGAGACAAAAATAAATGAAGAAGAAAGGAGAGAGAGAGGAGAGGAAAAGAAAGATGAATAAGAAAAAGAGAAAACTACTAGTTTCCTGTAGGATTAATGCGACTCTAGTCTTCGGCAAGACTTAAGACTTCCGGTTCGAAAATGTTCGGTCGTTAAAGTTTTGACGCGAGTTCTCTCCTTGGAAGAAGTCGCGGTGAATGTCGATGGGGTTGCGAGAAGAAAACGCTCGGGTGGGTTCGAAAGTAGCCTGTCACTTGTTTCCACTTGCATGCCGCCAGACACTAGGGGTTGTTTTGTTCCTGCAACCATCTCACTCCTACTATTTCTCATTTTCTCCATTCTTTACTCACTTTTTTTTATTCTTTACCTTCTTTCCATCCCTCTCTTTCTCCCACTCACTCACTCACTCACTCTCTCACTCTTTTTCACTTCTTTTTCCTTTTTCCCTTCTCTTTTTTCCTTCTACTTTCTCCTTTCTTTCTTTCTCTCCTTCTCTTTCTTCTTTTTCTCGATTATTTTTCTTCTCCGTATTTTTTCCTTATTTAAGGAAAGAAATTCCTTCCTTTTTTTCCCACCTCTCCTTCAACTATTTCATCTCTACCTTTCCTCCTTTCATCACTTCTCTTTAGAAGCAGAGAAAACCTGGTTTTTGTATTTCTGAAACCGTTATTTTGCAGGTTGGGGAAAAAATAGAAATGTGTTTCGCTAACATATTTTGTTGGCAGTTTTTCCTCCTTTTTTTGGAGGGATGGTGGAAATGAAGCTGGGAAAGTGATTTAATAGTATTTTTTTAATGTTGAATTTAGTAAAATTTTTTAGCGAGTATTATTATTTTTTTGTTTCTTCTTTCTGTTTTTGTTTGTTCCTTTTGTTTTAGTTTATTATTTTTTCGTTTTTTTTTCTAATTTTTAACGTCTTTCTTATCTTTGTAATCTTTTTTAGCATTTTAAAATTTCTTCTTCATTTTGATTTCTTTATATTTTCATCTCTTTTTAATTTTTTTTGTTTTTAATTTATTTCTATAATTTTTCACTACTTTACAATTTTTTTCTAATTTATACATTTATTTTCTTTTATATATTTGCTTCTTTTTTATTTTATATTATATTTTCTTCTTTACTACTTCATTTTGTTTCTAATTATTTCTTTTCTTTTAAAATATTTTATTTTATATATTTATTCGTTTTCAATTTTCACGATTATTTTCTAAATTTTCTTCTTTAATTTCAATCATTTCTTTTTTCCTTTTTTTGCTTTTTATTTTTTCTATATTTCTCTATTTCTTCTTTATTTTCTATTATATTTTTTCTAATTATTTTATTTCATGTTTAATTTTTCAATTAATTTTCTGAAATATTCATTCTTTTTAGATTTTGTTTGAATTATTTTCTAATTGTTCTGTAATTTTTATATCTCTTCATTATTTTTCATTTCTTTTTTATTCTTTCATTTCTCTTGCAATTATTTCACTAATTTTCCAATTTTAAAATTCATTTTCTAATATTTTTCTTTCTTTTCGATGTTTTCACTTATTTTCTAATTTTTCATTATTTTTATCTCTTCTTTATTTTTTATTTCTTCTTTGTTTTTAATTTATTTTTAATTTCAAATGTTTTAAATTTCTAATTTCCAAAATTCCTTTTCCTAAATTTGAATTTCTTTCTAATTTCCAAAATTCAGTTCGCTAAATTTTTATTTCTTTTGTAATTTCCTATTTCCTTCTCCAAAATTTTAATTTTCAAATTTCTTTTTCTTAAATTTTAATTTCTTTTCTAATTTTCAAAATTTTTTTCTTGAATTATAATTTCTTTTTTCATTTTAAAAATCCCTTTTCCAAAATTATACTTTTCCAGTTTTCAAAATTGCCTTTCCTAAATTTGAATTTATTTTCAAATATAAGAAATTTTTTTTCCTAAATTTTAATTTCTTTTCTAATTTTCAAAATTTCTTTTCCAAATTTATACTTTTCCAGTTTTCAAAATTCCTTTTCCTAAATTTTAATTTATTTTCTAATTTTAAAAATCTTTTTTCCTAAATTTGAATTTATTTTCAAATATAAGAAATTTTTTTTCCTAAATATTAATTTCTCTTCTAATTTTCAAAATTTCTTTTCTAAATTTATACTTTTCCAGTTTTTAAAATTCCTTTTCCTAAATTTTAATTTATTTTCTAATTTTAAAAATCCCTTTTCCTAAATTTTAATCTATTTTCTAATTTTAAAAATTCCTTTTTACTAAATTTTAATTTCTTTTCTAATTTTCAAAATTTCTTTTCCAAAATTATACTTTCCCAGTTTTAAAAATTCCTTTTCCTAAATTTTAATTTCTTTTCTAATTTTAAAATTCCCTTTTCCTAAATTTTAATCTATTTTCTAATTTTAAAAATTCCTTTTTACTAAATTTTAATTTCTTTTCTAATTTTCAAAATTTCTTTTCCAAAATTATACTTTCCCAGTTTTAAAAATTCCTTTTCCTAAATTTTAATTTCTTTTCTAATTTTAAAAATTCCTTTTCCTAAATTTTAATCTATTTTCTAATTTTAAAAATTCCTTTTTACTAAATTTTAATTTCTTTTCTAATTTTCAAAATTCCTTTTTCAATTTCTCCATTCCTCTATTTATTCTTTTCTTTCCTCATGTTTGAAATTACAACAAAAAATTCGTAATCGATTTTTTAAAAATCAACTTGAACGATAAGTAATTTCTTTCTCTTTCTTTCAATTTTTTTTCTATTTTTTCTTTTGAGTTGATAAAGATATCTGTCTTGTCGAAGATTTTCTATGCTTTCTTTTTTTTCTCAAGAAGCTAGTTTTCTATGTTTACCCTCTTAGTTGAAAACTTTTTTCCAAAGATTTATACTTTTCTTTATCTATTTTTCGACTTCTCTCCCCGGTCTCTTACAACTTGTTTCCCTTTTTCTTTTCTATTGCGGTTTACTCTCTATCTTCTCTGTTTTCTTTCGTATATTCTTTTTTCCAATTCCCTCTCTCTCTCTCTCTCTCGTACTCACACACTTTTCCATTTTTTTTCTTTTCATTTCTTTTTCACTTTCTTTTAATTTCTTTTCCAATTCTTTTTATATTTCTTTTCTGATTCTTGTGTTTGCAATTTTCTATCTTCTGCGTTTTTTCGAGGTATTTTCTTTTTATTCGTTTTTTGGGGAAAAACTTTTTGTTTCTAATATATCAAAATTTAGTTGGAATTTTATTATTATTAATATTATTAGCAATGATAAGATGATAATAAATTTCATTGAATTGTGAACAATAATTTGTTGATGTTGAATATTTTTGATACTATTTATTCAATGTGTGTTTATATTTCAATAATTTTTTAAATTAATATTCGTCGTTTGTTTTTTATTTACTTTTTTGTTACTAATTCTTGTAAATTTGATATTTAAATATTTGTTTACACTTCAATAATTTTTTAATTAACATAATTAATTAACAATTAACACAATTAACTCAATTAACACAATTAACACTTTTCTGTTACTAATTTTTTTAAATTTAATATTTATTTCTTTAGTGCATAATTAACATTCATAATTTGTAATATTATTTACTTTTCTGTTACTAATTCTTTTTAATTTGATAGTTGAATTTTTTTTATTTTTCAATAATTTTTTTTTAATTAACATTCATAATTTGCTTTATTATTTACTTTTCTGTTACTAATTTCCTTTTAATTTCATATTTATTTAGTACACAATTAACATTCATAAATTGTTTTATTATTCACTTTTCTATTACTAATGTTTTTTCTAACCTAATATTTATTTACTTAGTATCAACTTCCTTATCAAAATAAAAACGAATTTTCATTTTTTATTCTTATTATTTTATTACTAAAATGAAAAAAAATAAAAAAAATAAAAAAAATAAATAAATCAATAAATTTATAACAAAATTCATAATTTGTTTTTAAATTCAATTACTTTCATAAAAATTAATCCCCATTCGAGTTTGAATCAATTTTCTCTTCAATTTAAATCCCTTTCTTCATTTTCATTTCAATTTTTTTTTTTTTTTTTTTTTGACATGAAAGCGAAAGTAAATTAAATGATTAAAAAAAGAAGAAGAGAGGGAGAAAATTGAGTATTTAAATGACAGCGTGTAAATGAAAAGTATCATTCCAATTTTCATGGCTCAATGTTTCTAAGTAGTAGGGGTTAGAGGGGGGGGGGCACTGAATAGTCAGCCGCAATTAGGATTCAGTAGTAAAAGCGGAGTAAGTTCACCTCGGCTGAATTGTGTCGACTCATTGAACGTGCGCTCATTTCCAATGGTTGTGTTGGGGACCACCACCACCACCCTTTTAACGAATAACTGTAAAAAAAGTTTCAACCAAAAAAAAAAAAAAAAAAAATTGCAAAAAGCAAAAAAAATGAAAAAAAGGGAGAGGGGGGAGAAATATGGTCGAAAAGAAAAGTGCATGAAGCATGAAGGCGATGAGTAAATTCGCATTGTGAACCTCTGGCAATTGTGAAGAGGTCGGATATGGTTTTGTGTACACCGGAACCTCCCGTCTCACTGGGAGAGAGAGAGAGAGAGAGAGAGGCTCTCGATCATGGATATAGTGGAAATTCTTGAAAAAGTCGTACTCACGTATTATAGAAGAAATAAAAGAAAATAATAACAAAAAAGAAGATATTTCTTTCTCTTCCTCTTTATTTTATGTATATTTCTCACTCTCTCTTTTTCTCTCCTCTCTCTATAAATTTTGTATATATTTTTTTCTCTCTCTATATTCCCCCCTCTACTCTCTAAATTTGAATTAGTAAAAATCTTTACTAATTTGAATTAGTGACTGACTTTTTGCTTTTGAATTAGTAAATTTTACTAATAAACAGTCATTCTTACTAATTTTGTAGTAAAGTTTACTATTTAGTAATTTAATAATAGTAATTTACTCTCTAAATTTTAATTAGTCTTTTCTAATTTAGTCTCTTTACTAATTTGAATTAGTGACTGACTTTTTGCTTTTGAATTAGTAAATTTTACTAATAAACAGTCATTTTTACTAATTTTTTAGTAAAGTTTACTATTTAGTAATTTAATAATAGTAATTTACTCTCTAAATTTTAATTAGTCTTTTCTAATTTAGTCTCTTTACTAATTTGAATTAGTGACAGACTTTTTGCTTTTAATTTAGTAAATTTTACTAATAAATAGTCATTTTTTTACTAATTTATTAGTAAAGTTTACAATTTAGTAATATAATAATAGTAATTTACTCTCTAAATTTGAATTAGTAAGACTCTTTACTAATTTGAATTAGTGACTGCCTTTTTGCTTTTGAATTAGTAAATTTTACTAATAAATACTTATTTCTACTAATTTCTTTAGTAAAATAGTCATTTTTTACTAATTTATTAGTAAAGTTTACAATTTAGTAATATAATAATAGTAATTTACTCTCTAAATTTGAATTAGTAAGACTCTTTACTAATTTGAATTAGTGACTGCCTTTTTGCTTTTGAATTAGTAAATTTTACTAATAAATACTTATTTCTACTAATTTCTTTAGTAAAATTTACTAATTCAAAAGCAAAAAGTTAGTCACGAATTTAAATTAGTAAAAATTTTTACCAATTCAAATTTAGAGCGTAGAGGGGGGATTGAGAGAGAAAAAAATATATACAAAATTTATAGAGAGAGAGGGGAGAGAAAAAAGAGAGAGAGAGAGAAATATATTTATAAAGAAAAAGAGGGAGAGAAATATAAATTTATAGATAGAAAAAAAGAGAGAGGGAAAAATATATATTTGTGCAACCCCTGCTGGAAAAGAGCTACTTTCCTTTGACATAAATGCAGCAGAAAGTGGTAAATTTCTGCACATTTAAAAGTGTGCAGGAAAGTGTACTTTCCCGCACACTTTTGATAAAGTGTGCAGGAAAGTATACTTTCCTGCACACTTTTTTGTAAACAGTATAATATACACTATAATCAACATAAAACTATATTTATTGATTAGAAATGTATAAAAATAACTTTTTTCGGTAAACAGGTGTTGCACAAAGTACTGTGTGCAACACGTACGAAAGAAGATTTTCCGACTTCGTGCAAATTGCTGCCCTCGCTTCGCTCGGAGCAGCAAACTTAGCACTCGTCGGAAAACAGCTTCTTTCTGTACTTGATGCACAATATACTATTATAGAGTGAAAGAGAAGGAGAGAAATATAAATTTATAGAGAAAAACAGAGAGAGAGAGAGAGAGAGAGAAATACATATATTTACAGAGAGAGAAAGAGAGATTTTTCGCCGTCCGATGCGTGCACAGGAGACAAAAGACGAATACAGCGGCGCGCACTTGCTTTTGGCCATGTTGGTTCGAAAGTGGAAAGAAAACAAAAGACAGACGCGCCCACGGGAATGAACGCGGCTTGGTCCCAAGTGTATTTCCACGGATACCGGGACGAATATCTAAAACCTAAGAGAAGAAAAGACGTGGAAATACGAAAAGAAACAGAGTCTGATAGAGACAAATTGAGCAGGAGAAATGCTTAAGGAAATAGAGCAAAAGAAAATCAAAAGAGAGAAAGAGAGAGAGGGAGGGAGGGAAAAAAGGAAAGAAAAGAAGACGCACGTCAAAAAGAAAATAGAAAAGATCGTTGTTAAAACAAGAAAGAAAGAGAGAGGGAGAGGGAGAGGAAAAGAAAAATAGTGTCGGGACGAAAAAAAATTTACAAAATACACGTTTCGAATGAAAAAATAGGAAATTCAGGTAAAAATTTTATCAAAAAAAAAGAAAGAAAAAAAAATTACAACGGGAATGTAAATTTATTACAAAAGGAATTTTTCTATTCTATTGACATTTGTTTTAATACAATTTTTATTACAATTTTTAATTCAATACATTATAAGAGTTAAAATTTAATAAATTTTAAATAGATTCAATAAAATTTTATGTCCGGACGAGTTTTTTTTTGTAAAAGAACTACTTTTCGGAAATTGATAATCGACCATCGTGATAGCCGTAGTCGTTAAAGTGCTTAAAGTGGTTAACAAAACATTAGGAGCGGAGGTTCGATTCCCGTCGCAGTTTTGATAAATTTAGGTCAAACTTACATTTAGTCGATTCATTACTAATTAATCCATTCATTTAAATTAATTTAATTCATTACGTTTGGTCAATTAATTATTATTAATTCCTTCAAATTAATTCGATTAATGAATTTTAATAAATTTGATTAATTAATTTTAATGAATTCGATTAAATAATTTAAATTAATACGATTAATAAAAATAATATAATAATTACTATTCATTAATTCATTTAAATTAATTTAATTCATTACGTTTAGTTAATTAATTATTATTAATTCCTTCAAATTAATTCCATTAATTAATTTTAATAAATTCGATTAAATAAATTCAATTAATTCAATTAATTGAAATTAAATAATGATTACTATTAATTCATTGATTTAAATTAATTTAAACGTTACGTTTAGTCAATTAATTATTATTTGTTAATTTAAATTAATTCGACTAATTAAAATGAAATCAACTAATTAATTCGAATGAAATTTTTCTAAAGTTTCGAACGTTCAAATTAATGACAATATTTTAAATACTTCTTCTAATTTGTCTTTCTCTAGAAAAAAAAATAATTTTTTGTATTTGAAACAAATTAATTCTAAACTAAATTTTTTTTTAAGTTTAATTATTTTTCTTTTTTGGACAGTATTTGAATAGTAATTTTCAAAAACACTTGAGGTGAAAAAAATGTTCGTTTATTTGAACGTTTGATATTTTTTTTCCACTGAATTAATAAAAAATTAACCCTAAATAGAAATTTCTTTTACTAAATTGAATTAAGTAACTGACTTTTTTGCTCTTGAATAGGTTTACTAAATAAATAGTAATTTTTTCTAATTTATTAGTGAAATTTACTAAAAATAAATTTTTTTAACAAAAGCACTAATTTATTAGTGAAATTTACTAAAAATAAATTTTTTTAACAAAAGCACTAATTTATTAATGTAATTTACTAAAAATAAATTTTTTTAAACAAAAGCACTAATTTATTAGTGAAATTTACTAAAAATAAATTTTTTTAACAAAAGCACTGATTTATTAGTGAAATTTGCTGAAACAAAAGCAAAAAGTCAGTCACTAATTAAAATTAGCAAAACATTTGTATACTAATTCGAATTTAGAGAGTAATATCATTTTTATTTTCAAAAACCAATCAAAATTATTCCAAAATACAAATTTGATTTTTACTTTCTAAATCAAAATAATTAATTATTAATAATTAATAATTAACAACGCCTAATTAAAATAATTACTATTAATAAAATCACCCTTGAAATTTTATGTCCACATTTACAGAATGAATATTCATGTTAAAATTATATTTCTTAAAAATTAATTCTCTTTGCTTTTTTCCCTTTTGTTTACTTTTTTCTTGAAAAAACAAGAATATTGCACTGTAATTTTCTGCTTCACTTTTGAAATAATTATATAAGATATATATATATATGTATGTTTGAAAGACTATTTTATGCAAACGGAAAATTTAGTTACTTACAGTAAGTGGCTAATAAGTGCGTTGCATAATTTAAAAAGCATGGATTATTATGAAAATGGAGACTTTCATAAATTATGCAAAAACATGCATGCATTTTGAGAAATTACAGAGGTCGTTTATCTATATTGCTGTCACTTTCATTTTTTCCTGTTGAATGAAAAAAAAACATTTTTTTTTTAAACAGAAAAAAAGAAATTACATAAATTAAAAATAATAAAAAAAATTTTGAAGACTTTTAATTTAAAAGAAAAAGGAAGAACAAGGAGTTAAGTTCGGTAAATGTCAATTTTACACCAAGTGATGGATTTCAATCCGAAAAATAGAAAACTAAAAATAAACAAATAAATTATAGGTGAAAAAATAGAAAAAAGAAAATAAAAGTAGGAAAAAAATAGGAAAATGAAAAGAGGAAAAAATAGGGAAATAAAAATACTTTGTAAATTTGAATTAATGCGGATTCGTTTATCAATTTGAATTGAGGGGCTGGATGCTATAAGGGGATACGCGTGAACACACGGCCAGTCAGTTCGGACGTAGAGATAAAATTTTGAAGTTGTTCAAAATGAATTTAAAATTATTGTTTCTTGTTCAGAATTTCAAGGCGAAACTTTTTTTCTAATAAAATTTTTTTATATAATTTTTTGTTTTTAAGTAAATTGAGAAAAAAGTGATTTTTTAACCTAAGAAATTTTAATGAATTTTTGACTTCAACTCGTGATTACTTCGTTAAATATTAATATTTTTCCACGAAATTTACACACAATATTCTTCAAACTATACCAAAAGTGAAACATTATTTAGTTTTTTTTCAAAAAATTCTGTGTCTAAGTAAATAATTATTTAAACAATTTTGCCGGAAAAATGATTCTCCTATTTTCAATTGAAAAAGTTGAGTGACGAATTTTCGTTTACAGAAAACTTCCAGTGACAAAAATGTTCATCAATATATTAAGAAGTTTTTCGGAAAATTTTTCGTCATTTGATAATAAATTAAAGAAAATAGAGCAATTTTAACAGCGTCGCGCTATGCTGTAAACGTAAACAATGTCTAACTGTATACATTGGTCTTGTAATGGCGGCCATTCTACACGTGCGCGGCCACGCCGTAATTTTACAGCATAGCGCGACGCTGTTAAAATTGCTCTATTTTCTTTAATTTATTATCAAATGACGAAAAATTTTCCGAAAAACTTCTTAATATATTGATGAACATTTTTGTCACTGGAAGTTTTCTGTAAACGAAAATTCGTCACTCAACTTTTTCAATTGAAAATAGGAGAATCATTTTTCCGGCAAAATTGTTTAAATAATTATTTACTTAGACACAGAATTTTTTGAAAAAAAACTAAATAATGTTTCACTTTTGGTATAGTTTGAAGAATATTGTGTGTAAATTTCGTGGAAAAATATTAATATTTAACGAAGTAATCACGAGTTGAAGTCAAAAATTCATTAAAATTTCTTAGGTTAAAAAATCACTTTTTTCTCAATTTACTTAAAAACAAAAAATTATATAAAAAAATTTTATTAGAAAAAAAGTTTCGCCTTGAAATTCTGAACAAGAAACAATAATTTTAAATTCATTTTGAACAACTTCAAAATTTTATCTCTACGTCCGAACTGACTGGCCGTGTGTTCACGCGTATCCCCTTATAGCATCCAGCCCCTCAATTGGTAACACTTTTTACTAATTTTGAATAGTTTTTTACTAATTGCTAGTGGAAAATTACTAATTCAATTAGTATTTTTACTGTAGTTGCGAATTTTTTACTATTTCAAATTAGTAATTTTTTTTTAATAATTAGTAGAAAACTACTAACAATTAGTAAAAAACTACTAACAATTAGTAAAAAACTACTAACAATTAGTAAAAAACTACTAACAATTAGTAAAAAACTACTAACAATTAGTAAAAAACTACTAACAATTAGTAAAAAACTACTAACAATTAGTAAAAAACTACTAACAATTAGTAAAAACAGTTACTAATTCAATTGGTAAACGAATCCGCACTATTTTATTAGTAAAAATACTACGAATTCAGATTTAGAGAGCAGGAAAATAAAAGTAAAAAAATAGAAAATAATTCAACAAAAATTAAAGTATACGTTTTTTAGTTTCAAATCAAAATTGATTAGAAATTGTCGAATTTCGATCCTATTAAATAAATTCTACAAATAAAAATTGCAAATAAACTAGAAACGTTTTTCCATTTTGATACAGACAATTTATTTTGCGATATCCTTCTATTTTTACCTCTCATCTCTCTATATACAATATCTATTTTCTTTTGAAACAATGAAAAAACCCATTTTGAGAAAGTGGTCGTTTCTCTGTTTTTATATATATATATGTATATATAAGCCATTTCACTAGGTCTTGGAAGGAAGAACTTTGGTTTTCCCAGCGATTAGTTAATCGATCGACTGACAATTGTCATTAGGTAACATCCAACAGCTGCTCGTTCTCAGTTTATTCCTACCTCCTGAGTCTGACGACCTCCAACCTCTCTCTCTCTATATATGTGTAGGAATTCTCAAGCAGTTTGCACTTACAAGTAGATATAGACTCAAGAGTTTCTTGTGCACAAGAACAAAATGACTGTTTTAGCAGAAGAAAAAAAACAAAAAAAAAGTGCAGGAAATGAGAAGGCGGAAGGGCGGTTAGTGCAGAAACCTTGTATAGAAACTTATGGGCTTTTTTCCTTTAATTAAACGTGCACTCTAAATTGCCAATATCATTTTATAATTTTCCCGAGGAAACCAATTTTGACAAAATGAAAAAAAAATACAGCAAATAAGGATAAATAAAGTAAAATAAAAATAAATTTGAAAAAAAAATTTTACTACAAAAAAATATTTTAATGAAAAAAATATATTTTACTAAAAGAGAATATTTTTGGAAAAAACAAAAAATTTAGGTCCCTATCCAAACCATTAGGATTTAGGTCCCATTCGAACCATAAAATTCAAACGAATATTTAGGTCAATAAGCAAACATTAACCATTAGAATTCAGGTCGAACTTGAAGAAAAAAATTTTCGACTTGAAATAATTTACAGAGAAATATTACTTTTGGAGAAAGCAAGAAATTTAGGTCAACATCCAAACGCATAAACATAAGAATTTAGGTCTATTTTGATTTATTTTGTGAATTTGATTTATTTAGGTCCATTTTGGTCTATTCTTCATCCAAACATAAGAATTTAGGTCTATTTTGATTTATTTAGCTCCATTTTGGTCTATTTTTCATCCAAACACATAAACATAAGAATTAAGGTCTATTTTGACAGTAAAATTGAAAAATAAAAATTTCTTTTCTACAAACGAATATTTTTGGAGAAAAAAACAGAAACATTAGTATTTAGGTCCCATTTTTACAGTTAAAAATAAAACATAATATTTAGGTCAATATGCAAACGTAACCATTATAATTTAGGTCGAACTTGAGTTATAAAATTTTCAAATTAATTTATTTAACTTTGAAAATTACTTTTGGAGAAAGCAAGAAATTTAGGTCAACATCCAAACGCATAAACATAAGAATTTAGGTCTATTTTGATTTATTTTATAAATTTGATTTATTTAGGTCCATTTTGGTCTATTCTTCATCCAAACATAAGAATTTAGGTCTATTTTGATTTATTTAGCTCCATTTTGGTTTATTTTTCATCCAAACACATAAACATAAGAATTTAGGTCTATTTTGACAGTAAAATTGAAAAATAAAAAATTTTTTTCTACAAACGAATATTTTTGGAGAAAAAAACAGAAACATTAGTATTTAGGTCCCATTTTTACAGTTAAAAATAAAACAAAAATATTTAGGTCAATATCCGAAAGCATGAACATAAAAATTTAGGTCTAATTTTAACCATAAAATTAAACAATTTTAATTTTTTTTCTAAAAAAAGACTACTTTTGGAGAAAACATAAAATTTAGGGCAATATTAAAACAAAACCATCAAAATTTAGGTCGAATTTGAACTATAAAATTTAGAATCAAATTTCACAAGTCAAAAAGACATTTATTTCGAAGAAAGTTTACTTTAGAATAAAATTAACTATTTTCAGGACAAATAACAATCATAATTTTTCAATTTCAGTGAAAATTATTAACAAAAAAATTTTTTTACCCGTTTTTGGTCGAAATTCGAACAGAAGTCAAATTTTTGTGACTAGAATATTAATTTTTTTTTTACAAAAATAAAATTAATGTGCAATTCCTAATATAACCTTAAAATTTAGGTCAAAGTTCAAAAGAAAATGGGCCAATTTACCTTAAATTTCAGGTCAAAAAACCCAACAGGTCAAAAAGTAAATCGTCATTTTGAAATTCTAATAAGTATTTTTATTAAAAAAAGAACTTTCTTACTTTTTTTTACTATAAATCAACAGAAAGAAATTTTTAGATCATTAACCTGGAACTATAGAATTTTAAACAAACTTCGAATTCAACCTTTAAATTTAGGTCAAAGAGTGAAAAATACTTTTAAACACGAATTAACATTTTTAAGTCAATAAGCAATTAAAATTTTTTTAATTTAAATAAAAATTATTCTTAAATAAAACTTTTCCCTTTTTTTTGCATAAAAAATAGATCAAAAAATGATTAGGTCAAAGAAAAGTATAAAGTTAAGGTCAAACAGTTTGTATAAAAATAAAATTAAGGTCAAAAGACAAACAGAAATTGTAATTTTTTAATTCAAATCAAAATTATTGTTAAAAAAAACTTTTCTTTTTTTTTGCATCGAAAATGGATCAAAAAATAATTAAGTAAAAGAAAAGTGTAAAATGTAAGTCAAAAAGTTCGTATAACAATAAAATTTAGGTCAAAAGACCAACAAAAATTATAATTTTTAAATTGAAATCAAAATTATCGTTAAAAAAATGTTTTCTCTATTTTTTGAACCAAAAATTGAGCAAAAAATGATTAGGTCAAAGGAAGGTATAAAATTTATGTCTAAAAGTTAGTATAACAATAGAATTTAAGTCAAAAATCCAAAAAAAAAATTGTAATTTTTTATATTTAAATTAAAACTATCGTTAAAAAACTTTTTCTCTTTTTTTGGACCAAAAATGAAGCAAACAGTGTTTAGGTCACAGAAAGGTATAAAATTTAGGTCAAAAAGGTAATAAAACTGTTTAACTTTAGGTCAATAAACAAACTTAAATATTAAAAATCTTTTTTTAATTTTGTTATATATTTAACAGGAAAATAATTCTTCTTACAAACAAATTTTCCTTACAAACAACAAAAGAAAGAGAAATAAATTTAATAATTTTAACAATACAAGAAAATAGTAAAAAATTTAAAAAATTGAATTTGAAAGAAATATATTTTCCGAGTGTGTAGCCGTGCCAAATAATAACTGCAAGTCTCATATACACATCATATATACTCAGTATTGTTACTAAGTTAAACTAAATAAGAAAAATTCTTGGCACTCGAAATTGACTGTATTTTTTGGCAATTCGCCACCTTCATGTGTGTATCTATATACATAACGAATTTAGATAAATATAATACTCGTGTTTGAATTTAATATTTACAAACTTTTCCCTTTTTTGCATTGAATATTCTTTTTCAAGTTTTTTTCTTTTTTTTTTTTTGTTGAAATTTTTTAATATTTCTAAAAATTCTGATTCTGCTCTTTCTTCTTTTTTTTGATTCCTCTAAGAAGAAAAAAGGGAAAAGAAAGAAGAAGAAGAAGAAAAATAAAAAATTGAAGTGGAAAAAGAAGATAAAAAATAAAAAATAGAATTGGGAAAAGAAGATGAAAAATAAAAAATAGAATTGGGAAAAGAAGATGAAAAATAAAAAATAGAAGTAGGAAAAGAAGATAAAAAATTAAAAATAGAAAAAGAAGATAGAAAATAAAAAATAGAAGTAAAAGAAGAAGAAGAAGAAAAAGAAAAAATAGAAGTAGAAAAAGAAGATAAAAAATAAAAAATAGAAGTAGGAAAAGAAGATAAAAAATAAAAAATAGAAGTAGGAAAAGAAGATAAAAAATTGAAAATAGAAATAGAAAAAGAAGATAGAAAATAAAAAATAGAAGTAAAAGAAGAAGAAAAAAAATAGAAGTAGAAAAAGAAGATAGAAAATAAAAAATAGAAGTAGAAAAAGAAGATAAAAAATAGAAGTAGAAAAAGAAGATAGGAAATAAAAAGTAGAATTAAAAGAAGAAGAAAAAGAAAAAATAGGAGTAGAAGGAGAAAAAGAAAAATTGTTTTTTTTGTATTAAAAAAAGAACTCCAAGTATTTATTTGACCGTAAATAACAAAGTCAAATATAATTCGCAGAAACAAATACTTTGTTGAATTTTATTTTTACTCACGCACACGAATACATATTACAGGGCGAGAGAACATTCCCAGCGAGACCAAAACTCCACTTAAATTGTATTACATCGTGTATATTCGTGTCAAAAAGGCGGAAATTTCTTGGCTCGCTTAGGGTGTCAGAACAGCTTGAGTCGACTCTGATAGATGATGTGTAACTCCACCGACCCTCATTTTCTTCGATACTAGGATAAAATATTTTCTTCAAAAAAGAAAAAAAATGAAAATAAAAAAGAAAAAAAATTCGTACTTCGTGGTTCATCTCCAAAATTATATCAACTATATATTTTCTATCATAAACAAAAGTATGTCACTATCGCCCTTGTTTCAGGAAATTAGGTCAAAATTTACGTTCATAAGTGAAAATCAATTTATTTTTTCAGTCAACAGACAAGGAAAAATAAAAAAAAATAAAAATTTAGAAAATCAAAAGAAGACAATGTATTGAATGGTAATTTAGGTCAATTTTCGACAGGTCAATAGACTAAACGAAAATAATATAATATTTTATTATATAAATTAATAAAAACAAAACTATATGAAAATGTAAAAAAACTACACTATCAACTATCGCAGGTAAATTTTTTTACCTAAAAATAAATAAATCAATTTATTATATATATATATATATATATATATATATATATATATATATATATATATATATATATATATATATATATATATATATATATATATATCTATCAATATTAAAATATAATATTATATTATATAAATTAATAAAAATTACCAAGTCATAAAAATAGAATAATATAATTATAATAATATAAAAATAATTTAAAAAATTTGTATAATAATTTAATTATTAAATAAACTACACTATCAACTATCGCAGATTATTTTTTTACCTAAAAAATAAATTAATTAATATTTTATTAAAAAAATAATTAATAATAAAATTTAATTACTAAATCATATAAATAGAATTATTATAGTGTCAAAATAATTTAAAAATTCACATAATAATATAATTATTAAATCACGTCAACCAAATAATATAAATTAATTTATACAAATTAAATCACACAAATTGTAATAATATGAATAATTAAATCAAGCAAATAATAGAATCGAATTTGAATCAGATTAATTAACACAAATTATCAATAAAACGACATAATAATAAAACACATTTTTTCTATTTTTATTTAACTAAAACCGACATTGGGAAAATTTTTTCCCTAAAAAAGAGAAATTTTTATAAAACATTTTAATTTATACCGAAAAAGAATATTAATTTTTGGGGGGGAAAGAATATTTTAATTTACCGAAAAAAAATAATTTACACTCTTCAATACTACAAAAAATATAATTTACATAAAAAAATATCATTTTGCCCGTTAAATTTGAATTTACCGAAAAAAAATATCATTTTGCCCATTAAATTTGAATTTACCGAAAAAAATATCATTTATTTTCAGTAAATTTAAATTTACCGAACAAAATATCATTTTTTCCAATAAATTAAAATTTACCGAAAAAATATTATTTTTTCCAATAAATTAAAATTTACCAAAAAATATTATTTTTTCCAATAAATTAAAATTTACCGAAAAAAAAGTCATTGTTGCCAGTAAATTTAAATTTACCGAAAAAAATGATAATTTTAATCCGTTAATGCTAAATGAATAAAAATAGAAAAAAATAATTTCCGCAAAAAATATTTTAATTTCGAGAAAAAAAAATTTATAAATTCAAATTTAGAGAAAAATAAAGTAGACCTGAGGGTCCACTCGAGTTATACAGCATCACTGATAAAGTGTATTCACTCGAGTGGAAAAAAATCAAATAATACTGACAAATCCATTAGATACAATAAATATTGTGATAAAAAAAAAACAATGGAAATATCTTAAGTGTCATCAATCATATTTTTCCCTTTATTCAAAATTATTTTTTACCCAAATAAGTCACTTCGGAATTGAAACTAAATAATATGATATTGAATGCTATGAATAGTTCAGGGAAAATCTGTTCCAATAACAATGAAATGTGTCAATAAGAAATTAAAAAAAAATTAAACATTTACTATTTTATAACATTACGAATTTTCTATTTTCAAAGCGAAAAAAAAATTTTAGAATAAGCAACTTTTGTACAATTAATTAAATAATTTACTTTTTTCTTTTGCTAATTTAATATAAATTTTAAAAAATACAAGTATTAACAATTTACTATTCATAGTTTATATTAATTAATAATTGTAATTAATTATAAGTAGAATTTTGTCGAATTGTAAAAAATTGCAATAGAATTAAAAAAATAGAACAAGAAGGGATTTTATTAAAGTTATTTCAGTTTATTCAAAAGAATTTTTAAAATGTATTTAAATAAATTATATTGACATTATTTAAATATATTGCGAAATTTATTTATACCACTTTGCCTATAATTTTCTTGAGAAAATTAAAAATTAAAAATGACAAATTCATTAAATAAAATATGACCTAAATTTTATACCTTCCTTTGACCTAAAAATTTTTTGTTCCTTTTTTGATGGAAAAAAGAGTAAAAGTTTTTTTTCACAATAATTTTGATTTAAATTTAAACATTACAATTTCTGTTGGTATTTTGACTTAAATTTTATTGTTATACGAACATTTAGACCTAAATTTTACACTTTTCTTTGACCTCAAACATTTTTTGCTCCATTTTTGATGCAAAAAAACAAAAAAAATAAAAAGTTATTTTTAACGATAATTTTTATTGAAATGAAAAAATTACAATTTACTTTTTTTATTTGCTAATTTAATATAAGTTTAAAAAAAATACAAGTATTAACAATTTATTATTCATAGTTTATAATAATTAATTATTGTAATTAATTATGAGTAGAATTCTGTCGAATTGTAAAAAAAAGTGCAATAGAAATGCAAGGAGAGATTTTATTAAAAATTATTTTAGTTTATTAAAAAGAATTTTTAAAATGTATTTAAATAAATTATATTGACATTATTTAAATATATTGCGAAATTTATTTATACCACTTTATCCAATAATATTCTTGAGAAAATTAAAAATTAAAAATGACAAATTGATTAAATAAAATAAGATAGTTTTGTTCACATTTAATTTAATGAAATTAATTATTAAAATATGTGAAAATGAATGACAGTGAAATTTACTGCAATCATTTAAAATGGACGAAAGTAAATTATTTGATTATTGGAATATTTATATTAAAACTTGAATTTGTAAGTTAACGCCAAAGAAAATATGTAACATTTGTTACAATTGCTTGACAAATAATATTTGTTCTCACCGTTTTGCTTATTTAGAAAGAATTTTTTTTTCAAATTTCCATTTTCTTTTATTCCTTTTTTTTCTCACTTTTCTTTTATTCTTTTTTCTTTCACTTTTCTTTTATTCTTTTTTTCTTTCACTTTTCTTTTATTATTTTTTTCTTTCACTTTTCTTTTATTCTTTTTTTCTTCCATTTTGCTTGAAAATAAATTTCATGTTCCTGAAATATATTTAAATAAAATAATAGAAAATAAAAATAATAAAACCTTGTCTAACTAAAACTGATTTTTACTACTTTGCTTAATATTCTTGGGTGTATTTAAAATACATTTAAAAATAATTTAAAAATAATTTAAAAATAATTTAAAAACTTCGTCTGACGATTAGTGATTTTTACTCCTTTGTGATAAGAAAATTGAAAATCACGTGTCTTTTAGAAAAATATAAATTTGTATAATAGTGAAGTAAAAAAAAATTTCTTTCACTAAATTGAATAATAAATATAATAAAAATATAATAAGTAAATTTAATAAATAACAAAAAGTAGTTAAAGTAAATAAAAAAATGCAGTTAAAGTAAAGCTTTTTGTTCCCGTGAATAACTAAAATACTTTTCATAAAGTTCAAGTTTTTGGGAGAACATTATTTTAAAAGCAATGTGACACGAATTTGAAGAGCGAAATATCTTTCAACCTGTTCTGAACTTCCTCATTGAAAGAGGTTTTCAGAGTGCAATACAGAGAGAGAAAATCTTCCTCTCTTCTAACTTGGAGATTCCATTTTAATGTAGTTCCTTACCCCCTTGAGCTCTCTCTCTTTCTCTCTCTCTCTCACTCTTATTTTCCCTCTCTCACTTTTACGTTTTGTTACTAAAAGACAGATTGGCAAGATGAAGCTTTTGAAAGTGTCTTTGTTTAAACTAATTACGTGCATTATCTTTGTCAGTAGCATTTCTAAAGTTTATATAAGGAGGAGATGAAGGAATGGAGGTTTGAAATTGAAGAAATGGTTTGGGAGGAGAGTGAGAGAAAGAGAGGGGAAAAAGATAGAGTGAGAGGCTTGAAAACCTTTCAAAAGCAGGATTATATAACTTTTAGAACAATTGATACGCATAATTATAAAGTGCTTTTTAATTTGTTTAAACCTGTTTTCTCGAAAACTTTGCCCAATGATTTTTGACCCTCTCGTGTCAATCAGTTAAAATTTTATCTCTCAAATGGGATTTTCAAACTTTTTTGCAAATAAAATTTTCAATCTACTTTTAATCGACCTATTTCAATGATTTTGAGATTTTCAATATCCTGAGCCGGATAAAATGTAAAGACTTTATTTATTTCCGTAAATCTGTATCTGTTTATAATCAACTGTATTTAAACTTATTCATTTATTTATATTTCGTCATCTCTATTTGAATTATGGTTTATTTATTGTTTAAATTTTTTTATCTGTTTATATTTTTATTTTATTTTTTTTATTTTATTTATTTTTTTTCATTTTTATTTTTTTTTTATTTTTATTTATTTCTATTATTTTTATGTTTCGTTTATATTTCTTATTTGTATTTATGTTTATTTATTATTTATATTTCTTTATCTGTTTATATTTTTATTTTATTTTATTTTATTTTTTTTATTTTTTTTTTAATTTTTTTTTATTTTATTTTATTTTTATTTCTTTTTATTTTTTTTTTATTTTTCATTTATATTTCTTATTTGTATTTATGTTTATTTATTATTTACATTTATTTCTTTTTTCCATTTCTATTTTGTATTTTTCACTATTAGCAGACTTCGAATTAATTTTCAAGGAGCAAAAAATATGTTTCCTTAATTTAATTTTAATTGATTAAAATTTTTTTATGCCACTTTCAAAAGATAATTGAATTTAATTTTAAATCATTTCAATTTTCATTTCCTTCAAAAGATAAAAGAAGTTAGAATATTTTTTCGCGTTCAATGAAAGCAACAAATTTTTATTTAAAAAACGTTTCTTCTGAAAAGTTTTATATAAAAAAGCGCGACATTTCAAAGTAATATTGAATTAATTAAAATTTCCTAAAAATTCTAAACGATCGAATGACTTTTAAATCAAATGAAAAAATATCGAATAATTATAGTGATCAAACTTTCTAAAACATCGAATGCTTATTTAATTGAATTATTAAAACATCGAATGGAAATTTGAAATAAAGAATAAGTAAAATAAATAAAAAGTCATTGAAAATAAATAATAATCAAATAAATAGATTAAAAATAATAATAAATAAATAATAATAATAAATTAAATAATTAAAGAACATCGAATATTAATTTTAAAGAATTTTAAGAACACTGAATGCTTATTTAATCAAATTTCCAAAATATCGAATGTCCAAATTTAAATCAATTTTAAAAACATCGAATACGTATTTAATTGAATTTTCAAAAACTCTGGATATCAAATTTTATCGCAAATATTGCAGTGATTTTGTATTTTTGAAAAGCCATTCGAAAAATATTTATTATTTCTAAAAAAAAAGAAAAAAAAATCTCAAGAAAACAAATTAAAATTGTTTTCCAATTATCCGCAATATTAAAATAGGATTTTTTTCGTAAAAATTATTTAATCACAAAATTAATAACAACAAGTATAATTTCACATTGCAATTGCTTTTCATGAAAATAAAAAACTGCTTTTCCATAAAAAAGCAGAAACAAGATAAAATTAAATTAACCTCTTGACACTTGTTTGATATTTAGCAATTTTTTTTTATTTTGCGTTTGTTTGTTTTTAAAATTCTAGAAAGGGAAAAAGTATAAAGAAAAAAAAAACAATCTTCGGGATGCACTGAATTATGGTGACGAAGCCTGCGAAATTGCAATATATTGACCTGCCAGAAAAGTTCTGTAATAACGAAGTTTTATGTGTTAGAAAGTTATGCAGCACACATGCTTGCCATTTAAACTTACCTGCCTTGCGTTAGATTATTAATCTTCAAGTTTAAAATGAATTTTTACTGGTTGAAAATTTTTTGAAAAGTCGTGAAATATTTCCCTTGCAAAAAAAAAGAAGAGGAAATTTTTTTTTGTTAAATGTTTAAAAAATTTATTCTCGAAAACAATAACCCAAAAAAGAACAAATAACTAATTTCTATTAAAAATTTGTTCTAAATTATGCTCTCACGGTAAAAATTATTTTTTGACCAAAGAATTTGGACCTGAATCTTTAGGCTCCTTCTTTTGTTCTATAAATTAAATTCAAAATTAAATTTGTAAACTTCTATTTAGAAAATAATCAATTTTCAGTTTATTTTAACCCAAACATTACAATCGACCTGAAAAATAAAAAAACGATGAATTCGGACCTGATTTTTTAGATTTTATTTGTCTCCTTTTCTATGAATTAAAACTATTAAATTCAAATTAATTTGAAAAATAATAGTTTATAAAATAGAAAATTAGTAATACATTTTTTTAGTTATTTTTGACCTAAATTTTATGTTTACATTTGACCTGAAAAAAAATTCTTCGATTTGTCTTTCGAATTTTTTAATCTCGTTCTAAAATTTTACAATTAAGGTAAAAATCGATTATTGCCTTTCGAATTTGTAACTCTCGTTCTAAAATTTTACAATTAAGGTAAAAATACTTTGAAAAAAATAAATAAATTAAAATACTTTTTTACTGTCAAAAATTTTTTAACACTTCTAGTGACACTTCTTAATAGTTTAATTAAATAAAATTATAATTAACGAGGGATTAATTAAGGTAAAAATACTTTGAAAAAAAATAAATAAATTAAAATACTTTTTTACTGTAAAAATTTTTTAACACTTCTAGTGACACTTCTTAATAGTTTAATTAAATAAAATTATAATTAACGAGGGACAATTAAAGTAAATTGAAGTAAATTTTTAATTAAAATTATTATTTAGTTAAAATAATTTTACAATAATTAATTAACAGACTAAAGAAATAATGAAGTAAAAGAGAAAAAAAAAATAAAACTAAAGAAGGAAAATTAAAATTAAATTTTTCCAATTAATTTGAGCAATTAAAAAATAAATTGCTTTAAATGGCTTGATTAAAATAATATAAATTTCATTAGACTATAAATTTTATTTTTTTTACCTCATTCAGAGTGGAGTGTAAAGCCGGGGGAGAGTAGATGTGAATTATTGTAACAAATATAGAATTGTTAAAGCACATTTGTATGTTTGTTACAATATGATGGATTTTAATTACTCATCAGGAAATAATATTTTTATTATGCAGCAGTAGTAATTATAAACACGTTCATTACATTCGGAATGTGTATACAGTTATCCGTTAATTAACACTATTAAATGCCTACTTCACTTACGCATTCACAGTGAAATGAAGTGCATTAATTTTAGTGAACGTCATTAAAAACAACCCGAATTCACATAAAATGGAAATTAAAAATACGAAAAATTTGTTTTTCTTGGGAATCATTACAATTATTATTTTTTATCATCATCATCATCATTCGGGAAAAATCGATAATTATTATTTCTTCTCGTTAATTGGAATTTTTTATAATTTTTTAATAATTTTTTTAATTCCTTTTCTTTTTATTCTTTTTGAAACTATCTACTGGGATGATTAAATTTTTAAAAAAATGTCGAAATATTTATCAGTGGAAAATTATTTTCAAAAGGAGGGAAGAAAATTAATTTTTAAACTAATTAAATTTTATTACTTAGTGAATAATTCTTTTTTTCATTTTCTCTTGGAAACTATATGTACTGGAATAATTAAATGTAAAAAAAAGTGAAAAAATTTATTAGTGGAAAATGTTTTTTAAAACGATGAGAGAAGAAAATTATTTTTTAATCCAATTAAATTTTATTACTTAATGAATAATTCTTAATTTGAGTAATTATTAATTTAATTCCTTTATTTTCAGTTTGAAATTATTTCTTAACCACTGCAGATAATTAGATTAATTGGAAATTTAATTTACCATTCGAAATCTTTTCCGAAAATTATGAACTACTTTTTATAATTTTAATTTTGTATTTATTTTATTTTATCTCTTCACTGTTTTTAAAAATTTTAAATAATTTATTCATTATTTTGTACCTGTTTCATTCATTTTTTAATTTATAAAAATAATAATAATTATAATCTATATCAATAAAATTCATGATCCGGTAATTTTTTAAAATTTTAATTGAAAATTTTAAAAGCAATTGGATTTCATGACGAAGAATTTTATTAAAATTGTATTAAAAATAATTGAATTCTTGCAAAGAATTTTATTTCTATTTATAAGTTTTTTTTATTTTCTTCCCTATTTATAAGAATATTTAAATTGTTCTGAACAAATTATTAAAATTTTAGAAAATAAATGAATTTTATGTTAATATTTAAAGATTAAAATTCTTTCGAGAAATTTTATTAAAATTGTTTTGAAAAGAATTAAATGTCTGCAAAAGATTTTACTATAAACATAAATGAAATATTGCAAAGAATTTTAATATTTTTAAAAATAATTAAAATATTTCGATAAATTTATAAAAATGTTAAGAAGTAATTGAAAATAATGGAATTTTTTTTATAAATATTTTGACAATAATTGAATTATTTTTAAGGAATTTAAAATTCTTATTAAAATAGAATTTTATGGAAATTTTTGAAAATAATTAAATTCTTTCGTGGAATTTTATTTAAATTGTATTAAAAATAGTTTAATTCCTTCAAAGAATTGTAGTATTTACAAAAAATAATTCAATTTTTTCGGAAAATTTATTAAAATTTTGAGAAATAATTAAATTGGTATGAAGCATTTTATACAAATAATTGAAAAAAAGAAAAATTTTGTTTCTCTTTCTTATAAATATTTTGACAATAATTGAATTGTTTTTTAATTTTCTTTTAATTTTTAAAGAATTTATAATTCTTATTCAAATAGAATATTATGGAAAATTTTGAAAATAATTAATTTTTTTCGTTTAATTTTATTTAAATTGGATTAAAAATAATTTAATTTCTTGAAAGAATTGTAGTATTTACAAAAAATAATTAAAATGTTTCGAAGAATTTATTAAAATTTTAGGAAATAAATAGAATTTTATGAAAATAATTGAAATTTTACTATTTATAAAACTAATTGAATTCTTGCGAAGAATTTTACTATATTTATAAGAATAATTTAATTATTTCCAGGGATTCATGAAAGTTTTAGAGAAAAATTCTGTTTTTTCGAAATGTGTTAAAAATATTTTTAAAAACTGAACTCTTCCGAGGAATTCAAATAAAATTGTTTTAAAAACAATTGACTTTTTCTAAAGGTTTTACTACTTAATCACATTCAGTTGTTTTGAAGAATTTATTAAAATTTTAGAAAATTGTTGAATTTTTTCGTGAAATTTTATTAAAATTTTGTTAATTTACTTAATAGAGAACTAATTTCAGTAAATAATAAATAAAAAAATTAATTATAAATAAAAAATGAATAATAAAGAAAAAAATAAATAATAAATAACAAATAAATAATAATTGTATTATTATTAATAATAATATTAATAATGTCCAATACTATTACTCACTAATTAATTATTTACTATTAGTTCTTGACTTAAGAAATAATATTTATGTTCCTAAAGTTTTAAACGTTCAAATGAACTACTACATTTTTTTACTTCTTCTAATTTGTATTCCTTTACAAATAAATTAGTTTTTAAATTAAGAGAAATTAATTTTTAACTTAATATTGTTTAATTTCAATTTTTTTTTCTTTTTTAGATCGTAATTTTCTAAAACATTTTAGGTTGAAAAAAAATTTTGTTTATTTGAACGTTTATAACTTTCAGCCACATAATATTTCAAAAAGTTGTTGTGATGTTGATCAGTTTTTAATAGAAGTTACTTACTTTTTTATTTATTATTTTATTTTTTTTATATTATTCTATTTTATTTATTATTATTTTATTTATTATAATTTTATTTATTATTTTATTTATTGTTATATATATATATATATATATATATATATATATATATATATTTTATTTATTTTATTTATTACTTATTTTTTCATTTATTATTTCATTTATTTATTTTTTATATTATTCTATTTTATTTATTATTATTTTATTGTATTTATTATAATTTTATTTATTATTTTAATTTACTTTATTTACTACTTATTCGAATACCAAACAAAGTGACTGATTATAAGAAATAAGAAAAGAGGCGAAAGGAAATAAAATTTCTCTTTTATTAAATCCGTCGATTTAGAAGCACAAATCTTGAAGGACGTATTTTTCTTGGATTTTTTTTCTCTTTCTACATTTTTTTTGTCTCTTTGACGACACGATATATATTCACTTCCTGTGTGAGTATATCACTGATCGGCGTTTTCGATATCACAATGTTGGATGTTTTACACATCGCACTTATTGCCGGTACATCGCTTCGTCTACAGGAGTCATACATCAGTTATAGTATGACGTGCCTCTCATTATTCATGGGGTACCTACATATACATATATATATATATATATATGTATGGTACACACTGATCAAATTCCCTCGAGCTCACGTTATACATACGCATATATATATATATATATATATATATATATATATATATATATATATATATATATATATATATATATATATCGTCTCAAACTGGATCGATCTTGATCTATCGAGTTGACGCGTACAGGATGGAAATAAATGCCAGAGAGTAAAAAAATAATGGAATATCTGGCAGGACTCTTCTCGGCGAGGTGCGGACACTGGCGTAAAAAGCATCTCCTGGCAAAGGAGACAGCTTTTCACCCCTTCCCAACATTTTGAGTGTGAATTTTTTTTTTTTTTTTTTTTTTTTTTTTAACAGTTATTACCTATAGGGGAAGAGTTTAATATTTGTTGTCTGACTAAAAAGTGAGTTATACTACTGAATGTTTTGCTCTTTTTTTTAGAATCTAATACTTGTCTGACTAGAGAGTGTGTTTTACTACTGAATTTTATTTTTATGTTCTCTTGAAAAAAGGGAGATGGTCTTGGATTTGTTTTTCTTGGATTTTATTACTTGTTGTCTGACTGAGCAGTGACCTTCACTACTGAATATTCTTTTTACTTTCTCTTAAAAAAAAGAAACGGAAAGGTCTTAGATTTGTTTTTTTTTTTAGAATTTAGTACTTTTTTGTCTGACTGGAAAGTGACATTCACTACTGAAATATTAATTTTAACATTCTCGTTAAATTAAAATGGCCTTGGATTTGTTTTTTAGAAGTTAATACTTGTTGTCTGACTCGAAACTGACTCTCACTACTGAAAATGATGTTTTTGGAATTTAATACCTTCTGTCTGACTAAAAAGTGATATTCACTACTAAATACTATTTTTCATGTATAACAATTTTGAGTTACACCATTTTTGTCTGACTAAAATTTACTTTTTCTTCTGAAAATTATTTTCCTTGAAATTTAATACTTTCTGTCTGATTAGAAAGTTACATTTATTACTAAATACCATTTTTTAGAGTTTAACTATTTTTGTCTGACTAAAGATTTACTTTTACTACTGAAATTTTCATAGTAAATTGTGAGATATTCAAAAGTGTTGCAGGTTAAATTAACACCAAAAATAATCAGTTTTGGTGTTATTTTTTACAATGAATGAAATTTTATTTTATTAAATTTTTCTATAACTATAAAACATGAAGATATCGATAACTACGAGTCCTCGACTCGGAGTGATCGATTTCTTCATATTTTATAATAATTAAAGATGACCAAGTAATAAAATTATTATTTTATATTATAAGAATATTACACTTCTTCGAAATTATTTTCATTATTTCAATTAAATTATTATTTTCAAAAATCTTTAACTACAATTTTACTTTATATCTATTATTTTTAATAATAATTAATAAATCAATTTCATTAAATTTCAATTATTCCTAAATTTTTTAATTAAATGCATATTAGAAAATAAAAAACTTCAAATAATATTCAAAAAATTTAATTTATCTTTTTCAAATATATTAATTTCAAAATTCAATTATTTCCAAAATGTTCACTCTATATTTCTTTTAATAATCAATTATAATTTAAGATTTTAACTGAAACTCATTTTTATGAAACGAAAATTAATTTTTATTGAAAAATTCTACGAGAATTTAATTGTTTAAATGCAAAAGTAAATAATATATTGAATAATTGAATGTTTATCAAAATTCAATTCTCATAAAGAATTTTAGTAACAAATTTTTTAATAATTCAATTCTTTTGTCGAATTTTATTAAAATTTGGATGTACATAATTACTTATTTCAAGGAATTCAATTATAATTGTATGAAAAATAATTGAAACGCTGCGATGAGTTTTATGAGAATTTTCAAATTTATTCATTTATAATTCAATTTTACAAAATTTCAATTATTAGGAAATTCTGCAATTAAATATATAATGAAAAATAAAAACTTGAAATAATTTCAATAAAAAACCTATTACACTTTTAAAAAGAATTAATTCTACAGAATTTTTTTGTTGAAAATATATGAAAAATAGAAAATTTCAATAATGTAAGTTGGAAACTTTTTTAAAATTAATTATTTCTATGAAATCCACGTTATAATGCTTTTAATACTTAAGTATAATCTAAAATTTTAACTAAAATTCATTTTTAAAACCATTTTTATTAGTAAATTCTACGAGAATTCAATTATTTAAATACAAAAATAAATAATCTATTAATTTCATCTTTGCTGAAAGTAGCTTCTCATAAAAAATGTTATCAACAAATTTTTTAAATCATTAAATTCTTTGGACGAATTTTAATAAGATTTTTAAGAATGATTACACTTTTCTAGGAATTTGATTAAAATTGCATTAAATATAATTAATATTCTGCAATGAGTTTTATTATTTATGAAAATAATTGAATTCCTAGAAGAATTCTATTCTTTATAATAATAATTGAATCCCTATATAAATGTTCATATTTATGAAAATAATTGAATTATTGCGATGAAATTTATAAAAAAAATTTGTAAATAATTGAATTTCTGTAAAAATGTTTATTATTTATGAAAATAATTGAATTGTTGCGTAGAATTGTATTGCAATGTTTTTTTTAATAATGAAATTCTTTTGGAAAATTTTATTGAAATAGTAGATATAGAAAATTATGGAATTGTAGAAAACTTTTGAAAATAATTGAAATTTTGACAAGAATTTGATTTCAATTTTGTAAAATAATTAAATATCAGAGAAGAAGTTGATTTCAATTTTGTAAAATAATTGAATATCAGAGATGATTTTTATTATTTTTAAAGAGAATTTAAATCTTGAGGAGAATTTGTTTCAATTTTTGAACACAATTGAATTTAGTAATTATGTTACTAAGTTAGTAGGTAAGTTGGCAACTAAGTTAGTAACTAACCTACTATTCTCCCTAGAGAAGATAAATTCGATGAATTTTTACAAATCGTTACAACTTTTGTGTTTTATTGAAAATAAAATTTCATTCGTATACTTAAAAATAACACGAAAATAGATTTAAAAAAACAATTTTTTTAAATTAATTTTAGTGTTTTAGAATTTTAGTTCTAGTTCTTTTTTAGATTTTTTATCCTCGTAATGAGGACTTAAATTCACCTTCAACATTTATTATTGAAAAATTGATAGTCTGACTGAAAATTATATCTACTACTTAAAATGCATTTATTCCTAAGCGAAGTCTGACCGCAAAATGACTTATACTACTGTAATTTATAATACTTTTGTAATTAGTGGAAAAGTATTATTTTTATCCGTTATTAAATTATTATTATTATTACACGAATTAAACAGTGCCAAATAATTACGTCTGACTAAGTTGCCTTTTACTACTTGAAAGAAAATATTAAAAATCACCAGTCTGACTAAAATTGACTAATACTACTGAAAAATACAAATAATAAACATTTATTTATTGAGTATTTATTATCAAAATTATCACCAGTCTAACTAAAATTAACTAATACTACTGAAAAATACAAATTATTAATATTTATTTATTGACTATTTATTATCAAAAATATTAGTTATAGTTTGATAAAAATATCAAATTATTAAAATTTGGATTATGTTTTGATTTAATCCACATTTTTGGTATCAATTTTTTTTTTGCAATTTAATACTTTTAAGCTAACAGTGTAGTTATTACAGTTATAATAATACAGTTAGTGTAATAAACAAAGTAAAATAATTCTTAAAAAAATAACTGATCTTCGTCTGTCTAAAATATTTATTACTGCCACAGTTTTCTTGAAAGTATCAAATTGATACTAAAGCAGTATTTTCTAGTAAATTGTAGTAGTAAATTGATGCCAAAAATCTAGATTAATTTTTTATTTGATCCACATTTTTTCTATCAATTCGTTGCCACTTGATACTTTTAAGTTAACAGAGTAACTTAAATAAACCCAAATGATAAGCAAATCAAATAAAACCTTTTCAAAAAACAACAATTTTTTTTCAAAATTACGACTTCTAATAAAAGCCTACAAAGAGCATGGAAATATGAATTTTTTTCTCTACTACTCAAAAAAGAAAGTCGAATACAGAAAGGTTGCGTATTCAAAACAAATTGTTTTCTGGGCATCGGCGCAAAAATGTGAATAAATTGCATTGAATTTGAAATTCAAGTCGAAATTGGACAGGGAGATTGTTGGTGTTGGACAGATCTCACAAGGTGTGGGAAGAAGAAGAAGAAGGGGTGGGGGGTAGAAACCAACGATAGAGAATGCGAAATCCAAGCTTTTCGATAGACGGAGCAAGAGAGAGAGAGAGAGAGAGAGGTTCAATCTCCGGATAGGCTCGAGCCAGAGTGCCTAAAATCCCTAGGCTTACCGGTACCAATTGCTCGCGGAACGGTGGTATTTACCGAGACACCGAGTATCAATATCGAGGACTCGAATTCGTAGGCGTATGATATTGGCATGCCACCCTCATACTCATGCCTCTTCCCCCTCCCTCCCCTTTTGGAAAATACCCCAACCCCGATATTCAATGCCGAGAGTAACTCCACATCCCTCTCGCTCTCTCTCTCTCTCTCTCTGTCTTTCAACCACACTGGATTCTCTACTTTGGCGTCCCATAATCCCACAGAGAAGACCAAAGACTCGCCTCTCCCCCCCCCCACCCTTCTCTCTGTCTCTCCTTTTCTCTATTATTAAAATTTGTTTTCTATTTTTATCGCTTGAATAATTTTTTAAATAAAGAGGACCTAATTTTCTGTATTTAGGTAATTTAGAAATTTTTTTTACTAGTTGCCACAGAAAAAAAGAAATGTTATTTTAACACTAAAAGAAGTGTAATTTTAACACTAGGAAAAGTGTTATTTTAACACTAAAATAAGTATTATTTTAACACTTAAATGAGTATTATTTCAACACTAAATTAAGTGTTATTTCAACACTAAAGAAGTGTTATTTCAACACTAAAAGAAGTGTTATTTCAACACTAAAAGAAGTGTTATTTTAACACTAACAAAATTATTATTTTAACACTAAAAGAAGTGTTATTTTAACAATAACAAAATTGTTATTTTAACACTAAAAGAAGTTATATGTTAATAATAAAAGTGTTAAAATAACACTCAGGGCTGCAATGATTTAAATCAAGTTGATTTAAATCATGATTTTAATCTTGATTTAAATCTTGACATTTAAATCATGATTTTAATCAAACTGCGAAATGCATTAGAAACCGAAAAGGATACAAAATTAGAATTTATGTTAAAAGTTTTTAATTAAATAAAAGTAAAAAAGAATATCTTATAAAGATAATATAATGAATATCAGAAAATAATAATTATTATTTTTTGTTTATTTGGCGAAAGTTATTGAAACATAAAAAATCTGTATTTTATATTTGAGTCAAAGAAACATTAAATATCAGTATTTTGTTAAGATTTCCTAAACTTTTTCAAAAAAAATTTTATTGTAACAAGAATTTATATATGTATTTTTTATTAAGGGTAGTCACAAATTATAAAAACAATTATAAATCAGAGATTTAGTTGGTCAGAAAAATACGGGGAATTTTTAAAAATTCTTTAAAAGTCAGGGAATTTTAATAGAAAGAAACCACAAATTAAAAAACTTTGATAAACTTAGTTTTTGTATTTAGACTTTTTTTGTATAATATTTAATAATTAAACAAACATTTTTTAAATGTCTTATGTTTTTTTTTTATAAATAAAATTGTTACTTAATAAGCATTAATAAATTTTTATAAGATTTTTTTTTAAGTGTAAAGTTAAGCGGAACTCTTCTGCCACAAAAATGTATTTTTATATGCAGAATAAACATGAATTGAATTGAATTGCATTATTAAAATTTTAATTAGTAATGCAGAGTATTAAATAATAATTTAAAAATTTGTTAATCAGGAAAAATGAAAAATTAGTCAGGAAAAATCAGGAAATTCTAAAAATGAAATTTTGCATGCACCCTATTATTCATTTTTTAATTCCTAATATTAAAAAAATAAATATTTAAAAACTAGTATTAAAAAATGATTTAAATCAAAAAAATCCGATTTAAATCAAAAAAATCTGATTTTTTTGATTTTTTTAAAAAAATCATGATTTTTATCAGCCCTGATAACACTAGAGAATGTTAAAATAACACTTGATTGTGTTAAATTAACACTAGAGGTGTTAAATTTTTATAGATTTTTAATGCGGTTAAAATATAACCAAAATTTTATTAAAACAACATATATTTTTTTTTGATATTAATATCTTTGATTGATAATATTTTAACGTCCGTATCTTTAATTTGATGATGGAGTAAATTTTACAAGGCTTTTCTACAAAATAAATAAAATACCGTCTAAACACCTTGTAAAATTTACTCAATCAAAATAATTATCTTTCTTATACAGCCAACCAAAAATTATGTTTGATTTAAAATTTTAGTGAAATTCACAACATTTAGAATTGACGATTTAGAAAAAAAAATATTTTCTTAATTAAATTGTTACTTGGAAAAAATGTAAAATAGTAGGTTTTTTGAAATTTTTTTTTTTTTTATTAATAATAATAATTAATAATAATTATTTTAGAGAGAAAAATTTGTAAAGACAAGAATTTTATTATTTCCTGCATTTTCGGTATAAACAAATTTTTTCTTCTTCAATCGTTGACTATAAACATGGCAAACTTCACCGACCTTATTTAAACATAATAATTTTGATTCAATACACAGTAAGTTTAGTTCGGTAAAAATTAATTAACTTTATTAAAGTCTGTGTTTTTTTATTCTGTACGTTCGCAGTATGAAGTTAGTTTTTGTATATGCTTTTGTTTTTTTTTCGTTTTGAAAACACATTTTTCTTGATAATAAATACACGGTAAATCGTTAGGTATTAAAATAACACCAAAATGGATTAAAATAATACTAAACTGGATTATTTTAATCCATTTTGGTGTTATTTTAATACCTAACGATTTACCGTGTAATGTTTGATTTATAAATTTTATAATTATATTTTGTTTATTTGTTTTAAATTATTAGTTTCTTTTGAATTAAAAAGTTGTGAAATTTTTATTTTTTAATTACAATTTTTAACAAATTTTTTCTATTTCAAATTAATAAAAAAAATGTGTAGGAAGAATTTGTGTATTTCATAATTACAATTTTTATTTTTTTCTGTATATAAAGATATTTTATATTTTACTAGCTAAAAAAAAACGCTCGTGTACTTTCTCATATAATTATTAAAAAACAAAAGATTTAATTTCATTTGAAGAATTTCTTTAATAAGATTTAATTTTTTAACCTTCTAAAAATGAATTTATTTTAAGTTTTATTTAGAAATTAATGAAAAAATTTGAATAATTTCTTTTTCTTTATTTAAAATTGAAGGAAAAATAAAGTAATTTGAAGTATTTTACAAAATTTGTAGTATTTTTTGAACAAAATCAGAAATATTATTTTTTTTAATATATATTGATTAATAACTTCTTTCATTTTTTATACAAAAAAAAAGTTTAAAAAATTTTTTTTATTTGTTATAAAAAAAATTTTAATTATTTTACAGAATGTTAAATTGTATTGAGAGAAAGGTAAAAAATTTGAAAAATTTCTTTTCTTAACTTTTCAATCAGGACTTTCAATAAAATTCTGATTGTTTGGAAATGAATAATATAAATTATTATAATTTCCATTTAATAATCATAATGTTTGTTATGCTATGTTTGTACTGCGGACTGACACTACGATAAAAATTGTATACTATGAAAATAACTTAATTCTCGAGGAGAATTTCGTTTAAATTTTTTAAAATATATTGTAATTAAATTCTTTTTGCAGAATGTCTTTGAATTTTTTGTCAAAAAATGGAGTTTCTTTAATAATTTTAATTAAACATTTTAAAAATAATTGAAATTTTTATGGAGAAGAATTTTATGAAAATTGTATTAAAAATAATTGAATTCTTACGAGAAATTTTACTATTTATAAAAATAATATAATTTTTACGAATTATTTAGAAAGATTTGTTAAAATTTTAGAAAATATTGGAATTCTTTCGTGAAATTTCATTAAAATTTTTGAAAATATAAACTTAAGTTATTTTTTTTTAATTTTGATTATGAAATTATTTTAAAAATTTATGTTTGTTAATAAAAAAAATTGTAATTTGTATAACAGTATCATATTGAATACTACGTTCCGCGCGCGTATCGTTTGCTAGTTAATAAATTAAAAATTAATAAATTAGAATTAAAAATTATGTTTCAGTAAAACATATTTTTTTGGTTGACTGATTATTCAACAAATTTTTTTTCTCAGTAAGTATTCGGTATAAATTGAAGTATATTATGAAAATTGTGGACTAAAAATCAAAATTATGCTCGTTTCTTGGCTTGGTAAATTTTGACCTCAATTTGTATATATGTATTGTTTTCGCTTGGCGACTTTTGACCTAAATTTACTATTCCCCGTCTACTTAATATCAATAAACGAGAAAATGTTGTGCATTGTCCGACTAAAACTGACTTGTACTACTTAACCAACAGAGAAGTAGGTTAATATTTATTGTTTTGATTTATAAAAATTAAAAATTCCCATTTGACTAAAATTGACTTTGTCTACTTCGAAAAGACGAAAACAGACGATAAAAGAATTCTAGAAAGTTTTGAAAAGTGGCTAATTTAAAATTTCCCCCACTATTTAATATCAATAGAACAGAAAATTTTGTGAATTCTCTGACTAAAACTGCTTGCACTTTTACTTATCCAACAAAAAGGACAAAAAAGTGATAAAAGTATAATAAACTACAGTAATTTAATACCAATAAAAATCTTGTCTGTCTATAACCTATTTTTTTCGCCACTTTTACGATTCAGAAGAAAAATAAAACCACCTGTCTGATTGAAATTGACTTGTACTACTGAGATAATGAAACAAGCGAGGAAATAATGAAAATAATCTTCTATCCAATTTCGCACATAACGTTGCGCACTAAATTTTTTTCAAACAAAATTACTGGTTTTCCTTCAAAAAAAAAAAAAAAGAAATTCTTTCACCTTTAAAAACAATTCTTTAAATTGTAAACAAATCGTTTTAAGAGGTAAAACAATCCTCTTAAGTTTAAACAAATCTTTTTTTAAGGGTAAAACAATTCTCTTAAGAGTCAAAAATTATTTTTGTAAAAAATTTTGTAAAAAATTTTCTTGTAAAAAATTCTCTTAACTGTAAATAGTTTTCTTGCAAAAAAATTCTCTCAAATGTAAAAAAAATTCTTCAAACTGTAAAAAAAATTTTCAAGTGTAAAAAAAAATTTCAAGTGTAAAAAAAAATTCTTTCAATTGTAAAAAAATACTTTTAACTCAAAAGTTTTCTAAGGATATCAAATTGAGACACAAAAATAATATCAAAACGATGCATCGCAGAAATTTTGATACTTTTTTTAGTCTCATTTTGATAGCCTTAGAAAAACTGTGACAGAAAAAATAGAAAATTATTTCGGTAAGGGTAAAATAAATTAAAAATATACACTCAGAGAAAATTTTTATTTAATTATTATTATTTTTTTTTATTTATTAATTTACGTAGAAAAAGAAAATTAATTCTTTTAGTGTGAAAAAAATTTAAAATACAAACCCAGAGATAAAATTTATTCTAACCAATTATAGTTTAAGTTCAATAAAAGTATATTTATTTCAGAGACAATAAGTTTATTTATTAGTTTCAAATCAAAATTCTATTAAAAAAATTGAACTTTTATTTGAACCAAATAAAATTTTTATTAGATGGAAATAAATTTTTATTTAAATTAAATGAAGATCTATTTTAACCAAATGAAATTTATTTCAGGCAAATAAAATCTATTTCAAGCAAATAAAGTTTTACTTAAACCAAAAAAAATTTATTTGAACCAAATAAAATTTATTTCAACCAAATAAAATTTATTTGAACCAAATAGTTTTATTGAAACCAAATAAAACTTTATTTGAACCAAATAAAATTCCATTTAAGCCAAATAAAATTCAATTTAAGCCAAAAAAAATTCTATTTAAGCCAAAGAAAATTCTATTTAAAACAAAAAAAAATGATTTGAAATAGATACAGTTTTATTTAAACCAAATAAAATGATTTGAAGTAGATACAGTTTTATTTAAACCAAATAAAATTTATTATAGCCAAGTAAAATTTATTTCAATCAAATAAAATTTATTTGAATAAAAGAAATTTTATTTAAGACAATTAAAATTTATTTCATCTAAATAAAGTTTAATTTAAACCAAAATAAAATGTATTTAAACCAAATTCTTTTATTGAATCCAAACGAAACTCAATTTGAACCGAATAAAACGATTTGAAGCAGGCACAGTTTTATTTTTTAAAAAAATTTATTTTAGTCAAATAAAATTTATGTCAATCAAATAAAATTTATTCGAAGCAAATAAATTATATTTAAGCCAAATGAAATTCTATTTAAACCAAATAAAATGTATTTGAACCAAATAAAATTATTTAAAAGTAGATACAGTTTTATTTAAACCAAATAAAATGTATTTGAACCAAATAAAATGATTTGAAGTAGATACAGTTTTATTTAAACCAAATAAAATTTATTTCAATCAAATAAAATTTATTCAAATGAAATAAATTTTATTCAAATGAAATAAATTTTATTCAAATGAAATAAATTTTATTTAAGCCTATTAAAATTTATTTCATCTAAATAAAGTTTAATTTAAACCTATATAAAATGTATTTAAACCAAATTCTTTTACTAAATCCAAACAAAAGTCAATTTGAACCGAATAAAATGATTTGAACCAGATAAAGTTTTATTTCAACCAAATAAAATTTACTTCAACCAAATAAAATGTATTTCAAGTAAACACAGTTTTATTTAAGCCAAATAAAATTTATTTGATCGAAATAAAGTTTTCTAAAAACAAAAAAAAATTATTTCAACTAAATAAAGTTCGATTTAAGCCAAATACAATTTATTTCATCGAAATAAAATTTCGATTAAACTTATAAACTTATTAAACTTTTATAAACGAAATAAAATGTATTTGAACCAAATAAAATGTACTTGAATCAAATAAAATGTATTTGAACCAATTAAAATGATTTGAAGCAGATAAAGTTTTATTAAAACCAAATAAAATTTATTTCAACCAAATAAAGTTTTCTTTAAACCAAATAAAATTCATTTGAACCAAATAAAATTCTATTTCAACAAAATAAAATTTATTTAAACAAAATAAAATGTATTTGAATCAAAGAAATGATTTTGAGCAAGTAAAGTTTTATTTAAACTAAATAAAATTTATTTGAAACCAAATATAATTCATTTTAACCAAATAGAATTTATTTTATTCAAATAAAGTTTAATTTAAATTTAAACCCAGTAAAATTTATTTGAACCAAATAAAATGTATTTGAATCAAATAAAATGTATTTGAACCAATTAAAATGATTTGAAGCAGATAAAGTTTTATTAAAACCAAATAAAATTTATTTCAACCAAATAAAGTTTTCTTTAAACCAAATAAAATTCATTTGAACCAAATAAAATTCTATTTCAACAAAATAAAATTTATTTAAACAAAATAAAATGTATTTGAATCAAAGAAATGATTTTGAGCAAATAAAGTTTTATTTAAACTAAATAAAATTTATTTAAACCAAATATAATTCATTTTAACCAAATAGAATTTATTTTATTCAAATAAAGTTTAATTTAAATTTAAACCCAGTAAAATTTATTTGAACCAATTAAAATGTATTTGAATCAAATAAAATTATTTGAAGCAAATTGTCAAATTTGTTTCAAATAAAACTATTGACAAAATGGAAAGAAGCAAAATTTTCTAATCTCAACGAAAAAAATTCCCAAAGCTTAAAAATTCTCTTCCTTCCCTCCCATATTGCCTTTAAACAATGTGAAATATAAATCGTCCCAATTTTTTTTCCACCGTCTCTTCTTATTTTTTTTTCTCTCTTATGAACGAAGGCCGTTGACTTGGTGCACGATCGAAGCTGTCATCACAGCTCTACTAAGAATCTTCCAAGCAAGACTTTAATTGGTTCGAACGTACCCTCGTAGAAAATGAAGATAGCTGTGGCTTCGCGTGTTCAGGTCCCTCTAATTCAGGTCGACTTTCCTGAACACGACGAACGATGCTGCTAGTGTTGCTAGTGCTAATAGTGGGGGTGGGGGGGAGGGGAGAGACTAAAAAAAGCATTGAAAGATGAAAAGTGGGTGGGAGGGTGTGAACTACAAACAAAAAAAAAGTGACGCTGAGAGGGAGGGAGAGTATTAACACTACAGTGATGGTAAAGATATCCGAGCGCGATCAGGAGACTTTACCGGAAGTGGCCACTTAGTAGCACGTGTCATCGGTAGAAAAAAAATATAATAAAAAAAAAAAAAAAAAAAAAAAAAACCGAATCAAGACACGCCGGATTCAAGTCAAAAGCGGAAAACAGTTTCTAAAGCCGTTGAAGAAACTTTTCTTCTTCCGAGACCATTTTACGTGTCAGCAGTCTCAAATACTTGGATCGAATATAAGCGCCTCTGTTGAGTTCCGCAACGAAATGGGAAACCTGCGCCTTCCCCCTTCTCTCTCTCTCTCTCTTTCTACTCCTTATTCCCTTTCTTGTCACCCTTAACGTTAGAATTTTCCTTCTACCAAGTTCCTCTTGTGTGTGGACATTTTCCAGGGGGGGAAAAAAATCGATTCAAGACTTGTCGCTTGACTTCGTTATCGCCAGAGAGAGAGAGAGAGAGAGAGAAAGTTCAAATAATATTAAGCACTTCGTTCTGTCACAACTTTGTATTGATTTGTTCCCGAACAAGTCAATGAGAATTGAAGCGAGAAGTTTTCCTTGAATATGAAAGTGTGACTGAATCTGAAATTGTGTATGTATATATATATTAATCGAAAATTTTCCAGATAGATACACTGATATTCTATATATGTGACGAAATAAAAAAAATGGGAGGGAAAAAAACGAAGAAGAAGGATATACACAACTTTATATTTGAAATTCAAGTAGTTCAATTTCTCTTGAATATTTTTTTTTGAACTTTCATCTTTTTATCATTATCCTCCTCTTTTTGGCAAATTTTAAATTCAACCTGTGCGGTCATTTCGGAAAATTTATTGACGGAATTTTTATTTTTTGGAGAAATTGAAAAGGACTCGCACGTATATATTGACATTGTATAAATGTAGGGATATGAATATATATTTGCACTTAAATGAGTTTATTTATTCAGTAAATAAATAAATAATAAACAAATAATACACCCAGAGAAATGGTACATTTGGCTCAAAACCAACTAGACTTTTTATTTGTTTTAAATAAATTTTATTTGGTTTAAATAAAATTTATTTGGTTTAAATAAAATTTATTTGGTTTAAATAAAATTTTATTTGGTTTAAATCAAATTTATTTGGTTTAAATAAAATTTTATTTGCTTTAAATAAAATTTTATTTCACTCAAATATATATGTTTTATTTTTGTCAAATATAAATTTTATTTAAAACAAATAAAAAGTCTACTTGGTTCTGAGACAAATATACGTTTATTTAAGTCAAACAAAATACATTTGGTTTAAATAATATTTTTCTCTGGGTGTAGATATAAATAGATGTAATAGATATAACTATAAAAATAATAATATAATAAATATAGTAATACATGAAAAAAAAATTTACCTAGAACAACTATAAAATTCACTGTATTAGCGAAATTTTTAGCTATTGCAACGAATACTTTCGCTAATTCAAAGAATGATTTCGCTATTTCAGCGAAAGTAATTTTTTTCAAATACACTTTATTTTGATTGAAAAAAAATTTATTTTGTTCAAATAGAAATTTACACCCAGAGAAATGGTATATTTGTCTCAGAACCAACTAGACTTTTTATTTGTTTCAAATAAATTTTATTTGGTTTAAATAAAATTTTATTTCACTCCAATATATGTTTTAGTTATGTCAAATATAAATTTTATTCAAAACAAATAAAATGACTAGTTGGTTTGGAGACAAATATACGTTTATTTAAGTCAAATAAAATATATTTGGTTTAAAAAATATTTTTCTCTGGGTGTAATTGGTTCAAATGAATTGTATTTGGTTTAAATGAAACTTTATTTAGTCTAAAAAAATTATATTTGGTTTTAATAAAATTTTATTTGCTTCAAATAATTTTATTTGATTTAAATGCATTTTATTTGGTTTAAATAAATTTTACTGGTTTTAAATTAAACTTTATTTGAATAAAATAAATTTTATTTCCTTAAAATCAATTATATTTGGTTTAAATAAATTTTATTTATTTTAAATAAACCATTATCTGCTCCAAATAATTTTTTTGATTTAAATACATTTTATTTAGTTTAAATGGAATTTTATTTGCCTTAAATAGACTTTTATTTGGTTCAAATAAAGTTTTATTTGGTTTCAATAAAACTATTTGATGCAAATCCATTTTATTTGGCTTAAATAAAACTTTATTTGGTTGTGATAATTTTTTTTTTTTGTTAAATGAAATTTTATTTGTTTCAAATAAATTTTATTTAGATTAAATAAAACTTTATTTGCTCCAAATAATTTTTTTGGTACAAATACATTTTATTTTGTTCGAAAAAAATTTTAATTTCTTGAAATAGAATTTTATTTGGTTCAAATGTTTTTTTTCGGTTTGAATAAAACTTTATTTGCTCAAAATCATTTTTTTGGTTCAAATATATTTCATTTTGTTCAAAAAAATTTTATTTTGTTGAAATAGAATTTTATTTGGTTTAAATGAATTTTATTTGGTTTAAATAAAACTATTTGGTTGAAATATAATTTTATTTGGTTGAAATAAATTATATTTGGTTTTAATAAAATTTTATTTGTTTCAAATACATGTTATTTGGTTCAAATAAATTTTATTTAGTTTAAATAAAACTTTATATGCTCGAAATCACTTTTTTGGTTCAAATACATTTTATTTATTTTAAATAGAATTTTCTTTATTTTTAATGTAAATTAATTTCCTTCTAATAAAAAGTTTTTTTAAAAAAATAAAACTTTATTTGGTTGAAATAATTTTTTTTTTTTGTGTAAGTAAACTTTATTTGTTTCAAATAAATTTTGTTTAATTGAAATAAAATTTTATTTGACTCAAAAAGATGTTCTGTTTATGTCGAATGAAAATTTGATTTAAAACAAATAAAAAGTCTAGTTGGTTTTGAGACGAATATACGATTATTTAAATAAAATCAAATATATTTGGTTTTAATAACATTTTTCTCTGGGTAAATCCGTTAATTGATAAATAAATTCTTTAATTCATAATTTTACTACTTTAACGGTCACTTATTCAAATTAGTCAGCTTTTTTACTGTCTCAAATTTAGAGAGAAGTAAATAAATTTTTTTTATTTCTCGCCAGCTTTTTTAGAGCATTAGAGTAGATTTTTAGAGTAAATTTTTAATTTTGACAAGTTCAAAGTACATTTTAGTAAGTTTTCCAAAAATGAAATACAAAATTCCCCAAAAAAATTATTTTCGGAAAATAATAAAAAGTGAATTAAAAAAAAAATTTTCATTTCCCACAGTTTTTTGTAAAACACAGAAAAATTTACTTCGAACGTAAGAAAATGTACTGTAAAACAGTAATACTTTACAGAAATACGAAAAAAATGTTATTTTCTATAAAATAAATAAATAAATTTTTTTTCGTAAAAATTTAATTATTTTTGTAAATAATAAATTTTTTCGCATAAATTCAATTATTTTGGAAACAATTTTAATCAATTTTCTGGAACGAATTCAATTATTTTTAAAAAAATCTTAATAAGATTTCTTGAACGAATTCAGTTTGTTTTAAAAAATTATAATTTAATTCTAAAGAGAATCAAATTATTTACAATAAATTCTAATGAAGCTCAATAATCTGACAAATAATTATTTTCAAAAATTTCAATAAATAATTCTGGGAAGAATTAAATTTATTTTCAATAAACTTTAATGAACATCAATAATCAGACATTGAATTTACAATTATTAACAGATACAATTATTTTACAGAAAGTGGAAAGAAATTCATCGATAAATTCATTTCGAGAATTTATTTTTTTTTAATACAATGAAAGATATTCTTCATAAAATGCATTTTTTTTTCATTTTCAATTGAAATTATAAACAATCTCTATTATTTTTTTTAAAAATAAAAAAAATTACAGTACATTTAATCGTTGAAACAATTAAATTATAGTTTTCAAAATTGTAATATTTCTCGAAATAATTCCAATGATTTTTCAAATGTAAAATCTTATTTATTAGTTTCAATTTTAATGAATAAATTAATACAGAAAAAAAGTTTAAAAAAGGACAATCTGTTCTTGGATCAAGATGCCAATAAAAGACAACAAACTAACAAAGAAAAATCCAAAATTAGAATAAATTTTCCCCAGTCAAAGTTGTTTTACTTTGGAAATTGTAATTCGACTCTTCAGAATAAGAATTCTTTTGTTCGCAATTTTTTTCTCTTTCCCCGTTTGTTTTGAAGTTACACACTTTGGAAAAATAAGTGAATATAATTTTCTTTTTTTTTTTGCAGAATTTAAAATCTCTTTAAACCATTTTAAACTTGAAGGCAAGTGTTTTAAATTCGCTTTGCGTTTTTCAATCTTTGAAGGTCTTTAAAAATCAATTCGAATCTTTTGCGAAACTTCTTTTGAAACTGTCTAATGCTCTTTTAAATCTTATAGGAAAGTTTTATAATTTTAAAAATGTACACTCGAGCAATGTTAATGGTTGTCTCATTGGAAATTTTTCTATTAGTTTCACTGAACTAGTTTATAATGCATCCAGAAAAGCTGGTTTGCAACTCTTTTTGAATTCTATTTCAATTTTTCTTTTTCATTTCGTTTTCTTTTCTTTTTTCATACACATGGTAAATTATAAACGAAAATTATTCTCTTAAATTGAATTTTTAAATTTGAAAATTAAACGGTATTTTTTTAATTTCATTCCTTTTGCTTTTCTTCAGAAGTTGAATCATTTGGTCATATTTTTTCTATAATTAAAATATTTACCATCTTTTTTAATTATGTACGTGCTTTTTTGGATTATAAATGAATTCAGTTATTTCTAAAATTTTAGTAAAATACGTAGGAAAAATTCAATTAATTTTTAAATATATAATCGTCTTGAATTAAAAAATATTTAAAGTAAAAAATATTAATTTTTCAGATCAATAAATTTATTATTAAATAAATATTTACAAGAATCAAATAATTTTTATTTGAATCAATTAAATATTATTTGCTTCAAATACCAAATACAGTTTTATTTAAACCAAATAAAATTTATTTCAGCCAAATAAAATTTATTTTAATAAAATGAAATTTACTTTAACCAAATAAAATGTATTTGAAACAAATACATTTTTATTTAAGCCAAATAAAATTTATTCGATCGAAATAAAGTTTTACTGAAAACAAAAAAATTACTTCAACCAAATAAAATGTTGTTTAAGCCAAATAAAAATTATTTCATCGAAATAAAATTTAATTTAATTGAAATAAAATTTATATGAACGTAATAAAATGTATTTAAACCAAATTATTATTATTTAATACAAATTAATTTTTCCAATTTCTAAAATCGTCTTAAATTAAAAAATATTTCAATTAAAAAATATTAATTTTTAATATCAATAAATTTTATTATTCAATAAATATTTACTTAAATCAAATAATTTTTATTTGATTTAATTAAATACTCTTTGCTTTAAATACATTATTTGCTTAAAATACTGAAATATTTAATTTAAATACAATTTGTTTGATGAAAAAAAAATTATTTTTTCACTGTAAAATCATTTCTCCAAAAAAGTTTTTTTTGGTAAAGAGATTTCAGTTAAAAATTTACAAAATCTTTCGACTTCGATACTTTATAAAAATTATTTCGATTTTTATCGAAGAAGTCACGAAAGATTTTGTAAATTTTTTCCAAAAATAATATTTTTCTGTCAAAAATTAACTTTTCGAGAAAAACCCCTCTTAATTTAAATTAGTAAAAACGTTTACTAATTAGAATTAGTGATTGAATTTTTATTTTTGAATTAGTAAATTTTACTAAAAAATAAGTAGAAATAACTATTTATTAATTCAATGAAAAAAAATTTATTTTAATTAATTAATTAATTAATTCTTGAATTTTATAATTAAATCAAATTGTTAAAAATTATTTCATTAAAATCTTTGAAAATTAATTTTAATAATAATTACAATTTTCGAGAAATTCCATTAATGAAAAATACCAAAAATAATTGAAAATTCTGTGATGATTTTTATTATTTACACCCAGAGAAATTGTATATTCGTCTCAGAACCAACTACACTTTATTTGTTTCAATTAAATTTTATTTAGTTTAAGTAAAATTTTATTTATCTCAATTATGTTTTATTTATGACAAATATAAATTTTATTCAAAAGAAATAAAAATTCTAGTTGGTTCTGAGACAAATATACGTTTCTTTAAGTCAAATAAAATATATTTGGTATAAATAATAATTTTCTCTGGGTGTATAAAAATAATTGAATTCCCGATTAAAGAAATGTTATTCTTCATTAAAATAATTGAATTACTTATTTTTTTAAAAATTATTGAATTCCTGGTTTAAAAAATGTTATTCTTCATTAAAATAATTGAATTATTGTGAAGAAATTTATAAAAAATTTGTAAATAGTAGAATTCCTCTGAAATTCGTATTATTTAATTCTTTCATTCAAAATTGTCATTTTCTAACATTTCAAATTAAAATTTTTTTTAAATTCGAATTCGTTTTGGGAAATATTTCATTAAAATCGTAGAAATTGAAAATCATTAAAATTAGAAAATGTTCTGAAAATAATTGAACTTTGGAGAAGAATTTTGTCATTTATAAAGATAATTGGTACTTTTACGAGAATTTTTTTCAAGATTTGAATTTAATATGAAGAATTTTATTTTTTTTTTAAAGAATGTTTGCAATTATTTTACAATTCTACAAAATTGAATTTTTTTTAGTATTTTCAATACTTTTACGAGATTTTTTTTCAAGATTTGGAACATAGTTGAATTTGATATGAAGAATTTTATTATTTTTTTTTTAAAGAATGTTTGCAATTATTTTTAAATTCTACAAAATTGAATTTGTTTTAGTATTTTCAACAAAAAATTTAAATTAGAAAATTTTCAAATTTTATTATTTTTAAAATTGCTAATTTTATCTAAAAAATGGTAGTAAGAAGTTAGACGCGCGCTTTAGAGCGCGATTTGTTGCTAATTTACTAATTTAAAAGCAAAAAAAAATTAGCCACAAATTCAATCGAGTAAAGATTTTTACAAATTCAAATTTAGTGAGAAGGGTTGAAATTTTCTTTACCTTTTTTGAGTATGAGAAACAAATTTTTTTTTTCGACTACATGATAAAACTATGTTTTAGACACATACGAGAAGATTGAAAGGGTTGGAAAATTAAAGTGTAATTTTCTTCTTTTTTTCTTCTTTTTTTTTAATTAAAATATCCACTATCTTTGGAATGATCAGTTGAGCAAAGCATTTAACATTACAGGAAATGAAAGCGCGACTTGACGTTATTAAATTACAAGTCGCAAAGGCGATAAATTTCTCCGATAAAGAATCGCAGTTCTCATTTTGTCTCTCTCTCTCTCTCTCTTTTTTTTAGTCTCTCTCTCTCTCTCTGTCTCTCTTTCTCCCTCTTTTGGGAGAGCCTGGAATGGATTTAGTGTGCATTTATTGGCCCCGTGAACAAAGGGTGATCCAAGGGCGGAAGGCATTGGAATGACCGGCAGGCATCTGCTTTGGACATTCGGCGTAATTGCATTTACAAACACTAACGGGCAGTCCGCGCGCAGTATTACGCACATTCGAGACTCTCGAAAGCAATGTCCACTGGATGCAGATCAACCGCGCGACGGAAACGTTTTATTTGCTAACGATCCGTGAATCCGTTTTGACTTTCATACTATCTATCTCTCTATATATATGTAATTCTGGAATTGTCGGCAAAATCTTCACCACACGCAGTGCCGACGCTTTATTACTGCCCGCAACAAAAATATAATAATTATAATTGTCGGGGAAAAACAGTGAAAATTTTACTGAAACGAATGTGTAATTCATTCTTTGTAGACTTTAAAAAAAATAGAATAAAAAATATTTTATTTACAACATAAAATATGATTTTATTCGCAAATTTTATGTTCGGCTCTTTTGATCACATTTCAGTTCATAAAGAAGCCTGAAGTCAGCGTCGACGCTAAGCAAAGAAAGATTGTTTTTTTCCTGACGAAAATTTTGCTAATTTTACCACTTCCATTTAAGAGTACAATTTTTTTATTTTTACTAATTTTTCTTACTCTCTAAATATGAATTAGTGCCGATTCGTTTACCAATTTGAATTAGTAACATTTTTTACTAATTTTCAGTAGTGTTTTACTAATTCCTCGTCGAAAATTACTAATAAAAATTAATTCAATTAGTTGAACGTACTTTTTACTATTTCAAATTAGTAAATTTTCTACTAATAATTAGTAAAAAACTACTAAATTTAGTAAAAACAGTTACTAATTCAATTGGTAATCGAATCCACAGTTTCATTAGTAGAAAACTACTAATTCAGATTTAGAGAGTGTAGTAACAATGGGAGAAAAATTATTACCGTTACAGTTGGAGAAAAATTATTATCGTTACAATTTGAGAAAATTTTATACCGTTACAGTTTGAGAAAAATTATTATCGTAACAGTTTGAGAAAAATTATTACCGTTACAGTTTGAGAAAAATTATTATCGTTACAATTTGAGAAAAATTATTACCGTTACAGTTTGAGAAAAATTATTATCGTAACAGTTTGAGAAAAATTATTACCATTACAGTTTGAGAAAAATTATTATCATTACAATTTTAGAAAAATTATGACCGTTACAGTTTGAGAAAAATATTTATCGTTACAATTTGAGAAAAATTATTATCGTTAGAATTTGAGAAAAATTTTTAACGTTACAATTCGAGCAACGTTATTATCGTTTCAATAAATAAATAAATAGTAACAACAATAATAGTAACAGTAATAATAATAATAATAGTAATTTAATTTAATTTAGTAATAAGAATGCCAGAAATATTATTCGAAAAAGTAAATAACAAAATGTCAATTAATTTTATCAACTCATGACAAATTTAATAAATTCCAATTTTAATTTGTTGTCAATATGATAATGTAAACGAATATAAATTTAAAATAGAAATCAATGTCCTGTAATTAATTCAGGAGAAATATGAATTGTTAAATTAATTTTATCGACATTGAGCAAATTGAATAAAATTCGAAATTTCTATTTTTCGTCTTTCGATAAAATAATATAATGTGTAAAATATTAAAACGAAAATTGACAACAATTTACAAATATTTTTCCCCTTCTCCCGCGACCCCGCTCTTTTCTCACCCTTGAATATTGCAACATTTTAAACTCAATAACAATAGATAAATTATTTTTTTAATAATAATAGATAAATTAGTTTAAAAATGTTTCCATCAATATTATTTTCTGCCTCTAAACATTTACGACTTGAAATATTAAACAAAAATTTAAAAAAAAAATTGTTAAAAGTTAAAAAAATAAAAATCCATGACCATTTTCGAAAATATGAAAAAAGAAATAATATCGACATTATGCGCATAATTACGTTTCCACCTGTCAATATAGTCGAATGCCCCGAAGCAAACTGATAATATAAAATGCGATATAAATTTGTCCAAAATAAATATCAAATTTCGTTTCTACATCAACGGATTCAATGTTAATATAAAGCTCTTCTTTATACTTTAATTATAAATTTTGCGAGGGGGCAATTATTTTAAACTTTTGATATTCGTTGTTTAACATTTTGCTATCTTGATTTTTCAATTAATTTATTCCACCGTGAATGTAGATATATATATATAAAATATCCCCGAAGGCATCCCTGACGAATTTGTGGTAATTAAAATATTTTTTCATTTTTCAAAAAAAATTATCGTCGAGAGGTAGAAAATTTTAATAATAAATCGATGAAACGTTATAATTGCGTGGCAATTGGATTTTCGTTTATTTTCTCTTATGAATGTTATTTTCGATTTTTGTTTTAAAATACGGTTTAAAAATAATATTTTAAAAATATTTACTTCATTTTTTTCCTTTTTCGTAAAGTTCTTGTTTGGGAATAATTATTTTTAGTTTGGAAAAATCAAAATAATAAATATTAATAATTTGTTCTCTTTCTCTAGTAGTTTCTGTGAAAGAAAAGTCATCAATCCCAAAATATACGCACAAGGGGCGTGTCTTCCTTTGCCACGCCCTAAAGGCAGAGTTTTTTTCGAGACGTCACACTTTTGGAACGAAGTTTTAAAAAATATTCAAGTAAAGTAATTTTTCGTAACCTTTAACAATTTTATTTGTCGTTGAAAAACGATTAAAAGGATTAGTATTTTCGACAGTGGGCGTTTCCCGGGAAAAAAGCAATGGGCGTGGTTTTCTTTGCTACGCCTCATAAGGCGTGAACGACCTACAGAAGAAAAGTAATTTTTCGTAATCTCTAACGATTTTATTTGTTAGAAGAAGTTAGTAAGTTATTTAATTAGTGGGATTAGTATATTCGACAGTGGGCGTTTCCCGGGAAAAAATCAATGGGCGTGGTTTTCTTTGTTACGCCTCATAAGGCGTGAACGACCTACAGAAGAAAAGTAATTTTTCGTAATCTCTAACGATTTTATTTGTTAGAAGAAGTTAGTAAGTTATTTAATTAGAGGGATTAGTATTTTCGTCAGTGGGCGTTTTCGAAAAAAGAATGGGCGTGGTTTTCTATGTTACGACACGAAAGGCGTGACGACTTACGAAAGAAGTTAAAGAAACAATATGTAAATATTTTAGTTTTTTAATAACCCTAAGGAAAATTTTATCGCTGGGGAATATAACTCGTTGAGCACTTAATGATTTCGATAAAGTGGGCGTTTCCAAAAAGAAATGGGGCGTGGTTTCTCTCGTCACGCCTCCATAGGCGGAGTTACGCTTATAGGGGCGTGGAAATAGAAAAGAAATTACAAAAAAAATCATTTTAAACATATATTTTATCAACAGCGAACAATAATTTTCGACTCAATTAACTTTTGCTGAAGTGTGAAGAATAATAAATAAATAATATTCGTTACTGTACTCTCACTCTCTTTTTTTTTTTGCTTTCGACCAAAAAAAGTTTTTCATTACGAGGGTCAACAAAAGCGTTGTGTGTGTGTATATTTTGTGTGAAAATAAAGTTAAGGTCACCAGGGAAAACACTGTCAATGAAAATGATCTCGGCGTTGACGCCCCAACGGGAAATAATTATTATCTCACGGCTCTCTGTATAATTTTCTGCGACATTAAATTTACTACTATTGGAGCCCTCTCTCTCTCTCTCTCTCTCTCTCTCTGTCGCAATAGTAGCAGCAACAGCATCAGAAACAGCGACGTTCTCCCAGGTACGTGTGTGCCAACTCTCGAGATAGGAGGATGATACGCATACACAACAAATGACCATTCTCTTGTAGATATACAACCAACCGGCGTTGGGTTCAAAGGGTGAATACATTACATTTAGCGCGCGCGCGTGAGAGACATACAACTGCGGAAGGGCTGGAGGGTTACCTATTCCTCTACTCACACCCCTCCCTTTCTCTCCCATCTATTCTCCACTTTTTCCTTTCCATACCCATCACCACATTCATCCCCTTATTTCGTTGGACTATTCGCTTTACAGTTTTCATCGCCACGAAACTAAATCTCGATGGAGTGCATGGAATGCCTCTATATATACATATATAACCAATGCCAAAAGGTGTACACATACATATATTTTGAGAATAATGGCTGCCAAGTTAACGCCAAACCTGACAATATCGATTCACTCTTAATATTTTCCATCGAAAATTTATTCCCTTTGTATTTTAAAACTATGTGCAAAATAAAAGTTTCAAATTAATTTTTATTTCGTCATATGGAAAAGGAGAGAGCAAAAAAAAAAACGCTCGCGTGCTATGTCAAAAGCTTTTCATCATCATTTTTTTCGAAAAAAAAATGAACGAAAGCCAATCAAAGTCGACTGCAAAAAGGTTTATCGATATTTATTAACTGAAATCCGAGTTGTTTGAGTATATAACATTCAATAAAATATTTAAAAATAGTCGGATGTCAGTTTTAGCCACGCCCACAATTGGTGGGTCTTCCTTCAGTGTCGTCTCACTTTTATGGTGGAACTAGATGACCGTAGGAAACAATTTTTAATCATATTTTTTCAAAACCGCCCGAAGGTAAATAAACCACGCCTATAAATTTCTCTAGTTGGAAATTTAGTCAGATTTTTACGAATCTCGCCCTTTTTGTAGATTAGTCACGCCTTGAAAGTAATTTCTGATTAAAAGAACCTAAAAAGGCGTGGCTTCAAAAATCCTACGCCTTTTTTTGTAAATTACCCACGTCTCTAAATTTTTGTTTGATTACAGCCGGCTATAGAATCCAGATTTGGTAAATTTTACCCCTTTTTTCCATCGGCCACGCCATTAAATTTCTATTTTTGATTAGTGACAAGTAAGAAGGTGTGGTTTAGAAAAATCCTACGCCTTCTTATAAATTCGCCACGCCTCTTTTTTGCATTGGCCACACCTTTAAGTTTCATATTTCAAATAACCACGCCTACAGAAGGCGTATTTTGACAATAATCCCCGCCCTCCACAAAAAACCACGCCTCAAAAAACTTTCTAGTTAGTATTTACCAATAGCAACGCCTAAAAAGGAGTGGCTATGAAAAAAACGCCCATTTTGCAGACGTGATACAAATCTGCCACACCCTGAAGGCGTATACAATAACAATTCTCTCCTATCTTTTTTTTCAACACTAAAAAATCCAAATTCATTACCTAAAAGTAAAAAAGAATTATTAAATTTTGTTTTCAATTTAAAATTTCCTAATTTCATTCTCAACGAAGGATAATCGATTTTCTAAATTAAACATGAAATTACTTCTGGTTCACGTGGCATAATACGAAAAACTGAACTACAATGTTTGACGAGACTGGGAAAATAATTTCTTTTGACTCTTTATTGACATATTGCGTCATATATTTATGAAATTCAGCAGCAAAAAAATAGAAGAAGAAAATTATATCAAAAGTTTTTCTCTTATTTTTTTCATCCAGATTCTATATTTAAAGAGGAAAAATAAGTGATGAGTATAGAGAAAGGAAAAAAATGGGAAAAACTGTACGAAAACTTTTGCAGTAGACATTTTTGTTTTTCTAGCAAAGGTTTGTCATTAGGAATCCCGAGAAGCGTCCGTGAATGCGCGTATTTGCCTTTCCCAGAAAGCGGCTTGTAAAAATATTTTAATGTATGCTTTAGCGAAATCACGTCCTCATACCTTAGTTTCCGGATCTGTAATTTTCAAAATTGAGTTATATTTTACGATCTTTTTCCTGGGAACTCGGTACACTTGTTCCGGATCATCTATCGATTATCCACGCTTCTGATAATTTTTCACTTCCTTCTAGTATTTTTTTCTCTCTCTCTCTTCTAACCCCCTTTTCTATCTTTCTTCTTCGTGTCATTTTCATGGCAAATTATACCCTTTTTGCAAATTTTTTTTCCCTTTTGCTGCAGTGAATTATTTTTCTTTTATTACTGCAAAAAAAATAATAATTGTCAATGAAGAGAAAAGAATACGATTTGAGGGAGTTCTAATTTTCATTTGTAAGGGAAAAATAGATTTTTATTTACAGTGAAAAATATTCATAATATTCATAATGGAAAATATTTATAATGGGAAATATTTATTATAGAAAAATAGAGGAATTAATTTACAAAAAAGAGTGGAAATTAATTACGACTTGAATTTCTCTTGTATTTTTCGAAGTTCAGTGAAAAAGTAGGCGGGACTTGCTATTGTACACGCCTTTGAGGTGGGGTGAGAATGTAAACCACGCCTACAAAATAGGCCTTATATTGTTCTTTTGAGTTCTTTTGAGTGTCCTTAATTTTAAATCTAAACCACGCCTACAAAATAAGCTTTACATTATTAAGCCACTCCTTTTTAAGTGTTACTAAATTTTCTGTATTTACTACATTTACATGTTACTACATTTTCATAAAAAAACTGCGAAAGTCTTGGATTTTTTTATTTGTGAATAAAGATAAAAATTCTTTACAATGTCTTGTAGACAAATTCAATTTTAATTTTTCGTATTCAAGTAAAAAGAAGGAGAAATTAAGTATTGCAGTCGTCTTCAGGTTGGTACGAATGTAAACCACGCCTACAAGGTAGTAATATTTTAAGGCACTCCTTCTTGGTCGTCGCTAATTTCTATTTATGAAAAGAAATTAAATTCTTTCAACGATTTTTGTTTTCCTTGTTCAAATAAGGAAGGGGCGGGAATTATTATTCACGCCTTTAGGGCGGTACGAAATTAAACCACGCCTACCACCTATTTTTGTTATAAGTCACTCATTTTTAAACGTTGCAAAATTTTTTTACTAATTTTTTATTTTAATGTTCTTATTAAAATCAAAAAAGGTTTTGAATTTTTTATAAAGTGGAATTTAAATTAATCGCAAGGTTTTATAAGGAATTTTATTTGTATTCAATTGAAAAGTAGGAGGGACTTATTGCAGACGCCTTTAGGGCGGTACGAAATGAAACCACGCCTTCCAACTATTTTTGTTTTGAGCCACTCCTTTTTAAACGTAGCTAAGTTTTATTAATTACCTTCTTATTAAAATAAATAAGGTTTAGAATTTTTTATAAAATGAAAATTAAATTAATCGCAAGGTTCTATAATGAATTTTTTTGTATTCAAGTGAAAAGTAGGAGGGACTTATTGCAGACGCCTTTAGGGTGGAACGAATTTAAACCACGACTACCAACTGTTTTTGTTTTGAGACACTCCTTTTTAAACGTAACTAATTTTTATTTATTACATTCTTATTAATATTAAAAAGGTTTTGAATTTTTCATAAAATTAAATTAATCGCAAGGTTTTATAATGAATTTTTTTGTATTCAAGTGAAAAGTAGGAGGGACTTATTGCAGACGCCTTTGGGGTGGTACGACTTTACACCACGCCTACAAAATAATATTTTTAAGCCACTCCTTTTTAAGCGTAGCTAACTTTTATTTATTACCTTCTCATTAAAATTAATAAGGTTTAGTATTTTTTATAAAACGAAAATTAAATTAATCGCAAGGTTCTATAATGAATTTTTTTTGTATTCAATAATAATAATATTTTTAAGCCACTCCTTCGAGTCTGAGGCTAATTCTACTTTATTAAATGAAAGAAAAGAGTCGATGGAATAATTTTTCGAAAATATTACCAACTAGGTTCAAATAGAAAAATATTTTTTTCTCCTCTCGTGACAAAGTAAAATTTAGAAAGGGTCAACAAAATAAAAATATAAAAACCGAAAGAAGGCGTGAGAAATTTCTTCCGAAAACAGTAAAAATATAATTATATAGGCGGGGAAAATTAATGAAATCTATAATTGACTATGACTCAAGTAAGGATAGGGTGCGGATGAATTGCTAAAAGGAACCTTTTTTCATCAAGAGTCATGTATATATAAAAATAGAATCGAGAAAAGAGGGAAGTCTGATTAATTCTGAATACATATTGAAGATATAAATGACATACAGAGGTCATTGAAACAAACAACCATAACCACTAGTGTGTCGTCTACAGTGGCACGTGACTATAATCTCGTGATTTTAGCCGTGAATAAAGGCTTGATTGGCCGCGCAGTATTATATGGTTTTGCGTTCTGCGTGTTTGCAAGCGATCCTCGCCTCACGTCTCACTGGGAGAGTCGTGGCACGCCCTCGTGTAATTTGGTTATTTGACAAATTTCGTTGTTAACCGCCGGTGCTCTGTCGCGGTTAATGAAGCCTATTTTGTGGAGAAAATTCTAAACCGCGCAACGGCAAGTGAGTGAGAGAGAAATCTCTATATGCTTCACTCTCTCTCTCTCTCTCTCACTTACTCTCTCGTGCACGCGGTATAACACAGCATTCGCAAAAGCACGTGGCTACTTTTCAATTATCCCTCCCCCATTTCGTTCAAAATCAACCTTAACAAGAAATTATGGCCACACGTAATCCCACTTTCTATTCAATTTCAAAATCTAGTCTCTCATATATATTTTCTAGTGCGCGCCACGATTCATATATATGGGAATCATAATTTATTGCACTCACGCTAAAAAAGAATCTATAGCCGACACGCTACTGAAAATTTTATACGCAACCTTTTGATGCGGCGCAAAAAAAATTGACTCGCTAATAATTACCTTAAACTGCATTTAAATGAAGAAAATTTTATTCTTGTTATTTTTATAGAAGTATTATTTTTTACATTTATTTGTGAATATAAATTTATTTCTACGTACTTTTTTATTTCTATTATTATTATTATTATTATTATTATTATTATTAATATTCTCTGTTTAATTATAAATGTAAATTTGTTTCTACTGATTTATTTCTTTTTTCTGTTTTAATTCTGTTTTTATTATTATTATTATTATTATATTTATTTTATTATTATTTTCATTATTATTACATTATTATCATTACTTTATTATTATGTTTTTTTCATTATTATTTTTATTAACATTATTATTACTATTATTATTAAATTACTTTTATTATTATCAAATTATTATTAAACTATTATTAAATTATTATTTTTATCGTATTTGCTATTATCATTTAAATTACAATTTCAATTTTATTATCTGTTTTTTAACTGCGATTCAAATTGCAAATGGCGAGTATGTGAATCGTTCGGGAAGGTTCGTAGCCACTCGGAAGTTTTCGGGTCGCGACGAACCTTCACGAGCTGCTTCGTGAACGTTCGTCGCTACCCGAAAACTTCCGAATGGCTACGAACCTTCCCGAATATTCCAAATATTCGCCATTTGCAATTAGAATCAAAACGCTTTTTTCTACATGTATTTTTTAATATAATAAAACAAAAGAAAATAAAAAAAAAATTGAAAACCATAAGTGTTACAATTTTTATTATTAATAAAAAAAAGTATAATAATTTAATAATTTTGTTTTCAATTTTTTTACTAATTCTGTTACAATAAAATGTTTCTATGAATGTTTTAAGGACATTCCTTTCTAACAATAAATCATTTTATTCATAATAATATAAAATAAAAATATATTTATATATTATAATAATTGTAAAAAATAATAATATTAAATAATTTTAATAATTTTATTATAAACCTTTGTTAGTAATATTGATAATAGTATTTAGAGGCCTTTTAAGGTTAAATAAAAATACAAAATAAAATACTAAATAAATAATAATAAAAATATAATAATAAATACTATTATCAATAAAATAATTTGATACATAGTTAATAATAATAAAATAATAAAGCAGTAATAATAATTACTATACTTAATATAATTATGTTATAAATATAACACAATAATAATAAAAATAATAGTAAAAATTATAATGAATGCAATTAGTAAATCTAATGTTTTTCAATTTAAAAAAATCCTTTTGTAATAATAATAATAATAATAGTAAAAATTATAAAAAAATTCAAGTAGTAAATCTATTATTTTTTTATTAAAAAAAACTGTCGTAATATTAACAATAATAATAATTAGAATAATATAATAATAATAAAAATAATAATAATAGCACTGAAAAAATGTATTTGATTTAAATAACCGATTAATTATCTAGAATAAAAAAAAATAAATATTAGTAATAATATTTACTTGAATAAAATAATTTTTGAATTTAAATCAATTAAATGGTATTTGAATCAATAATTTTTAATCCAAAATTTCAATAACTTAAAGCAAATTGCCATTTAACTGATTTAAATAAAATTGAAATGTAAATTGAATTTAAATAAAAATAAATATTTATTTTACAATATTGACAACTAATTATTAATTTGAATCAAATAAATTTTGTTCACTATTAATATTAATTTTATCATTGATATTAATATTACTAATATCTTTTTTATTATTATTATAATTTTTATTATATTATTTTTTTATTATCTCCTGCATAAGTTCGAAAAAAATATCATGAAAAATACTAGAAAAATTTTCCTTCTCCTCTTTTTTTTAGAGACGACAGACTTGAGAGGGGGGGAGAAAATAAAATGAATGTAAAATTATATCCGACAAGTCTCAGTTTTTCACTTTTATATATTTTATAAAACTCGCGTGTACTTCTTTTTTTTCTTGCTCCTCTTTTTTCGTTCTCTCAAAGAGAATAATAAATCTGTTGAATTTTTGTCTGAAAACTGCTTTTGAAAATTTAATGCAAATCGTTAAAAAATTATACTTTGAATATCTATATACACACATAGAATGGAACGAAACTTGAAACTTGATCGTAAAAGTCTATAACGTTCATGTAATTACGTGCAATTTATTTTTTCGTCTCTCCAAATATATTTTAATGACAAGTTTATAAAATTGATAAAAAATTATAGAACCAATTTTTTTTTTTTTGGAGGGAAATTATAATGTACCGTTTTGAAAAATTTGTAGATTCAATAAATAATAATTAAAAACATATTTAATGACAAGTTTATAAATTGATGAAAAATTATAGAACCAATTTTTTTTTGGAGGGAAATTATAATGTATCATTTTGAAAAATTTGTAGATTGAATAAATAATAATAATAATAATTCATTTGGTTTAATGGAAAGTTTTCTTTAAGTTTCGTTGGAAAAAAATTTCCAGAGCGAGAACTCAGAATAAATAATAATTAATAAGTACACGGTAAATCGTTAGGTATTAAAATAACACCAAAAAGGATTAAAATAATCCAATTTAGTGTTATTTTAATCCATTTTAGTGTTATTTTAATACCTAACGATTTACAGTGTAAAAAATGTTTTCTTAATGTAGAAAAATACTATAAAAAACTATTCGCGATGGTATTTCAAAAAATGTAAATACAAATAATTAAAAAAATGTAATATAAATAATTATAAAAAGAATATAAATATAAATATAAATATTTATTATTATTAAATAATTATAAAAAGAATATAAATATTTAAAAAATGTAATATAAATATGTGTAGAAAATAAAAATAAGTATTTATATTTTATAAATAAATGACAAAAACGTAATAAAAAAAAGTGAATAATAAGAAGTAAATTAAATAAAAGGGAAATAAATAGATGTAAATAAGAAAAAAGAAAATAATTGGAGAATGGTGATAATAAACTTTATTATTATTTTTGTAATTGTAATAAATAATAATTGTAATTTATTATTTTTTTTGTCAAATCCTAATTGAATTGGAAAACATTTTTTTTTCGTGAGAAAAATTCTGAAATTTCTGTTAAAAATAAAATCGGAAAACTATCAACAGCTTAACCTTTGGTGATCTTTAGAGAAATTTGACAGCATTCAAAACTAGGATATTTTCCTCTCCGACTCTCTCTCTCTCTCTCGTTCTCTCTCGTTCTCTCTCGTTCCCTCTCTTTTTTTCTCTCGCCCACTCTTTCTCTCTGAACTTTTCAAATTTCTCCGTTTGAAAAGTTGAAAGCAGTGCGAGAGAGTTTTCATGGTAAACTAGTTATGCCACTTGGAGCTTACGCAAAAGCTTCGACAGTCCGCGCGCGCGCCTCAATTTCAACGCGGAAGCTCTTTTTTCGAACCCCCTTGCCCCCCTCCCCTAGAAAAAGGGAAATTGTACATTTTTCCATTTGCTCCCGGCAGAATTTTCAACGCTCACAACGATACGCATAAAAAAAAAAAAAAAGAACTTTTTTATATATAGATATATATATTTATATGAACATATGTCTATATCTATATAAATATATATATATCTATATATTGAAGTTGAATATCTATCGAAAAATAATTCTTCGAAAACATCACATCACGTATCGTTTACCGCAACACACAAATTCTATATGCCACAATCTCAATGTTGCCTCGAGGTTTTTTTTTTAAAAATGCCATTTTCTGTTTATATTTCATTAACATTTACTCCACCGGAGGAAAAAAATTGTAGAATATTTTTAAAAATGAATTTTTTTTAATTATTATTGTTCGACAGTTGTATTTCAATTTTCAAAGGCGATGGAGAAGAAAAATTCTTTTGTTCGGATGAAATTTTCAATTTTTATATTTATTTTTTTCTATTAAATTAATAATAATCAAAACAATAATAATAATCAAAAACAATAATAAAAAGAATAATAATAATCAAAACTAATAATAAGAATAATAATAATAATAAAAATAATAATAATAATAAAAATAATAATAATAATAAAAATAATAATAATAATAAAAATAATAATAATAATAAAAATAATAATAATAAAAAAAATAATAATAATAATGAAAATAATAATAATGTAAATAGTTATTACCTTTTTTATCCTTCAATTTTTCATTTTATTTTATTCTTTATTTTTTCTATAGGTTTTTATATTTTTTACTTGCGACCCGCTTTAAAAAAAGTTTACCAAAGAACAAAAAATGTTAGATTACGTTTACAGTCTTTATAGTGAAAAATAAAATTATAGAAACAAAATTAATTAAAATATGTCAAAAAATTTTCTTTTCTTAAATTTAATTTCGCTACATTGAATTCAATTTTAAATTAGAATTCTTCACATTAGATTAATTTCTTTATAGAATAAATGAATTTCTATACTTAAAGTTTATTTTTATATTGTAAATTAATTTTTTTTACTCGAAATTTATTTTTCCAGTGTAAATTAATTTTTATACTTTGAATTAATTTTCACATTTTAAATTAATTTCTATACTTCGAATTATTTTTTAAACGGTAAATAAATTTTTTCCTAAATTTAATTTCGCTACATTGAATTCAATTTTAAATTAAAATTTTTCTCTTTAAATTAATTTCTGCATTTTTAAAATTTAAAAATTTCTAAATTGAAAATTTATTTTTATATTGTAAATTAATTTTTTATACTTGAAATTTATTGTTCCAGTGTAAATTAATTTTTATACTTTGAATTAATTTCCACATTTTAAATTAATTTCTATACATCGAATTATTTTTTAAACGGTAAATAAATATTTTCCTAAATTTAATTTCGCTACATTGAATTCAATTTTAAATTAAAATTTTTGACTTTAAATTAATTTCTGCATTTTTTAAATTTAAAAATTTCTAAATTGAAAATTTATTTTTATATTGTAAATTAATTTTTTATACTTGAAATTTATTTTTACAGTGTAAATTAATTTTTATACTTTAAATTAATTTTCACTCATTAAATTAATTTTTATACTTCCAATTAATTTTTCTACTCTACATTATTTTTCACATTTGAAATTAATTTTTACACTGTAAATTAATTTTCTCATTTAAAATTAATTTCCATAAATTAAAAATTAATTTCCGCTTTTTAAATTCAAACAACGTATTTTTTTCGACTTATTCATATATACGTAGGTAAGGTTTTATTAATCACCCTCAATCTGTTAACGAGAACTTTCAGTTCTCATATTATATATTCTTTGCGGGAATATCTTAATCAATCATCGAGGAACAGGTGGTCTGACCGATAGTACATGCATATGTAGTACCCGCAAATATCAATTAAAACCCGCTGACAAAATACCTCAACTTTATTATTATTTTTCTTTTCTTTCTTTTTTGCTGCGAATTTTCCCGAATAAAACAAGAAAATAGTCGTTTAAAGTTTTAAGAAGTGAAAATTTTAATAAAAATAACGAAAATAAAATTTAATTACAATTTTCCTATTGAATAATATTAATAATAAATTATTAAATAGAAAAACAAATAAAGAAATAAATTAACTATGTAATAGAAAAATTTTCCATTACAGAGAAAAGAATTTGGAAAATATTTAATTTATTCCAAATTCAAGGGAAAAATGACCAAAATTGAATTATAAAGTGATGAAATAAAATTAATTTTGTTAAAAAAAAAGTGAATTATAAATGAATTGGTAATTTCAGAATTAGAGTATTTCCAAAATAAAAAGCTGTGGTAAATTTTATTTTATTCCATAAATAATTTTTTTATTCTTTAATTTTATTAAAAATTTTTTATTCTATTTTTTATTTTATTAAAAAAAAATTTTTTATTCTATTTTTTATTTTATTAAAAAAAAATTTTTTTATTTTACAATATTGAAATTCTGAAACTCGAAACATCAGTAGAATGTAAAATCAATATTATTTTTAATCAGTTTTAAATTTTTGAAATTTTTTGAAATTTTTATTAAGGAAATATTACAATTTTGAAACAACTAAATTCGAAAAATCGGTAAAAATTTACTTTTGGTGAAATGTAAAATCTATTGTTTATTTATTTATTCACTTCTTTATTATTTTTCTCTTCGAAAATACTACAATATTTTGAAAGAACTAAATTCCAATACTCGTTAAAAATTTACTTCGATAAAATGTAAAATTTATTTTTTATTTATTCACTTCTTTATTATTTTTCTTTTTGGAAATACTACAATATTTTGAAAGAACTAAATTCCAAAAATCGGTAAAAATTTATTTTCGCAAAATGTAAAATCTATTGTTTATTTATTTATTCAACTCTTTTTTATTTTTCTTTTAGAAATACTATAATTTTTCATTTACCAAATTCCAAATATCAAAAAACACAAAAATCGAAAAATTGTTGAAGATTTACTTCGAAAAAGTATAAAATTAATTTATAAAGACATCAAAATCAAAAAATAGAGAAATTTACGAATTCTGTATTTGAGAAATAGTAAAAATTGCTATACGGAAGAAAAAAAAATTCCGGACAACCAAGAAATCTTTTTCCACACGAAAAAAGTTTGAAAGAAGTTAAAAATTACTAAAAAATAATAAAATACAATAAAAATGACTGAATTCGCATTTTTTCTGCTTATAACTTGTTCACTTTGTCGGCATACAAATAATACTGACTCTCGAGGTTGAAATGTTGAATTCTGACTCTTTAAAAGCAATATGGCGGCCACAATCAGTTGTTACGTGACAAGTGATAAATGTCCTCGAGAGAACGATTCGTCTTTCTGGCATTCTTGGATAATTGAGAATCCCATTCGATTATATATACCAGAAAGCACTTTCTCGGATGACTTCAAATTATATCCAGCGATGTGTGATGACAATATTGTAGAGTCAAAGACTCGCAAACTATAAATAACCCACACAGTGGCGAAATAGCTTCTCAACTATTTATTTCTTCACTTATTGTTCTATTAAAATTAAATTGCATTAAAATGGAAAATTTAATTCAGTTTCGAACAAATTTTTTTAATTTCTCAAAAAAGACGGGAATTAATTACTTAAATTACTTAAAATTAAATTAAATTACTTAAAATTTCGCTAATATTGTGAATTTTATAGTTGTTCCAGATGAAGATTTTTTACGTGAATAATAACATAAAAAAATAATACTAATAATAAAAATAATAACAATACTACTACTACTACTACTAACAATAATAATAATAATAATAATAATAATAATAATAATAATAATAATAATAATAACATAAAAAAATAATTAAAATATATAAAATAATTTTATTACCATCTGAGAAAATTTTACAAACGTTACAAAATTTTACAAAATTTATTTTACCGAAACTTACTTTTTTGTAGGTAAAATTAATTTTTTGAATTTAGCCCAATATTTTCGAACTACAGTCAAATAATAGACGATTTTTATTGTAATTCAAATTTAAAGAGTAGTTTTAATAGTGAAAATTATTGTATAAATAAAAATATCAGAGAGAAAAGAAAATTGAACAATTGAGAAAGAAATCAAGTTCGAGGAGTGAAACAAACAGGAAACTAAGGAAGAAGAAATCAAAGTCAAGAAGTGTAGCACCAGCAAACAAAGGAATATAGTAAATTGAATAATGAAAAAAAAGTTGTTTAAAAAAGCAAAAAATAAATATGTAAACAAAAAAAATGGAAAAATAAAAATAAAAGCGAAAATGAACAACGAAGATGAAAAAATTGGTCTTTTATCGAATATAAATATTTTTCGAAAAATTACTGTTAGTGTGGGGTCAAAAATAAAAAAGTAATTTTAAATTTCTGAATGTTTAATTCATAGTAAATATTGAGAAATTTAGAAATTTTTTTTATTTTTATTATTTTAATATTCAAAATTTTTGTAATACTTCACTGCAAACAGAAATTGTGAATTAAAAAACTCGAAAATATCTTTACACTATTAAACGCAAAATTACAGCAATTAAAATTTGAATTTAAAAAAAAAGATAAGAAAATTTTGTTAATATCTGCTTGTCTTCTCTCTAAATTTAAATTGGTAAAAAATAAAAATATTTACTAACTAAAAGAATTAGTAAATTTGACTAGTAACTGAGTAGAAATAACTATTTATTAGTAAAATTTACTAATTTCAAAGCAAAAGGTGAGTCACTAATTTAAATTAATAAAGAATTTTTTTTCTTCTAAATTGGCAAATTTGACTAAAATATAAGTAGAAATAACTACTTATTCGTAAAATTTACTAATTTTGAAGCAAAAAGTGAGTCACTAAAATTTAAATTAGCAAAGATTTTTAATTTTTCAAATTTAGAGAGTTACTTTAAATATAATTTTTTATTCTGTTACAATAAAATTTCCATTTTTTTTGCATTTAAATTAGTAAAATTGACTAACAAATTAGTAGAAATAACTATTTAGTAGTAAAATTTCCTAGTTTTGAAGCAAAATGTTGGTCACTAATTTAAATAAAAAAATTATTTTTTTTCTTTTGAATTAGTAAATTTGTCTAAAAAATTAGTAGAAATAACTATTTATTAGAAAAATTTACTAATTTTAAAGCAAAATGTGAGTCACTAATTTAAATTAGTAAAGACCTTTACTATTTCAAATTTAGATAATTAATTTGAATATAATTGTTTATTCTGTTACAATAAATTTTCAATTTATTTGTTTTTTAAGTAATAAATTCTAAAAAAATAAGTAGAAATAAATTATTAATTAATAAAATTTACTAATTTTAAAGCAAAAAATAAGTTACTAATTTAAATTAGCAACGATTTTTAATAATTCAAATTTAGTTAATTTAGTTCAAATTATTTATTCTCTAATAATAAAATTTCAATTTAAAGAAGAAATAGATAAACTTTCTCCATTTCAACGTTCAATACTTGAGAAATATTTTCTTTTTTTTAATTCAACAAAAAATATATTTTACTCAATTACTTTATTTCTTCAAATCAAGGAAATATGACTTGAATAATAGAAGTTCCAGGTTTTGTAAATTAAATCAATTAATAAAAATACTAATAGTATAATAAGAATAATAAAAATAAGAAAAAGAATACTGAAGGAAAATTTATATTAAATTTTGTAAAAGTATTTTGTATTTTGCAATTTGGGGAGAAAGTGCAACAAACAAAAATTTTGATATAAAAAATAATAAACTTTAAAAAAATTTATGTGAGATTTAGTAAAGTTATATTATACATTATTATACATTATTATACATTAAAATATTATTATATTATTATTATTATACATTTTTTGATATTTGATAGAATTATACTAAATTCAACATAATTTTTTTTAATTTTTAATATTTTTTATATCAAAATTTCCATTTGTTGCACTTTTCCCCTAGATTGCAAAATACTTTTACAAAATTTAATATACATTTTTCTTACTGAACAGGAATAAAAATAATCTCTAAATTTCTGATTACCCTTTTCTTGAAAGAATCAAATGCATACTAAAGTTGATCAAAATTAATGTCAAAAATTAGGATCAATTTTTTATTTAAAACCACCACTGAGAAAATATTATACTCGTTTCAAGTAAAAAAATAATTTTAAATGATTTTGTTTAATTGAAATTAGTTTGCAAGCTTAATTCCAATATATAGAAAGTATCTACTGCTTTGATTCAAAAATATTTTTTGTTCCAATAATTATGTTTTATTCAAGCATATTTTCTGTTTTGGTTTGAACAAAAAATGCGTTTAAAAATGTTATGTTCGATTCAAACTTCAATGTTGATAATATAAATAATTTAAAATCAACTATAAATTATGTTTGAACAAAATATATTATTTCTATAAATGAACCAAAAGATGTGTTTGAATTAAAATTAAATTCACTGAAAAAATTACATTCTAATTTGAAGAAAAACTTCTTATATATGCGCCAAGAATATTCCCCACTTAAATTAAGTGGAAAATATTCTTAAAATAATAATGTTCTTCTTATGGTAAGAATATTCCCCACTTAATTTAAGTGGGAAATATTCTAGGCGCATATATAAGAAGTTTTTCTTCAAATTAGAATGTAATTTTTTCAGTGTTTGTTTGACTTATATGGTAAAGATATTTTAAGTTTTATTCAAACAAAATATGATTGAATTAAATATATTATCTCTGTAAATGAAACAAAAAATATGTTTGAATTAAAGTTAAATTTGTTTAAAAACAAATTAAAAATTAACAATTAATTAATTTACAATTACCTGTATAGCAAAAGATATTTTATGTTTGATGTAAACAAAATATGTTTGACTAAATCGTTTTCTCACACACACAAAATCACACGGTAAATCGTTAGGTATTAAAAATTTAAAATAACACCAAAAAGGATTAAAATAATCCAATTTAGTGTTATTTTAATCCATTTTTGTGTTATTTTAATACCTAACGATTTACCGTGCAGTGATATTATTTGTTTGCATCAATTCGTTGCAATTTGAAACTTTTAAGTGAAGAGTGCGAAGAAAACCGATTTTAGAACCTGAAAATTGTCTTAACTTCAAATTAAGCACAACTACGAATCGAATTTAAATAATTTAAGGAAAAAACAGTTTTTTTGTACAATTTCCATTGGGACTCTTTGTTTTTCACAGTGTTGCAAAATGTCCAAAATCTCCAAAACACTTATGTTAACACTACTAAACGTCCATTTATACAGACAATCTTTTTTTCAATTTTCCCTTTTCTTCCACCCTTTTTTTCGTCCCCAAAAAAAAATGTTAATCCTCTTTTGTCTCTCTACTCATCCATCCATCCATATTTTTCTGTTGTTTGTTTCCAATTTTTTGGAGAGGATAGAAAATATTGGACATTTTGCTTACTCCATTTATTCACGGAGTGTGTGTGTGTGTATATATGTCCATAACGTATTACAAGGCAACATGTGCTTTCACACGCACTAATATGCAACTTGTACATTCATAGAAAATGTATGCACATGCGCGCAAAATTTTGTGGGTATGTGTGTGTGGGTGAGTATTGCCCCAAGGCAGTGGGCGAACAGAGCGCTTGTTTCCCACGAAGGACCGTCAGCCTCGGGGGCTCTCTTCCACCCGGGAGGATGGGGCTTTTGCTGATGGGGTTGGGGGTCCTCCACCGTGCATGCCCGGTATGTATGGTCTCTATATAGCCTTGTCTTCCAATTAACGCCATTGTGCATGCCATGTATATGTACACAAGTCTATACATATCTGCAAATAGGATATAGACACTCATGAATGTAGGAATATGGATATATATATATATATGCTTAAATATATGTAGCTATATATATGATGTCTCTATATAAATGTATATAGGTATATATATATATATATATATATATATATAAATGTATATACATATATAGACATATGTATATATAAATATATATATATATATATATATATAGTTATATATATATATATATATATAGTTATATCTTCGTATATATAGACATATACATCGGAATGTACCTATATTGACGAATCTATACACATAACAGAATTTTGCGCCCATTGATATTTTTAACTCATTCAGTTTTATAATTATCCATTATCTAGATACATAAATCTACGTACAACTGTATTTGCAACAACAAAAAAAAGTTAGTTAGAAGTTAGCAATTAGTATTTTCCAATAAAAAATATCTGTTTCTTCAAAATGCTGTTTAACAACATCCCAGCAACAACTCAGACGATAACCAGACCGAAAAATTAGCAAAGAATTAAAAAACTTTGAAATTAAAGTTCCTCCACACTGGGTCAGAATTCGTGAAATTTTCACAGAAAACAAAAAGTATTTTTTTTTTAAATTTAAAATGGTGAAAAAACATTTCTATTTGGTCTTAGGAATGTGTCCACCAAAGAACAGAAAAAAATATTATTTTTTATAAAAGTTATTGCAAAATTATTTTTTTTTTGCAACTTTTTTAAACAAAACCGCATATTTCTCCTAAATGAATGAACCGATTTAAGAAATGAATGAACCAAGCGAGAATATAAAGGAAATAAAAAATACTTTCGTTTAGAATTAGAAAATTTTAAAAAAGTAAATATTTTAATAATTATTTCAAAAATTTTTTATAAACAATTAATTTTGCTTCCTCATAAAGGAAGCCTTATAGTGATGTCGATTTCCGAATTTTTTAAAATCAATTATTTTTACAAATTTTCAAGTGTAGTATACATAATTCGTCGAGAGGAACAAATGTTCGGATGTATGTGTGTGTGTGTGTGTGTATGTCACCGATTCTTGTGGACAAACTTTCTCTTACACATCTTGATGGATTTTGATAAGATTTTGTAGGTGTATTACGCTCATGAATACCAAGAATCAGACAGAAGGATTTTCAAAAATATATAAAAAAAAAATTTTTTCAACAATTTTTGAATTTTTGAAAAAATAAATTTTTGGATTTTTTGAAATAACTTTTTTCTATATTAAAGTTTTTATTAATTATTGTCAAAATTGCATTTCTGACATAAAAACGAATCGATTCATGTATATAAAGTATATATTTTATCAAAATTTATAGAATTAATAAATATTTTAATTTTTCATAAAAAATTAAAATTTGTATTTTTTGACATTTTATCATAACACTTTAAATAATTATTCTATATTTTTATTTATTGTAATTAATAAATGTTTTTATAAAATAAATGAGAATTTATAATAAAGATTTACACATTTATGATAGTTTATACTGAAGAACTTTAAAATATGATGGTTTATGTGAAGATGAAAAAGAATATATACTATACCGTTATGGAATATGTAATAGTAATGATATAATTATTGAAAAAATTAATGTAATTCAACCTGACCTTATATCATGTGGAGTATATGCAGCAGCTTTTGCTACATCAATTATTTTAAATAAAAATCCAAGTAATATATGTTATTCGCTAAATGTAAAATTGATGAGAAAACATTTTTTGAAAATATTAAAAGACGAAGCTCCTAGTGATTTTCCAGAAGAAATATAACAAATGTTTTAATAATGTAGATAAAATGTATCTGATTTTAAAATTAAAATAAGTATAAGAATTTAAAAATTTTGTGTTTTAAATTTTGTTATTTTAAATATTAAGATAATTTTGAAAATTAGTAAAATTAATGATAAACTTTATAACATTAATTTTTTTTTAATTTATTAAAAAGAAGATTTATTAATTATATTTAATAAACTATTATAATTATTTAACTTTTAATAAAATTATATATAATAATATATATTGAGGAAGCTAAATGGTCATGAAATGAACAACTTGTTTTTAAATGTTCTACGCCTTTAAAAATTTTTTTTAAAATATCTACATACACTTAAAACTATAAGAAATCAAAATCCGTTGAGAAAATTTGGAGCGACAATTATTTTAAAAGTTATAATGGAAATTATATTGGCGCGGTGTAGTGAATCAACACTGAACTTAGTTTTTGATCATTTTTATGGTTATATAACTGAATGAAAATGTTAATTCGACAGTGTTTTGTTCATTTCATAGTTAAAAATAATGTTTTAATTCTGAAATTAATGAAAATGAAAATTTAATTCTGAAAATCGGCTACGATTTCTCTTATTTAAAAGAGCTTAAAAGTAGCAATAAAAAAAATTTTTTTTGGCAATGTTTACCAGATCGTAAAAATAATAAAATTGAAGAGAATTTAATTATAATCGTCTTTTTGTGACAATTATTGTCTTCTGCCGAAGTTCGGCTGTGGTAAAAATTACGTAAAAGAGCTTAAAAGTTAAAATAAATTTTTTTTTACTTCAATATGTTGCTCAGAAAGTTTCCAGTAATAATCAAGGTTGTTAATAGTCCGCAAAAAATAATAAAACTAAAAAAAATTTAACTAAAATATCTTTATATGACAATTTGAAGTTCGGTTGCAGTTGGTATTATTTAAAAGAGCTTAAAAGTTGCAATAAAATTTTTTATTCTTCAGCATGTTGCTTAAGAACATACTGGGAGCAAACCTAGGTTGTTATCAGCTTATAAAAAATTAGTAAAATTGAAAAGAATCCAATTTAATCGTCTTTTCGTGACAATTACGATCTTCGGCTATAGTTTGGCCGTGGCTGCCAGGAATGAAAGATTAGAATATATTGCTGTACTTAAATTGAAAACTGAAATAATTTTAATCAAATAACGTAATAACAATTAGAAATAAGATAAAGTTTTTTATTAGTAAAGTTTAGTTTTAGTTTTTTAGTTAGTTTTAGTTTAGTTTTTATTTGTAAATTTCTTTTAATACCTTTTTTTGTTTTTAATTATAGTGAAAATAGTTTTCAAATTCACCCAAAATATTCTATCCAATACGAAAAAAAATTTCTGATAAAAATATTTGTATCAAATATTTAAAATTGATTCAATAATTAAGGATTAAAATATAAAATGTCCTTTAAACATGTTTTTTTGGTACACGTAGATTTTTTTACCATAAAAAAAATATTAAATTTTGTAAAAGTATTTTACAATTTGGAGAAAAAGTGATAAAAAAAATATCAAGAATTGTAAATTTTTAATTCAATTTTAATACACTGAAAGAAAATTTATATTAAATTATAAAAAGTATTTTACAATTTGGAGAAAAAGTGCAACAAACCAAAAATTTGTATATAAAAAAATAGTAAACTTTAAAAAAACTTATGTAAAATTTAGTAAAGTTTATTTAGTAAAATTTTTTTCAAAGTTCAATATTTTTTGTATCAAAATTTCGGTTTGTTGCACTTTTTCCCCAAATTGTAAAATACTTTTACAAAATTTTGATATTATACAGTTTCTTTCTGTGTATAAATTTAGTGAATTCCAGATAATTTTTTTTTAAGTTTAGTATTGTTAATATTAAAATTTTGCACTTTTTCCCCAAATTGTAAAATACTTTTATAAAATTTTGATATTAAACAGTTCCTTGCAGTGTATAAATTTAGTAAATTCCAGATAATTTTTTTTTTAAGTTTAGTATTTTTAATATAAAAATTTTCCACTTTTTCTCCAAATTGTAAAATACTTTTACAAAATTTAATATAAATTTTCTTTTTACTGGACCGAAAAAACATTTAATGGACATTTTTCTCTTTAATTATTTAATCAATTTAAAATAATCCAAATAGATGTTTATATCAGAAAATTTTTGTTTTTATTGGATACAATATTTTGCGAGTGAATTTTAAAATTATTTTCATAATTGAAAAACAAAAAAAAAGTATTAAAGGAAATTTACAAATAAAAACTATTTACAAGATTCATCTAATTTTGTAATTCTTATTACATTATTTGATTAAGTATTTCGGTATTTAATTTAAGTACAGAAACAAATTTATTATTTATTTATTTTTTTATTTATTTATTTATTTAATTCAAATTATTAAGATAATTTTACTAAATTCCACCTAATTTTTTTTTTATTAAAGTTTAGTATTTTTTATATCAAAACTTTACACTTTTTCCCAAATTGTAAAATACTTTTACAAAATTTCATACCTATCGAATTATTTATTCACTTTAAAGATTTTTAATTTCTTTTACAAAATTTAGATAACTAACAAAAGCAATTTTTTTTCGATACTCCTACTTTCCTTGATTATTATATGATTAATTTTTATACTTTAAATTATTTTCCACATTTTTGAGTATTAGAAAAAAATTTAATATATTCAAAACAATTTTTATACGTATGTAGATAGATAGATATTTTAAAATACTCTAAATTTATCAAGAACAAAAAATATATTATTTTTCCAAATGTAGAAACTTTCCAGATAAGCTTTTTAAAAATAAAGTAAAAAAAACAAGCAAAAAGGGACAAAAAAACCAACTGCCATTTTTATAAATGGAAAATATTTTCACAACACAAAAATTGCCAAATATAAACTGGCATTTTGACAATTTTCAACAATAACTTTCTCGCACACAAAGTTGATATAATTCTTTTCTGTCAGGGACATTTACTGCTTTTCAGGTGTGCAGTTTTCAAGAAAAATTGAAATGTATATGAATATGCTGGAAATATATATGCATATGAGCTAATATAATGGCACATTCTGTATATAGATACAATTTTTTTTTTTTTTTAATATATACAGAAGCGAAAGTGGTAAAAATGTATACGTATATGTATATAAAAATACATACGCTCAGCGATACTTCCATGGTGCGGTAAAATACGCGGGAATGTTAGTAGTGGTCATTGTGGGGTGTGCGTTGTATGAAAAAAAAATGCAAAAAAAAATGAAAAAACAGAAAAAAAAAGAGAAAAAAGGTAAAAAAAGAAAAAAACAGAAAAAAAATGAAAAAAAGGAAAAAAAGGGAAAGGGGGAAAAAACCAGGAAAAAAAATAGAGGACAATGTGAGGTCAAATGTTGTGGAGGCATAAAAATTTTAGCGCTTCGCCATTGATATTCATTCCCTGCTGCGGAAACGACATTTAGTCTTTTTGCTGGCGAACAAACTGAAATCGCGTCTGCTATCAACCCACGGAAACCCTGCTGAAGCCCACGGAAACAGAGTCTAGGGATTGTTGAATTCAATTCGCTGCGCGCGTGTCGAAATCGCTTGTCACAAAGCTGGCGTGAAAGATAAAGGGAACCGATTCGGAAATGGAACAGTTTTGGGGGAAAGATTTCAGAAGATGGGGTTGGATACTTGAGTTGCTCCATTGTTGTAGTGTTTCGCATTTCTCTCTCTCTCGCTTTGTGTAAAAATAATAATAAAAAAAAAAACAAAAACAAAAGACAATTCTCATTACTGTTCAATTAAAGAAATAAAAAATAAACGGCTAATTTGAATTTCCTCTTTATTATTCTCAGGTGCCTTTTTTTCACTCCATTATGAAATAAATTATAGGAAATCAATTGCATCCTTGAGAGCAAATTTTTCTGTAAAGAATAAATTTCTACGATGGGGAAAAATTTTTTTCTATTGTTCATTTGGTAAAATTAGTTCTTGAATGAATGGTTCGTAATTTTTAATTTCCACAAATAAAAAATATTTACTTTACTTTTCTAAAGAAAATTAAATTAATTATTGAATTTAAATTAATTAAAAAATATTTACTTTACTTTACTTTCCTAAAGAAAATTAAATTAATTAATTAATTTAAATTAATTAAAAAATATTTACTTTACTTTACTTTCCTTAAAAAAATTAAATTAATTAAAATGATAATTAAAAAACGGAAATGAAAGTAAGATAAATTTATTATTTTTGTAACAAAAATTTGTTACTAAATTTTTAATTTTAATTAGAAATATTTTAAGAAATAGAAAAAAAATTAATTCATCTTCGAATAACAACTATAATATTATCGATACGACAGCCAAACTAGAATCAAAAGTTGAGTTACTTTCCTAAAGAAAATTAAATTAATTAATTAATTCGTAATTTTTAATTTGCAACTACAAAAAATATTTATTTTCCTTTCCTTTTCTTTCCTTTAAAAAATTAAATTAATTAAAATAATAATTAAAAAACGAAAACGAATTTAAAATAAATTTACTACTTTTGTAACAGAAATTTGTTACTAAATTCCAAACAATTTTTTTAGAAAATATAATTATTTTTTCTACCTATAACAAAAGAATTTTTGCAAATTAAATTTTTTTCTATTTTTTTTACCGAAATGAGTTGAATTTAATTTTTCACTAGAAGATGAATTAATTTTTTTTCTATTTCTAAAAATATTTCTGTTTGAAATTCAAAATTTAGTAAGAATTTTTTGTTACAAACATAATAAATTTATTTTAATTTCATATCCGTTTTTTAATTATCATTTTATTTATTTTAATTTTTTTAAGGATAGGAAAGTAAGGTAAAATAATATATTTTTTAATTAATTTAAATTAATAAAAGGTTTGTTAAAAAATTTAAATTGTAAAATTTTCTTTTTCATTCAATTTACACTTTTTACGTTTTTCTGCTGGATAAATAAATAAACAATTTGTTTATTTATAGAAAAAATTGAAAAATATTTCTTAAACAAATTAATTAATTAAATAATTTAATTTTTTAAATCTAATTTAGTAACAAATTTTTGTTACAAAAGTAATAAATTAAAAAAAAAAGTTTTCTATTTTTTATTTCTTCTTTCCTATTTTTTCTATTTTTTTACCGAAATGAGTTCAATTTAATTTTTCTCTAGGGAATGAATTAATTTTTTTTCTATTTCTTAAAATATTTCTGTTTTGAAATTTAAAATTTAGTAACAAATTTTTGTTACAAAACTACAAAAGTAATAAATTTATTTTAATTTCATTTCCGTTTTTTAATTATCATTCTAATTAATTTAATTTTTTTAAGGAAAGGAAACTAAAGTAAAGTTAATATTTTTTAATTTCTTCTATAAATAAACAATTTGTTTATTTATTTATCCAGCAGAAAAACGTTAAAATTGTAAATTGAATGAAAAAGAAAATTTTACAATTCAAATTTTTTTACCCGACCTTTTTTGTTTGCAAATTTATCTCAATATTTTCTTCTCGTGAATTTTTTCTTTTTTCTTTTTTTTTAAACGCGGTAAATAATATCGATTAAAGGCGATATTTAAAATAATCGAGTTCAGACGCTTATAAATATTTATAAACTGTTTTTCCCATGTATCATTCAGATGAAATGCAAAATTTTCTATTCTGAAACGGGCAAAAAAAAAGTTTATAGGAAAAATGTCATTTTTCATTAGTTTTGAATTTATTAAAATTAAAATTAATCAAATTTTCAATATTTACGTAGATATTTATCATATAAGCAATCCGTGTGACATATTTTCCAAGCTTATAGAAATACCAACCTTTTGCTTTTTAACTGCAATAATTTAAAATCGCAGAACAATTGGATATATAATGACAATTTAATGTTATTAGCAAACAAAATATAATTTGATAACCTTTTATCAACAATATTACCGAAATGAGTTCAATTCAATTTTTCATTAGGAGATGAATTTTTTTTCTATTTCTAAAAATATTTCTGTCTGTTGAAAAATTTATTTATTTTTCAATTTAAGGAGATTGTTTATATTTTTAATTTAAATTTCAATCATTATACGAATCGAAAATAAAAAAAGTGGAATAAAGAGGAAAATTTGAAAAAAATATTTTAAACTAATAATTTTAGTATTAATAATTATTTATTTTCAAACTTAATTTTATTAATTACTATATATAAAAAAATTTAATTGAAAGTAAAATAATTCTTAAGTAACATTTGAATTTTTCTAAAATAATAACTTTAGAAAAATTAAAATAATACTTATGAATAGTTGACTGAATTGATTGTTGAAATGAACGGAATTTTTTCTACTTAAACAGTTTAAAAAATTACTAATCAAAAAAGAAATCTAAATTAAAAAATTTAATTTATTATTTAATTTAATTAATTTTTTTATTTAAATTTTGTTAATATGGACAATTTTTTTAATGCCGACAAAATGATTTTTCAATTTAAAAAAAAGAGTCAAATGAAGTAAAAAATAGCGTCATTGGTTCGAAACTGTCAGAAAATAATTTTTAATGATGATAAAATGATTTTTTAATTACAAAAAAAGAATCAAATAAAGTAAAAAATAATTCGAAACTGTAGGGAAATAATTTTTGAATAAAAAAAGACAAACTAAAAGAACTTGAAACGAACTGTAAGAAAATAATTTTTAATTGGGACAAAATGATTTTTTAATTACAAAAAAGAATCAAATAAAGTAAAAAATAATTCGAAACTGTAGGAAAATAATTTTTGAATAAAAAAAAGAGAAACTAAAAGAACTTGAAACGAACTAACTCTATTTTCAGTAAAAGAAGAGATAAAAATAATTACAAAAAAAAAATAAATTTGTAATTTTATTCCGATAAAAGGACGAATTATTAACTCTCCCATTTTTTTGGTCTTAATTTCGTCGCTGACTTTTAGACTTATTCCATTCAAATGACTGGAAAATTCTTTAATGTCGTGTGCAAACATTCAAACTCGACTTGTCGTTTAATAGTCGATAAATTAGAAAAAGTCCAAGGAAAAATTCAATATCACCTATCAGGAAAAAGAGTAAGAAACGCCTTTTATCCGTCAAGCTTTTGAATAAGCGCTCTGACAACCTTTGTGAAAAGTTCAATCGGTCGTTAAAGTAACCCGCATTGTAGTATTAACTGCTCTCAGTTAAGGCATTAGACACACACACACACACACACACAGAGACACATTCACATTTATATATTTATTTTATATACACACATAAAAATAAATGTGTGTAAAAATTTTCGCTCCAAAAATTCCAAAAAGAATTGGGAGCACGTTTTTGTCAATATTACTCAGAATCCATTTTCAAGTTAGTCTAGTGCAAACTTCAAATTAATTTAACATCAGTAAGCAAAATAACTTTATACAAATAATAAAAAAAATAAATAAATAAATAAATAAATACAGGAATTGTAGAAAAAAAATCGTTTCTTTATTTACTCTAATTTTTTTCACTCCAATATTTCCAAATATGTGGCAAAAAAAAAATATATATAAATCGTTGCCAAAGAAACAAATTGGTTTCAGAAATTAAAATGTTTATTATTTTTGAAAATATTTTTCTGATTCAATTTCTATTTTAGATTAATATTAAATTAATTTTGATTATTATTGAATTAATTTTGACAATTATTGAATTAATTTTGACTAACATTGAATTAATTTTGATTAATATTTATTTAATTTTGCCTAACATTGAATTAATTTTGACAATTATTGAATTAATTTTACATTAATATTAAATTAATTTTGATTAATATTGAATTAATTTTGACTAACATTGAATTAATTTTCAACTAACATTAAATTAATGTAGATTAATATTTATTTAATTTTGACAATTATTGAATTAATTTTAGATTAATATTAAATTAATTTTGATTAATATTGAATTAATTTTGACTAACATTGAATTAATTTTGACAATTATTGAATTAATTTTGACTAACATTGAATTAATTTTGACAATTGTTGAATTAATTTTGATTAATATTTATTTAATTTTGCCTAACATTGAATTAATTTTGACAATTATTGAATTAATTTTACATTAATATTAAATTAATTTTGATTAATATTGAATTAATTTTGACTAACATTGAATTAATTTTCAACTAACATTAAATTAATTTAGATTAATATTTATTTAATTTTGACAATTATTGAATTAATTTTAGATTAATATTAAATTAATTTTGATTAATATTGAATTAATTTTGACTAACATGGAATTAATTTTGACAATTATTGAATTAATTTTGACTAACATTGAATTAATTTTCAACTAACATTAAATTAATTTTGATTAATTTTTATTTAGTTTTGACTAACATTGAATTAATTTTGACAATTATTGAATTATTTTTGACTAACATTGAATTATTTTTGACAATTATTGAATTAATTTTGACTAACATTAAATTAATTTTCAACTAACATTAAATTAATTTAGATTAATATTTATTTGAATTTGACAATTATTGAATTAATTTCAGATTAATATTAAATTAATTTTGATTTATATTGAATTAATTTTGACTAACATTGAATTAATTTTCAACTAACATTAAATTAATTTTGATTAATTTTTATTTAGTTTTGACTAACATTGAATTAATTTTGACAATTATTGAATTAATTTTGACAAATTTTGAATTAATTTTGACAAATTTTGAATTAATTTTGACTAATATTGAAATATTTAAAAATTAATATTCCATTAAGTAAGGAATAGAAATTATCGACGTATTAAGATTCTATTAATATAAATTATTTACGTAATGAATTTAAATTACTTGTTTAATTAATTAAAATTGTCTGCTATATTATTTAAAAATTGTTTAATGTAATGAAAATTGACTGCTTGAATAATTAAAAATTGTTTAATGTAATATAAAACTACCTGCTTAATTAATTAAAAACTGTTTAGTATAATTAAAACTGTCTGCTCAATTAATTAAAACTTGTTGAATATAATTAATTATAAAAATTAAGAATTAAAAATTAATTAACGTTACAAGAAAAAATAGAAATCAGTCCAAAGCTGCTAATTTTAAAATTCAAAATAAAGACCATTTCACTGATATTTAGAGAAGAAAATGAGAAATTTAACATTTCACATCATTGTTCATAAAATATGGAAAAAAACGAGAAAATATATTCAAACTTGAAAAATTTATTTTTAAATACCATTAAATGATATTCAAGAATAAAATATAAGATAAAAATTTATTTATTCTCTCTATTATTACAAAGAGAATTATTTTCAAGACAAAAGTTAATAAAAAAAACTTTTTTACATACACGTGGAAAGTTGAATTTTCTTTAGAAATTGTATTATATTCAGAATGAAAAGATTTTTCTTTTGTTTAATTACAATTTTATATTTATATCAGACGAGTAGACACATGGAAAATTTATTACCTTCTCATTATTTTTTTTTTTTTTTTTTTTTAAATCTGTTGAAAAATATTCCAAAGTATTTGAAATAATATTATTTGTTAATTCGAAATATTTGGAAATTTGAAATTTTTCCAATTTTGCTCTTCTCTCTTTTTTTTTGGTTTTCATCACTGTGAAAATTATTTAATAAATCCTCGAGTACGAAAAAAATAAAAACTCAGCAATTAGTGGATCTTTTATTTATTGACAATTTTTTTGTTTTTATTTACTCGCAAAGGAAAAAGAATCGAAATGGAAAAAATCTATGTTTGATGTATTTTTTCTCACTTGATTTATCCGTTTCTTTTTTTTCTTTTTTATTAAAAACATTATTGTAATTTTTTAACCAAAAAGAAAAGGAATTAAGAAAAAAAAATTATTTCTTCAGTGGGGGAAAAATTCTTTTATTTATAAATTTTTCTTGCTCATGGTGATTTTTCATTATTTTTATTGTTTCCTTATTTTTCTATTTTTTTATGTTTTTCTATTATTTTCTATTTTTTTCTACTTTTTCTATTTGTTCTATATTTCGTATTTTTATACTTTTATATTTTTCCTATTTTTCTGTTTTTTGTGTTTTTCTATTTTTCTGATTTTTCGCATTTCTATTTTTTTACATTCTGTATTTTTTGGTTATTTTCTCAATTTATACTTTTATATATGGTTTTTGGTATTTTTTATTAAATTAACATAATTTTCCATTCAAATGAAATTATTTATTGAAATTATTTAAAATGAAATTAATGAAGCATGTCTATAGAATTAATATACTTTTGTGGAAATATAATTTTTCCATTTTTCTGATTTTTCACATTTTCTATATATTTTTATATTTTGCATTTTTTTGTTATTTTTTCAATTTATTCTTTTCTATATATTTTTTTGTATTTTTTATTAAATTAACATAATCTTCCAGTCAAATAAAATTATTTATCGACATTATTTAAATAAAATTAATGAAGCATGTCTATAGAATTAACAAACTTTTGTAGAAATATAATTTTGGTAATAATAATAATAATAATTACTATTATTATTATAATTATCATTATTATTATTATTATTATTATTATTATTTTTATTTTTATTATAGTAATAATAATAAAAATAATAATATTAAAAGTAATAATAACGAAAGCTCGAGAAACAAAATTCCAAACGAATTGGTATTTAATAATTATAATAATTTGCAAATCGAGAGAGTGTAAATTAATAATTGTTTTAATATTAAAAATTTTCTGTTTCAGGAAACTGTGAATTTCCACAGAGTTGGCGAGGAAAATGGTTTTTAAATGCTCGTGAAGCACCAGTCATTGTGAATGCAACAACTTTCGATAACAAAACTTGTATCGAGAGCAACAAGAATGATGTATTCATGGTTTACGATAAGTGAGTAAATTTTTATCCTTCTCTCTCTCTCTCTCTCTCTCTCTCTCCTTCTCTCTCTCTCTCTATATGTATATACATTATACGCTTTAAGCCTTAATTATTATTCTCTTTGCTTCTTCAAATAGCAAAATTAATGCCTTAATCCGATTGCGAAACGAGATGCTTCCAACGCAAAATTATTGATCCATTATTGAATCCGGTAGAGAGCACTATGTATAATCTCTTTCCTATTGAATAATCATTTTCATATTATATTTATTTAACTAATTTCAATATTCGTTAAGTCTAGAATTTTATTAAAAAATAAATTTCCATTTAAATGTTTTAATTACACTTATTAGATTATTTTTTAAAGTGTTTTCGCCTTTTTTACTTTCTCTAAATTTGAATCTGTTAAAATTTAAAAATAACGTAAATAGTAACTAAAAATAAGTTATAAAAATAATTAGATAGTAAAAAATAAGTCGCATTGAAAAAAATTTATTTTGTATTGAAAATTTATTTATTTATTCGTTTACATAATTTTTTGTTACCTCAACAAATTTATTGTTATTAGATAAAATTTCAATTGTCAGGACAAAAAAATAAATTTGTCAATTAATTTAAAAGTAAAGTAAAGTTAATTTAAAAATTACGTAAATAGTAACTAAAAATAGGTTATCAAAATAATTAGATAGTAAAAAATAAGTCGCATTGAAAAAAATTTATTTTGTATTGAAAATTTATTTATTTATTCGTTTACATATTTTTTTGTTACCTCAACAAATTTATTGCTATTAGAAAAAATTTCAATTTGTCAGGACAAAAAAAATAAATTTATTACTTCTATAAATTCTGAATCCTTTTTTCAACATAAAAATCCTTTTTTCTCTACGATATTTTTGCCGTTATTTTAATAATTAGTCATTTTTACCATTATTAACTGCAGCAAAATATCAACTGAGATCAAATTATTTATTTTTATTTCTACTTATAATAATAATTATTCTTTTAATTCGCTTGATATTGATTATTTTGCCTATTTTCGACTAATTTATGTTTTAGAGAGTACACTATTATATTCAAAGAACATATTTATAATCGCTTTTGCTAATTAGCCGAAAATTCAATATTCTAATTAGAGTGAATAAAATCAATATATAGTTAATATTAATATTATACACTTAATTAAATTTATCTATAACAAGAGGAAAAATAAATTTCACAAAATTTGTCTCTCACTGAAGGAATAATTTAATTTCGGAAAATAAAATAAAGATAAATTTAATTTTTACTCTTTAATTATTAAGGATTTACATGAGAATAAGAGGATGAATTTATTATTTTAGAAAAAAAATAATTTTTTAATATGTTCATTGAATGAAATGTAATATTGACTAAAGAGAAAAAAATTGTGCCCGAAGCTATATTCGAAGCCAACGGCATGTTTTGTAGTAAAAAAAATGTTAAATAATATTGCAATATCATTTCAGTCCTTGAATAATGAATAATTTTAATATATTCTAGTAATAGACGCCAATTATAATAATTAAAAATTACAAAATGAATAAAAGTGATTATTATAATAATTATTGTAATAATCAAACTAATTGTACAATTATTAATAGTAATATTCATTTAATTACTATGTGTATGATAATATGAGAAATAATATTACTGTTAATAATAATTTTTATAATAGCAATAACAACAATAATAATAATAATAATAATTATAATTATAATAAATTATAATAAATTATAATATCCGTGCCGGGCACGGATAATAATAATAATTATTATTATTATTACTATTATTTGTAATAATAATAATAATAATAATGAAAATAATTAATTTTTTAAGCATAAGCGATTTTCGTTAAAAACTCTTTTTTACAAAACTACAAAAGTGATTAAAAATATAAAAAATATAAATAACAATAAAAAATTGTAATAAAAGCAGTTACATTTTTATTATTATTGTTATTATTATTATAAGAATGATAATAATAATAATAATAATAATAATAATAATAATAATAATAATAATAATAATAATAATAATAATAATAATAATAACAATAATAATAATAATAAAAATAACAATAATAATAATTATAAAATAAAAATAATATAATAGTAATAAATATGTAGTGTAACAAAAATACTTAAATATTGCAGTATTATTTAAATGAATTGCCAAATTTTTTTACTTTTTCTTTTCAATTCAGTAGAAAGTTTACGCTTAAATTTTATAATTGCAAATAATTGTAGGGAATGATGTTTAATTAATAATAGTTTGTTTTATTTGACTAATTATTATTTTTCACAGTACGGAGGGCTGTTATCGATGCATGATCATTAATACCCGTCACGAGAGCGTCATTCAATATCGAGAAAGTGAGTAACATTCATTATTCTCTTTTTTTTGAAAATTTCAATGATATTGATTATAGTAATAACAATAATGAAAATAATAGTTGTAATAATAATGGAAATAATTAATTTTTTTAAACCTAAACGATTTTCGTTAAAGACCCTTTCGTACAAAAGTGCTTAAAAATATTAAAAATATAAATAACAATAAAAATAATAATAATAACAATAATAATAATAATAATTTACATAACAATAAAAAATTATAATAAAATCAGTAACAATGATAATAATAATAATAATAATAATAATAATAATAATTTAAATAACAATTAAAAAATTATGATAAAAGCAGTAACAATAATTATAATATGAATAATAAAAATTATCGAATAAAAAAATCCCACGATTGAAAACATAAAAGATGAATTTCGAAAATATGTTTTCATTTTATAAATTTGAATCGTATTTACGTAATCCTAAAGTAATTATTTATAACTATGTATTTTGTACATAAAACAATCAAATAAAAGCAGTTACAACAGTAAGGAAATATTTATAACTATCATTTCTGTAATAAAAAGCTAATATTTTTTTTCAAATATACGAGAAAGTTGTTATTTTTATTTTAGTAACTAAAAAAAAGGAATAAAATAGTGAAGTAGTAAAAAATATGTAAAAGAGAAATTTGCTTATTTATTCAAGTTTTTTCCGCTTAATAGTCGACTTGTAATTTTGGTAAAACTATAAAATACGAGAAATTTTAACATTATCGATAGAAAAAAAATTTGTTTTTTTTAATACAAAATATTAATACTTTGACATTGCAAAAACAGTGATTTTTCATGGAAATAAAGTAAATATTTATTTAGAAGATTTTATCTCACGCACAAATAAATTAGGGGTCAATTTTCAAACCGAGTTAATCTGGGATTTGAAAGGGAAAAACCCCCTATTACACTAATGGTCCTTAAAATTTCTCCACTTTATACATATATATACGCGTTAACGTAACATCTAGATTTAAATAATATTTTCTGTATTTTATACCCAACAGAGTGAAATTTATATAATATTTATTAATATTTACTATTAATAAAAATATTTATTTATTAAAATTTATTCACAGAAAAAACGTTAATCTAAATTTAAGAATATATATTCTTGGCTTCTATTTAAGTATATTGTATACTTAAATTAAGTATTATAATATTTTCAAAATGAGAATATATTCTTCTTTTAAGAAAATATATTTTAGTATATATTTTTCTTAAAATATATTTTCTTAAAATAAAAATATATTCTCATTTTGAGAATATTATAATACTTAATTAAAAAATATTTTAAGAATAGTATAGTACTTAATTTAAGTATACAATATACTTAAATAGGAGCCAAGAATATATTCTTAAAGTTAGATTAACATTTTTTCGGTGTTATTAATAACGATATTTATTTACTATTATTTATTGTTTTATTTATTTAATATTTATTATTTATTTATATGGGTGAATTTTCTGAAAGTGACACTTTTAAGTTTCAGTTTTTCAATTAATTTTTTTCTTCTATTATATGGTTTTTTCTATTAAAACTACTTAATTTCATACTCAAGAGTAAGATTTTTAGGTTGCGCAAAATTAATTCTTAAAAACTTTAAATTTTTTTTCATTTGAAAAATATTATTGTTGCTCCATTAAATTAATTTTATTTTATTGGCGAGCTTTTCTATTAAAAATTCACGCCAATATCGCGTTCACGAAATCGAAAATAAAATTACACTGCTTAAAAATTAATAATTTGTATATTTTAATACCAAATATATTCAATTAGATGAAAATATAAATGTATTTAAAGTATTTGATTTAATGGTAATTTGGGTTAATTTTTTCAAAGCAATGCAGGTAAATACTAAAAACAAAAGAAAAACTAGCATATTTCAAGGAAAAGGCTTCGGAGATGAAAAGCTTCGGAGATGAAAAATAAATTTTCTTTCATATTTGTATACATTAGGGCGCAATTAAAATATGTTTTTTAGTAAAACATATACAAATCTCACACCCTTATTTTATATTACCATCGAATTATTCTGTTAAATTTACTTCTACATTCAGTTATTTATTAAAAACGAAGGCTTCGGAGATGAAATTAATTTTTACTCGGAGAAAAATGTAAATTTCGATTATTTATAACAGCAATAATTTTTCTCCTTTTTGTAGATAAAATATAGGAAAATTTAACGTCAGATTCTCAGCTTTATTTTAATGTGCATTAAAATTTTGTTTAAGATATTTTTAAAGTATAAAATGCGTCAGTAATCATTGTAAAGTAATTTTAACCTAAAACTGAAGACAAAGTTTAAACATTTTTATCAAAAATAAAAGTGAGGTCTACAAATTTTCAAAATGCACATAATGATAGAAAAAACATTGTACTTTCTGACAATATAAAAAATTTCTAAGAATAAAAAAAATGAAAATTTAATTTTATTGTAGAAGTCCTATTGGAGACATGTTGAAAAGGCTTCGGAGATGAAAGTAATTTAGTTATTACGTAAATTAAGTTGAAGAAAATTATTTAATTTTCTTTTAAAAATGATAAATAAGTGCTAAATTTTCACCATGGAAATTGATAATAATTATTAAAGAGTAGATTTTGTAAAATTAATCGAGACATAAAAAATGTCACTTTCAGAAAATTCACCCATATATATTAAGTTCCACTGAGTAAGAATTTAATATTGTTATTTATTAAATTTATTATTATTATATTTTATTAATTAGTAAATAAAATTGAATTCGACGATGTGAAAATTGAGTTCTGCTTTGTAGAAGAATTATTTGAGAAAAAATAACCCCGTCACTTTGATTAAAATTGAATTAAATGATTCGTACATAATACAACCGCAAATGGGGGGATGATAATTTTGTCACCGACTGTACGAGTAATACGTCCTTAAAAATGACACTTGCAGTGCAGTGTTCTGTTATTTGACAGGATATCTCCCCAAAAGCATTCAACGCCCCAAAGTCCATAATTTCACTCAATTAGAATTAGGGGAAACAGTCGTCGCCATGTGTATATACTTGGTGGATTTTGGTAATGTCGTTGAGGCGAGTAAATATATATATATATATATATATATATATATATATATATATATATATATATATGTGTAGAATACTCGAAAAGCGGTCATGTCTATGCGCGAAGGCGCGCCTCTATTGATAATCCATTAGAGCACCTGTCCGAGGCGACAGAGACAATGTACTCATGAACATTTTAGCGAGAAGCACATATACACACACTCGCACACAAAATACAAATACATTCGTGTGTCTCAACACAGGCCATTATAACGATAGTTTTTTTTTTCTTTCTTTCTTTTTTTTTTTTTTATTTTCTTGCGGCGACATATGGTCAGGCGTCATCATCTATTGCATTAAAAAATAAAAGAAGAAGGGTGAAAAAAATGTAATTTAAAAAGTTACAACTTCCTTCTTCCTGTGCGATGATAGGGAGCCTATATGCTCCATTTAACAACACTTTAATAGGCAACTTACTTTTTCATATTATATATCCATATAATCTTATAATGGTTTTCCAATAAATTTATTTTTTCTACCTTTTTTTTTGTAAATATAATGAAAAAAGAACAAAAGGTGCATTGTGCCATTTTTCTAATCTTCACTTTTCTACCATTAGGCAGGAGCGAATTTTTTTTTTTTTTTGAAAACAAAATTTTGTGGTACTTTTGGGATTCTTTATTTTTAATCTAATAATATCACGGTAAATCGTTAGGTATTAAAATAACACCAAAATGGATTAAAACAACACTAAATTGGATTATTTTAATCCTTTTTGGTGTTATTTTAATACCTAACGATTTACCGTGAAGCGTAAAAAATTCTTTCCTCGAATATTATTGTTGTTATTATTATTATTATTACTATTATTATTATTATTATTATTAGCATTAGCATTACTATTATTTCTATTATTATTATCACAGTAAAACGTGTGGTGTTAAAATAATACCAGAATGGATTAAAAAAATTCGGCAACAGTTTAATTCCTCTAAGATTAAATTATCACCAAAAAGGATTAAAATAATCTATTTTTGTGTTATTTTTAACTATGAATGAAATTTTATTTTAAATAAAACACCAAAGTCAACGATTTGTAAAAATTCAACGAATTTAGATTCATTCTGGGAGAATAGTAAGTTAGTTACTAACTTAATTACTAACTAACTTAGTAACATAGTTAGTTACTAAATTCAATTGTGTTCAAAAATTATTAAAAATTCTTGTCAAACTTTCAATTCTCTTTATAAATAATAAAATTCTTCTCTGATATTTAATTATTTTACAAAATTTTAATCAAATTCTTATAAAAATTCAATTATTTTCAGCAGTTTTCTATAAAATTCCATAATTTTCAATAACTACTATTTCAATAGAATTTTTCAAAAGAATTCCATTATTAAAAAAAAAATTGAATACAATTCTACGCAAACATTCAATTATTTTCAAAAATAATAAAATTTTGTACAGAAAGTCAATTATTTACAAATTTTTTTAATAAATTTCTTCGCAATAATTCAATTATTTTCATAAATATTAACATTTCTACAGAGATTCAATTATTTTTAAAAATACTAAAATTCTTTTAGGAATTCAATTATTTTTAATGCAATTTTAATCAAATTTCTCAAAAAATGTAATTATTCTTAAAAATCTAATTAAAATTTGTCCAAAGAATTTAATGATTTAAAAAATTTGTTTATAACATTTTTTATGAGAATTTAATTTCAAGAAACATGAAATTAAAAAATTATTTATTTTTGTATTTAAATAATTGAATTCTCGTAGTATTTGCTAATAAAAATGGTTTTAAAAATTAATTTCAGTTAAAATTTTACATTATACTCAAGTATTAAAACCATTATAACGTGAATTTTTAGAAATAATTACATTTTGTTAATTTTCAAACTAAAATCCTTTGAAATTTTTAATTTTTCATATTTTTGACAAAAAATTCTGTAGAATTAATTCTTTTTAAAAGTTTAATAGGATTTTTATTGAAATTATTTCAAGTTTTTATTTTTCAATATATATTTAAATTGCAGAATTTCCGAATAATTGAAATGTTGTAAAATTGAATTGTAAATGAGTAAATTTGAAAATTCTCATAAAACTCATCGCAGCGTTTCAATTATTTTTCATACAATTAGAATTGAATTCCTTGAAAAAAGTAATTATGTTCATGCAAGTTTTAATAAAATTCGGTAAAAGAATTGAATTATTTAAAAATTTGTTACTAAAATTCTATATGAGAATTGAAATTTGAGAAACATTCAATTATTCAATAAATTATTTACTTTTGCATCTAAATAAATAAATTCTTGTTGAATTTTTTAATAAAAATTGATTTTCATTTCATAAAAATGAATTTCTGTTAAAATTTTAAATTATAATTGAATATTAAGAGAAATATAGAGTGAACTTTTTGGACATAATTGAATTTTGAAATTAATATTTTTGAAAAAGTTTGATTGAATTTTTTAATATTATTTGAATTTTTATTTTCTAATATGCATTTAATTAAAGAATTTAGGAATAATTGAAATTTCGTGAAATTGATTAATTAATTATTATTAAAAATAATAGATATAAAGTAAAATTGTGATTAAAAATTTTGAAAATAATAATTGAATTGAAATAATGAAAATAATTTTGAAGAAGTATAATATTCTTATAATATAAAATAATGATTTTATTACTTGGTCATCTTTAATTATTATAAAATATAAAGAAATCGATAACTCCGAGTCAAATAAATAAAAAAAAAAAAAATTAACAAACTAAAATTTCATTGATTTTAAAAAATAACACCAAAATTGATTATTTTAATCTTTTTTGGTTTTAATTTAATCTGAAACACTTTTTAACACCTCATGATTTACTGCGATTATTATTATTATTAATTATTACTATTACTACTACTACTACTAATTATTACTTACAATATATTATTTATATTATTAAGTAATATTAATTAGTAAATAAATTTAGAATGAACAAAAAAAACAAGTGTTTACATTTTTTTTGCACTTTTTTTCTTCTGCAGCATAGTTTACATATTACTTATAAAAAATTGTCAAAGAAAAATATGCAAAAATAATTTTTTTTGTAACTTTTTTCAAAAAAAAAGAAAACTTGACTTTTTGAGAGAGTAAAAGACAATGTTCTTTGGTGCTCTCCTGAGATGAGTAAAATTGTAATAGGATTATAAAAATTTTATGACTGAATTTTTTTGTCGCATAAATTCCACAGAAAAAAAAACCTAATGATTTATGAATAAATTGTGCAACCTGCTTTGGCTTTTGCAAAAACTTTTTCAACCATAAAAAAACAAAACCATGAAAAAAGAACTTCTCTCACTTTTCTTTTGACCTAAAAACTATTTATGTTACAAAAATTGAAAACAATTGCCGTTTTAAGAATATTTTTTAAAAAATCTAAATATACAGACTTATGTGAATTTGCAACAATTTTTTACGGTTTTGATTTTTAACAAAGTAAGAAAGAATGAAAAGATAAAGAAATAGATAAAAAACATTAAAAAATAGAATATAAAATATTATAATCTTTTACGCAATTTAATGATATTTTGAATCATCTCTAATATTGACAAGTAATTAGTTATTTGAATCAAATAAATTTTTTCCCACTGTATGTTATAAAGAAAGTTAAAAAAATTTTGTTTATAAAATTTAGTCCTTTATTTGCATTATCGAATAACGCAGCCATCAAACTCGAAAATAAATACAAAGTATTCTATCAAAAAAAAAAAATAATAATTCGTATTATACGCTCTCATAATTATGTAATAAAAATTCAAAAAAAAAACATTGTTGATTCTTTCTCTATACATAATGTATTTTGCCTGGAGCAAAAAAATCCACATACGTAGTTAAAATATTGCATCGGGAAAAAATGAAAAATTAAAAAAAAAGAGAGAAGTAAGCGGAAAAATTAAACATATCTGCAGTGAAATTATGAAAGTTGGTTGAAATTTATCATTTACGAGTCGGACGTTGAAAAAAAATGCAATTACCTTTTCATATATATATTGGATAGCGATAAAGAGGAAATAATTTATACTTAGGTTATATTAAATCTCCCGGTAATATTTTGAGATTACTTGTTAATTAATTAACTTTCAACAATGTTTAATCATTTAAATAATATTTTTGCAAATTTTGTTTTTTCGATAATTAGAAAAAAGACCTTTTTTGCTTCATTTTTCCAGCAACAAACAAAGCTCTCAAAAAAACTATTTCCTTATTTTCCATTTCTTTTCGTTTTATTACTATATTATTTTATTAATTATTATATTGACAAAACTAAAAGAAACTATTCCCTTATTTTTCATTTCTTTTCGTTTTATAATTATATATTATTAATTTTTTTTTATAATTAATTATTGGGTCAGAATTCGTGAAATTTTCTCAGAAAACAAAAAGTATTTTTTTAAATTTAAAATGGTGAAAAAACATTTCTATTTGGTCTTAGGAATGTGTCCACCAAAGAACAGAAAAAAATATTATTTTTTGAAAAAGTTATTGCAAAATTAATTTTTTTGCAACTTTTTAAACAAAACCATAGTTCTCCTAAATGAATGAACCGATTTAAGAAATGAATGAACTAAGCGGGAATATAAAGGGAATAAAAAATACTTTCGTTTAGAATTAGAAAATTTTAAAAAAGTTAATATTTCAATAATTATTCAATAAATTTTTTATAAACAATTAATTTTTTTTAATGTTCTGCGCCTTAAAAAATTTTTAAAAAAATATCTACATACACTTAAAACTATAAGAAATGAAAATCCGTTGAGAAAATTTTGGAGCGACAATTATTTTAAAAGTTATAATGGAAATTATATCGAACGGAGATGCGATTTTGATGATTTTCAGAATTAAAACATTATTTTTAACTATGAAATGAACAAAACACTGTCGAATTAACATTTTTATTCAGTTATATAACCATAAAAATGATCAAAAACTAAGTTCAGTGTTGATTCACTACACGGCACCAATATAATTTCCATTATAACTTTCAAAATAATTGTCGCTCCAAAATTTTCTCAACGGATTTTGATTTCTTATAGTTTTAAGTGTATGTAGATATTTTAAAAAAAATGTTTAAAGGCGTAGAACATTTAAAAAAAATTAATTGTTTATAAAAAATTTATTAATTAATTATTAAAATATTAAATTTTTTTAAATTTTCTAATTTTAAACGAAAGTATTTTTTATTTCCTTTACATTCCCGCTTGGTTCATTCATTTCTTAAATCGGTTCATTCATTTAGGAGAAATGACATTTTGTTTAAAAAGTTGCAAAAAAATTAATTTTGCTATAACTGTTATAAAAAATAATATTTTTTTCTGTTCTTTGGTGGACACATTCCTAAGACCAAATAGAAATATTTTTTCACCATTTTGATTTAAAAAAAATACTTTTTGTTTTCTGTGAAAATTTCACGAATTCTGACCCTATTATATTAACAAAACTAAAAAGAACTATTTCCTTATTATCCGTTTCTTTTTGTCTTATTATTAATTTTTTTTATTAATTATTATATTAACATAACTAAAAGAAACTATTCCCTTATTTTCTATTTCTTCTCGTCTTATAATTATTTTTTTTATTAATTATTATACTAACACAACTACAAAAAACTGTCCCCTTATTTTCCATTCCTTTTCATTTCATTATTATATTATTTATTTTTTTTTATTAATTACTATAAAAACAAAACTAAAAAAACTATTTCATTTTCCATTTCTTTTCGTTTTATTATTTTATTATAATTTTTCTTATTAATTATTATATTAGCAAAACTAAAAAAAAATATTCCCTTATTTTCCATTTCTTTTCGTCTTATTATTAATTTTTTTTATTAATTATTATATAAACACAACTAAAAAAAACTGTTTCCTTATTTTTTATTTCTTTTCATTTCATTATTATATTATTTTATTATCAATTTTTTTTATTATCTATTATAATAACAAAACTAAAAACACTATTTCAATTTCCATTTCTTTTCGTTTTATTATTATAATATTAATTTATGTTTTATTAATTATTATATTAACATAACTAAAAAAACTATTCCCTTATTTTCTATTTCTTTTCGTCTTATAATTTTTTTTTTTTTATTAATTATTATACTAACACAACTACAAAAAACTGTCCCCTTATTTTCCATTCCTTTTCATTTCATTATTATATTATTTTATTATTTATTTTTTTTTATTAATTACTATAATAACAAAACTAGAAAAACTATTTCATTTTCCATTTCTTTTCGTTTTATTATTTTATTATAATTTTTCTTATTAATTATTATATTAACATAACTAAAAAAAACTATTCCCTTATTTTCCATTTCTTTTCGTCTTATAATTATTTTTTTTTATTAATTACTATACTAACACAACTACAGAAAACTGTCCCCTTATTTTCCATTTCTTTTCATTTCATTATTATATTATTTTATTATTTATTTTTTTTTATTAATTACTATAATAACAAAACTAAAAAAACTATTTCATTTTCCATTTCTTTTCGTTTTATTATTATAATATTAATTTGTGTTTTATTAATTATTATATTTACAAAACTAAAAAAAACTATTTCATTTTCCATTTTTTTTTGTTTTATCATTATATTATTTTATTATTATCTTTTTTTTTATTAATTACTATTTTAACAAAACGAAAAAAACTATTCCCTTATTTTCCATTTCTTTTCATTTTATTATTATTTTTTCCCCCTCTTTTTTTACTATTGAGAATTTTTTTTTCGTATTTTTATCACATCAAAAATTTTCTATATCCTTTAAAATCGCAGTATTCCTCTCCTCTCTCTCTCTCTCTCACTCACTAGGTGTAATCGCGGTGCGATTTTACGGGTATCTATCACGAATTCCTGGCTTTTCCAAATAGCCCTTAACTATGACAATGGCTATTGTTAGGCACACCATCGGAGCAATAGCGAATTGCGGCTCCTATATATATATATATATATATATATATATATTTGTCCACCTTTCTCTCTCTCTCTCTCTCTCTCTCTCTCTCTTTCTCTCTCTCGTATGTGTATATGCTCGTTGATTTCAAAGCTGACGGGCATGACGTAACTAAAACTGACATCCATTGTATTGGACCACATCCTGTATATATAGGGCTTTCGGTGGTGGGCAAAAGGGTGTAGGAGAGGAGGGGGGGGGGTAAACACAAACTACCCTACCATATGGCAGTTCGCGAATACAACGTTTTAGTGGATTATTGAAAAAGAAAATAGGGAATTTTTTTTTGGCCCTTCTCTCTCTCTCATCTCTTATATATTAGTTGTACTATATATATCTATATATATATAATATAGTAAAAAAAAAAGTACTTACAGTTGCGATGGATTTAGGTCGCGTTGTTATCCTCAAGTCGTGACCTTGTTTGCGGATCAAGTTCTTTGGTCCTGCATAATGCTCCACTTTGTAGTTATAGGCTCCGAGCTTAGTGAGATGATGAGAGAGAGAGAGAGGGGGGGGTCATAGACGAAGAAGAGGGGAAGGGGGCGTGTGGAGGGGGGTAAATCCGCAAAAAAATTGCTATAACGAGCTTTTTAATAAATCGTGCCGACCGTATAATATCCAATCTCGCGGAAAAGTATTCTTCGATAAACTGATTCGACGCTTCCTTTTTCGTCTCTCTCTTTGGTCTCTCTCACTCTCTCTCTCTCTCTCTTTTTCTCTCTTTTTCTCTCTTTTTTCTCTCTTTTTTCTCTCTTTCTCTCTTTTTTCGCTCTTTCTCTCTTTCTCTCTCCTTCTCTATCTATTTTTTTCTATCTTTCTCTGTTCTCTCTACTCTTTTCCTTATTTTTCTCTCTCTTTTTCTATACTCTTTCTCTATATTTCTCTCTCTTTCTCTATATTTCTCTCTCTCTCTCTCTCTCTCTCAGTAATTTTCTCTCTTTCCCTATTTTCTCTCTCTTTCTCTCTCTCACTCACTTTCTCTCTCTCTCTCTCTCTCTCTCTCTCTCTCTCTTTCGCTCTCCCCTTTCTCTCTGTCTATCTTCGACAACGTGCAAATTGACGCGCGGTTTTTTTCTTCTTTTTCTTTTTTTTTTTTTTTTTTTTTGCGTCTCATCGTGTTTTATAAACCCAAGCTTGAAGGAATTTTCATTTTATTGGGAAATTTTCAACAAAATACAAAAGTCTCTAAAAGCGAACTAATTATAACATTATATTCATCCTCTTGTTAGGGAATTTCAACTATCTATTAAATTGCATACCATCGTAAATAAAATATTTATTGGTTCTTCTTGTGCTGTGAGAAAATGTATTTATAAATATTTTTGCATTGACAGAATTCTTTTTCACTTTAGAAAAACAAATTTTTCTGTTTTCTTTCCTTTTTTGTGATGGAGAACAATTTTTTTTTTTCTTATTATTATTGAAATTGTAAATATGGAGAAAAACACGAAATAATTTTTCTTTATTTGTTACGTGTAAAAGAAAAATATGCGCGAGATGGAAAAATACCGAGGGGGAAATATTTTTTTTAAATTAATATAATATTTGAAATATTTTATAAAATGATAGTTTTGTAATTCGAGAATTTTCTTACTTTAGAAATATTGTGGAAGAGATGAAAAGTAATAAGTAATAATAGGGGGTAAAAAAAATGGAGGGTGAAAGATAATAAATTAATACTTTAATGAAATATTTTGCAAAGTAATTCAAATTGGAGAAATATTTTTACTTCTTATTTATTCTTATTATTACTGTTAGCATTTATTTTACATGCCATTACAACGCCGAACAGCATAAATTATTATTACTATTTTTAATATTATTATTATTATTATTATTATTTGCATTATTATTTTTATTATTATTATTATTTTTATTATTATCAATAACATTTGTATTATTTGTTATTTATTATTTTTGTATTTATTTTACTTTATTTGTTATTTATAATTATTAACGAAATTAAATTTCAAAATTTTAATTTAATTTAAAATAGAATTTTAATTTATGATAATTTATAATAATTGTTATTATCAATAATATTTGTATTATTTGTTATTTATTATTTTTGTATTTATTTTTACTTCACTTGTTATTTATATTTATTAACAAAATTAAATTTCAAAATTTTAATTTAATTTAAAATAGAATTTTAATTTATAATAATTTATAATAATTGTTTTTATCAATAATATTTGTATTATTTATTATTTATTCTTTTTGTATTTATTTTTACTTCATTTGTTATTTACATTTATTAACGAAATTAAATTTAAAAATTTTAATTTAATTTAATTTAAAATAGAATTTTAATTTAATTTAATTTAAAATAGAATTTTAAATTAATTTAATTTAAAATAAAATTTTAATTCATAATAATTTAACATTTGAACGAGAGAATTATTGCACTGTCTCTAAAAATATTTTAGAAATATGTTAAAAATATTAACTTTATTAAAATATTGTTATTAAGTATTTTTTGCAATTTTTATCAAATTCCAAATTCATAATGAAAAGATTAAATTTAAAATTAATTAAATTTTTTCCTCAAATTTCTGAAATGTAATTAGAATGTGAAAATTCGTAAATTTAACTGATTAGTTAATAATAAAGAATAAATCTCAATAATAATTGGAACAAAATTAGGTCAAAAGCTCTGCGGTAGAAAAAAATCAAGTTATCTTTAAACCCTCGTAAGATTTTTAAAAGCTCTTAAAAGCTCATTTTATTTTCATAATGCAATTGGCCCAATGAATAAGAAGGGAATTTTCTTTTTTTCAAACTAATTCATTAAAATAAAATTTTACCGCCACGGAATAAAATTATTTAACTGTCAAAAAAATATTGATTTTTTTTAATTTCTAATTTAATTTTTAAGTGAATTTTCTTATTTGAATTTAATTTAAAAATTCTAATTCAGTTTTAAGTGAATTTTCTTATTTGAATTTAATTTGAAAATTTGAATTCAGTTTTGAGTTAATTTTCTTATTTGAATTTAATTTAAAAATTCTAATTCAGTTTTAAGTGAATTTTCTTATTTGAATTTAATTTGAAAATTTGAATTCAGTTTTGAGTTAATTTTCTTATTTGAATTTAATTTAACCTTCGCGCTACCGGCTGGCCACACGGTGTGGCCAAGTGATACATAATGTTTTATATCTGCTCGAATTTTGTATCAATCGAATCGCCATTTTAACTCACTGAACCAAATTTTATCTACTTTCGAAAAAAACAAAAATAAATTTTTTTCTTACATTTCTTCTTGTTTATTTATAACAATTCAAAAAGTATGTACAAGAATACTGAAAATTGACCGGGTGTTTTTTTTCGTATACTGCAAAAAAATAAAAATAAATCCATTAAACTTGAACAGTAAAATTGTTTTATATCAATAAATACAATATATTTTGATATTACAATACATTTTTTATTTGTTTAAACAAATTATTGTTGTTATTTTCCAACTTTTTCCAGAATGCACCTAGAAAGTTCGGGGTTTTTCCTAATTTTGCAATTTATTAAATCTTATATGATTGTAGATAAAGAATAAAAGTTAAATAAAAATTGAACTATTGTTTAAACAATTTTTAAACAAATTATTGTTGTTACTTAGCAACTTTTTCCAGAATGCACCTAGAAAGTTCGGGTTTTTTCCTAATTTTGCAATTTACTAAATCTTATATGACTACAAATAAGAAATAAAAATTTTATTATTATTTTTTAATTTTTTAAACAAATTATTGTTGTTATTTACCAACTTTTCGCAGAATGCACCTAGAAAGTTCGGGGTTTTTCCTAATTTTGCAATTTACTAAATCTTATATGACTACAAATAAAGAATAAAAATTTGATTATTATTTAAACAATTTTTAAACAAATTATTGTTGTTATTTACCAACTTTTTCCAGTATGCACCTAGAAAGTTGCAGTTTTTTTCTATTTTTGCAATTTACTAAATCTTATATGATTGCAGATAAAGAATAAAAATTTGATTATTATTTAAACAATTTTTAAACAAATTATTGTTGTTATTTACCAACTTTTTCCTGAATGCACAAATAAAGTTGCAGTTTTTTTTCTAATTTTGCAATTTACTAAATCATATATGACTACAAATAAAGAATAAAAATTTGATTATTATTTAAACAATTTTTAAACAACTTTCTAGGTGCATACTGGAAAAAGTTGGTAAATAACAACAATAATTTGTTTAAAAATTGTTTAAATAATAATCAAATTTTTATTCTTTATTTGTAGTCATATAAGATTTAGTAAATTGCAAAATTAGGAAAAACCCCGAACTTTCTAGGTGCATTCTGCGAAAAGTTGGTAAATAACAACAATAATTTGTTTAAAAATTGTTTAAATAATAATAAAATTTTTATTCCTTATTTGTAGTCATATAAGATTTAGTAAATTGCAAAATTAGGAAAAAACCCGAACTTTCTAGGTGCATTCTGGAAAAAGTTGCTAAGTAACAACAATAATTTGTTTAAAAATTGTTTAAACAATAGTTCAATTTTTATTTAACTTTTATTCTTTATCTACAATCATATAAGATTTAATAAATTGCAAAATTAGGAAAAACCCCGAACTTTCTAGGTGCATTCTGGAAAAAGTTGGTAAATAACAACAATAATTTGTTTAAATAATTTTTTAATAATACTTATGACTCGTTTCAGTAAATATTGCAATATTCATAAAACATTATTAAAATACAGTATTTGTATTAGCACATAATTATATACAAAAAGTTTGATGAATTTTAATCGTTTTGGGAACATAAAAGTAAAATAGCGTTTGGCCACACCGTGTGGCCAGCCGGTAGCCCGCGTATACAAAAATCTTTGGTAGCGCGAAGGTTAAAAATTCTAATTCAGTTTTAAGTGAATTTTCTTATTTTAATTTAATTTGAAAATCAGTTTTAAGTGAATTTTCTTATTTGAATTTAATTTAAAAATTCTAATTCAGTTTTAAGTGAATTTTCTTATTTTAATTTAATTTGAAAATCAGTTTTAAGTGAATTTTCTTATTTGAAGTTAATTTAAAAATTCTAATTTATTTTTTTTAATCTCTAATTTAAATTCAAGTGCATTTTCTTATTTGATTTTAATTTCAAATTTCCAATTTGAATTCAAGTCAAAATTTTTTAATTTTAATTTAATTTAATTAAAAAAAAATTTAAAAAAAATTTTTTTTTAATCTCTAATTTAAATTCAAGTGAATTTTCTTATTTGATTTTAATTACAAATTTCCAATTTGAATTTAAGTCAAAATTTCTAAATTAAGTCACAACTTCTAATTTCTAAAAGTTTTAATTTCCAATTTAAATTCAACTTTTACTTATTCCAATTTAAGGAGAAATTGAAAAATAAATTTTCAAAGTCCAACACCAATCAATAGTTATTACTAACAATGACTATTTCAACCAATTAAGAATTTCGAAATCAATTAAAAAATTCACCCCCAAAAAAATACGCAAATAAATTTTCGATATTCCATTTAAGTTTAGTGTAGAATTGTTGGAAACAATTTTTGCAGAAATAAAACGAATTTTCAGTTTAAAAATAGAAGTAGAAAAAAAACGAGAAGAATTAGTTTCGTTATAAAGCTGTTGAGAGGCGAATTTAAAAAAATATTTTAACAATTAAGGTAAAACGGTTCTAACTTTTAGTTGAAAAAGTTTCGACTATATACATAGAGGACGGAAAATTCTCTTTTGCACCGTGAAAAAAATTTAGATTAACAATACATGCGAGATGAAAAAGAAAAATAAAAAAAAAATCTGAAACAAAGTATACTATTTGTGTAAATTTTGTAACTTGCTTTTATCTAGATATATATATTACACTTGTGTGTGTAGGAAAAATAGGAAGTCGAGTATAGTTATTTATAAGCACGAATTCGACACTAGCGTTATTTATTCTTGGCAGCCGGGCGTTTACGTTCAAGGGAAACATGGCATATATCATTTTCAGAAAATCAATACAAAAAATTAATCCCATTTTATTATTGTTCCTAGAAAAAACCCTAAAAATTAACTTTTTTTCTAAAAAATTTACTGCTAAAAATTTTTTTTAACTTTTTTTCTAAAAAATTTACTGCTAAAAATTTTTTTTAACTTTTTCTTTAAAGACAAAAAAAATTTATTCTAAAATCAAAAAAACTTGAAATTTTCTATTCTCTCCGTTCTCATTTAACTTCTTCTTTTTCTTTCTTTTTTTTCTTTCATTTTTTTTCCTTCGAAATTTAAAGAATTCAAAACTGAATTAATTTAAGACTGTGAAGAAGAGCAGATTTCAAAAGTGAAGAAGTTTGAGAGTATCATACAAGTACTTTTAACTTAAAAGTTGCTTCTCGTACCTCCCAGTCATGAATAACTGCACTCAGGCAACGGCCACCGTACCTTGAACAAAGCCTCCGCAAGAGTGCTTTTTAAAAATAATCTCAAAGCGAAAAGTTCTTGATTTCTCTCATCATAAAGAGATCATTTTAAAAACCCTTTGGAAAATAAAGCAGGAAGAAAAAAAGTTGCAACTTTTTATAACTGCGAATGTTTAACTGACTTTTTTTCCCTCTAGTTTTAACGTGTATTAACAGTGACATAAGAGCGTCAAGTTCACTTTTTTTTTTAAATCAAAATTACATTTCATATTGTTTTAGAAAAAAATTGAAATTTTTTTTTTTGTTATTAAAAATATTTCACGAATTTTATTGTAAATATTTTGTTTACTCTCTAGTTTTTGCTAACTGACTAGAAAGTATTGACGAACAATTTTTAATTATTTCAAACATAGTTATGTTTAAAGAAAACTAGAAATTTTTTGGAATACTAGAGAAATATTTTTACTTACTTTGTTTTTTTTTCTTATTATCTTCTACTGATTGACATTTTAAGTAGAAAAATAAATTTTTAACAGACAAATGCAAATTGCTACTAGAAAAAGTTTGACATTCGTATGAAAGTAATTTTCAACCTTAAAGATCGGTTTCATTTTCAGGAAAATTATTTCAAGTAGAAATAGTAAATTTTCTGTAAAAAAAGGCTTTTAAGTTAGAAAAAAGGAAATACTATTTTAATAAATATTTTTCACTTAAACAAACGGTTAGTTTTTAATTTAAAGAATAATTTTAGTGAGAAACAATTTTTAGTAGAAACAAAAAATTTTAAGTAGAAAAGTTTCATAAACAGACGAAGTTAATATTCCATTGGAGCGATAATTTTTATTAACAAAAACAAAAATTTGTCCTGAAAGTTTCTACTGAAGTAGAAAAAAGCTTTTAGGTCAGACAAATGTTAATTTTAATTCAGTGAAAGCTTCGAAGAAAAAAAGTTAATTTTAATTCAGTGAAAGCTTCGAAGAAAAAAAGTTAATTTTTTATTTAAAAATTATTTTCAAACACCACAAGTAAATTTTCAAAAAGAAAAATTTAATTTTTAGTACAAAAGAAGCTTTTAAGTCACAAAAAAGTTAATTACTCTTTTTTAAATATTTCATAGTTAAAACAAATAAATTAAAATTTTTAAAATATAATTTTTGCTATTAAAGATCCTATTTCAGTTAAATTATTGTATTTTAAGTAGCAAAAAAACTTTTCTAGTCAGACAAATACAACTTTTTTGTTAAAAAAACAGTTTGTAACCAGATAAAGTTAATTTTTAATCTTAAAAAAAATTTCGAATCAAGAATAATTTATTTCTTAATTGAAAAAATTTAATTTTAAGTAGAACGGAAACTTTTATAGTCGGACAAACATTAATTTCTTTTTGTAAAATATTCCTTAGATAACAAATAGAAATTTTAATGTTTAAAAAATAATTTGTAATATTAAAAAACCCCTTCGAGTAAAGTTAGCGCATTTCAATCAAAAAAAACTTTTAAATCCAACAAAAGCAAAATTTAATTTATTGAACATTTCTTAATGAACGAAAATTAATTTTAGTTTTTAAAAAATAATTCATTTCTGGGCAGAAAAAGTAAATTTTAAGTAGAAAAGAAGCTTCTAAAGCAGACAAATGTAAATTTTAAGTTGATAAATATTTCTTAGTTAATGAAGATAAATTAAAATTTTTTAAATATAATTTCTATTATTAAAGAACCGTTTTCATTGAAATTATTGTTTTTTAAGTAGAAAAACTTTTTTTACTCAGACGAATACAAATTTTATATTGAAAAACATTTTCTAACCAGACAAAATTAAGTTTTAATTTGAAAAATATTTTTCATCAGCTGTAATTAAGTTTTAATTTGAAAAATATTTTTCAACAGCAGTAATTCATTTTTCGTTAAAGAAAAGTCAGAGTAAATTAGAGATGAAGCTTTTAAGTGAGACAAACCTAGATTTTCTTTTAATAAATATTTCTTAGTTAACGAAAAGTAATTTTAATTTTTCAAAAATAATTTGTATTATTAAAAAACTCCTTCGAGAACAGTTATTGCATATTAAGTAGAATAAAAGCTTTTAAGTCAAACTAATGTACAATTTAATTTATTCAACATTTCATAAATATCGAAAATTAATTTTAAATTTTAAAAAATACTTTTCGAGCAAAGTTATTGCATTTTAAGTAGAAGAAAAGCTTTTAGGTCAGAGAAACGAAAATATCTATTTGATAAATATTTCTTAGTGCACAAAGATAAATTTTAATATTTTTAAAAGTTACTGTCAATTATTAAAGCACTATTTTCCTTAAATTTTTATTTTTAAAAATACTTTTTTTTTAATTGTAAGAAGAAAAAGCTTTTTAGTCGAACAATACAAATTTTATGTTAAAAAAACATAAAGCAGACAAAGTTAATTTTTAGTTTGAAGAATATTTTGCTTTACCAATCATTTTTTTTTTGTTGAAAAAAGAAATTTTTAAATAGAAAAAGATTTTTAAGTCAGACAAATGTAAAATTAATTTAATAACCTTTTTTAAATGATGAACATAAATTTTCAGTTTTTTAAAAAATAAGTTACATTATTAAGAACCCTTTCAACTAAAGTAATTGCATTTTAAGTGTAAAAAACCTGTTTAATTAGACAAATGTAAATTTTATGTTAAAAACAGTTTTGAAATCAAACAAAAGTAATTTTTAAATTGAAAAATATTTTGCATCAGTAGTTATTCTTTTTTGGTTGAAAACGAACATTTTAAGTAGAAAACAAGCTTTTAAGTCACCAAAATGAAAAATTTAATTTGGAAAACATTTTTTTAAATTAACGAACGTAAACTTCAATGTTGAAAAACTATTTTTTTATTTAAAAAAATTCGTTTGAGTAATGTTCTTTCATTTTAAGTAGAAAAAAGTCATTTAGCCAAAAAAAGCCTCGTTTAAGTAAAAAAAATATTTAGTAAACAGACGAAGTTAATTTTTAATTTAAAAAATATTTAAAACCATCAGTAATTCATTTCTGGTTAGAAAAAGTATGTTTTAAGTAGTAATAAAGCTTTTCAGTTAGGTAAATATAAAATTTAATTTAATAACCATTTTTAAATTAACGAACATAAATTTTAATGTTTTAAAAATAATTTCCATTATTTAAAACTGTTTCGAGTAAAGTTCTTACATTTTAGGTAGGAAAAAGTTTTTAAAGTCAGACAAATGCAAATTTCGATTTTTAGAAAAGCGTCTAAGTTATAAAAAGTTAACTGTTAAATTTCTGATTAGAATTAGTGGGTTTTAAAGTAGAAAAAAGCTCATAAGTCAGACAAATGTGAATTTTATGCTAAAAAACAGTTTTTAACTAAACAGTTTTTAACCAAACAAAACTAATTTTTTTCACTGGATTTTAAGTAGAACAAGCTTTTTAGTCAGACGAATCGAAATTTTCTGTAAAAAAAGTTTTTAGCAACCAAAAAAGGTTACTTTTTAATTGGAAAAATATTTGCTTTACCAATAATTTATTTTTTGTTGAAAAAAGTAAATTTTAAGTAGAAAAATGTCTTTTAAGTCATTTAAGGCAAACATAAAATTCAATTTTACAAACTTTTTTTAATTAACGAACATAAATGTTACTTTTCAAGAATAATTTTAATTATTAATAAACCCTTTTGAGTAAAATTTCTTACACTTTAAGTTGAAAATATTTTTTTTTGTCAGGCAAATGCAAAATTTAAGGGGAAAAACATTTTGCAGCAAAATAACAAATAGTATCAATATTAAATAATATTAATTTTTGATTTGAAAACTATTTCCAATCACTGGTAATTAATTTTAGGTAGAAAATAGAAATTTTTAGTCGGAAAAAAAATTTTTATTATTTTTTTACCTAAAATTTATTAGATAAATGAAATTTTTAAGGAGAAAAAAATTTTGTATATAGAATGAATTAGTTTTTAATTTGTGGAATATAATATTTTCATATTTTCGAAAAGAAACAAATTTATCTTCAGTAAAAAAATATCTTTTAGGTCAGAACAAAGTTAATTTCAGCTAAAAGAAAACTTTACATGTTAAATGAAGTTAATTTTTAATTAAAATTAAATTTTTAATTTTTTATATTCTAAGAAACCATTTTTGAATAAAAAATAACAAATTTTAAGATTCTACAAATTTTTTATTTATTTATTTAATTTTTTTAAGAAAAATAACTTTTGTGGCGTAGCAATAAAAATATTAGTAGAAAAATATTTTGCAGTTGCACAAAGTTAATTGTTACTCGCTGAATGTGAATTAGTAAAGATTTTTACTAATTTCAACTAGTAACTGACTTTTTGCTTTAGAATTAGTGAATTTTACTAATAAATAAGAAATTACTATTTATTAGCGAAGTTTACTAATTAAAAAGCAAAAAGTCAGTCACTAATTGACTTAGTAAACCACTTAGTAAACATTTTTACTAATTCAAATTTAGAGAGTAATTTTAAAACTAATTTTTATCATTACTAGAAAAGTTTACTAAATTTTCCATTAGAAATACAGCTTTCAGGTAATTCAGGTAATTTCAGGTTAAACAGATGTAATTTTTAAGTGAGAAAACAATTTTATTTTAGTTTTTGTTTACACTGAGAAAACAGTATTTTTTCATCTTTTTATCTTTGTTATAAATTCAAGGAAAAATTATTTTTGAATTAAACATAATAATTTTAATTCAATACGTAATAAATTTCATGAAATAAAAATTACGTTTTATTCAATTATAAAATATGTTTAATTCAAACAAATTTTTTTGGTTGACTACTTATTTTTGAATTAAAAGGAATTTTTTTCTCACAATCAGTGTAGTAATAATTGATAACTGCATTTCACTTTTCTGTAATGAAACTTATTAATTATCTATAATCATGAATACTACAATTATTATTATTATTATTATTATTATTATTTATTATTTATTATTATTATTATTATTATTATTATTATTGTTCTAAAAATATTTTCTTTTAATTACTAATCATTGATTTTATATTAACTATATTAATTCTTCTATTAAAATTATTACAAGTTGCTTTTATTCTTACATTAAATTATTTTTATTTTTTTATTATCATTATTATTATTATTATTATTTATTATTCTAAAAATATTTTCATTAAATTACTAATCATTGTTTTTATATTAACTATATTAATTCTTCTATTAAAATTATTACAAGTTGCTTTTATTCTTACATTAAATTATTTTTATTTTTTTATTATCATTAATATTATTATTATTATTATTATTTATTATTATTATTATTATTGTTCTAAAAATATTTTCTTTCAATTACTAATCATTGTTTTTATTAACTATATTAATTCTTGTATTAAAATTATTAAAAGTTACTTCTATTCTTACATTAAACAAACTTTTACAATTTGTAAAGCGCAATTGTAATTTAAAAAATTGTAGGTAATTTAAATTTAACTCTAAGTTTTTTTTTCCCGAAATAAAACACGCAACATTTTCAAATACGTGTGTCCCCGATTTTATTTGTACCGTGGAAAATGGTCGAAAAAATAGGTGAAAGAGAAGAATGCAATTTCCACTAGTTTGATTTTATCAGGAAGTTTGTTAAAAATTGAATAAATTGGACAAAATAAAAATGGGGTAAAATATAAATGATATCAAGGGATGAGTGGCAAAACGTATATAAAAACTGTTCTCTCGTTGCTTGAATGTTGTGTCTGTGTATATATGTAGAGGACTACCAATAGTCTAGTTTCCTGAAGTGTAAAACGTGCGTGATGTGCACTCAACTAGAAAATGATATTTCTGATCTAGCATGCCTCCGACATATCGCATCAAGAAAAGAGAGGTTTGGCGATGGATCTCTCGGAAGTGCCGAGAAAAGCGACGCTATACAAGAGGTCGAGTTATGTCCGGATTTTATCAGGCTCGTTTGCGAAAAATTGGTTTTTCAGACTTTTTCATAACGTTTATATATATATACAATACATAGTCCTTGTCCTGACGATGTAAACATTCACAGGCAGTGGTTTGCTAGCAACCACACTGTTGAACTTTCCAACTAACCTCTCTCTCACTCTCTCTCTCTCTCTCTCTCTCTCTCTCTCTCTTTTACACAATATACGTATGTAATGCCACTGTCTTGTTACTCAACTTCATTTACAACGAAAATAACATTTCTCAACTACCGGACAAATAGCAATTAGTTTTCCCCTCTCCCACTTTTTTTTTTTTTTTGCAAAAAAGCTAAACTATTTTTCTCCTGGAAAAATTCTCTCCTATTTTTACCGCACATTCCTAAGAGTGTAATTTTAGATTATCTCCTAATAGAACGTGTCTTACTTTTCATTTGAAAATAAATGTACGAAAAAGGCGAAAATTTTCTTCTCTGAATTTATATTCGTCTGACCTAAGAGCTTTTACTCTACTTAAAATTTACTATTTCTAGCAGAATTTTGTTTTTAACAATGACAATTACTTTCAATGACCTACAACTATTTTTCCCACTCAAATAAACTGCTTCTAAATTTTTAATTTTATTTTTCAACTTTTAATAAAAAATTTTCAATTTTTTTTTTTTGGTTTTTGTAAAAAGTTCTTAAAAAATATTAAATAATTATTAAATTTGAATTAAAAAATATTAAATAATTATTAAATTTAAATTAAAAAATATTGAATAATTATTAAATTTAAATTAAAAAATATTGAAAAATTATTAAATTTAAATTAAAAAATATTAAATAATTATTAAATTTAAAATTAAAAAATATTAAATAATTATTAAATTTAAATTAAAAAATATTAAACAATTACTAAATTTAAATTAAAAAATATTAAATAATTATTAAATTTAAATTAAAAAATATTAAATAATTATTAAATTTAAATTAAAAAATATTAAATAATTATTAAATTTAAATTAAAAAATATTAAATAATTATTAAAAAATATGTTAAAAAATTATTTTTAAGATATGATATCTAACCTATAATTATTACATTAGTCAGACGAATATAAATTTCACGTTAAAAAACAGTTTTGAACTAAAAAAAGTTATTTTTAATTTTAAAAACTTTTGGCATTAAGAATAATTCATTTCTGTATGGAAAAATTTAATTTTAAGTAGAAAGAAAACTTTTCAGCCAGAAAAACATTAATTTCTATTTGATAAATATATTTTATAGTTAATTAAGAGAAATTTTAAGTTCTAAACTTCTAAAAGATAATTTCTAGTATTAAAGAACCTTTTTCAGTAAAATTAATGCATTTTAAGTAGAAAAAATTTCTTTAGTGAAAGGAATACAAATTTTAATGTTAAAAATACAGTTTGTAATCAGATAAAGTTTATTTTCAATTTTAAAAAAATTTTGCATTGAGAATAATTCACTTTCGGAGAGAAAAAAATTAATTTTAAGTAGAAAAGAAACTTTAAAGTCAGACAAACATTAATTACCATTTGTAAAATATTTCTTAGTCAACAAAGAGAAATTAAAAATTTTTTAAAATAATTTCTATTATTTACGAACCTTTTTCAGTAAAATTAATGCATTTCAAGTAGAAAAAAATTTCTTTAGTGAAAGGAATTAAAAATTTTATGTTAAAAAACAGTTTGTAACCAGATAAAAAGTTAATTTCTAATTGTAAAAAGTTTGCCTTAATAATAATAATTCATTTCTGGAAAAAAGAAGTTAATTTTAAGTAGAAAAAAACTTTTAAGTCAGACAAGTTTTAAATTAAATATATTAAACATTTCTTAAGTAACGAAAATCAATTTCAATTTTTAAATAATAATTCAATTTTGGGTATAAAAAGGTAAATTTTAAGTAGAAAAGAAGCTTTTCAGCTGAGAAATGCAAGTTTTAATTTCATAAATACTTTTTAGTTAATCAAGATAAATTAAAAATGTAAAAAATAATTTCTATTATTAAAAAACCTTTTTGAGTGAAATTATTGCATTTTAAGTAGAAAAATTTTTTTAGCCAAACGAATACAAATTATATGTTAAAAAACAGTTTGTAACAAGAAAAAAGTTAATTTTTAATTAGAAAAACATTTTGCATCAAGAATCATTTATTTCTGGATAGAAAAATTTAGTTTTAAGTAGAAAAAAAGCTTTTAAGTCAGACAAACATTAATTTTCATTTAAATTAAATTTATTTATTAATTTTTTTTTTATTTATTTTTTTTTTATTTTTAATTAATTTTTTTTTAAATTTTAATTTTTAAAAGATAATTTCCATTATTAAAGAACCCTTTTCAGTGAAATTATTGTATTTTAAGTAGAAAACTTTTTTTCACTCAGACAAATACAAATTTTATATTAAAAATCCATTATTAACCAGATAAACGCTATTTTTAAATTGAAAAACATTTTCATCGTAACAATAATTCATGTCTTAGTGGAAAAAGTAAATTTTAAGTGGAGAAGAAACTTTTAAGTCAGACAAACGTAAATATCCGTTTAATAAATATTTCTTAGTTAATGAAGAGAAATTTTAATTTTTCAAAAATAATTTCTATTATTAAAAAACCCTTTCGAGCAAAAGTTGTTGAATTTTAAGTGGAAAGAAACATTGTAAGTGAGACAAACGTAAAATTAAATTTTATTAACAATTTTTAATTAACGAATACAAATTTTTAATTTTTTTAAAATAATTTCCATTATTAAAAAACCCTTTCGAGCAAAAGTTATTGAATTTTAAGTAGAAAGAAACATTGTAAGTCAGACAAACGTAAAATTCATTTTATAAACTATTTTTAATTAACGATCACAAAATTTAATTTTTCAAAAATTATTTCCATTATTAAAAAACCTGTCTAGTTTTTATTCCTACATTTTGAGAAGAAAAAAGTTTTTTTTGTCAGACAAATGCAATTTTTAAGTTGAAAACCATTTTGTAGCACTAGTAATTTATTTTTGGTTTAAGAAAGTAGGTTTTAGGGAGAAAGTAAGCTTTTGAATCAAATAAATCTTAATTTTATTTTGATAAATATTTCTTAGCTGACGGAGAGAAATTTTAATTAATTTTCAAAAATAATAATTTGCCTTATTAAAAAATCTTTTCGAGTAAAGCTATTGTTTTTTTATGTAGAAAAAAGCTTATTAGACAGAGAAATGCAATATTTAAGTTTAAAAAACATTTTGTAACCAGACTTAAGTTAATTCCTAATTTAAAAAATGTTTGAAATCATCAATTATTCATTTTTGGTTAGAAAAAATAATTTTTAAGTAGAAACAAGGCTTTTAAGTCAGACAAACGTAAAATTCAATTCTATCAACTGTTTTCAATTCACGAGCATAAATGTAACTTTTAGAAAAATAATTTCCATTATTAAAAACCATTTCGAGTAAAGTTCTTACAATTTAGACTGACAAAAATTTTTTAAGTCAGGACAAATGCTAATTTCAAGTTAAAAAACATTTTGTATCGAAATAACGTTAATTTTAAATTTGAAAATTATTTACTATCACCAATAATTCACTTTTGGTTAGAAAAAGTATGTTTTAAGTAGGAAAGATAGCTTTTATGCCAGACAAAAAATTAAAATTTTGAGTAGATAAAAATTGTATATTGGCCTGACCTAAAAACTACTTTTCTACTTATATTTTTAGTAATTATATTTTCAATTGTAAATCAACTTTGCTTGACAAAAAAATAATTATGGAAGTAAAATTTAATCCTTTTCTGTCATCGAACGACCAATGAGAAAAGAAAAACTAAATAAGAAAATAAATTAAAGAAAAGTGTAACAATATTTGTTTCGAAAAATCTTCATGTATATATTCGAGTATTTACAAGGATTATGTAAATTGTTTTTATTATTACAGGGAGAGAGCGTGAGCATTCTCTTAAGTTATGTTCATTTTCAGAAGTGCAAATGTGATAAGTCATATGCGAGTTATGTTTACAGTTTATACTCCAAGTAACAACCAAATATCAGTATTACGAAACCTCAAATTGAGACGAGTCAACTAATCCTACATGTGCACTCTAGTGGACGAGATTCTAAAGGAGGGAGGACCTTATATACCGGGTCGTTCCATATTACTGGATATACTCCCAAATTTCCTTTTTGAAAAAATACTTCAAATTTTTCCAAAGTTGGATTTTAATTTAAAAAGTAATATGCTTTTAAAAAAAAAATTTTTTTGGTGTAAAGAAAGTAAATTTTATATCGAAAAACGCCCTTCAGATCGTTCAAATGAAAATTTCGAATAGGAAAATAATTTTTCCACTACAAATTTATTATTTTTTCAAACGAAAATTGGTTTTTGATTCTGAAAATTATTTTAAATTTCTAAATTAGCATTTTCTAACAGTATGAAAGGTTGTTATTTACAAAAAAAAATTATTTGTCTAACTTAAACGGTTCCTTTCTTCTAGAAATTTATTTTTTTCAACCAACAATAAATTATTAGTGATGCAAAATGTTTTTCCAATTAGAAAATAATCTCGTCTGGTTACAAATTGTTTTTTAACTTAAACTTTACATTTGTCTGACTTCAAAGCTTTTTTTCTGCTTAAAATTTACTATTTCCGAGCAAAAAATAATTATTTCTGACGAAAATTATTTTTCAAATTAAAAATTAGTTTCGTTTGGTTAAAAACTGTTTTTTTAGCATAAAATTTACATTTGTCTGACTTCAAAGCTTTTTTTCTGCTTAAAATTTACTATTTCCGAGCAAAAAATAATTATTTCTGACGAAAATTATTTTTCAAATTAAAAATTAGTTTCGTTTGGTTAAAAACTGGATTTTTGGCATAAACTTTACATTTGTCTGACTTCAAAGCTTTTTTTCTGCTTAAAATTTACTTTTTTTGCCCAAAACTGAATTAAAGGTGATACAAAATATTTTTGAAATTAAAAATTACCTTCGTTTGGTTACTTTATGTTTTTTAACTTAAACGTTGCAACCGTCTGACTAAAAAACTTCTTTCTACCTTAAATTTAAGCAACTTCACTCAAAACGATTTTTTAATTATGCAAATTATTTTTTGAAAATTAAAATTTATGTTCGTTAATTAGAAAATATTTATTAAATTAAATTTTGCATTTGTCTGACTTAGGAGCTTCTTTTTTACTTAAAATTTACTTTTTCCAATCAAAAATGAATTACCAGTGATTCCAAATATTTTTTAAATTAAAAATTAACTTTGTCTGGTTACTAAATATTTGTTCACTTAAACGAGGCCTTTTTTTGACTAAAGGGCTTTTTTCTACTCTAAATGAAAGAAAATTACTGCAACATGTTTTTCTTTAAAATAGAAATATTTTTTCAAAATTGAAATTTATGTTCGTTAATTTAAAAAATGTTGAATAAATTAAATTTCACATTTGTCTGACTTAAAAGCTTGTTTTCTACTGAAAATTTTCGTTTTCCACTAAAAAAAGAATTACTGGTGATGGAAAATATTTTTCAACTCAAAAATTAATTTTATTTGCTTACAAAACATTTTTTTAACATTTAAATTTCTATTTTTCTGACTAAACAGCTTTTTTCTACTTAAAACACAATTTCATTACTCGAAAGGGTTTTTTAATAATGCAAATTATTTTTTAAAAAAACTGAAAATTTATCTTCCTGAATTAAAAAAAGGATATTAAATTTATTTTTACGTTTGTATGACGAAAAACATTTTTTTTCTACTTAGAATTTCCTTTTTCCAACAAAAAATGTTTTACTGCTGATGCAAAATAGTTTTCAAATCAAAAATTAACTTCGTCAGGTTACAAACTGTTTTTAGACATAAAATTTTTATTGTCCGACTAAAAAGCTTTTTTCTACTTAAAATTTACTAACTTTAAGAAAAAAGCGCGCTGTAATAATGGAAAGTGTGTTTTAAAAATTAAATTTTATCTTTCTTAACTAAGAAATATTTATCAAATGGATATTTACGTTTGTCCGACTTAAAAGCTTCTTCTACACTTAAAATTGAATTTTTCTCCTTAAAAATGTTTTTGATGTAAAATTTTATCATCAGCAAGCAAGGACTAAGGTAGTTTTATATTTAAAAAAATTTTTAAGTATTTAATGTATATGATTCTACAAAAAAAATATATTTTTTAAATTGAATTTTTCTCCTTTAAATTGTTTTTGATGTAAAATTTTATTATCAACAAGCAAGGACTAAGGCTTTTTTATATTTAAAATATTTTTAAGTATTTAATGAATATGATTCTATGAAAAATATGTTTTTTTGAAATTTAATAAATATTGTTGTGTTAATAATATTTTTATACATTTAATAAATATTTTTCTATTAAGAATATTTTTAAGCATTTAATAAATATTGATCTGTTAAAAATATTTTTAAACATTTAATAAATATTGTGCCATTATTAAAAATACTTTTGAGCATTTAATAAATATTGTACTTACTATTTAGAATATTTTTAAACATTTGCTAGATATTGCTCTATGAAAAAAATTTTCAAACATTGAATAAATATTTTTCTATGAAAAAAAATTGTTAAACATTGAATAAATATTGTTCTATTAAGAATATTTTCAAACATTTAATATTGTTTTATTAAAAATATTTTTAAACATTGAATAAATATTGTTCTATTAAAAATATTTTTAAACATTTAATAAATATTGTTCTATTAAAAATATTTTTAAACATTTAATAAATATTGTGCCATTATTAAAAATACTTTTGAGCATTTGATAAATATTGTACTTACTATTTAGAATATTTTTAAACATTTTCTAGATATTGCTCTATGAAATAAATTTTCAAACATTGAATAAATATTTTTCTATGGAAAAAATTGTTAAACATTGAATAAATATTGTTCTATGAAAAAAAAATTTCAGACATTGAATAAATATTGTTCTATGTAATTTTTTTTAACATTGAATAATTATTCTTCTATGAAAGAAAATTTCAAACATTGAATAATTTTTGTTCTATAAAAAAATGGTCAAACATTAAGTAAATATTGTTCTATGAAAAAATTTTTTTAACATCGAATAAATGTTGTTTTATTAAAAGCATATTTTTAAACATTTAATAAATTATAATGTATATAAAATATTTTTTAATATTGAATAAATATTGTTCTACATTTAATAAATTTTAATGTACTGAAAATATTTTTCTAATATCGAATGAATATTGTTCTACATTTCATAAATTTTTATGTACTAAAAATGTTTTTTTTACTATTTAATACGCCCAGAAAAAAGCTTCTTTGTTTCAAAGAATCAAAGATAAAGATTTAAAGAATCAAAATTCTTTAAATCAAAGAAATTTGTGCATTGTTATAAGGTTAAAAAAAGTTTCTTTGATTTAAAAAAATTATTTCTTTAACTCTTTTTTGTTGACTTAAAAAAATATTTCTTTGGATTTAATAAATCTTTTTTCAAGTCAAAAAAATAAATACTTCAAAGAAATAATTTCTTTGAATGTTACCATCTTTTTATTTGTCTTAAAGAAATTTTTCATTTGGATCAAAAATATCATTCAAAGAAAAAATTTCTTTGATTCAAAAAATCCTTAAAAATTGTTTTTTGTAAAAGTAAAGAAAACTTTTTTTTTACTCATACAAATTTTATTTTTGATTCAAAGAGAGAGTTTGAAAAAATAATTTCTTTGTTTCAAAGAAACAAGTTTTCTGGGTGTAAATATTGTTCTACATTTAATAAATTTCAATGTAAAATATTAAATATTGAATTTTAATATTGTAAATACAAAAAATATTTTTGCATATTAAATAAATATCGTTCCCTCAAAAAAAACATTGAACACACGAGAAAATAATTCCAAATTCGCCAAAAATTGAAAATGTGTTAAAAGGTCAGTTTTCATGAAAACACCCTTGATATATCAAGGTATACATAATACATTTGCAGTCATGCGCACGGCAATAATTCTCGGCTCGCACGTTCCTTGATGTGTTGCGGATGCATCTACGCTAAAATCCATGGAGGTTTCATGGCGTCATAATCTCCACACTGGAGATGAAGACGGCCAAAGGTAGAGCCACGCCATTATATATGGGATAATTCGTCGGTCTTCATTTATGGTTCTCTCTCCTCTCTCTCTCTCCTCTCTTTTATACATATAACACAGCATTATATTAAAGGCACCGCACTCTACTGAAATTTCAAAATTTCGTCATTCTCAAAGGATATTCTTATCTTCATTTTCATTTAAAAATTCATTAAAACATTATAAATGCACTTAGAAAAATTTATCATCCACAAAAAACCTTTTGCACCGAAGTGAAAAGTTTTCAACAAGCACAATTTATGTTACGTTATTAAATTTTAACTTTACATTTACATATATATGTATAGATGTAAAAAATTTATAATTTATATAAATGGAATGTTAAGGTGCTTTTAATAATGGAATTTTTCAATAATTCGCTCTTTGTGTGTATATTATATATTTTATTATTGACATTATAAATTTATTTTAGTTCAATTTATTCTCAATTTTAACACGTGTTAAAAAAAAACAAAAAAACTTTCTCAAAAAGTACTTTTTGAGAAAGATTTTTCTCGTTTCTCTTTTATGTAAAATGCTTAATTTCTAAAAATGAATGGATGTAATTTTTTGTCTACTTTTTATATCAATAATTTCTATAAATCGATTTTTCGGTTCGTTTGCGAATTGAACATTGTCTCAAAATTTAGGTCAACGGAGATGATCAATAGACGAAGGATACTTTAAGGATTATGGTCGAAATTTTTGTTTTAATTCTCAAAAATTTACTTAAAAGATTATAATTTAGGTAACGTGTCTTTAATTAAGCTTGTAATAAAATAATTTTCTATAATCTATAAATAAATCTATAATCTATAAAAGTATTTTTCTACTTAAAATTTTTACAGGTCTGACCAAAAAGATGTTTTTCTACTTAAATTTTATTGCTTCTCATTCGAAAACGTTTTTTCGTTACTAGAGAATTATTTTTGAAATTGGAAATTAAATTCTTGTAATAGTAAAATAGTTTTTATTTAAAAAATTTTATTTATATTCTTATTTTTTCAAAATTAACTTTAACTGTCATGAAAGCTTTTATTAAATTAAGTTCTACTGAAAACTTACTGTTTCGAACCAAATCTGTATAATTCATAATGTAAAATGTTTTTTAAATTAAAAATTATCATCGTCTGATTGCAAGTAATTTTTAACTGAAAATTTGAATTTGTCTGACTAAAAGGCTTTTTCTACTCAAAATTTATGTTCTTTGCTCTAAAAGGTTATTTTTAAATTACTTTTTCTGCAAATTGGTTTAAAAAAATAAAATTCCTCTTCGTTTACTAAGAAATATTTATAAAAATTAAAATTTACGTTTGTCTGACTTAAAAGCCTCTTTTCTACTTAAAATTAATTTTCTTCCTTGAAAATGTTCTTCTGCTGATGGTCAATAATTTTTAAATGAAAAGTTAACGTTATTTTGCTACAAAATGTTTTTTTTATCAAATACATTGCATTTGTCTGACTAAAAAAGTATTTTCTACTTAAAATTATGTTTTCTTCCTTGAAAATGTTCTTCTGATGTTGGTTAATAATTTTTAAATGGAAAATTAACGTTATTTTGATAGAAAATGTTGTTTAACTTAAATTTTGCATTTGTCCGACTAAAAAAAGTATTTTCTACTTAAAATCTAGCAAATTTACCCAACGGATTTTTAAAAGTGAAAATTATTTTTTTAAAAGTAACATTTGTGTTCATTGATTAGAAAAAGCTTGTAGAATTTAATTTTGCGTTTGTCTGACTTAAAAGACTCTTTTCTACTCAAAATTTAAGTTCTCTACTCGAAAAGGTTTTTCTTAAATTTGTTTTTCTGCAAATAGGTTAAAAAAACAAAAATTTATCTTCGTTAACTAAGAAATATTTATAAAAATAAAAATTTACGTTTGTCTTACTTAAAAGCCTCTTTTCTACTGAAAATTAATTTTTTTCCTTAAAAATCTTATTGTGATGTTGGTCAATAATTTTCAAATAACAAAATTAACGTTATTTTGCTAGAAAATGGTTTTTAACTTAAATTTTGCATTTGTCTGACTAAAAAAATTATTTTCTACTTAAAATCTAGAAAATTTACTCAACGGATTTTTAAAAGTGGAAATTTTTTTTTAAAAGTAACATTTATGTTCGTTAATTAAAAAAAGTTTGTAGAATTTAATTTTACGTTTGTCTGACTTAAAAACCTCTTTTCTACCTAAAATTTAAGTTCTCTACTCGAAAAGGTTTTTTTTAAATTTGTTTTTTTGCAAATTGGTTAAAAAACAAAAATTTCTCTTCGTTAACTGAGAAATATTTATAAAAATAAAAATTTACTTTCGTCTGACTTAAAAGCTTCTTTTCTTCTTAAAATTAAGTTTTTCTCCTTGAAAATGTTCTTTTAATGTTGGCCAATAATTTTCAAATTAAAAATTAACTGTTACCGACTTAAAAGCTTTTATTAAATTAAAATTTGAATTTGTCTGCCCTTAAAGCTTTTTTCTACTTAAATTCGACTGTTTTAGGAGAAATTTTAATTTTTCATTAATGGAAATTATTATTTCTCTAATTGAAAATTATTTTCGTCTGATTCTGAAACTTGTACTACTTTAAACTTTGTTGAATCAATTTTTGGTTGTCTGATTTAAAAGTTTTTTTCTACTTAAAATATTTGTACCGGAAAAATTTTATTTATTTTTTTTTTATTTATTTATTTATTCTTTTTTTAGTTTTTATTTTTTATTTTATTTTTCGCCTGGCTGAAATTTTGACTACTTTAAACTTTGTTCTAGCAATTTTTGGTTGTCTGACTTTAAAGTTTTGTTCTACTTAAAAGATTTGTACCGGAAAAATTTTATTTATTTTTTTTTTATTTATTTATTTATTCTTTTTTTAGTTTTTATTTTTTATTTTATTTTTCGCCTGGCTGAAATTTTTACTACTTTAAACTTTGTTCTAGCAATTTTTGGTTGTCTGACTTTAAAGTTTTTTCTACTTAAAATATTTGTACTGCAAAAATTTTATTCATTTATTTATTCTTTCTATAGTTTTTTTTTAGTTTTAGATTTTTATTTTATTTTTCGCCTGGCTGAAACTTTTACTACTTTTAAACCTTGTTCAAGAAATTTTTTGTTGTCTGACTTAAAAGTTCTTTTCTACTTAAAATATTTGCACTACTAAAATTTTATTTATTTATTTATCAAAATTTTACTTCTACCAAAAATTTACAAAAAAATATGTTTTTAAAATCAATTAGACATTTAAATTACGAAAAAAAACTAATATTAAAAAAAAAATTTCTAACGCATTACAAACAATTAATTTATTTCCTTTCGAAAATCTGTTTCCTTGCCTTAATTAAACCTTAATTTCAATCATAAAATTAACGTCACGTAATTAAACTTGTCACTGTATTTATACCTATCTAAAAATATATATACATAAAAATATCGTCTCTTTTGACTCCGATCAAGTTCATACCTTTGAATATCATGTAATTAAAATTAAGACCTCGCTTTTTATAAGCGAAGCATTTACTTTACGCGATTTAGTTGAAGACTCTTCAGTACGGATCTTCGAATTCTCCAATTTTCTTGTTCATTTCCTTGTTTGCACGACTTCTAGTAAAAGAAGAACTCTCTTTTTCTTTCAGAGAGACATAGTTATAAAAGCGTGGCATCAGATCAAAGGAAATCCTCAAAAAAAAAAAAAAAAAAAAAAAAAAATGAGAAGGAAAAATATATATGTGCAAAGGAAATTCTTTTAAAAAATGAACGGGACACTTTTTCATATAGTCAATGAATATTTATTTTTTATAATGCCAATTTTTTCCTCTCCTTTGTCACTTTTGGTAACAAAAAAATATTTTTAAATCGAAAAGAATTATTTACGATTTTTTTTATTTTATATTTCTCCTTAAATGTTAATATTTCTCTCTAAATATTAACATTTTTTCTTTAAATATTAACATTTTTCTCAGAATATTAACATTTCTTTTTAAATATTAACATTTTTCTTTAAATATTCACAGTTCTCTTTAAATATTATCATTTCTTTTCAAATGTTAAAATTTCTATTTAAAATTAACATTTCTCTTCAAATGTTAACATTTCTTTTTAAACATCAATATTTCTTTTATATTACTTTTTAAATATTATTATTTAAATTTAATACTCGTTAATTTTTTTTTGTATAATCATTATACATACAATTATATGTATTGTAATAAAAAATAAATTTTTTTGATAGAGAATTTCAAGTAAAATTAATTTTTAAAATTATTTCTACAATATTTTATGCTCAAGTATATTTAATAATTCTTAAATATTTCATTTCAAATATTCTTTTTAACCATTATTCTTCTAGATAAATAAATAATTTTTAAATTTGCTATTATTAAATAATCATTAACAGTAAAAATAAGTTAAAGAAGAAATTTTATCCATTATTTTTCCAGATAAATAAATAATTTTTAAATTGCTATTATCAAATAATCATTAACAGTAAAAATAAGTTAAAGAAGAAATTTCTCTTTTCGTTCAAGGGATTTTTAAATTATTAAATATTTTAAAGTATTTTATCCATGAAAGTTGAGAAAAATCAGAAATTTTTTCACTTATTAAAAATGAGGGCAAAACATATTAAATTAAGATTGGAATTTTTAATAATAAAAGTCATAACATATTGAAGACCGAAGTGACAGGGAATTTTTTTTCGAAAATTGAAAAAATTTAATGGAAAATAGTCCAGACAAGTGGTTTAATTAAAAATTAATCTGTAGATTGAATTATAATTTTTAATATAATATTGTTAATAGTAGAGACGTTATAAATAAGTGAATATTTTTCAAAATATTAAATAAAATATTTAACGTTCCTCAATATAAAATAATAATTATATTTAAATTTATGCTTAATGATTAAAAATTAACATTGTACAGAAAAAATTCATCAGAAATTCAATATTTAACTTTTTTCTAACTCAGAAGCTTTTACAAAAATTAATGTTTACATTTGTCAGACTTTAAAGCTTTTTTCTACGTAAAATTCACTTCGTAAGACCCAAATTTTGTATTTGGAATTAAAAATTACTTTTCCAATTAAGAATCATTTTCGTTTAACTACGACTTTTTTCTACTTGAAAATTGCACTTTATTTCACTGAATAGCTGGTTTTCTTCATAAAATTTAATATTTCTACTTAAAAGTGTTTTTTTAGTGTTGCAAAATACTTTTAAAATTAAAAATTTTAATTTTCTGACTTACAAGCTTCTATCAGACAGAAAATTTGCATTTGTCTGACGTTAAACTCATTTTTCCACTTAAAATTTCATTTCTACTTAAAATTTTAATTTGGCTCACTAAAAAGCTTTTTGTACTGAAAATATAATAAGTGTGCATAAAAGGGTTTTTGAAAATGGAAATTATTTAAAAGAAATTTTAATTTCTCTTCGTTAACTAAGAATTATTTATAAAAATTTTAATTTCTCTTCGTTAACTAAGAATTATTTATAAAAGTTTAAATTTCTCTTCGTTAACTAAGAATTATTTATAAAAATTTAAATTTCTCTTCGTTGACTAAGAATTATTTATAAACCTTATAATTTACTTTTGTCTGTCTAAAAAGCCTTTTTTCTACTTAAAATAAAATTTTTCTTTTTAAAAATGTTCTTGTGGTGTTAGTCAATAATTTTCAAACGAAAAATTAAAAAATATTATTATTATTATTATTATTATTTTGCTACAAAATGTTTTTTTATCTAAAATTTTGCATTTGTCTGAATAAAAAAAGTATCTTTTACTTAAAATTTGAGAAACTTTGCACATAAGGGATTTTTAAAAATGATAATTTTTTTTAAAAAGTTACATTTACGTTTTATAAATAAAAGCTATTAAGCACTTTTTTTTATTTATTTATTTTTTTATTAAGCTATTATTCTACTTAAAATTTACATTTTCCAACCAAAAATAAATTATTTTTGAAGCAACTGTTTTTAAAAATAAAAATTAACTTCCATCGGTTGCTAAATATTTTTTACAGAAAATTTCCCATTCGTCTGACTAAAAAGCTTCTTTCTACTTAAAATGTAATTACTCTACACGAAAGGGTTTTTTAATAATGCAAATTATTATTTAAAAATTAAAACTTCACTTCGTTAACTAAGAAATATTTTACAAATGGAAATTAATGTTTGTCTGACTTAAAAGTTTCTTTTCTACTTAAAAATTAAATTTTTCTATCCGGAAATAAATTATTTTTGATAGAAAATGTTTTTCAAAATAAAAATTTACTTTATCTGGTTACAAACTCTTTTTTCTTTTAACAAAAAATATTCGTATTTGTAAAAAGTATTTGTCTGACTAAAAAACTTCTTTCTACTTAAAATTTAATAAATTTTACTCGAAAGGGTTTTTTAATATTGCAAATTATTTTTGAAAAATTGAATTTTCTCTTTGTTAACTAAGAAATATTTTACAACTGAAAGATTAATATTGGTCAAGATTTAAAGGTTATTTTTTACTTAAAATTAAAATTATACCATTCCAAAAAGTTATTTTTTACTTAAAATTAAAATTATACCCTTCCAAAAAGTTATTTTTTACTTAAAATTAAAATTATACCCTTCCAAAAAGTTATTTTTTACTTAAAATTAAAATTATACCCTTCCAAAAAGTTATTTTTTACTTAAAATTAAAATTATACCCTTCCAAAAAGTTATTTTTTACTTAAAATTAAAATTATACCCTTCCAAAAATGAATTATTGTTTAAATAAAATGATTTTAAAATTTAAAATTCAATAATTTTTTTGAAAAAGGTTCTTTATTAATAGAAATTATCATTTAAAAACTGAAACTTATCTTTGTTAACTAAGAAATATTTACAAAATTAAAAATTTACCTTTGTCTGACTTAAAAGCCTCTCTTCTACTTGAAATTTACTTTTTCTTCCTAAAAATGTTCGTGTCCTGTTGGACAATATTTTTTAAATAAAAAATTTACTTTTTCCGACTTAGAAGCTTTTATCAAAGTAAAATTTATCTTCGTCTGACCCAAAAGTTTCGTTCTACTTAAAAATTTACTTTTTATAACCAAAAAGAAGAAAAATTAACATTTTCTAACTCTTATGAAGATAAATACACTGTTAACTTAAAAGTATCAAATTGCAACGAATTTATACCAAAAATTTGGATCAAATGAAAAATTGATCCAGATTTTCGACATCAATTTGATCCACATTAGTATCAATTTGATACTTTTAAGAAAATCGTGTATTTTGAGCTGGTAATAATTTATTTTTCCTTTAATTTTACTTTTACAGAAGACTGTTAACTTAAAAGTTTCAAATTGCAACAAATTGATACCAAAAATAAAGATCAATCAAAAAATTGATTTAAATGTTTGACATCAATTTGATCTACTTTAGTATCAATTTGATACTTTCACGAAAACTATGAATGTAAAAATTTAAAAAAGATTACAATTATCAAAATTAGTTTAAAATTTTTAAATTAATAAAAATTACACGGTAAATCGTTAGGTATTAAAATAACACCAAAATGGATTAAAATAACACTAAATTGGATTATTTTAATCGTTTTTTGTGTTATTTTCCAACCTAACGATTTACCGTGTAATAAAAATGAATAAAAATGAATAAAAATGAATAAAAATGAATAAAAATTAACAAAAATTAATAAAAATTAATAAAAATTAATAAAAATGGATAAAAATTAACAAAAATGAATAAAAATTAATAAAAATTAATAAAAATTAATAAAAATTAATAAACATTGATAAACATTGAATGAAAAATAAAATCAATATTACAATTTCGAGTTAAATATTCTTTTCAAAAATTCGCGATGATTTGAATATAGAGTGTGCGCGCATTGTTTATGAAAAGTGGATGAGAGAGAGAGCATAACAACACAAGAGAATGAAAAAGGGAAATTCAAATAGAGAATAATGTTTATATAGAGAACATTTGGAGAGTTGATAACCGCATGTTCGAAGTGTATAAAGCTGGTGTCTACAGGATTATTTCGAGGTTATCGTTTGCATCGACTAATATCTATCTAGTGTATCTAGCAATTCAGTGTGTTCCGTTGATCGTACGAAGCTTACATGAAGTGGCCCCGCCCCAGCAATTGCTGCCGGGTTCGTCGTCCAGCTAACAGAGAGAGACACAAACACTCAACGCTATAACCTTCTACTATTGGATGACTACTGAAATCTGCATCTACAATTTTTTTTTTTTTTTTTTTTTTATATATTCTAATCTAAGCGGAACAACATTTTTAAGAATTGCTTCTGGCATCTCTATTATAACCAAAATGCCTTTCAACTTTATTTTTCTGACCTGAAAATCTGTTTTCTACTTAACATTTATTGTTTGTATACTGGAACAAATTTTTTTTCTCGAATTCGAATTTTTCTGTCAATTTGAATATTGTATTATCACAAAGTACTTTGTGATAATATTAACTTTATAGAACATTAATTTTATATTTATAAAATTAATATTTAATATTAATAATTATTAATATAATAATAATAATAAAAATAATAAAAATAATAATAATAATAATAATAATAATAATAATAATAATAATAATAATAATAATAATAATAATAATGATAATATTAATATTATTAATAATAATAATAATATATTATTATTAGTTCATTTTCAAATTAAAAAGAATTTTTATAGAAAAAAAGGAGTTAATATTTATTAACGTTATTTTATTAAATTATTTATTTATTACTTTCTGTTACTTTAATATTTTCTATTTTTATATATTATTTATTAACAATAGTTAATAATAATAATAATAATAATAATAATAATTTTTATATTTTCTATTTTTAGTTATTATTTATTAACTATTATTTTTAATACTAACTTTATATGGCAGTTTATCCAATTTTTTCACCTATTAAACAATTTTTACTACAATTTTAGCTACGTTTTTTGTCTCTTGAAAAAATTGTCGACGTGTCAAAGTAATAGAAATGCTTAATTTACAAATTTAAAAACAATCCAAAACTAACCTTTGTCTAGCCAAAAAACTCCTTTTTAACTTGAAACTTGATTTTTCATTCTACAACTGTACTTTTTCTGGGAAAATTATTCTTAATTTGCAAATTAACTAGCGCAATGTAAAAAATTTTTTTTTCATCTTTAATTCCTAAATATCTTAAATAGAAATGCTTAATTTCTTAAATTAGAAATAATCGAATAAAAACTAACGATTGTCTGACCTAAATGCTCCTTTTCTACTTAAAACCTAATTTTTCATTCTATAACTGTAATTTTCCCAGGAAAATTATTCTTAATTTGAAAATTCATTAGCACAAAGTAAAAAATATTTTCTTTATCTTAAATTCTTAATTTCAAAAATTCACTAGCGAAAAGTAAAAAATATTTTCTTTATCTTAAATTCTTAATTTCAAAAATTCACTAGCGCAAAGTAAAAAATATTTTCTTTATCTTAAATTCTTAATTTCAAAAATTCACTAGCGCAAAGTAAAAAATATTTTCTTTATCTTAAATTCTTAATTTCAAAAATTCACTAGCGCGAAGTAAAAAAATATTTTTTTTTAATCTTAAATTCGTTTTTGTCTGACCTAAAAGTATATTTTCTACTTAAGACTCACTGTTGACAGTCGAAAATGTATTTTTGAAAGTAAAAATAGTATTCAGCTGGAAAATTAACTTTTGACTAGCTACTAAATGTTTTTTTTTACTTTTTTGACTTAAAATTTGCAATGGTCTGACCTTAAAACCTTTTTTCTACTTAAAACTATTTTTCTCCACATGAAAAAAATAAGTAAAATTTGTTATTAAATAACTTTTTTCTACCTGAAATTAACTGTTTTTATACTTAAAAATGTGTTTTCAAGAATTAAAATTCTTTTTTTATGTAAAAAATAACTTTGCCAGTCGACTTAATATTTTTCAATTCAAAATTTACTTTTGTCTGACCGAAAAGCTTTGTTCTACTTAAAACCCCACAATTTTTACCAGACAATATATTTTAAAAGGTACAAAATTGTGAATGAACTCTATCTGACAGAGAAAGTTCTTAAATGGTAAAAATTTACATCGGACAAATAATTTTGATTGATAGAAAGTTATATTTTTGTCTGACCGAAAAAATTTGTTCTACTTAAATTCCCACAATTTTTGCCAGACATTATATTTTTAAAGGTACAAAATTGTCAATGAACTCTATCTGACAGAAAATTTGGAATCATAAATTTTATATTTGTCTGACTTTAAAACTCTTTTTCTATTTCAAATTTTTATTTTTTTGGATAAAAATATACGTCTGGGGTTTTGTTAAACATTTTTTCAAATTTGAAATAATCTGTCATTGAGTGACAAAGCTTTTATCGAATTAAAAAAATACATTTGTCTGACTTGCAAGCTTTTTCTTACTTAAAATACTTTTTAAGGAAAAACTTTTAATTTAGTGGTAAAAATTATGTAATAAAATTTTCTAAATTAAGCTTTTTATGATTGGAAAGCTTTTATCAAATTAAAATTTTCATTTATCTGATTTGGAATATATTTTCATCTGAATATTTACTTTTCCCGATAAAATTTTTTTTTAAATCTTGTTATAAAAAGTATTCTTCTAATTGAAAATTAACTTTGGCTAAGTGTGACATTTTTCTATTTAAAACTTGTATTTTACTGAACTTTTGTTTCTTAGCTTTCTTTCTACTTAAAATTTGATATTTCTACTTAAATGAATTTTTTCTGTTGTTGTGGTAGTGTTTCTACTTCAACTTTTTGTCTTACGATAAAAATAATTTTTCTAATTAACTAATTAAAATTTTTCGAATTGTTAAAAATATTTCTGATAAAAAGAAACTTTTTAGCATAAATATTTTTTACAATTAAAAAGTTAATGGTTATTTTTCTAATCAAAATTTATTTTTTTTTGTTCGAAAAGGGTGTTTTTAACATAAAAGGTATTTTTAAATTAAAACTTAACTCTTTTTAACTGTAAAGTATTTTGTTGACTAAAATTTATATTGGTTATACCAAAAATAATTTTTTTAACTAAAACAAATTGTTCTTTTAGAAATTTTATTTATTAAATCAAATTGGTTTTTTAAAAATTAAAAATTAACTTCACTAACAGAAAAAATTTTAGAAAATGAAAATTTACTTCTTTCTGACTTAAAAACATCTTTTCTACTTTAAATTTTATTATTCAACTTCAAAATGTTCTTCTTGTGTTCTAAAAAATGTATTTTTAAAGATGAAAATTGTTTTTCCTTTAAATCATTAAGTACATAATTTCACTTTTAGAAGTAGTAGAAAATATTTTAAGTCAGACATAATGAAATTTAGGTAGAAATTTGAAAACATTTTTATATTTATAAGTAGAAAAACATATTTTAAGTCAGGCATTCTGAAAGTTTTTATTTTTTAACCATTTTTCTATTCAAAAGTAGATGAAAATATTCTAGACAGGCATTCTTATATTTTTTAATTTTCAACCATTTTTTTATTTATAAGTAGATGAAAATATTTTAGTCAGACATTCTTATAATTTTTTATTTCAAACCATTTTTTTATTTCTAAGTAGATGAAAATATTTTTAGTCAGACATTATTAAGTTTGAATCAAAATTTGTAAATATTTAGTATTTGATAGTAGAAAAAAATATTTTACTGCAAAAATAGTAAAGTTTTTTGAAAAAATTAATTCACTCTGATGTTTATAGAAATTTTACAGTAGAAAAAGGCTTTTAATTCAGAGAAAATGAAACTTTTAAGTAAAAAAAAATGTTTAAATCCTATGAATCATATTTTTTAATATAAACAGGTTTCAATTTTAAAAAACTCAATTTTACATCTAAAAGATAATTTCAAGAGAGGGAGAGAGAGAGAGAAATAGAGAGAAATAGAGACGCAAATAGCAAGCATAATATAAAGTTTCCACCAGAAAATTGAATTCCCAGTGAAAAAAATAATTATAAACAAAATCACCGGAATTTATTTATTTTTTTTTAAACTAAAAAGTGCATTCCACGCACGTAAACCAAAACAAAAAAAGGGTGGAAAATATTTTTTTATATTATTTAAAAGGAGAAATATTTCGAGCAATTTACACACGAGCATTTAATTTAGGAAATAAATTTATTTGCTTTACGTGTATTATTCACTTGAATTAAATAAATATATACAATGTGTATATTTATCACACAATGAATCCATTTACTCGACTGAAATAAATGTCTCCTCGAGTGTATTTATGGTAACGTGAGACAGTAAATTGCTGAGAATTGTTATAAAATTGGTAAAACACGAAAGATTCTTCCTCACTGTCTCTCTCTTTCTCTCTTTTTCCCTCTTATATATAGATATAGATACATGTGTATTCAAAATTAATGAAAAGTTGGCTTAGAACAGTGTCCAATTTCCACAGTTCTCTTTTTACAATGAAATGAGTTGTAAAATTACAAACATTTTCATCCAAATTGCTATACTTGGGCTTTTGTCGGGGAAAAATCTCATTTAGTCAGTCCATTGTGCAGGTAAAGATTCTCTGTCGAGATTCTTACATTGAAGATGAAAACCCTCTTTCTCTCACTCACTCACTCTCCAAGTATGTATATACATTGAAATTCGTGAATCAGTGCTATCGAGGGTAGCGTCCTAGTTTCTTGCTAATTGGGAGCACTTTTCTCGTTTATTGAATTTTCCCTCACGTCACACTTGAATGTGTGGATTTTCCTCAGTTTGAATATCTTGTGTGTATATGTATATATATACACTCTCTTCATATTCTGTGTGTGTTCTATATTTATAAATGTGTGTGTGTGCCCTCCTTATCATCGCCATAATATTATGCGCTCAACTATTCCAGATTATCTGCTAGTTAACGATTCTACCTCCATTTAGAAATATTATCAAGATTTCTATAAGGATCATGTAGGTTGAAAATTCAAACTTTGACATTTTAGCTCTTCAAACTTTAAATAATTGCTTTATATAAATATATGTTTGGGAAGAATTTTTTTCAGTGGAAAAATTACTATTTAAGGTCATGTTATTCAGTGTAAAGTTTTTCCATAGAAAAGTATATGAGGCACGTGACCATTGAATAACATAACCTTAAGGTAGAATGCATTTTTTACATCCATCGAATTGAATTTTTTAGGGAAAGTTAATTTTATGTGAAGCAAAATTGATTTTAGAGTTAACGAAATTGATTTTAGAGTAAACAAAAATTTCTTAAAATCAGACAGGAAAAAATAAATTTTTTTCAGTGGAAAAATTACTATTTAAAGTAAAATGAATTTTTTATATCGATCGAATTGGATTTTTTTAGGGGAAAATTAATTTTATGTGAAGCAAAATTGATTTTAGAGTAAACAAAAATTTTATAATCAGAAAGAAAAAAATAAATTTTTTTCTGTGGAAAAATTACTATTTAAGGTAGAATGCATTTTTTATATCCATCGAATTGAATTTTTGAGGAAAAATTAATTTTATGTGAAGCAAAATTGATTTTAGAGTAAACAAAATTGATTTTAGAGTAAACAAAAATTTTTATAATCAGACAGGAAAAAATAAATTTTTTTCAGTGGAAAAATTACTATTTAAGGTAGAATGCATTTTTTACATCGATCGAATTGAATTTTTGAGGGAAAATTAATTTTATGTAAAGCAAAATTGATTTTAGAGTAAACAAAAATTTTTATAATCAGACAGGAAAAAGTTAATTTTTTTCAGTGGAAAAATTACTATTTAAAGTAAAATGAATTTTTTATATCGATCGAATTGGATTTTTTTTTAGGGGAAAATTAATTTTATGTGAAGCAAAATTGATTTTAGAGTAAACAAAATTCATTTTAGAGTAAACAAAAATTTTATAATCAGACAGGAAAAAATTACCCTGAAGAAATGTTCAACAGACTTCGAAATTAAACGTTTTTCAGTAGTAGAAGACATTTAAGTCAGACAAACTGATTTTTTTTGCTGTAGAAAAGTAAATAAAGAAACAACCTTTTGAAGTAGAACAAATTTTTTTCACGACAGACAAAAAATAATTAAAGATACAAACAAAAAAAATAACATCAAAATTTTCTTTAAAAAATAACACTTTAGAGTCAAGTTTAATTTTTCAGTAGTAAAATATTTTCAAGTCAGACGAACAAAATTTTATTTACAACTGTCAACTGTCAACTGTCTGTTTTATTTACAACTAAGTTGAGTGGAAGAAATTTTTTATTGTCAGACAGAAACAATCAATAATGCTAACAATTAGTTTTTTAAAAAAATACCTTCAAGTCACTTTTAATTTCTTAGTAGTAAAAGATTTTTAAGTCAGACGAAAAAAAATTTATACAAAACTGGCAGTGAAAAAAAGCAACGAATTTGAGTCGAAGAATTTTTTACAGTCAGACACAAATAATGAATGATGATAAAAATTGTAGTTTCAAAAAAATACCTTTGAGTCAATTTTAATTTCTCAGTAGTAAAAGATTTTTAAGTCAGACAAAAAAAATGTTATATAGAACTGTCAACGAACAAAACAACTAATTTGAGTAAAAGAAATTTTTATATTTTTTTTAGATGAAAAGCCGTAGATTTTATTCGAAAAAAATACTCCAAGTGAGACAATATTAAAATAAAAATATTAATATAACATTTTTTTATGACATAAAAATTTTTTGAATAAAAACAATAAATTTAAAGTAGAAAAATGAATTTTTTAGTCAGACAAACGTAATTTTTTTATGTAAAAAAATATTTTTGAAGTAAAAAAATATTTTTGAAGTAAAAAAATATTTTTGCAGTAAAAAAATATTTTTGCAGTAAAAAAATATTTTTGCAGTAAAAAAATATTTTTGAAGTAAAAAAATATTTTTGAATAGAAAAAACAATTTTTTAATAGAAAAAAAAATGTTTTAGTGAGGCAAATATATGTTTCAAAAAATAAATATTGTTTCCAGTTTGGAATAACTAATTTTAAGTATAGAAAAAATATTTACTTTTTGTCAAAGGTGTAAAAATTATAAGTAGTCAAAGACTTTTGAACCAAATGAACTGTAACATTTGATAAAACTTGGTAAAAGCAAAAAATTTACATACTTTTAATTAGTAAAAAAATTTGCAGGCAGGAAAAATTAGGAAAAAAAACCTAATAAAGTAGAAAACAAGTTTTAAGTAGAAAAATTCGTTTCGGTCAGACGAAGTAAATAGTAAAAGTTCACTACAAATTTAATAAATTTAAAATTTTTACAAATTTAATAAATTTGAAAATTATAAGAATTTAATAAATTTAAAATTTTTACAAATTTAATAAATTTAAAAATTATACGAACTTAATAAATTTAAAAATTTTACAAATTTAATAAATTTAAAAGTTATACAAATTTAATGAATTTAAAATTTTTACAAATTTAATAAATTTAAAAATTATACGAATTTAATAGATTTAAAATTTTTACAAATTTAATAAATTTAAAAATTATACAAATTTAATAAATTTTAAAAATTTTTTCAAATTTAATAAATTTAAAAATTATACAAATTTAATGAATTTAAAATTTTTTACAAATTTAATAAATTTAAAAATTATACAAATTTAATAAATTTCAAAAATTATACACATGTAATAAATTAAAAATTTTTACAAATTTAATAAAATTTTAAGTACTAGAGAACTTTAAAGTCAGACAAAATAAAGTACATCGCTAAAAAAGCTCGAACGTAAACAAACACAGTATTTTTCATCAGTGAAAAATATTTAAATTCAAACATAGGAAAATTGTAATAAAATTTTCTTAATTGTTAAAAAAATGAAATTTTCCATTAGTGAAAGTTTTTTAAACCAGATTTTTAAATCAGTCAAAGAAAAATTTTTTCTGTCAAGAAAGACGGAAAAGAAAAATATTTTCGAGTAGAAAAATCATTTCTAGTCAGAAGATCGAAATGGTAGTAAAAATAAGAACTAAAAACTAAAAAATAACTAAAAACTTTAGAATTTAGCAAAAAAAATGTTAAGTGAGAGAAATGTTTTAAGTCAGGCATACATAAAATACTTAAATGAAAATAGTTCAAGGTCAACGAATAATTTAAGTAGATAAAAATATTTTAAGTCAGACATAGTCTCCAGTAGTTAAAAAATAGAAAATATTTTTTTAAAAAAGACAAACCAAATTTTTAACCAGTAAAATACTATGTTCAGTCAAACAAACTTTTCGAACTATTAAGTTTTTCAATATTAAAAAAAAATCTTGTAGCATAGTAACAATATTATCTTGCAAAAAAAATTTCCATTTATTCTTCTCTATTTCGAATATTCCCTATTATTTCATTTTAAAAAATAAAAAAAATAGAATTTAAATATAAACAAAAAGTAAATAATGGAATTTTAGTAAACAAAAAAAAAAAAAAATTTTGTGTATTAATGATACCGACTCGTAAATAAAATTTAAATATAAAAAAAATAAAATTTAAATATAAGAAAAAATAAAATTTAAATATAAAAAAAATAAAATTTAAATATAAGAAAAAATAAAATTTAAATATAAAAAAAATAAAATTTAAATATAAGAAAAAATAAAATTTAAATTAAATATAAAAAAACATAAAATTGAAATATAAAAAAGAATAAAATTTAAATACAAAGAATTAATTGCAAAATCTTTTACAAAAATCATATTTCTTTAATTACAATATATTTGTATTTCGTAGTGAATTTTTTTTTGACTTCAACTTTGAAAAAGGACTTCTATTCTGTAATAAAAGTTCCATTCCGATCATCCCATTGCGAGATATCCTCCGCCTAAAGTGTCTGCTAAAGTACTAACCTGCTCTGGTATTTCAAGAGGCGATATCTCGCCATAATTGGACGTTGAGAACGACACTCTCGTTTAGATCGGTTGTGGGTTTTCATCGCAATTTTTTCTTCTCACTAACAAAAAAAAAAAAGCAAATTCTCTTTCATAATTTTATCATTTTTTTCACCACCACACCCCCTCTTGAGAATATTTCTAAAAAAAACGTGTCTTCATTTTCTTCATCTATTAAGGGTAGATTAGTTATTCTTTTACATCTATGCTCAGTGTATAAATATACACTCCAATTTTCTAAGAGGAAATTTTTTTTTTTTTTATAGATAAAAAAACAAGTCTCATTATAGCCGAGTTTTGAAACTACATATACCCATCTTCCTTTTAAATTATTCCACGCTTATGTAATAATTAAATTCCCCTTTTCATCAAAAATTACTGTTTACTTCCTTTTGTTCTTGTATAGTGTAAGCTTTGCTGCTTTTCCACGAGGCAAAAGTCTTTTTAATGTTTTACAAACTCTCAACTCGAAATTAGTCCTGACCTATTCAAATATTTTACAAGGTACAAAATTATCAAATTCCCAACCTTGGATAGAAATACATTTTTTATTCTTGTTCAATCCTATCTCGCGAAATGAGAATTTTACAAATTTAATACCTTAGAATGTTTCAATTTCTCTCTTTCACTTGGGTTGAAATTTTAAAATATTATTGATCAAGCAAGAAGCTCTCACTTTTATTATTATTATTATTATTATTATTATTATTATTATTATTATTAATATTAGTATTTTTATTATTATTATTGTTATTATTTTTTTAAATTATTTTTTATTTTTATTATTACTTTTACTATTTTTATTTGAAAAATACTTTACAGACCCGATAGAATATTTAATTTATTATTATTAATATTATTATTATTATTATTATTATTATTATTATTTTTTGTTATTATTATTATCGTTAGTATTAGTATTAGTATTTTTATTATTAATATTATTTTTTTAAATTTATTCTTATTTTTATTTTTATTATTACTTTTACTATTTTTATTCAAAAAATATTTTACAGACCCGATAGAATATTTAATTTATTATTATTAATATTATTATTATTATTATTATTATTTTTGTTATTATTATTATTATTATCGTTAGTATTAGTATTAGTATTTTTATTATTAATATTATTTTTTTAAATTTATTCTTATTTTTATTTTTATTATTACTTTTACTATTTTTATTCAAAAAATATTTTACAGACCCGATGGAACATTTCATTTATCATTATTAGTATTATTAGTATTTTTAGTATTTTTAGTATTTTTAGTATTTTTACTATTATTATTATTATTATTATTATTATTAATATTAGTATTTTTATTATTATTATTTTTTTAAATTTATTTTTATCATTCCTTTTCTTATTTTTATTTAAAAAATATTTTTCACGCCCGATAGAATGTTTCCAAGTAAAAAAATTAATTTTGCAGTAGAAAAGTACCTTTCAGGTGAGACTGAAGCAAATTTTTATTTTTTAAAAGTTTCTTAATAAGCAAATTTTAATTTTCAAAGTTGATAAATATTTTACAGCATCAGAGGAATATTTTTTTTTTAATACGAATATCAAATTTTAAGCAGAAAAACAGATTTTTAGTCGCAGTTGAAATACAATATTCAAATAGAAAAATTTCCTACCCTGTCGAAAATAATTTTTAAATTAAAAAAATAATTTTTATCAACGAATGTGAAAATTTTCTCATAAAAAGTAAATAATCTCTAGAAAAAAAGCTTGCCAGCCTGACAAATGGATATTTTCATTCCATTAAAGCTTTTTTAGTCAATAAAAGCTTATTTTTTATTTTGGAAAATATTTATCACCACCATGAAGAATAATTTTTTTTACCAGAAATAAAAAATTTAACATTGAAAAAAAAGCTTTCAAGTCAGACAAAATACAGATTTAAAGGAAGAGAAAAATTTCACAGTCAGTCAGAGTTAATTTTTCCTTGGGAAAATAATTTTCCATTCATCAGAGAAAAAAATATTTGCCTTTAAAAGTAAATTTTTAATTGAACAAAGTTTTTAAGTGAGACGAATTCAAATTTTCAGTTAATAAAAGTTTTTTTAGTCGGTAACTGTCAATTTTGAAATTTCGATAAATGTTTTACATGAGACAAAGATTTTTAAGTTTAAAAATTAAATTTTGGGTAGAAATATGTAATTTTTGAAGTCCGACAGATGTTAATTTTTTTTTAATATAAAAATCCTTCAGACGAAAATAATTTTCAATTTGAAATCTATTTTGTATCTTGTTCAAAATATTGACAAGTTAAAAAATTTGACTTTTAAGTAGAACAAGGCCTTCAAAAATAATTTTCATTTTTAACAATTTATTTCTAACTAAACGAAAATTGTAAAAAAGAAAAATATACTTCTCTATCTACAGGAGTAATTTTCTAGCAAAAATTAATATTTAAAACAGTAAAACTACTGACAAAAAAGTATAAAATAATTTTCTACCGAAAATTAATATTAAAATTACTAAGAAAAAAATATAAAGTAATTTTTTATTTAAAACAGTAAAACTACAGACAAAAAAGTATAAAATAATTTTCTACCGAAAATTAATATTAAAATTACTAAGAAAAATAATATAAATTAATTTTTTACCGAAAATTAATACTAAAATACGCCAGCTTAAAAATATAAAATTATTTTCTATCGAAAAATAATATTAAAATTACTAAGAAAAATAATATAAAGTAATTTTTTACCGAAAATTAATACTAAAATTACCAGATTAAAAATATAAAGTTATTTTCTATCGAAAAATAATATTTAAAACCACCAACAAAAAATATAAAGTATTTTTTTATCGAAAAATAATGTTAAAAACTACCAACAAAAAAATAAAAAACAATTTTCTACCGAAAAATAATATTAAACACTACCAACTACAAAAATATCGAACAATCAAAAAGAAATCCAACGAGAGAAAAATATATATATTCTTCTCCTTCGTCTCCTTAAAAAAATGTATACCAAAAAAAACAGAATAAATAACAAAAAAAAATAAAGACACGACATAAAATATCGCCAAATTCGTCCAAGAAAATACGTTGTCTTCGAAATCGTTTATATTTCACAAAATCTCACGTGCTAGGATCGTGGATCGCTGATACAGTACTATTATATACATAAAATGCAGCTCAGCGATTTGCAGAATCACACGATTCATGAATTTCGACCAGTTGCAAATTCGTTTTACCTAGAAATACCATTTTCAAATATAGTGGGGATCATATATATACTGTGTTCATTTTTTCTAAAAAAATTTTCCCATGTAAATAAAGTCCAACACTTCCACCGAGAGAAGCTCGCATATAAATGATAACGTGCAAAATCGAGAACACATTCGAACCAAAAAAATAAATAAACAAATAAAAGAAGGTGGAAAATAAATTTTAAGGAGAAAAAATATTTGAAAAAAATATTTGAAAAAAATATTTGAAAAAAATATTTGAAAAAAATATTATAAGTTATAAATTATAAATGTGAGTAAAAGTTCATAAAATAATAATAAAATAATAAAAATAATAATATCCGGACAAAATTGCCTGTAAACCCATTTTTAAGAAAATGAAATGAATTTTTTACACAAAATTTATGAAAACTAAAATTTTTTTCAGTACAAGTTTTTATTTTTAATTTGTACAATTTCTACTAATATTTTATTACAATTGTTCAACAGAATTTCAAGTATTTTTTTTTTAAAGAATTATGGAATTTTTGTAAACTATATTTTTTAATCACATACCTATTAATTGTTATTATAGAAATAAAATATTGTTAGAAAAAAGAATTTTTTGAAATTTTCCGCTATTTAATTTTAATTTTTTTAGAAAGAAATTTTTAGTAAATAATCTTTACTAGAAGAAAGAAAATTAGAAAATCACCTTCATTAGAAAACAGTGTTTAGAAATTTATTTTTATTAGAAACAAGTTTTTTAGAAATTCACCTTCATTAGAAAAAAGTTTTTTAGAAATTCACCTTTATTAGAAAAATGTTTTTTTAGAAATTCACTATTATTAGAAAAAATATTTTTAAAAAAAATTAGAAAAGACTTCTAGTAATTTTTTAGTAAAGTTATAAATTTAAAGCAATTTCTTCTAATTTTTTAGTAAAATTCATAATTTATAGCAATTTATACTAATTTTTTCGTGAAATTTAAAATTTGAAAGCAAATTCTACTAATTTTTTAATAAAATTTAATTTAAAGCAATTTCTTCTAATTTTTTAGTAAAATTTATAACTTAAAGCAATTTCTACTGAAAATAGAAAATACTGAATATTTTTTCTAATTTATATCCAAATGTCACTTAATTAAAAGTCACTAATTCAAAATACTAAACATTTTTTCTAATTCACATTTAGATCTTAATTTAAAATAGAAAAAATGTTTAGTATTATGAACTAGGGACTTTTTGCTTTTTAATTTGTAAACATCATTAATAAATAGTAATTTTTACTAATTTATTCGCAAAATTCCATTTAAAGGAATTTTTTCTAATTTTTTAGAAAAATTTATAATTTAAAGCAATTTCTACTAACTGTTTGGTAAAATTCAATTCACAGCAATTTCTACTAATTTTTTAGGAGAAGAAAGAAAATGAGTAAATCACCTTCATTAGAAAACAGTTTTTAGAAATTTATTTTTATTAGAAAACAGTTTTTAGAAATTTATTTTTATTAGAAAAAAGTTTTTTTAGAAATTCACCTTTATTAGAAAAAATATTTTTTAAAAATAAAAAGTTAGAAAATACTTCTACTAATTTTTTAGAAAAATTTATAATTTGCAGCAATTTCTACTAATTTTTTAGAAAAATTAAATTTAAAGTAATTTTTACTAAATTTTTAATAAAATTTATAATATAAAGCAAATTCTACTAATTGTTTAGTAACATTTATAATGTGATGTATTTATAAAGCAAATTCTACTAATTGTTTAGTAAAATTTATAATTGACAGCAATTTCTACCAATTTTTTACTAAAATTTATAATTTAAAGCAATTTTTACTAATTGTTTAGTAAAATTTAATTTAAAGCAATTTCTACTAATTTATAGGAAAATTTTGTAATTTAATGTCAATTTCCACTAATTTAGTAGATAAAAAATTTTGTAAATTTAAAATTATCAAATTCTAGAGCAAATTTTTTAGAAAATTTTTAGAAAATAACCTTCATTAGAAGAAAGAAAATTTAAAAATCACCTTCATTAGAAAACAGTTTTTTTTTTAAATTCACCTTTATTAGAAAAAGTTTTTTAGAAATTCACCTTTATTAGAAAAAAGTTTTTTAGAAATTCACCTTTATTAGAAAAACTATTTTTAGAAAATAAAAAATTAGAAAATAGATTTTAGAAAAACTGTATACCCGAATCATTATTTTACAAGTTATTTAAATTTTTGTAAAACATTAATAATGTCAATTGTTATAAAATTTTAAATAAAATATTGTCCAAATGACTTGTAAAAGGTCCTATTCTTTTTAAAATTTTATTATCTTACAAAACTTGAAGTCTTGTACTGAAAAAAATTTTAGTTTTCATAAATTTTGTGTTAAAAAATTCTTTTTATTTTCTTAAAAATGGATGGACTAAGAATTTTGTCATGGAAAACAATTTATTTTATTCAAACATATTTTGTTTAAATCAAACTTAAAATATTTTTGCTATACAGTCAAACATATTTGAGTTTAATTGAAACCTATTTTTTGATTCACTTTAAGAAATATTATATTTAATTCAAAACATAAGTTGTGGTTTATTTTAAATTATTTATAATCGACTAAAGGGCCATTAAAAGTTTATTATTAGTTTAGTAGTTTCATTTATTAGTTTTTTTTTATTATTTATTACTTTATAATTTTTTTTTATTTATCACTTTTTTTTTATTTATCACTTTTTTTTTATTTATCACTTTATTAGTTTATTTATTTATTACTAAAAATATAAAATTTTTAAACATATTTTTTGTTTAAATCAAAACAGAAAATATGTTTGAATTAAACATAATTATTTAAACAAAAAATATTTTTGAATCAAAGCAGTAGATGTTTTCTACACTGAAAGAACATGTATATTAAATTTTGTAAAAGTATTTTATAATTTGGGGAAAAAGTGCAACAAACCGAAATTTTGATATAAAAATATTAAACTTTAAAAAAGATTATATCGAATTTAGTATAATAATATCAAATATGAAGAATTTAAATTAAATTTTAAATATTTTAATATAACATTACTAAATTCTACATATATTTTTTTAAAGTTTAGTATTTTTTATATAAAAATTTCGGTTTGTTGCACTTTTTCCCCAAATCGTAACTTACAAAATTATTGTAAATTGTATACTTTTACAAAATTTAATATACATTTTCTTTCAGTGTATATATTGGGATTGAGCTTACAAACTAATTTCAGTTAAACAAAATTACTTTAAATTATTTTTTCTATTTGATTAAAGAATAATGTTTTCTTAATGTAGTTGAAAAAAATATTTAAAACAAAAATAGTTGAAAAGAAATATTTTTAAAAGAAATATTTAAAAAAGAAATATTCAATAAAGAAATATTTAAAAAAGAAATATTTAAAAAAGAAATATTTAAAAAAGAAATGTTTAAAAAAGAATATTTAAAAAGAAAGAAAGAGTTTTAAAAAAGAAAAAAAAAGATTTAAAAAATGCAGAAAAGATTACAAGTTGATTTTATGTATTCTGATTTAAAAAAAACCATGTATGAAAATCTGTGATTATTCAGTGATTTGGAAAATTTTACGCAGTCAACGCCCTTTTTCAACTCTTCGCTCTTTTTGACCCCCGTGTTCTCCCCCCCTGTGGCCCCTTTATTTTGCGACCTTGTAGTAAGAGAAGAGAGTGAGTGAGAGAGTGAGAGAGTGAGTGAGAGACCCTTTTGCATCCCTAACGTTGTGCTCTCATCTCTTAGTCAAGAGTGAAGAAGGGCGGAGCCCTTTCCATCTGAAGCTGCCTCAAGCTTGCTTGCTAGCGTGTTCCTTTCATAGAGAGAGATTATGCCGAAATGCATAAATTATCAAAGGACCGCACAAGCTTACACAGCCCCTTGAGAATTAAGGCACGTTCCGCACGCGTTAAAGGCCTTCGAAATTATAAATAGACAAATGCAAAATCAAACTATAACATTTGCAAATGCATTTAAATTGTTTTTCAAACTTTCTCTCACTCACTCGCTCGCTCGCTCACTCTTTACAAACTTCCACTTTAATACACTAACGCGTCAGTTGAAGCATTGAGGAAATATAATTTACTTCCAAAAACAAAGCAAAATGTATAAATGTTAAATATGACTTTAAATGTAATTCTGAATTTACATGTTTGTTGAATATAATAGGCGGAGCGTATTCGAATATATATATATATATATTTTAAGTCCCTTATTATTTAGTAAAATTTAATATATAAATACTTTTCGTAATATAATTACAGAATATTAACATAAGTTTAAGTTTATAAAATAATAATAAAATAATAATAAAGTAATAATAAAATAACAATAATAATAATATTAATAAAATAATAATAAAAACTAAAAAAAATATTAATGTAAATTTAATGTAAAAATACTTTTTGTAATATAATTATAGAATATTAACATAAGTTAAAGTTTATAAAATAATAATAAAATAATAATAAAATAATAATAAAATAACAATAAAATAATAATAAAGTAATAATAATAATAAAAACTAAAAAAATATTAATGTAAATTTAATGTACAAATACTTTTTGTAATATAATTGTAGAATATTAACATAAGTTAAAGTTTATAATATAATAATAAATTTAATAATAAAATAATAATAAAGTAATAATAAAATAATAATAAAAAGTAATAATAAAATAACAATAATAATAATAAATTAATAATAATAATAAAAACTAAAAAAAATATTAATGTAAATTTAATGTATAAATACTTTTTGTAATTTAATTATAGATAATTATAGATAATATTTTAACATTAACAAAAGTTAAAGTTTATAAAATAAAAATAAATTTAATAATAAAATAATAATAAAGTAATAATAAAATAATAATAAAAACTAATAATAAAATGACAATAATAATAATAATAATAATAATAATAATAATAATAATAATAAAATCTATAAAAAAAAATATTAATGTAAATTTAATGGATAAATACTTTTCGTAATACACCCAGAGAAATTGGATATTTGTCTCAGAACCAACTAGACTTTTCATTTGTTTCAAATAAATTTTATTTGGTATAATTAAAATTTTATTTGACTCAAATTTATATTTTATTTATTGTTCGATAATCTTTATTAGAAAAAAGAAAATTAGAAGATCACCTTCATTAGAAAACAGTTTTTTAGAAATTCAAATTTATTTGAAAACAGTTTTATTGAAATTCATCTTCATTAGAAAAAAGTTTTTTAGAAATTCACCTTTATTAGAAAAATGTTTTTTAGAAATACACTATTATTGGACAAAATATTTTTAGGAAGTAAAAAAGTAGAAAACACTTCTACTAATTTTTTAGTAAAATTTTAAATTTAAACCAATTTCTACTAATTTTTTAGTAAAATTTATAATTTAAAGCAATTTCTTCTAATTTTTTAGTTAAATTTATAATTTACAGAAACTTCTACTAATTTTTTAGTTAAATTTATAATTTAAAGTCAATTTCCACTAATTCAGTAGCTCAACAATTTTCTAAATTAAAAATTGACCAATTCTAGAGCAAAAATTTTAGAAGATTTTTAGAAAATTATATTTATTTTATCTATGTCAAATAAAAATTTTATTTAAAACAAATAAAGTCTAGTTGGTTTTAAGACAAATATACGTTTACTTTAGTCAAATAAAATATATTTGGTTTAAACAATATTTTTCTCTGGGTGTATGACTGCAAAATATTAAAGTAAGTAAAAATTTATAAAATAATTATAAATACTAATAATGAAATAACAATAATAATAATAAAAATTAAAATAATTATCGTAATGATAATAATAATAATAATAATAATAATAATAATAATAATAATAATAATAATAATAATAATAATAATAATAATAATAATAATACAAAAAATTATAATTAATACAAATGAATATAAATTTATGTATTATATTTATATTTAAACTAATAGTATTTAAATACTATTCGTAATTTGATTATAAAATATTTTAGAATAAAATAGGATATAATATAAGAAGATTAACTATCGCGAGTTACTATTACTTTGACTTTTTTCTCTCGATTCAGTAAATTTTTAATTTAAAGGAATTTTTAACTAAAAAATTAATAGAAAATAACTTTAAATTACAAATTTTTACTAACAATTAGAAGTAATTCGCTAAAATTAAATTTTAAGAAAAAAGTTAGTAAAAACTACTATTTGTTGAATTTTAGAAATAAGTTAGTAAAAATTACTATTTGTTAATAACATTTACAAATTTCAAAGCAAAAAGTATCTAATTCAAAATACTAAATATTTTTTCTAATGTACATTTACATCCGAATGTCACTAAATTAAAAGTCACTAATTAAAAATACAAAACATTTTTTCTAATTCACAACTACATCTTAATTTAAAATAGAAAAAATGTTTAGTATTATGAACTAGGGACTTTTTACTTTTTAATTTGTAAACATTATTAATAAATAGTAATTTTTATTAATTTAATCGTAAAATTCCATTTAAAGCAATTTTTTCTAATTTTCTAATTTAAAGCAATTTCTACTAACTGTTTAGTAAAATTTAATTTACATCAATTTCTACTAATTTTTTAGGAGAAGAAAGAAAATTAGAAAATCACCTTCATTAGAAAGCAGTTTTTAGAAATTTATTTTTATTAGAAAAAAGTTTTTTAGACATTCACCTTTATAAGAAAAAAGTTTTTTAGAAATTCACTTTTATTAGAAAAAATATTTTTAAAAAATAAAAAATTAGAAAATACTTTTACTAATTTTTTAGTAAAATTTTTAATTTAAAGCAAATTCTACTAATTTTTTAGTAAAATTTAGAATTTAAAACAATTTCTTCTAATTTTTTAGTAAAATTTTTAATTTATAGCAATTTCTACTAATTTTTTAGTGAAATTTAAAATTTGAAAGCAATTTCTACTAATTTTTTAGTAAAATTTAGAATTTAAAACAATTTCTTCTAATTTTTTAGTAAAATTTTTAATTTATAGTAATTTTTTCTAATTTTCTAGTGAAATTTAAAATTTGAAAGCAAATTCTACTAATTTTTTAGTAAAATTTAATTCAAAGCAATTTTTACTAAATTTTTAATAAAATTTTTTATTTATATCAATTTTTACTAATTATTTAGTGAAATTTAAAATTTGAAAGCAAATTCTACTAATTTTTTAGTAAAATTTAATTCAAAGCAATTTTTACTAAGTTTTTAATAAAATTTTTAATTTATAGCAATTTCTACTAATTATTTAGTAAAATCAAAAATTTTTAAAGCAAATTCTACTAATTTTTTAATAAAATTACATTCAAAGCAATTTTTACTAAATTTTTAATATAATTTATAATTCATATCAATTTTTATTAATTTTTTATTAAAATTTCTAATTTAAAGTCAATTTTCATTAATTTTAATGCTAAAAAATTTGGTAAATTTAATATTTCCTAATTCTAGAGCAAAAAGTCAGTCACTATTTGAATTTAGTAAACTTTTTTACCAACACAGTCTTTCTAAAAGTATAAAATTGATTTTTCTAATATGGAAATTATTTAAAAGTTGTAAATTACTTGTGAATTCGAAATTCCAACTGTGAAAAAATTTTGTTTATTTGCGAAAAATTTCATTTTTCAGACTTAAAAGCTTTTTTCTACTAAAAACAATTTTTATTTCTTTTTCTGCAGTTTAGAATTTATTATTTTCTAGCAAAAAAAAATTTTAATTTGAAATTCACACTTGTCTGACTTCAAATTTTTCTTTCTACGAAAAATCTATTTTTTCCCATTTTATTTATATAATTTGAAAATAATATCCAGATTGAAAAAATTATTTGCGTGTAAAATTCATGTGTTTGATGTGGAAAATTAACTTTTTGGTAAAACAGATGCAAATTTTAAGAAGAAAATTGTTTTTCAATAATTCAGAATTAAAATAATAATAAAATAATAATAAAATAATAATAAAATAATTTTAATAATAAAATAATAATAAAATAATTATAATAATGATAATAATAGTAAAATAATTATAATATAATAATTATAATAATGATAATAATAATAAAAATAATTACAACAATAAAAATAATAATAAATATTTGTATTCGGAGAAACTGCATTTTTAAGTATAAAATTTAATTCAAGGTAAAGCAAAGAGCATTTTTAAGTAGAATAAATCTTTCGAGTCAGACATAAGGAAGTAGTAATAAAAAAAGCTTTACACTCAAACAAATTAAAATTTTCCGTAGTAGAAGCAGCTATGTCGGACAAAGTTAATTTTCAATTTAGAAAATGGAAAAAATTAGTTCTCACAAAAATTTCTATTATTATAAAAACATTTTTCAGAAAAAACAAAATATTTTAAGTAAAAAATGAATTTTAATTCAGACAAATTTAATTTTCGAATATAAAAATACTTCCAGTAGAAACAGAGTGCACACTTTAAATAGTAGAATTGATTTTAAGTCAGACAAATATCATTTTTGAGTACAAAAATATTTATGAAGGAAAAAAATAAATTTTAAGTAGAAAAAAATAATTTTTAAGCAAGAGAAATTTAAATTTAAAAAGTAAAATAGTTTTGTTCACTTTCTTTAATTAAAATAGTTTTGGCTAAAAAGTATAAAATGTCAAGTCAGAGAAAAGGTAAATTTCGAAAATAGAAATAATTTCCATTCGAACAAAAGATTTTAATTTTGAAGTCAGACAAATTTAATTTTTTAATAGAAAAATATTGTGAATGTAAAAAATAGATTTTTAGTAGAAAACAAATTCTCATGTACGAAAAGTGTAAATTTCGACTAAATAAAAATTATTTTGAACAGAAATAGTATATTTAAAAATTTTTAATTCAAATACAAAAAGGGTTTTTATGTCAAACTACCGCAAATTTTTGAAAAACTATTTTAAAAAATAAAATAAAAATTATTTCAAGTGTAAAAATAGGTTTTAGGTAGAAAAAGAACAATTTCACGCGAGACAAATGTAAATATCAAGTAGAAAAATATTTTGCACACACAATTTTGAAATTTTAAAAAATACTTTGGCATCAGTCAGCAAAATATGTAGAAAATTATTTTTTCAAATAGTTTTAGTCTTCAATTTTAGTAAATAACATTTTTTTAACTTACAAAAAATATTTTAAATCAGATACAAGAGCTAATGAGAAAAAAATCCCTTAAAGCTACAAAAAAAAATAAAATTTTCGGTAGTAGAAAAGTTTTAAGTCAGCCAAAATAAAAATCTCGAGTAAAAAAGTCAGTAAAGTACAAAACCTTTTTAAGTAGAAAAAACCTTTTCAAACAAACTTTGGAAATTGTAACAAAAACACTGTTTTAAATTCCAATCGAAATTTTCAGCACTAAGAAACTTTCAAGTCAGACGAATTTTGGAAAAGAATCCTTTTTATTATGTAGTAAACATTTTTCGGACTTCGAAATATTTAATTAAACAACTATTTTATAGTCAAGAATTTGACTTTAAAATTAAAGAAAAATTAAGTTACAAAAATTTTTTTTTAAATAGAGAACATTAGAAAAAAATAGGAAAAATAGAAAAAATAGAAAAAAAGAATTTATAACAAAAATAGGGTTTTACAGTCAAATTAAAATTTCCAATAGGCCTTTTAGGTCGGACAAACTAAATTTTTTTTTAACTTAAAAAAGTTAAGGAAGAAACGTTTTTGAAAGATTATTATTAATCCGGACTTTTAAAATTCTATGTTAAAAAATAGTAATTAAAAAATTATCAATAGAATCGAATGTTGTAGTAATAGAAGACTTTTAAGTAAAAAGGACAATTTTCAAAAATTTAATTTGTTTATTCTAAAATATGTTTACTGTAAAGGTCAAATTTTATCTCCCGTAAATGTCAACTACTGGTGAAAAATTTTCATTCCTTTTATAGAAAATTATTTCCAACTATAAAAATCGAGTACGCAGTAAATTCGTTTTTCTAAAATATTTGTCAGACTTGAAATATTTTCCTCTATACCTAAAACTGCATATATTTTGTCAGACTAAAAAATTTTTACACTTTCCAAATATTATCCATTGCATTAAAAAGTACTTTTTTCAAACTAAAATAATTATTCCATATTCTTAAAATTACGTATCAATTAAAAATTCATCGTCTCGTCTGACTGAAATAATATCTTTTACTGAAAATTTAAAATTTCCTGTCTGGATCATAATATTCTTCGTTTTCTTATTCGAAAATCTATTTCAATTGATCCACTTTCTTCACCTCATTTTCTGTCTGTACAATATTTCAATTTCTTTTTTAAAATTTTTTATATAATTTATTTTTATGTATTTTTAAGTATTTTTTGTATTTTTATGTATTTTTTGTAATTTTATGTATTTTTTTGTATTTTTATGTATTTTTTTGTATTTTTTTGTATTTTTAGGTATTTTTATGTATTTTTTATTTATGTATTTTCTTTTCATGTTTTTTTTTTCGGTAATTTACAGGCATAAAAATTTAACAAAAACTAATTTTGTCGTGCAAATTTGAAAAAAAAGAGTTGAATTATTTTCAAAAACTTTTTTTCAATTCAATAAATCAGAAAACTGACAAGTGTTCACTTAATCTACGCCATAAAAATATTATTTATAATAGCGGAAAATTATGAATCTCATGTCTTGACACATAATGTACAATATTGTAGAGTGCGAGGCACAGGATTGGGAACGTGTAATACTTCATGAAATATATCTCCTCTGGAACGTGTATTTTATCTTATAATAAATAACATAATGTATGAAAATACTTGTGATAGTTAATAGTGTAATTGGAATTATTAATAGAAAATTATTTAGTTCACTGTCATTTATACAAAATATTCTTCGTATATTTTTACACCTATTTTTACAAGTATTTTTACAGATATTTTTACAAACTATTTTTGAACTGTTTTTACAAATATTTTTACAACAGTTTTTACAAATATTCGTCGTATATTTTTACACCTATTTTTACACGTATTTTTACACGTATTTTTACAGATATTTTTACAACTATTTTTTAACTGGTTTTACAAATATTTTTACAACAGTTTTTACAAATATTCTTCGTATACTTTTACACCTATTTTTACACGTATTTTTACAGATATTTTTACAACTATTTTTAAGCTGTTTTTACAAATATTTTAACAATACTTTTTACAACAGTTTTTACAACAGTTTTTACAAATATTGTTCACATATTTTTAGAGATTTTTCTACAACTATTTATTTTAATTTTTACAAAATTATTTATTTTATTTTCTACAACTATTTTTACAACTATTTTTACTGCAATTTTTACTGATATTTTTACAACTATTTTTAAACTATTTTTACAAACATTTTTAAACTATTTCTACAAACATTTTTACAAATATTTTTACTAACTATTTTTACAAATATTTTTTCTTATATTTTTACATATATTTTTACACGTATTTTTACAGACATTTTTACAACTATTTTTTAAGCTGTTTTTACAAATATTTTTACAACAGTTTTTGCAAATATTCGTCGTATATTTTTACACCTATTTTTACACGTATTTTTACAGATATTTTTACAACTATTTTTACAGCAATTTTTACCGATATTTTTACAACTATTTTTAAACTATTTATTTTTTACAAACATTTTTAAACTATTTCTACATACATTTTTACAAATATTTTTACTAACTATTTTTACAAATATTATTCGTATATTTTTACATATATTTTTAAACTATTTTTACAACTATTTTTACAGATATTTTTAAACTATTTTTACAACTATTTTTACAGATATTTTTACAGCTATTTTTACAAGTATTTTTACAAATATTTTTACAACTATTTTTAAACTGTTTTGACAACTATTTTTACCGATATTTTTATAACTATTTTAAAACTATTTTTACAAATATTTTTACAAATATTTTTACAACTATTTTTACAGATATTTTTGCAACTATTTTTAAACTGTTTTGACAACTATTTTTGTAAATGTTTTTACAAATATTTTTACAAATATTTTTTAACTATTTTCACAACTATTTTTACAAATACATTTTAAACAAACAATAAACAAATAGAAGCAACAAAAAATAAATAAACAAATATATAATGATCCACAATATTTAAACGTTTAAATAAACGAAATATTTTCCATAAAAAGTATTTTTGTAAATTACTGATTGTAAACAAAATTATAAAACTAAATTTATCATTTAGAAACTGTATTATTACATTTTTTATGTATTACGAAAAAATAAAGAATTGAAATTTTAATTTAAAGAAAAATATAAAAAATTCGTTTATTTAAATATTCAGTACTTTGAAAACAATAAATAAATAAATTGAATGAATTTTAAATATAATTTTAATAATAATAATAATAAAAATATTAATAATGATAATTATAGTAATAACAATAACTAATAATAATTTTTATTCGATTCTAAAAAAAAGAATTAAATGAAACACAAAATTTGTGTAAATAATTTAAATAATAATTACTAAGTATAATTTTTTTATTTAATAATGTTTAATAATATTTAATAATAATAAATCATTAATAATATTCTAATGAATCATATAAAAATGTTTTTTACCTTTTTATTATTTTTAAAAATATTTTTAAACATATTTGTAAAAATATTCAAAGAATATTTGTAAAAATTACTAGGTATAATTTTTGTATTCAATAGGTAATGTTTAATAACATTTAATAAAAATATTTAATAATGATAAATAATTAATAATATTTTAATGAATCATATAAAAATGTTTGGTACCTTTTTATTATTTTTAAAAATAGTTGCAAAAATATCTGTAAAAATAGTTGTAAAAATATTTGTTAAAATATTTGTAAAAATAGTTTTAAAATATCTGTAAAAATAGTTGTAAAAATAGTTGTAAAAATAGTTGACAGAACAGTTTAAAAATAGTTGCAAAAATATCTGTAAAAATAGTTGTAAAAATATTTGTAAAAATATTTGTAAAAATAGTTTTAAAATAGTTATAAAAATATCGGTAAAAATAGTTGTGAAAATAGTTGTAAAAATAGTTGCAAAAATATCTGTAAAAATAGTTGTAAAAATATTTGTAAAAATATTTGTAAAAATAGTTTTAAAATAGTTGTAAAACTATCGGTAAAAATAGTTGTGAAAATAGTTGTAAAAAGTAAAATAAATAATTTTGTAAAAAATAAAATAAAATGTTGTAAAAATATTTGCAAAAATACACGAAGTCTATTTGTAAAAATAGTTATAAAAAGATTTGTAAAGATATTTATAAAAATAGTTGTAAAAAAATAAAAAAATTAACACAATAATAATTAAAAAATTACTATGTAACATCATAAAAACAATACTTCACAGTAATAATAAAATATTATTGATAACAATAGTGATAAAATAACATTATATTTTATTGTAAAAAGAAATAAAAAGAAATAAAAAAATCATACAAAATGACTTTCTCAAAATTTTTTTTATTAAATTTTTATTTTCCTCTTTTTACAGGCGACTGCACTCAGAAGGGAACATCTCTAAGTCAAATGTCCGAGTCTATCAAATTAGATGACAGTCTCTACTCCATCTTCCGGTTGGATGCAAAACCAATCCCTTGTCCATTTCAAGAGCCACCATTCACCTTTTCCTACAGTCGTGGTCATGGTGATTGTCAAGCGCCAGGAAATCAAGCCGAGAGTTGTACAGATAAAAGCAAATTGATCTTTAAATACCAAGCGTGCACCGATGTCCAGAGTTCCGAGAGCAACAGTAAGTATAATTAATTTTTTTTTTCATGTCAATTTAGAAATTTATTTCTTTTTTTAATTTTTACTTTCAAAATTAGAGTATTTTTCTATATATATTTTTTTTATCTGCAAAAATAAACTAACTTTTAGTACAATTTTTAAGTAGAAAAAGATTTATCAGTTGGACAAAGTTTTTTTAGTTATAAATAAAATTGGGTAAAATATTATTAGGTTAACAAAAAGTAATTTTAACTAGAATGAATATTTTTAGGTCAGACATAAGGAAATTATTGTCAAAAAAAAATTACTCACGGAAAAATTACGATTTCGAGTGTAAAAAAAAATTACTCACAGAAAAATTACGATTTCGAGTAGAAAAAGATTTTTTAGTTGGACAAAGTAAATTTTTGTAGCTATAAATAAAATTAGGTAAAATATTATTAGGTTAACAAAAAGTAATTTAAAAATTCAATTAATTTTAATTAGAATCAAAATTTTTAGGTCAGACATAAGGTAATTATTGTCAAAAAAAATTACTCACAGAAAAATTACGACTTCGAGTAGAAAAAGATTTTTTAGTTAGACAAAGTAAAGTTTTTAGCTATAAATAAAATTAGGGAAAATATTATTAGGTTAACAAAAAGTAATTTAAAATTTTAATTAATTTTGACTAGAATCAATATTTTTAGGTCAGACATAAGGTCAAAAAAAAACTCACAGAAAAGTTACGATTTTGAGTAGAGAACAATTTTTTAATTCTGAATTTTCAGTAGAATTTTAAGAAGAAAAAAATTTAATGTCCTTTAAATTCAATTTAGTTTAGAAAAAAACGTTTAGATAAACAAAAAATATTTTTCAGTTAAAAAAACATTTTTAAGTCAGACATATTTTATGTGTTGTCAAAAAAAATATATTTTTGAGTTAAAAAAACATTTTTAATTCAGGCATATTTTAATTGTTGTCAAAAATTAATTCACTGAGAAATAAATTAGGGTTTTGAATTAGAAAGTAAAGGAAGTACAAAAGAAGGTTTTTGTCAACAATATTTTTTTTGTTTTGAGTAAAAAAAATATATTTAAGTCAAACACACGCAAATATTATCAAAAAAATAATAATTCACATTCGACTAAATTTAAATTTCGAGTAAGAAAAGTTAAAAAAAAACGTTGAAATTTTTCTGTCTAAAAAAACTTTTTAAATAGAAAATAAAATATAATTCTTAATTTCAGCTTTTCCAAAAAAAAAAAAGAAATGACAATTAAATATTTAAAGCAAGACAATATTCAAAACATCGCAATTTTCTGAGGGATAAAATGCTGTTGGCGAAGTAGACGCAAATTTTTATCAGCGAGTAATTATATTTATGGTTATAATTAAATTCATCACCCGTTATTCAAAAATAAATTCACTCTCTCTCTCTCTCTCTCGTCTCTTCAATTTAAATAATAATAATAATCATTCTAATAGGTCAGCTTTGATTTGAAGACGAAAATTTCACTAATTTCCGAGGGAGACAACTTTTAATTGCTTTTAATTATTCAAACATTCCTGGTATGAATAATCTTTCTTCCCATTTTCAGTTATAGGCGTAAACTAAATTTTTTAACATCACATCTTCCTTGCAATTAGAAAGCATTTTAAGAAAATTGAAAATCACGTTTGGATAATTAATGCGTGAATAATTGTTTAAAAAAAAAGAAAAATTTTTTTAAATTAAAAATTATTTCACAGTCTCTTTTGATTTATACAAAAATTATAATTATTAATAATGTATTTTAATTGGACTTTTTTTGTGTATTTGCCTGACTGGAGAAATTTTTTTTTAATTCTCTTTTTAATTCTTTTTTTTTAATTCTCTTTTTATTTTATTTTTTTTTAATTCTTTTTTTTAATTCTCTTTTTAATTCTTTTTTGTAATTCTTTTTTTTTAATTTAAAGTTATTTTCGATTTCGATTGAATTAAAGTTTGGGATTAAGTTTGACTAGGGAAGTTATTTTCCCCTTAGAAGTATTTCTTCGCTATCGTAAATTAATTTTTCAATGAAAAACTCAATAATAAATGGATTTTGCAAAGCTAATTTAATTTCACCGACTCAAAAGTCTTTTTACTAGTTGAAACGTTAATTTATCTAAATTTAGAGTTTATTGCATTAACATTCACGGATTTCTGACTTGAAAATTAAGTTTTCCACTCAGGAAGAATTTTTGTTTACCTTCAAATTTTTTTGTACTTTGAAATTATAAAACCTAATTTACTTGATTAATTTTTTGAAGGTCAATTTTCGAATTGTTTTGAATTGAATTGTTTTATTTCTAGTTTGCAATAAATTTTCCACTTGAAATTGTTTTCTCCCCTCAAATATTTGTCGAAAAAGATTGCTTTTGTCCGACTTGAATTTTTTTTTATACCTAAAAATACTTTTTGTTTGCAAAATTATTGTTAATTAATTATTTTATCAAAAACAGTGAAGTTTCTCTGACTTGAAAATATTTTTCTATTTAAAAAATACTTTTTCCGACATTTATCTTTTGATTTAAAAGTCGCTGTCTACTTAGGAAGTTAATAATTGTTTTACTACTTTATATTTAGATTAATTTCAGTCTGTTGTAAAATAAATAAATTTTTCCGTTTGTCTAACTAAAAAATACTTTTCTACTTGGAATTTAATTTTCTCCGGTGGAAAATATTATTACAATTTGTCCCACTTATTTTTACCTCAAGAATAATTTCTCTTAATAATAAATTCTCTTCATATTTAAACACACTTTTTATATAATTATTTAATTTTATCGAAAATTAATTTTATCGAAAATAACTGTCTTGTTCTTTGATATAAAAAAACAAGCTCGTCTGACTGTTTAAAAATATCCATTTCAAGAAAATCAAATATAACATTTTAATTTAATTGAATTAAAATTTTACCTCTTAATTAAAAATTATAATTCTATTAAAATTTTACCTTTTAATTAAAACTGTAGTAAAATTACTTAAAAATTTAGTTCTATTACAATATTATTTCTCTTCTATTTTATTAATAAAATGTAAATTTAAATTCATAGCAAAACATGCAAAGGACGATTTAAATATTTATAAAAAAAATGGTCTCTACTCTTTTCTCGTCTCGAAAAAAATTATTTCTCTATGGAAAATTGATAAAATAGTTTTTAAAAAAATAAATGAATAAAAATAATAAAATGAAAATGAAAAATTACTATTTTTTAAATTAAAAACTAAAACTATTAACTATTAACTATTTTTTAATTTAAATTGACTGAATTTTGTTTCTGGGAATTAATTAACCAGCGATCGTAGGGAATTGAAAAATTAAAATTTTAAAAAAGAGAAATGTCAATTCTTCCTCAAAGGATATACATTTATTTCTATACCTACCGAGACTTGAAAAGGGAAAAATCTTCTTGAAAGAAAAATATATATAAAGATTTATTCTGTTTGACAGTGAAAGAAACTTGTGACTAGGAAAAATTCATCATCAGCTATATAGATATATATATTTTTTTTTCTAAATTTATATATGTAGAGAAAAAGAGAGAAAAATCGAAAATTTTCTCTACATCTTGACATTTTTCTTTTTATTTTTTTCCCCGTTTTATTTGATCAAAGGCCAATGATAATCTCAATTCTGATCTCTCTTTATGTTTTTCAAAACACGTGAGGCTTTTTTGCAATCATAACACGACCCTCTTTTCACTATATTCGCAATGGGATTGGTGGGGAAAAAAGGCTCTGATTTAAGCGAAAGAGAAGGCCCTGGCCTCTTAGTTTTCGAACACAAATCCCCAGGTGAGGAAATATTCTCCTAGAAAGAGAGAGAGAGAGAGATCACTAGAATTTGTTTGCATAGAAAATTTTCTTACTTTCCTTTCGGGGTCAAACAGCAAAACACAAGTTCCATATATGCAAAAAAAAAAAAAGCAAATGCACTCTCGATTGAATAAAAAAAAATAAAGCTAAGAGAAAAAGAATTCAATGAAACAAAAAAACAAAATTTATTTTTGTTACTGAAAAAATATTTAGAAAAATAGAATCTTTTCGTTTGGAAAAAAATTGTTTGTCTCCTTTTTTCTTGTTTGTTTTCTAATTTTCTTTTTCCCTTTCTTTTTTATTTTCCTTCTTTTTCTTTTTCTTATTTTTTCATTCAATCTTTTTCTTTTTCTTATTTTTTCTTTCTTTCTTTTTCTTACTTTTTCTTTCTTATTTTTTCTTTCTTATTTTTTCTTGTTTCCATTTTTTCTTTTTCCTATTTTCTTTCTTTTTCTTATTTTTTCATTCTTTCTTTTTTCCTTTTCTTATTTTTTCCTTTTCTTATTTTTTCATTTTCTTATTTTTTCCTTTTCTTAATTTTTTCCTTTTCTTTCTTTTTTCCTTTTCTTTTTTTCCTTTTCTTATTTTTTTCCTTTTCCTTCTTTTTTCCTTTTCTTTTTTTTTCTCTTATTTTTTGTTTTTCTTATTTTTTTCTTTCTCTCTTTCTTTCGTTTGCTCTCTCCTTTTCTTTCTCTCGTTCATTATTTAATCTTTCACTATTTTTTTTTATCCACGTCATTTGGAACTTTAGCTTTCATCCAGTTAGTTTGAAGCTTCCAATTTATAATGCCATTTGCTTTTATCGCAAACTCAATCCTTGGATTAATTATCTTACGCAGAAAACTTCTTTTTAAATTATCGTTTAATTACTCTAAGAATATCTTTACCTCGGGAGAAATTTTATTTTTCAATTGCCAATTAACTATGTCAAAAGAAATTCAGTGAAACTTGTTCCATTTCTCTCGCTAAATGCGATTCAAATAATTGATTATTAAAAATAGAAGGAAAACTGTGTCATAGTCTAGAAAGGGAATTTTTAATTATTTCGTTTACAAAAAATAGTTATTTTTTATTTTATATTTTTTATTTTTTATTTTATATTTTTTATTTTTTACTTTTTATTTTTTAATCCAAAAACCGTTTTTTTAAAGTGAATTTTTTTCCCAATATTATATAAATGAAAAATAAATGAATTTTATTTTGCAAATTTCCACCTATGGATTTTAATTTTTAAGTGTAAATAATATTTTTTTGAACGAAAACATAAATTTTTGTTTGCAATTAAAAAAATTATTCTATTAATTGAAATAATATCGGCTTAAATATGTGAGTTCTAGTCATGTTTTCGACATGAAGCGTCAACTAATAAAATGAATCTATATTTTCGAGGATTATGAAGAGCTGATTGAAAATTTAATCAAATTACATGGCAGAATAAGTTTCGGCTTTCGTAAAAAGCACATTTTCTGTAATCTCATTATAGACAAATTATCTCAAAATGCATTAAACTTTTTTTTACTATTCAGTAAAAAGAGAGAAAAAAATTCCCCAGTTTTTATTAACTCTAAAAAACATTTTTGGAAATTATTTCAAAAAAAGGGAAAATTAAGCCAAAAAAAATATTCAAAGAGAATTAAAAAAACATGTTGGAGAATATTTAAATTTGAAATACATTTTCAAGTATAGATTTCAATGGAAAATTTAATACAGAATTCATTGAAAATTTTAATATAAATGAAAAAAATGAGGTAGATCGGTTTAAAAATTTAATTATTTCATTATTCGATTATTAATTTTTAATTTTTAATTTCAATTTTCTGGTTCTATTTTTTCTTTGAAAAAAAATTTTTCTCTCAACTACTGAATGGATAATTTATTCCAATTGCCTTCGAAAATCAAAATTGAATATAATTGTAAATATCGAAAAAGAAAAGAAAATAAAGAATCAAATTTATATTTTGAAAAAAGTTTTTAAATTTTAATGTATTTAATGAAAAAAACGAAAAAAAAAGTTTCTCTCGAAACATTCTGGAAAGAGTTTCAAAACACGAAGAAACAAAGGAAAATTTTAATATTAAAAGTAAATTTTTTTGGTGTAAATTAAGATTTCAAGCGACAAATATTTTTTTAAAGTGGAAAAAAAGTTTTTAGGTCAGAAATACGATGACAATTAAAAAAATAATTAAAAAACTCAGAATTTTAAGTAGAATAAAATTTTTTAAGTACAGAAACTTATTTTTTTGTATTAAATTAAGACTTTCAGATAAAAAAAAGTATTTTTGAGTGAAAAAAATATTTTTAAGTCCGACATACGGAAATTGTTGCAATAAAATAATTTGCTGTCAAATAAATTGAAATTTTGAGTAGGAAAAAATTTTCAAATTAATCAAACTTGATTTTTTTGTACTAAATTAAGACTTTCAGATAAAAAAATGCATTTTTATTGAAAAAACAATTTTTAAGTCGGACATACGGAAATTGTTGTAATAAAATAATTTGTTGGCAAATAAATTAGAATTTTAAGTAGAAAAAAATTTTCAACTCAGTCAAAATTGATTTTTTTCAAATAAATAAAGACTTTCAGATAAAAAAAAGTATTTTTGAGTAGAAAAAATATTTTTAAGTCAGAGACACAGAAATTGTTGTAATAAAAGAATTTACTGACTAATAAATTAGAATTTTAAATAGAATAAAATTTTTAAGTTAGACGTACAATATTTTTTTTCAACAAAATATTAAGATTTCAATCAGAAAAAATTGTTTTTAAGTAGAAAAATTATTTTTAAGTCACACTTTCGCAACTGTTTGTGAAAAAAGAATTTACAATCAAATAAATAAGATTTGTTCGTAGACAAAGATTTTTAAGGCAGAGAAAGTCTATTTTTTTACAAATTAAAAACAAAAAAAAAACGTTTGAAAAAGATTTAAAATCCATAGCTAATAAAAAAGAGGAAAAAATTCCTCTCAAGATATTTTTGAAATAATTTCTAAAAACGAAGAAACCAAAATAAAAAATTGATAATAATAATAATAAAAAAATGATATTGAGTAAACAGGTACAAAAATTAAATTAAAGGTTAAAATAATTAATTACGAAGTTAAAAAATATTTAAATAGAACTTAAAAATCTTAAAACGTATTTAAAAAAAGTTTTAAGTTAGAAAAAAAAGTATTTGAAAAAGTTTAAAAATCCATAGCTAATTAAAAAAGAAGAAAAAATTCCTCTCAAGATGTTTTTGAAATAATTTCTAAAAACTAAGAAACCGAAATAAAAAAAAATAATAATAAAAGAATTATAATAACAATAAAAGAAATGATAAGGAATAAAAGGTTAAAAAAATTGAATAAAAGGTTAAAATAATTAATTACGAACTTAGAAAATATTTAAATTGAAATTAAAAAACTTAAAATCGTATTTAAAAAAAGTTTAAGTAGAGTAAACTGAAAAAGGAGAAAAAATTTTCTCTCGAGATATGTTAAAAATTATTTCCAGAAACCAGAAAAGTAAAAAAAATTAAATAGAATTTGAATGAAAATAAAAAAAATAAATTCAATAAATTTAAATAGATTCACTATACAAACATTAAAAACATACGAATAAAATTGAATACACATCAAAAAAATAAAAAAAATAACTAAATACTTAAAAGAATAAAAACATTAAAAAATAAATTGAACACATTTCATGAAAAAAAATTTTTTCAATTAAAAAAAAGACTAAAAACCATTAGAAAAAAAAGTTCACGCACATTTCATGGGTAAATTACATAAAGAGGGACTCGTTGGAAAATTAGAATTCTCTCATTACGAAACATTGAGGGTAGCAAAAAAAAAAGAAAAAAAGAAGGAATGAAAAAAAAAGAAAGAGAAAAAAAGAGAAGAAAATTGAGCGGAAGACCTCTTAGAACTGTGGATTAAGGCGCTTGACATTTCTGAGTGGGTCAAATGGCTAATGCAAAGAGCCCTAGACTGGCGTGAAAAGGGGCACACTGTCTAAGACTAAAAATAAAAAAAAAAAAAAGAAAGAAAAAAGAAAAAAAAATCCTGATGTAGTTAACGAGGCGAAAAAGCACGCTAATTGAATTACGTTAATAATCCTTTTAGTGGTTTCGATCTATGCAAGACTTCTCTTTTGTGCAAGAGCGAGGTTCTGTTTTATTAAGCCGCTGTCTCTACACGAGGAAGCCCCTGAGAATATCTTGTCAATTATAATTTGCTTCCTCGAAATTCAAAACGAAACAATTCAAAGTGGAAGACGGCAATTATTTTAAACCTTATAACATGCACACTGCGGGCGTTAAAATATACAATTTATGTATCAAATTTCTTCATTCGTTTTATGAAAGTTGATTATTTGCTATTTTTGTAAATTTCGGTTTTTTTTTTAATTTAAACCATTTTTTATTTATGGTAATTCAGTAATCACGGATTTTCTAAAAATATCAAAATTGCGACAAGGGGACGAATCAAAAATGGACGAACAATTAGAATTTCAAGTAGAAAATAGATTTTTATTATCAGACGAAGGAAAAAGTTAATATTGTGAATTAGAAAAAAAATTAATAATTAGAGAAAAAATAATAATTGGAAAAAATTAATAATTGGAAAAAATTAATAATTGGAAAAAAATAATAATTGAAAAAGAATTAATAATTGAAAAAAATTAATAATTGGAAAAAAATTAAGAATTGGAAAAGAATTAATAATTGGGAAAAATAATAATTGAAAAAGAATTAAGAATTGGAAAAGAATTAATAATTGGAAAAAATTAAGAATTGGAAAAAATTAAGAATTGAAAAAGAATTAATGAACATTTAAACAAAATAAATACTCAAAAAAGCTTCAAGATAAAATGGAATTTTTAGGAAGAAAAATATTTTCCAGACAGACAAATAGGAATTGAGAAAAAAAACTTGGAAATCATAAAAATTCTAGTTTTTTCATTATTAAATTTTTAAATTAATATTATTTAAATTTAATTCTTTTGTAAATTAAGTAAATGGAGATTTTTATGTCAGACAAAGTAAATTTTTGCCAAAAAAAAGACTTTGAAGTTTTTGACAATATTTTTGGTAAAATAAATATTTTCACCTCGGACAGGCGCAAACTGTAGAAAACGACTTTTTAGTCTTGTAAATTATAAATTTTTGTAGTAAACACTATTTTCAAGTCAGAGGAATTAAATATTTTTAAAAAACTTTGATGAAAGAAAAAAAGTATTTGATTTTTGAAAAAAGTGTGAAAAATATTTTTAAAAAAATTCACAGTCGAATAGAATAAAATTTTAGGATGAAAATTTTTAAGTCAGACCCAATAAGGCATTATTTTTAAAGAGATTTTTACATTTATTTAATTCATTTACATTTATTTATTTAAGTAAAAATTGAATTAAATTGCATTTATTTAAATAAATTTAAAAATTAAATTATATTACATTTATTTAAATAAATGTAAAAATTAAATTAAATTACATTTTCCGAAATAAATTTGAAAATTAAATTAAATTGCTTTCATTAAAATGAATGTAAAAATTAATCTAAATTACGTTTATTAAAAGAAATGTAAAAATTAAATTAAATTACATTTATCGAAATAAATGTAAAAATTAAATTAAATTGCGTTTTTTAAATTAAATGTAAACATTAAATTATATTAAATCAAATTACATTTATTAAAATAAATCTAAATTTTTTTGAAAAGTAAATAAAAAGAATTTTCACGTACAAAAATCCCCCAATTCCAGACAAACGAAAATTGAGTAAAAAATCCTTTGAAGTCAAAAAATAAGAACTTTATATTTTCAGTACAACAATATCTTTAAGTCAGACGAATTAGTTTTTTTTTTAGGTTAAAAAAAATGTTTCAGGGTAAACAAAAAGCTCCCTTAAGTAGAAAAAATCTCTCAAGTCAGGCGAACTAAATTTCTAAGTATAAAATACTTGAAGGCAAACAAAAAGCCTTTTTAAGTAGTAAAAGACTTTTACAAGTCAGACGTGACAAAAAAAATTCGATAAAGAAAATTCCAAACAAATAAGTTTATAATTTTTTTGCTTTTTATTTTCTTTCACAAGTAATTTTTTTTTGCAAGTCTTTTTTCGAGAATTTTTTTTTCCTCATGACATAACGAATATGTTTCATCGCATTTGGTGATCAATCATTATAAAAAGAAACAAAAATAAAAAATCAAAGTGCTGGTAAATAAATGAAATAAGTAATGAATATAAAAAAAGGGTTCAAAATAATGAAAAAAATACAAAAAGTAATTTTTAATTTCAAAGTAAGTAAGTAAAGTCAGTTTTAAAAAGTATCTAAAACTTTTGTTAATTTTACTCAGCGACTGAATTTTCGCTTTTGAAATAGTAAATTTTACTTGTCAATCATTAAAAATATAAAAATACTATTTATTTAAAAAAATTACTATTGGAAAAAAAAATTAAAATACAATTTATTAGTAAAATTTACAATACTTGTAAATGAGTAAAAATTACTATTTATTAGTAGAATTTATTGTACTAGTAAATAAATGAGTAGAAATTTTTATTAGTAAAATTTTACTCTACTTTTGACAAAATTAGTAGAAATTACTGTTATTGGTAAAATTTACTAAAGTATTAAAAACACAGTCACTAATTTTAAATTAATAAACATTGTTAGTAAGTTTTTTAATTTTTACTAAATTTTACTAAATTTATTTTTTAATAATTTATGTATAAAAGATCATTAAAAGTAATTTAATGATAAATAAATTAAAAAGAAAAGTAAAATTTTAAAGTAAATAAAAAGTATTTTTAAAAAGAATAAAAGTATTTTCGAAATAGAAAAATTAATTTTAAAAACACTAATTTTAAATTAATAAACATTGTTAGTAAGTTTTCTAATTTTGACTAAATTTTACTAAATTTATTTTTTAATAATTTTTGTATAAAAGGTCATTAAAAGTAATTTAATAATAAATAAATTAAAAAGAAAAGTAAAATTTTAAAGTAAATAAAAAGTATTTTTAAAAAGAATAAAAGTATTTTCGAAATAGAAAAATTAATTTTAAAAACAATAGAACGTATTTTTACAGGAATAAAAGTGTTTTTGTAATAATATTATTATTTTTAAAACAATAAATTTATTTTTTTAACAATACAAGTATTTTCGAAACAATAAAATTATTTTTTTAACAATAAAAGTATTTTCGAAATAATGAAATTAATTTTGAAAACAATAAAAAGTGTTTTTACAGGAATAAAAATGTTTTTGTAATAATATTATTATTTTTAAAACAATAAAATTATTTTTTTAACAATACAAGTATTTTCGAAACAATAAAATTATTTTTTTAACAATAAAAGTATTTTCGAAATAATGAAATTAATTTTGAAAACAATAAAAAGTGTTTTTACAGGAATAAAAATGTTTTTGTAATAATATTATTATTTTTAAAACAATAAAAGTATTTTCGAAGTAATACAATTAAGTTTGAAAGCAATAAAAGTATTTTTCAAGCATTAAAAGTATTTTCGAAATAATAAAACTATTTTCGAAACAATAAAATTAATTTTGAAAGCAATAAAAGTATTTTTGAAATAATGAAAATAATTTTGAAAGCAATAAAAGTATTTTTGAAATAATGAAAATAATTTTGAAAGCAATATATGTATTTTCGAAATCATAAAATTATTTTTAAAAATAATAAAAGTATTTTTTAGACAATAAAAGTATTTTCGAAACAATAACATTAATTTTGAAAGCAATAAAAGTATTTTTGAAACAATTTCAGTATTTTTAAAGGAATAAAAATATTTTCCAAATAATAATATTATTACTAAAACAATAAAAGTATTTTTAAAATAATATAGGTATATTTAGAAGAACGAAAGTATTTTTTCCAAATAATCTAAATAAAAATATATAAAAAAAACTCGTCCCGAAAGATTAATTTTTTTCTACTTAACAAAAGTTGTCGAATTTTTTAATTTAATTTTTTTTAATTCTCTTTTATTCATTAATTTTTTTCTTAATCCTTTATAATAATTATTTTTAATTGATTTTTTCGTTGAAAAAGAAAAAAAAATGAAATTAATGGAATTGTCAACATTCCAAGTTTTCTTCAACACAATTTCCTGGATCACAGTAGTTTCGTGTTTAAGTAAGCAATATATTCTTGTATTAGTCTACTGCACTTTCGCGAAAGTTCAACATCTTTTCTTAGGTGTAAGTTAAATTGAACTGAAGATTAAAGTTTATACATTGCATCTTATCTATATCATTCATCTTTTACAGCCGAGGAACTGAAGTGCCTGGCCGTTTGGAAAGACGGGTCACGTAACTTGTACTTGGTTGGAACTTTGAAGTCTAGCAGCAGAACTACTGTGGTGAACGAAGAAGTATACAGGTAATTGTCTGCTCTCAACTTTCTCTTTTTTTGGTTATTTTTTAGTTATTTTTAATATTTATTTATCTCACATTTTTTCTATTTTTAATTTTTATTATTTTTTGTATTATTCATTTTTCTGCGTTTTTAATTATTTTCCATTTTTATCTCTTGTGTATTTTTTATTCTTCGGTTATTATTTTCTTAGTTTGCCTTTTTTATTTTTCTGAATTATTATCATTTTGTGTTCTTTTATTTTATGTTGTATTTTTATTAATTTCTGTATTTTTTTATTCTGTATTTTCGATTATTTTGTATTTTTATTAATTTCTGTATTTTTTTATTCTGTATTTTCGATTATTTTGTATTTTTATTAATTTCTGTATTTTTTATTTTGTATTTTTATTAATTTCTGTATTTTTTTATTCTGTATTTTCGATTATTTTGTATTTTTATTAATTTCTGTATTTTTTATTTTGTTTTTTTATTAATTTTTGTATTTTTTATTGCGTCTTTTTAATTATTTTGTAATTTAACTGTTCTGCATTTTTTTATTTTGTATATTCAATTATATTGTATTTTTACTGTTCTATATTTTTTTATTTTATATTTTTATTAATTTCTGTATTTTTTTATTCTGGATTGTCAATTATTTTGTATTTTTACTGTTCTGTATTTTTTATTTTGTATTTTTATTAATTTCGGTATTTTTACTGTTCTGTATTTTTAGTTATTTTATATTTTTACTATTCTGTATTTTCAATTATTTTGTACTTTTATTAATTTCTGTATTTTTTTATTGTGTCTTTTTAATTATTTTGTATTTTTACTGTTTTGCATTTTTTTATTCTGTATTTTCAATTATTTTATATTTTTACTGTACTGTATTTTCAATTATTTTGTATTTTTATTAATTCCTGTTTTTTTTTTTTATTTTGTATTTTTATTAATATCTGTATTTTTTTATTCTGTATTGTCAATTATTTTGTGTTTTTACTGTTCTCTATTTTTTATTTCGTATTTTTACTGTTCTGTATTTTCAATTATTTTGTATTTTTATTAATTCCTGTTTTTTTTTATTCTGTATTTTTATTAATTTTTGTATTTTTTTATTCTGTATTTTTATTAACTTCTGTATTTTTTATTCTGTATTTTTAATTATTTCGTATTTTTACTGTTCTGTATTATTTTACTTTTAATTATTTCTGTTTTCTTTTGCGTTCTATTTTTATTTACTTTTGTGTAGAAGATTCAAATTAAAAAACAAAATTTTGTTTGGGCCCCAAACTATAAATTTCGTGAGAAATTAAAAATCGTAATTTAGTAATTTTATAATTATAAAAAAAAATTTTATTTGAAAGTTTGTTTTGTATTTTTTTTATTTATTTCCATGTTCTTTTGTATTCCATTTTTATTTTCTTCAGTACAGCAGATTCAAATTAAAAAACAACAATTTGTTGAGTCTTAAACTATAAATTAAAAATAATAATTTTATAATGAAAAATAATAATTTTACAATGAAAAATAATAATTTTACAATGAAAAATAATAATTTTACAATGAAAAATAATAATTTTTCAATGAAAAATAATAATTTTATTTCAATGCTTATAATTTTATTTACCCTCCAAACAATAAATTACCATTAAATTAAGAAAATTACAATTTTCCCTCTTCCGTTGCTTAGACCAAACTTTGAACCAATAACGAATAAAATTGCAAAAAATCACATTCAATTTTCCATTTTCAAAAACTATAAATGAAAATTTATAATTAAAAAAAAATATAACCAAGGTGAATTTCTCGTAATTAAAAGGTATTGATACAAGGAATGTCGCCTTAGAGAGCAGGAGAGCGAGAGAGAAAGAGAGAGTTACGAGCAATGAAACTAATTGGAAGAGAGTCCAATTTGTCGAATTGCTTCCACTATAGAACCTAATTGACGAATAAATCAATTCATTAAGTTAGACCCAAACTACTTAACTTTGAGTTTAAAAGAGAGTGAGAGTTTCTCTGGATAAATGAAAACATTTCACGGAAATCGAAAGTCCCGCAAAAAGTTTTTTTGTCAGAAGAAAAATTCGTCTCGAGATTTCCTCTCGACTTTTGTCGACTCTTTTTTTTGACTTCTTAAAGTTTATTTTGAAAAATATATTTACTAAGTGCCATGTGGAATGTTCGTTAGAAGATGGAAAAACTTGAATGAATCCGAAATAAGAAGAAAAAAGTTCACCAAAATTGTATTCGAAATAAAATTTATTTATTTATTTTCTCAACTAAAAAAATTATTTTTTAATCTTAATTTAGTTCTAGAAAGAAAATTAAAATTAGAAAATTATTAATTTATTTTCAAAAAGAATGAAAGTAGAAAAGTTTTCATTTATTTTTAGAAAAAAAAATTTAGATTAGAAAAGTTAGAAAATTCTTTTTCGCCAAAAAATTAAAATTAAATAAGGTAGAAAAATTGAATTTATTAAAATCAAATTTCAAACAGTATCGAAAAAATTTCCTCCGAACAGAAAATAAAACATTTTTGTTAGTGAAAATATAATTTCCATTTGTTTTTTGACAGGATAAAATTTTGTTGACGTTTGATTGAAGTATAATGTCAATTTTTAAATAATAAAAAAAAACACCACACTTTTCTCGTATTTCTTCTTTAAAGTGAAATAAAATCCGTGTTTTTTCACATATGAAAATGGATATAATAATAGATTTTTTTTTTGTTTGTTATTTATTTGAAAAAGAGAAAAAATCTTTTTTTTCGTACATATTTTTTTTCTATAACTTTATACTCTTTTAGAGGAAATAAAAAAACATTCCATATATATACATGTGACAAAAAAAACAAAAAATAGATTGATATATACTATTTTTATAACTTCAATTTCATCTCGCAGAAAATTCTATGGAAATTTTAACAATACAAAGGCAAAAATTGTTCCATATTTAAAAAGTTGGATTTAAATTTAAATCGAATTTCACTCCCTTTGAGACACATGTTAACTTTTTTTTATATATATACATTTTTTCCCCCCATAGATTCCAAGTCTGTGTGAGAGAGAAATTCATAAAAAAAAATTATCCAAAGTTGGCAATTTTAGGGAAAGAAAAAGTATTGTATATCTTTTCTTAAAATGTGTATCTATAGGTATAGGGAATTTTCTTCTATGAAAACATAAAAGATTCAGTGGCAAAGTGTCGTGGAAACTTTATTCTTCAGAAAGTGACACATAAATGTGTAAATGTAAATAGGACAAGAAATTTATGAAAGCAATTCACCTTTTTTTTTTTTTTTTTGGTGTCTACTTGAAAGTAGTATTTTTTTTTATTAAGCAGTAAAATCTACGATTGCGTATAAAAGAGCGAGGTATTCCATTTTCATGTAATGTCACACATTGCAGGTAGATTTAATTTTATTAGTCCATTTTCCATCATCATCAATTCGACAATTTTTTTTCAATGCCTATTTCTCGAAAAAAGAAAAAACAAATTTTGTTTGTAATTTTTCCATGCTTTTACTTATTTTTTTTTGTTTATTTCTATAAAAATTTTTTTTTTTGAACAATTTTTTTTCTAAATTATTTATTCATTCCCCCGTATGCTTTGGAAAAATAAATAATAATTTTTCCTTATTTCTCTCGAATTAGATGGAATTTTTTTCCTCTCATAAAAATCAATAAAAAGAAAAAAGAATGAAAAAAAATTATTTTAAATATTTGTCTCAATTTTATTTTCTCAAAAAAAAAATGGTATTAAAAAAATTTATTTTCCATATTTTATTTTTCAATTTTTTATTTACTTAAAATCAACTCTAGAAATATTTTTTTGTGCTCTATAAAAAACTGAGTATAATATCAAATTTCCCTTCTCAAGGAAAAAAATTTTTTTTTTTTTTAATGAAAAAAAATGAATAAAAATAATTTCCATATTGATGGGTTTAATTTTGATTTTTTTTCCAGATGTTTCTTGTATGAGAAAACTCACCGTCAAGGGAAGGTTGAATATCAACTGGCCCAGTCTGGGGATGCAACGTGCAATGGCCTCACTACTGTTTCCGAGGGGTCGCTAAACATAAAACTCACAAAGGGTAGGCATCGGAGGTTTTATGCTTTTGAATTATGTATACTTTCCATACTTCAAAACTGACTCTTAATGATCGTGGAAGAATGTCATATGCAAATATGAGAATATCAATGCCTCAACACAATTCAAAGAGAGCACGTAAAAATTCAATAAATCTTTTTTTTTCTCCTTTTTTCTTTATTTTTTTTTCTAAATATGGAAATTATACAATAGCGCACGAAAAACGCGAAATTGATTTTTAAATACAGTTTTATTTTTTTATTATCTGTAGCCGGTTTTTTTTACTATTAATTGTTTTTTTTAAATAAAAATTTGTTAAAATAAAAATTTATTAGAATAAAAATTTGTTAAAATAAAAATTTATTAGAATAAAAATTTGTTAAAATAACAATTTATTAGAATAAAAATTTGTTAAAAGAAAAATTTATTAGAATAGAAATTTATTACAATAAACATTTATTGAAAGAAAAATCTATTAGAATAAAAATTTATTACAATAAACATTTATTAAAATAAAAATCTATTAGAATAAAAATTTATTAGAATAAAAATTTATTACAATAAACATTTATTGAAAGAAAAATCTATTAGAATAAAAATTTATTAAAATAAAAATTTATTACAATAAACATTTATTAAAATAAAAATCTATTAAAATAAAAATTTATAAAATTAAAAAGTTAGCTGTCAATTAATTAAATTTATTTACCGAATTAAAAATGTTACAGAATTATTAAAATTACAGTTCATGTAAAAATTGCCCGACTGTTTAGTTAATTCTCCCTCTTATTTTTTGCGAAAAGAAATAAAATTACTTTCAAGTAATAAATAGCAAAATTCTATAGTTTTACCTTTTTTTACCATTATTTGCAATTTTAATTTAATTTTGTGGAATTATTTTTAATTTTTTTCTCACAGAAGACAAGGAACGTCGACGATGTAAATATCCATCTTGGGTTCTTAAACATCACGTCTGGCATACTTTGAACGGAGCGAAGAATTATCATTTTCTCGCTGGTAATTCAACTTTAAAAGTTACCAACAAGGATGAAAATGTCACGACACAGCACGAGGAGAAAATTGTTTGTCACAATGTGGAGCTGGAGGAAACGGTGAATTCAAAACCATCGGTGAAATTGGTCGCTCACGTAACTAGTGGCTGGTAATTATTTTCTTTTAGTGCCGAAAAAAAAAATTACAATAAAATATCAATCAATTTATTTATTTCATTAATTTCTCAATTTTCTTCGAGTCTAAATTGACAAATGAATTATTTTTTCACTTAAATTTAAAACAATTTTTTTCCCAAAATAGTGGAATTTATTCCTCTTTAAAATAGAAAAATTAGCAATTATTTCGAAATTAAACTAGAACGTAAAAAAAACTTGAAAAAAAACTTAAAATTAAACTAGAAATAATTTACCTATTTTGAATAATTTATTTACTTGTGGAAAAAATTTTTTTGTACTTTTTCTTATCTACAATTCTGCTTTTGCGAAAATTAATTTTCGTTTATTTCTTTTTCTTTCTCGATACGCAGTGATATTGGATACGTTTGCATGATCTTTCATCAGCGAGACCAACACATAATAGAAATACAGCAATCCGGTGAGTAATTTTTACGAGTGAATTCAGAAATTTATTTAAGCCGATACAATTTGCATTTTATTGAATTGAAATTGAATTCTTGATTTTTCCCAACAGAGCAAAAGGCAATCATACCAGATGAAGCTTGTAAACTTTGGGATCCTTCTCGAAAGCCATATACAACATTGATAAGTAAGTGCAATATTAATCCAAATTCATTCCATTACTTAATGAAAAATTCATACCAAAAATAGAATTTCCATTTTTTTTTTCTGAAAAATTCATTCACTTTTCGTTCCAGAAAAATCTGTCAATAAAATTACAAAAGTACTCCAGATTTTTCAATACTGAACAAATATTATTTTCCTTTTGATTAGACAAAAGAATTAATTATGGAAATTATAGAAACATTCCTAGAAATTAATATTTTGCATTTAATTAAGAAAATAAATATTTGTCATTTATTTATAAAAATTAATTTTTAAAATTAATTTTGAAATTTAATTTTGAAGATTGACGTAAAATTATAATTCGAAAAATATTCTTCCTCCCGTTGAGAAAAGTGGAAATAAAGAAAATTATTCTATTTTGGAAAAAATTTTTCTTTACTCATAAAAGTGTAAATAATAATTTGTTGATATACTGATGGTTTGAAATTATTTTTTTTCCACAGCGTCATCGCTTCATAAAAGAAAATGTCCTCAGCCTGGTCGATATTCAATATTAAATTCATTACCATCTCAAGCATTATCGAGTATGCGAAGGCGAAATAAGAGACGAGCAAAATCAGCAGAATCGACGACCAGTAAAATTCGACAAGATGATGAAGATGAACAATGCAGAAGTACCGACGTTCATATTGGATGCAGCTCCATGGACCAGAATGAAGTCATCATGGCACAATCTTGCAAGAACAGAGAAATAGGTATTTTTTCTAATTCCCATCCCAAAAAAAAGAATTTTTTTTCACCTCGTGACAAAAATAAACACAATATTTTTCAATATACAATTTTTTCAAATATTCAATTTTATTCAATTAACATCAAAAAAATTTCTTCCAATAACGTCAAATAATTAAATACTTTTCTGCAAAATTATTTCTTCAAATAAAAACAAAATTTCTTTAACACAAAAACAATTTATTGTCAATTTAAATATTTTTCTAAAAATTTATTTCTTCAAATTAAAAAATTTTCTTTAATTTAAAAACAAATTTTTTCATTTATTTAATTTGAAAGCAAATTTAACGATTAAATGAAATAAAATTGTTTCTTCAAATTAAAAACAAAATTTCTTTAACTTCAAAACAAATTAACGTCAATTTAAATATTTTCCAACAAATTTATTTCTTTAAATTAAAAACAAATTTTCTTTAATTTAAAAACAAATTCTTTTATTTATTTAATTTGAAAGCAAATTAGAAGCAAAATCAATTAGAGATTAAATTAAAAACAAAAATCTGGAAACAAAATTATGTCGTTAATTTAGACAATTTTTTTTATTCTTTTAATTTGAAAGCAAATTTAAAGATTTAATAAATTAAATAAAATTATTTCTTCAAATTAAAAACAAAATTTCATTAACTTCAAAACAAATTCACGTCAATTTAAATATTTTCCAACAAATTTATTTCTTTAAATTAAAAACAAATTTTCTTTAATTTAAAAACAAATTCTTTTACTTATTTAATTTGTAAGCAAATTAGAAGCAAAATCAATTACAGATTAAATGTAATACAAAAATTTGGAAACAACTTTATTTCGTTAATTTAGAAAAAAACTTGTTATTCTTTTAATTTGAAGGCAAATTTAAAGATTTAATAAATGAAATAAAATTATTTCTTCAAATTAAAAACAAAATTTCTTTAACTTCAAAACAAATTCACGTGAATTTAAATAATTTTCTACAAATTTATTTCTTCAAATTAAAAACAAATTTTCTTTAATTTAAAAACAAATTCTTTTACTTATTTAATTTGAACGCAATTTAGAAGCAAAATCAATTACAGATTAAATTAAATACAAAAATTTGGAAACATCTTAATTTCGTTAATTTAGAAAAAAACTTGTTATTCTTTTAATTTAAAAGCAAATTTAATGATTAAATTAAATAAAATTATTTGTTCAAATTAAAAACAAAATTTCTTTAACTTCAAAACAAATTCACGTGAATTTAAATATTTTTCTACAAATTTATTTCTTCAAATTGAAAAATGTTCTTTAATTTAAAAACAAATTATTTTACTTATTTAATTTGAAAGCAATTTAGAAGCAAAATCAATTACAGATTAAATTAAATACAAAAATTTGGAAACATCATTATTTCGTTAATTTAGAAAAATTTTTCTAAATTCTTTTAATTTAAAAGCAAATTTAAAGATTAAATTAAATAAAACTAGTCACGAAAAATTCTCATTTTTTCTAAAGACCAGAAAGAATTTGACAATTTAAAATTTAAAGTTAATAAAAAAATTGCTGTCCTAAAAAAGTAGAATAAAAAGATCCGGGAATTTTTTTTCGAGGGGAAAAAGCAAAATAAAAGTAATGGGAGAAGAAGGAGAAAAAATAAGTTGTACCCCATTTATTAAATTAAAACTCATTACTTTTTTTTCAGCTACATCGTATTCTTGCCAAGGTAGTTGGGAGGAAAATGGAACTTGGTTTACGATAGTGTCTCGAAATAAGTCAAGCTCAGAAAGACAAACGCAATGTTTCTCCATGCGATTCAGCGAGCCCTCTGACAAATTAGGTGGAAGAAATAGCCGAATGGATTCATCAGAACAGGAATTAATGCTATCGAAACCGTCAGATTTTTGCCAAAGAAATATGGATGATCAATGGACCTATCGATTAATGAGTCAAGGTAAAGAAAAAACAGACAGAAAAAAACAATTATTTTTCTTTTTCTCCTATTTTTCAAATATACGAAAAAAACGATTTTTTAACGTAGGGTACAAATTTTATTTACACAAAATAATTTTCCTTTTTTTTGTTACTCTTATCTTTCTCTTGAAAATAATTTTTCCAAACAATTTCTCAAAAAAATTTTCCAGTAATTTTATTTTTTACATTTTATGAACTTCTCTCTCTCTCTCTATTTATTTTTCGTTTCTTATTATTTTTTATCTCGTGTTTTATGATTTCTTGAGAATATAAAGAGTTCTTAAAAATTCTTTGTATTTTCTGTTTTTTTACTTTTTATTATTTTGTTTCGCCTTTTATTTTATTTCACTTTCTTTATTTTTCCTTTATAGTTTATTTTATTACTCATTCTACTTTTCATTTGTCATTCCATGTTTTTATTTTATTATCTATTCTTTCTTGTTCTCTTCACTGACAAAACTGTGTCAATTTATATTATTTTTCTAAACTTAAATTCAGAATTTCATTTTACAAATTTAATTTTACTTTTCTTATTAACAAAATTTTATTATTATAACTATAATTGTACTCTTTATATTTTTGCATATCTTGTATTTTCTATAATTTTAATGATTATAAATAATAATTACTAGAGTTAATAATTTTTCAATTGAAAATAAACATTTTTTTCTATTTTTCGAAATTTAATTTAATTTTCCGACTTATCTTTTATTTTTCAGGTGTCTGTGAGGATTTGACAAAAGCTGCTTCCAGCTCAGCCTCCTCGTCATCAAGGGTTTCATTCGCATTGCTTATTGGAGCCGCCGTGATGAGTCGACTCTTATCAAGATGATGTGTGCCAACCATTTCCAAAGTTCTTTACTCACAAATTTATTAAAGGGTAGTAAAACTTTTATTACTATCAAGTTGGCAGATCGACAGTATTTATAAAAAAAAAATAATAATAATAATCTCTATAAGTATATCATTCTGACATCGACTGATTCCAGTAAAAAGAAAGGAAATTGAAAATAGAGAAGAAAAACATTTAAAAAAGAAAAATTGAAAGAAAAACTTGATCATAAGTTCAAAAAGTTGTACAGTTTTCTAGACGACAAGAGACAAAATTTGTGTCGTCACTTTATTAACGAACCGGTAATTATAAAACTAACGTTCCTTGACCGTTGTCAAATCGTTTCATTTTTCCAAATTACCCCCTCAAAAAGAAACTGTATATTCGAAACAAGAAATACTTTTTAATATGAAAAAAGTATAAAAAGAACTTTAAAATATTCAACCATTGGACAAAAATTTATTTATTATTCCAAACAAAAGGAATTAAGAAGGAAACTTAAAGAGAAAACGCGAGACAATGGTCTTTGAATGCGACCACTTCTAAAGATATTTATATATATAAAAATATAAATAAATATTATAAATATATATAAATACATTATAAATATTTAAAAATATGAGTGTTTTTATTTAATCTCGACGCTGTAAATACGATCAGGGTATAAGTAATTAAGATTTCGAAAAAAAAACTCTTGTTGAATGACAAAAAGAAAAACGAAAATAAAAAACCCAAGGAAAAAAGAAAGAGAAAAACTAACAAGTTTACTGATCGAAAATTTAAAAACAAAAATAAAAGAGACGAGGTGGAATGATTTTTATTGTTCTTCATATAGCTAGTTGCACACATCTGTAAATAACAATTTTAATATTGTACTATAAAAATAAGACTGTTTATAAGAAAAAAAAAAGAATTAAAAAGAAAAAAAATAAGTGAAGATGAAAAAAAAAGTCCAATATCGTTTTTTGGCTGCTAATTAGAATTTAATCGTGATGATAGGTCTACGAGTGCGAAAGGAATTTATTTATTCAAGAGACCTTTCTTGAATTATTTGAATTCTGAAAGCTCTTTCGCTGCCAACTTTATAACATTTATAGAAATCATATAGAATGGACCAAAAACTGGTCTTGAGAGAGAATTCTCCAAATTCCACGCGGAACTTATATAACAGAATGAGAGAGATTTCATTCAAGAAAATTGCTCGACGAGAATGCAAGAGAAAAAACAATTTTTTCTCAATTTAAAACGGAAAATAAAATTGAAAAATTAATTTTTTTCACTAAAAAATAAATAAATTTCACTTTCTTACTCTTTTTTTTGAATATTAACATTCGAACAGTTTATATTTTTTCTATTCAAAATAAAAAAAATTTTACCAACTATTTTTCACAATTTCGTTCAAGTTTTCTTGCAGAACAATTTTTCTTTCTTTCTTTTTGCGTTTTTTCTTTTTTTTTGTTAAAACATAAAGAAAGGTACTTCTAGTTTTTTAATTAATATATTCCCAAAGATTCGCAAAATAATATTATGTGAATCAAGCCTCGAGATCCTATCAACAATTTTTACTCTTGTTCGTTGTAAGCGTATCTTAATGTGTTATTACAAGTGGCGTAACTACGAGGTTGATGATAAATCAGGGTAGGAAGGAAAAAGCAACTTTCTTCTGTTTTTTTCTTTTCTTTGAAAAAAAAAATACTTTCTTGTTATTTACTATTATATATTTAAAACGTATATATCGATATTTATTGTAAGTTATTAATGTTAAATCTTCCAAGACACTTAGTCTTCTTTCTCGAAGAGAAACATTTTTTATTTAATGTACAAAATCAGTACAGTTTTAAAAAATTGTTAAATTGTTCATTTTTTTATCCCTTAGTCACGAAATTCAGTGTTTGGGAAAAAATTCTGTTCTCCATTTAGTAATTATTTTATTTTATACAATTATTCAATTTCTGAATATTTTATTTCGTAAATATTTTTATATTTTATTTAAAAAATATTCTATTGGCTAAATATTCTATTTGCTAAATATTCTATTTTCTAAATATTTTATTTCGTAAATATTTTATTTACTATTTCTATTTACTAGATATTCTATTTCGAAAATATTTTACTTAATAACTATTTTATGAACATTTTATTGTATGAATAGTTTATTTAAACAACACTTAATTCCTTTAAATATTTTATTTGATTTCAAATATTAAAAATGAAAATTCAACTGTAATATGCGAGAAAAAGTAAAAAAAAAATCCCACTGATTTTGTGACCGGACTAAACTTTCACGATAAAATTGTATTTAAAACCACTTTTTTTCACAAAAAATCAAATAATAATTAATTACGAATATTTAATTAGATAGAAAATAAAATTGAGTGCAAAGAAATGAAATGTTAGTTGAAGTTTCTTAACAATTGTATCAATAATTTGATAATAATAATCACAATTTTCGTTTAATTTTATAAATACGTTTCCGCTTCTTAGTTACGTCATTTTTGTTTTTCAGTGAGCAGTCGTCAATTTTCAATCTCTCCTAATAGTATAATTAATAATGATATTTAAGGATTTGATTTACGCGCGAAATCCCCGTTGAGAATTTTCGCAGGAAAAATGTGAAGAAAAAAGAAAACGAAAGTTTGGGAAAAAAATCGCTTCTCAATTTGTGAGAATGTGTTTTTCTTTTTTGTACGTATCTCGTATGAATGTTTCGAATGTTTGTGTGCAGCTAAAACACAACGCGGGTATCAGTGGCAACGAAGTTATTGCTAAGTGTAGATGTAATCTTTAAGAGTTTTAAAACCATTTTGGAGCGAGCGTAAAACGCTTTTGTGACTCCAAAAAAACACAAAACACCCAGAAAAAAAAACAAATTGTATTTGAATCAGAGAGAAAAATCTCAAATACGTCTAAAATCCAGTATTACGAAAAATTGTGAATTTTACAATTTGAACACTGATCAAATGAACGAAACTAAAGGTGTTGAAACAAAAACAAGGAAATTGCGTGGAACAAAAATAGAATCATTTATTAAAAAAAAAAGAGAAAAAAAATATGTGTGTGGCTTAAAAAATAATTTCCTCTCAAAATTTTATTCCGAGAAATAATAATTAATAATCAAAATAATTTTTTTATTCAATTCTCATTAATTTTTCCTATAAAAGAAAATAAATAAGAGGGAAATTATATTTTTGAGCAAAGTGCCACTGAATGGATATCTATTTAGCGATTTATAGTTATTAATCTGTACAAGATGTGTATATATATATTATACATAGTAAATATATATATGCATATATTTTTCGTTTCTCACTGTGATGAATACATGATTATTATATTATATAAATATTATAAAAATATAAAGCAGTTTGAGTGTTGTTTTTTCTTGCCACTGTAAAGTATCAAATAATTATGAATATTGACTTCATATTTATTGTAAGGGTTTTCGGGGCTTAAAAAGATGAAAAAAAATACAAAAAAAAAAAACTAAATAAATAAAATAAATAAATATGCGTGTGGGCTTCTGCTTGCCTGCCTAATTTCGATCTAACTATGTAATTAAAGGGCTATGTATTATATAATTATATACAATACATGCATAAAAAGACGTGAGAAACACGAAAACAAAAAAAAAATGCTAACGTCTCATTAACCAACAGATTCAATTTAAAAATTTTTGATAAAAATATAATTTCAAAAAAAGAAAAAAATGTAACGCGGCGTTGGAAATTTCTTTTTTGTTGTCCTTTTTTTTGCAGAATTGCAGATATGTTTGCAAAAAGCAAAGTAATAAACTCGATGCGCTATCATTTTTCATATCATGTAAAACTCGTTCTCTCACGTTGCATCGTATTTTGAAGGGGAAAGGAAAAAAAAAGTTTTTATTCGATATTTCGCGTATCCTCTCTCTCTCTTAATCACTCTCTATCTCTCTATGTGTATAATAAAATGAATAAAATGAATAAAATAAATGACGAGGGCAAAGTTAGAGAATGAAAAACCGTGAACAGTCGGAAACATTAAACTTTTGTAATCCACTGTTTAAAACTAAAAAAAGAAACGCGCAGTAATTAAGGTTTTCCTAAAAAAAGAACTAAAAAGAAAACAGGAATTTGGTCTATATTTCCGTAGAATTGGAAGATCACACAACGACACTTTTTTAGGAGAGTTAAATTCTTTGCGAGACGTAAAAAAAGTAATTCGGTTTTTAATTTTTTCGCCCAAAAAAAAGAAAATCGGCAGTGCTAATTTGAAACTGCTTTTTGTATTTTCGATCTCATATCTGCCTTTTCCAAACGCTAGCCGTTCGATTTATTATAGTTTTTATTACTCAATACCATTGTGAGTACCAGTTCAACGTTTGTCTGGTATAATACGCGCTAGCATGTGTAATGTTCATTATTATATTTTGAATACGAAATATACATATTAAAAAAAAAATTTTCTTTCCTTTTATTGTGTCCTAAGTCCTTATGTTCTATTTGTTTTGGAAATATTTCAAAGAAATCAAATTTTTTCTCGTTTTTCTTACTTTTTATTGAAGTATACGATTTTCACATAATCGGTAATAATTATTTTATTATTACTTTTTTTTTTAATTTTTATTAATAATATTGTAATTGGCCACATAAATACACAACTTATAGACGATAATTGTATTTTTTTTTTCTTTTAAAGTAACAATTGCCCTGCAATAACATTTAACATAAAAATCGAAGCACGAAAAATTACTAGAAGAGCACTTCGTACTATCACATCAGATTCTATAATTTCTGATATATTTTTTGCTCTCACATTCTATGAGAAGAATGCCATCATCTTAATTATCATTTCTTTTTTCTGAAACTTCAATATTTATTTAAATATTATCTCAATCACCAAACAGAAAAAAGTGTAAATTATAATTTATATTTTAGAAAATATAAAACGAAGTACAATATTGAAAATCACAATCAAATTCAGTATATTTTTACCACAAACAAATAATAATAATAATAATAATAATAAGAAAATACATTATCACCGAGTAGTTTAATGGGAAAAAATTTCGAAACTCTTTTTAAAGAAGTACATATAATATTCTTCTTCATTAGTAATCGAACAATTTTAAAAATTGAAAAACATTTTTTTGTCATTCGAAAAAAAAGTATTTTCTCCATAATAGATTTGAAAGTAATAATTAAATAATACCAATAAACACCTAAAAAATTTGCATATATATTAATTTTGGTTTTCAAAGTCTTGATAATTAAAAGCGAACATTTCGCTAAAATCACAAATAATTCTTGATATGTACGTATCTAAAAAGAGAGTACAACTTTATATATACAAATTAAAGATTAAAAAAAAAACTGTCGACATGTTTGGAAAATATAATTTTAACGAAAAAATTAATTCAACTTTCCTTTCACCTGACCCAAGTGGCTCTTTCAGGTAAATCTACTCACTAAAATAATACAAAAATGATTTATCGCAGGCGAAAAATATAAGAGATAAATATTCTATACACTATTCAATTTTTAGGACAGAAAAATTCTTTTCGTTCCTAAATGTTGACAAAATCTAAATTTTCCATTTCCTTCAGAATTTCTGTTTCTTAAATTTTTTCTTTCCACCCAAACGAGAATTTTTTTTTTAAATTCAGTCATTTGAAAATGAAAAAACAAAATTTATAAACGGGAAATTATTGAAAGAATTTACGATTGAAATTAATTTCAAACAAACTTTTTAGTCAAATTGTACCGAAAACTGTAACGTAAGTTTACAAAACATTTCGAAATTACGAATCCCTTATACCTTTCGTTTTTTATATCTCTTCTTCATTTTCTATCAGTAAAATGTACATTAAAATTTTGGTGATCCAAAATAGTCAAGTAAATTATTTTAGTTAGCGCAAAAATAGAAATCAAAAAATTCATAATATTACAAACTTGACGCACATTTGGAATCGCCACATTGAATTTTCTGATAAACCGAAATTAATCACTAATTTACAGACATCTTAATTATTATTATATAATTACACGTATACATCGATCGAAGACTTATTACAGCGGAGATCACAATTGCTAAACTAATATACTATACACACTTTGCGATTAATTATCTACTATACATTCTCTGCTGCATTTTTTTTCTCAATTATAATTATATTATTATTTTCTTTTTTTTAATTTATAATATATATATATATTTATTTATGTATAATATTCTATTTGGCGACCATTCTAGACGCGAGAATCGATTCTTAATAACTACTGGCTAGAAAGTACAAATCTACAATCTACAAAATATATTTATATATTATATGCATAGCATCGCATCATCGACTAAAAACGAAACAAAAATTAAAAAAAATACGCATCACAAAAAACTGAAAATCACCAACAGTCTCTATTAACGATGCGATTAATAAAAAAATAAGCGAAGTCAAAATTTCTTAACTTTAAATAATATCCGAAAGAAAAAGTTTCTAGAGAATTTTTTTTAAATATTTCGGTACTTTGTATTTTTCCTGCTACTTTATACAATTAAGATAGTCGTTCTCTTGCGAAAAAAAATTTTATTTCCGTTTTTTCAACAATTTTTGTTAATTTTGCTTCCTTGTAGGAACTTTTGTTTCAAGATTGTAGAGAACAAAAATGTTTATATACTTTTTTTTAAATTAATATCATTTTCCCCGGTTTTCTTTATATTTTCATTTTGTCTTTATACTTTTATATTATCTTGTAGTATTAAAAATTATTTTCAACCTAAATAATATATAAAAAATATATACCATAATTAATATTCAACAAAAAATAGATTTTTAAACCCTAAATGATTTTTGAAATCATAATCCTAATAAATTTCATTTCACAATAAAATATTCCTAACTAAAATAGAAATTGTAATTTTAAATGAGGAACTTTTTCCTTAAACACATTTTTAAATTTAAATAATAAAAAAGAATATAATATATCATTTTTTTTATAATTTTTACAGTTTTATCACTAAATTCGATTTTTTTGAAAGCTCGAAAAAAAATTCATAACGTGAATTCGTCATTTTCAAAAATATTTTCAACGGAGACGAAAATATTTTTCTTTTTTTTCTACAGAAAGAAAATTTACCTCATTTTTTCCTACATAAAGAAAATTCACCTCATTTTCTTCTACACAATGAAAAATTATTTCTTCTCTTTCATTAAAAAAATTTCAATCTTTGTTTTCATAATTTCACAATCAATCGTTAATATTTGTAACAAAAATACAAAATATAATTTTAAAGAAGAAACTGTTCCCATGAACATAATTTTAAATTTAAAATATAATTTTTCACCAATGAAATTCATATTTTATCACTGAATTTAATTTGTAAATTTTTATTTTCAAATAAACAAATTTCTTTCTTTCTTTTAAAAAAAATTCTTAATAAATACAAAAAATTGTATTTTTTTAATAAACAAATTTGCCTTTTTTCGCAAATAAAAAAATTTTTATTTTAATAAAAATTTATTTACCAGCAATTATTGAATCGATAATAATTAATTTCTACATTAATTCTTTTGTTATATTACACAATAATAAAATAAATAATAAATAAATCTGTTTTATTAATGAAAAAGCTGGAAATTTTACTAATTAAAAAGAATTAATTTCGAATTTTTACATAAAGAAATTAAATTTTCGACAAATTATCTTTTTTGCCTTAATTTGAAGATTAATAAATTCCGATTTTAAACTTTTTCTCTATTGAAAAATAAACTTTCTACATTTATTTAATATTCAAAATAAACAAATATTGGCGAATAATAAATAAATAACGTAAATAAATTTTTGCTCTCTACAATTCTTGGTAATTTTTATAATTAACTTTTCAAATTAAAGCAGAGATTATTTAAAGATTATTAAACTGATCTATCTTAATTGTACACAATAATTTAATTTCTTCTTTCTCTCTCTTTCTCTCTTTCTGTTTTACTAACTTTTAATTGTATCTCCACTATTTTACTCTCTACGTTTAGCGTAATTAGTTTATAAAATTTGGCAATCGTAAGACATGGTAACAGTTGAGTCGATTTTAAAAATTGACTTATGACTATCGCGACTTAAAACGATATGAATTACAGAATCTCGTCATCGAAATTGCATTTGTTTTTCTTTCTTTGAAGAGTAAAAAAGCGAAGTCTAATTCCTAGCGATTCGAACCAATTAATAATATAGTAGAATAAATAACAATTTTTGAATGTCAAAATATTTTTTCGTTGATTCTTTAAAAAAAAAATTGTGAATTCAAAATAAATAAAAAAAAAAACAATTGTCAGTCTATGTCGATGAAACACGTGCTCGGTAGAGTTTTGATATTTTTTCGATGACAATTTTTTTAAAAATTGAAACAATGTTAATTGACAGTTTAGGCAAAAACCAAAGACTACAATTAGAAACTATCAACAAAAAAAATTCAGGCCAAATTTCGTTTTAATATCGTGAGTAGAAGCAATTGCTATCTACTCAATATTTCAGGATTTTGATTTTGTATTTCTTTGTTCAATGTTTCATTTTGTATATTCTGTCCCGGTAGTCTCACGGGTTTAATTGATTTTAATTTTGTCGTACCGCCGTATTTAAAATTAACATCACTGCATGTATCGAGTGGATGTATTGTTCCAGTTAAATTTGAATACGATTCCTCGGTGGTGTCCTCTAATTTTGTTGTGGGCACTTTCTTCACTGAACCCAATTCAAATGCCGACTTTGATGGTTTCAATTTTATTTTTGCATTCGACAATGGCAATGAAATTGATTTTTCCAATTCTAATTTTAAATTATTATTTGTTGTTGTTATTGTGTCGGTGGTTGAACCAACAGTGTCAGTTATTTGTATATCGATATTCACTGATTTTGGATCATTTTCATCATTACTGCTAAAGCTATTACGATCGCTGCCACTCTCATTTCTAAGGGCAGCAATTTCCGCTCTCTTCTGCTCAATTTGACTATGTGAATTGGCAAAAAATGAGGACATCTTCTCCAATCGACTGCCCAAGTTTGGCTGACTCAATGCCGATTTCAATGGGTATGGCGTCTCAATGCCTCCCCGGAGGAATTTTTGCGTTTCCTTACCAGTCGAATTACTTTTCACCATTCCAAATTTATTATTATTATCCTCGAGTGCTTTTAGAGGGAATGTTCTTCGTCTCTTCTCGGCGACTCCCAATTGTGCGACAATTCGCCTCACATCGCCGGGTATATCAATATCGGTGCGTGTATCAGCGAGTTGTTGAATGAATGCACCTAATGTCGCGACAGTCACTTCTAAACTGCGATTTTGTGCCTCGAGTTTATGAAATGACGATTGATTAATACTTCGTGTATTTTCAATACGTTGAAAATTATTCATTGCTATTTCCAGTTGATTGCTGAGATTCAAATTCTGCTGGGTCAATTGTTTATTAATCATTTCGAGTTTCTCCATATTTTCAATTTGCGGCTTCACCGAGAGCATTTCCTCCTGTAACACTTGATATTCAACGCGATATTCGTTGAGTTGTTTGCCAATTTCCATGTCGGGATAGAAGACACGTTTCATGACACGATCCAATACGGCCTTATCAACGGCGGGCAATTTAACTTTTAGGTATTCCATTATTTCTTCGAAACTATCGCAACAGAGGAGTTGATCTTGATGATCCTCGAGTAATGCAAGAGCTACTCGAAATATTACTTCGGAAGATTCGAGGAATAGAAGATCGAATACACGTGTGACGAAACCGAGGGGAAATTGACTGGCGAATAATGTGAGAAGCCAGGGAGCTGCGTAGAGTGTTGGTGAGACTTCGTGCTTATCGAAATGATTATAGATTGCCGGCAATCTATCGTGAAGTAAACGTGACAATTGATAGAGATGTAATTGTAGAGCGGCCATGTCGGGGAGATAGAGTTTCCTTAGGCCACGTCGAAACATTAAATGTCGCAGGAGAAAGAAAGCTTGATCCTCGGCCATGTGAAGGAGAAGTACTCCCGCGACGAAACTTAGACCCTGACAATAGCCCACCTCATGATCGAGCAGCGAATACGCTTTCAATAAATTAAAAAGTCCCAACTGACCTGGTCCAAGGGGTGAACTGAAGTACGGATGATTTGGAAACGTACGTCCAAGATCGATTAAAATTGCATGTTGCTGCGATGTCAATTGTTTCAAAAGCAGTTCATATGGCATATTATAATTTGGAAAGTCCCGAGTGTCAATTGGCGGTTGCTTCAGGCAAAATTGCTCCGCCAAAAAGTGCCAAACTTCCCCTCGTTTTCCCCTCGGAACGCCTGCAAACAGTTTTCAAAAAAAATTTCTTTTGTAATAATTTAAAAACAATATTTCGTTTTAATTCAATTGCCACGAATTTTATCCAAAAATTTTGAAACAAAGTTTTTATCCAATTAACTAGATTAAAGTCTGTAGGGTTTTCATTCATTCTGTTCGCAGTATGAAGTTAGTTTTTGTATATGCTTTTGTTTTTTTTTCTTTTTCAAAACACTTTGGTTTTTCGATTTGTCAATATTAATTTTTATTGTTTATTTAGAGAAAAGGTTAATAGATATTGCTTTTATAAAATAAGGTAAGAAATTTTCATAATATTGATTTAGAAATTTAATAATTATTTTTTGTTTATATTTTAAAAATTATTAGTTTCTTTTGAAATAAAAAGTTATGAAATTTTCGTTTTTAATTACAATTTTTAACAATAATGTTTTTTCTATTTTAAATTAATAACAAAAAATGTGTAGGAAGAATTTGTGTATTTAATAATTACAATTTTTCTTTTTTTATGTATATAATAAGATATTTTATATTTTACTAGCTAAAAAAATGCTTGTGTACTTTCTCATATAATAATCATGTCTATTCACAATTCACATTTTTTTATTAAAGAACAAAATATTTAATTTCATTTGAAGAATTTCTTTAATAAGATTTAATTTTTTAACTTTCTAAAAATCAATTTATTTTAAGTTTAATCTAGAAATTAATGAAAAAATTTGCATAATTTCTTTTTCTGAATTTAAAAACGAAGAAAAAATAAAGTAATTTAAACTATTTATATTTCTCCATCAACATGTTTTTTAAACTTCCATTTTGTAATTAATTTTGAAAATCATATTGTTTTTACAAAATTTGTAGTATTCTTTTGCATAATTTCTATTTATTATCAAAATTTTTTTAACAAAATCAAAATATTATATTTTTAATCAGTATTGATTAATAGATAATAAGAATTAATTATTTAGTATTCTTTAATAATAAATTAACTTTAGAAATAGAATTTTAAAAGTTAAGTATTTTTATGAAACTGAAACTTGCATCCAGTTACCAGTCCTACTTAATTTTTGAAAATTCGATATTGGATTTAAAACAAAAAATATTTAACATTTAAAATTAATTTCTAAAATTAAGCAAAGCAGGTGCAAATCAAAATCATGAAAATTTCTTTCATTCTTTTCTATTAAACAATATAAAGTGTTGTCAAAAACATTTTGTCGGACAAATCGAATTTCTATAATTTCTTTTATTTATTTCTAACAAAATTTGAAAATTATTTAACAAAATGTTAAATGATATTAAAAAAAGATGAAAAAACTGGAATAATTTCTTAATTTTTTAAACATAATCTTTAATAAAAATTTAATTTTTTTAGAGATAGATGATAAATGTTTTGGCTCAATTAACTTTATTTCTGTAATTTCTTTTTTAAATTTGATACTGAAAATAATTAAGAATAAAAATTGTATATCTTTAATTAACTATCAATTGTATTCTTTTAATAGTTGACAAAGATTATTGATTAATTTATAATGAATGAGAATATAAATTGTAATTTTAATTCGTAATCATAATTGTTATACTTGCTGTTTGATTTTTTGTTTCTTAACTTTTTTGTAATTTTTCTTTTCAAATATTTTAAATTTTTTAATTAATGTATTGAAAATCATCGAATTATTGCAAAAAATTTTATCAAAAAATTTAATAATAATAGAATTCCTTCACAAAATTCCACTATTTAGGAAAATAACTTAAATCTCGCGGAGAATTTTGTTTAAATTTTTAAAAATTCTAATTAAATTCTTTTTGCAGAATTTCTTTGATTTTTTTTTGTCAAATAATGGAATTCCTTTAATAATTTTAATTAAACATTTTAAAAATAATTAAAATTTTATGAAGAAGAATTGTTTTTAAATTGTATTAAAAATAATTGAATTCTTGCGAATAATTTTACTATTTAAAATAATTTAATTATTTTTATTTAGAAAGATTTGTTAAAATTTTAGGAAATATTGAAATTCTTTCGTGAAATTTCAATAAAATTTTTGACAATATGAACAGTAATAAATAATTTTGTACTTAAAAAGTGATTTTTTTTAAAATTTTGATTATGAAATTATTTAAAAAATTTATGTTTGTTAATAAAAAATTTTGTAATTTGTATAACAGTATCAAATTAAATACTACGTTCCGTGCGCTAGCGCGTGTATCATTTGCTAGTTTTTTATTAAAATCTTTTAAAAAATTAAAAAATTTTAAATCCCTAAAAAAAAGAACAAATTTACCTTGTTTAATAGCTTGAAGCAACATTTGATTATCACACTTTGTCGAAATTCTCGATTCCTTGCTAACCAGGAGATCCCAAACTTCAACTAATTGACGAGCACAACCACTAAGTTCGTCATAATCAAGTTTAATCCTCTTAACTGTTGCTTCCTCTTGATGAACTGAAAACACAAGGTACACATTAGCGCTCCCTAAACAATTCAAAATTCGCCAAAAGAAGTAAACTTTAATAATAAAAAGATAACTTACCACGTAATCGTGCATTTTCCTTTTCCATTCGAATGAGTATTCTCTGTTGATTAATCGCCTTCTTCCAAAGTTCGCGCAATTCCTCTTTAGTTCGTTTTCGCACATTTAATTGTTGATTTTTAATCACATTTATTCCCGATTTGTCAATTTCCTTGTCCTTATCTTTAGCTGGTGTTACAACACGATTGAGAATCGCTTGCCTCCAAGAGCCGCTCGCTTGCAATCGACTCGCTTCTTCCGATTCAGTTGGGGACATTTTTGGTGAGTTTCCCACTTTTAGGAAACTAAAAAAAAAAAAAAATAACCGTAAATTTGCGTTTTTAAAAATAAAAATAGATTATTAAATAAAATAAAATGCGAAGAAAAATAAATTATTAAATGTAATGAATAGAATATAATTAAATACAAGTTAAATAAAATTAAATACAAGTATTTACTAAATAGAATAAGACAAAATAGACTCGATGAGAAAAATTTGCCTTGGGAGGGAGAAAAAAGTGTGAAGGAAACTTACATATCCATCATTGGACTCTTTGGACTTGTGTTAACAGTCAATTGTTGCTCGGGAGAAACTCGAAGTGATCTCGGTCTCTCAGACTCGGGCGAAACCTCAGAGATTGTTTGCGATCCTAAGTTCACAGGACTCTGACTGCCGGCTTTATGCATCGCTGAATTCAACTGATTCGACTCTCGAACTTGAACCGGCAAAGAAAAGTCGTCTCTCGAGCCTTTCCTTTTCATTAAATTATCAAAACTATTTGTCAGGGAGCGTTTCGCCTTCATAAATATCGTACTTCCCACACCGACACTGAGATATTGATTCAAAAATTCGCTCCTGAAAAGGGTAAAGTAAAAACTTATGTCAGAATTATTTCTCAACTTACGTATCACTGAAAATTAAATTTCACTAAAATTTCCTTTTTCACTCCCTTTGAAATATTCACATATTTTTCTATGTTTAACGGAAAAATTAATTTTACTATCATTACTTATTTTAATCTAAAAAAGAATGACAACTTTCAAAATAAAACTTAATTTTACTTCAAAACTTATTTTCACTTCCAAATTTATTTTTACTCTAAATTTATTTTGACTTTAAAATTTATTTTCACTTTGAACTCGTTTCTCATTTCGAAATAATCCCTTCTCTCTATAATTTTTTGAAAATGCTGTTTGTACTTTTTTCTTTGAAAAAAAAAAAACAAAACAAAAAAGAAAGCTCACCTATTTTCAGCTGTGTCGTGAACATGTCTAGACTGTTTCGATTCACAATGAGCGCGAAGGAGCGCCATTAAAAAACTATTTTGTTCCCGGATACTCGAGCCAGCTCCAGAGCCACCGGCTTCAGAACCTTTGAATTTCGTCACTATTATCTCGTGCTCTTCTTCCGACAACATTTCCATTCTCGAGAAAATGATACTTTGCGTTTTCCTCTCATGTTGACCTGCAGAATAATAATAGAAAAAAAAGAACAATCAGAATTACAATGAAATTTATTTTTTAAAAAATTAAAATTACATACATAAAACTAAAAGAAATTACTTTAATTTTTAAATTTTATAATAATAGACAATTATAAAGGAAAGAAGAAGTTAAGTTCATCTAATATTGAAATTAAATATAAACTGTTCAAACTTTAAAATAAATAAAAAATTATAAAATATTCAAATATTTTTCAAATAAAAATTTATTTATAATTTATTTCTTTATTTATATTATATAAGTAAATAAAGAAACAAATAAAACATATAATATGAAATTAATTGTACGTGATTAAAGTATATATCGAATAAATAAAATAGATATACAATAGAAAAATTTTACCTTCAATTTCTTGAGCTAATTTCTTGTACCAAACCATGGGACAATGCTCGCAGGAAAAAACTGCGTGTCTCTCTTTTAGTTTTCCATCGTAACCAGCGATGAAAGCTTGTGAAATAGCTGAAAAATTTCATTATTTTCCTGAATTAATAACAATATTATTGTGCCGATTTTTCTGAATACATGTTTACATTCTAATTTTCAAGTTTATAATTCAAATTGAATGAATTTAAATCTAAATTCATTACAAAATATTTATTTTGATCAAATTAGAAATAAATTAAAGTGTTTACTTTGATTAAAGTAATTATTTCGATCGAATCATAAATAAGTCAAATATTTATTTTGATCTAATTAAAAGTAAGTCAAATATTTATTTCGATCCAATTAAAAGTAAATCATTCATTTCGATTCATAATTAAAAATAAATCACTTATTTTGATCAAAATGAAAATTAATATTTGATTCATTTTAATAAAAACAAAAAAAAATAAGTAAAAAATATCATTTTTTTAAAAATAGAGAACTTTAAATTAAATTTTTAATTTAATTTTCCAAAAGTTGGCTGTAAAGTACTACAAAAAAAAGACTAAGAAGAGAACAATTTACCTCCGACTAGATCATCGGCGACAGATTCGGATTGGCACTTAAAAACGTAAGCAACGAAACATTCGGCGCCAGGATCTCTGCATATAAAACCGAAATGTTCTGGATTTGCGATTCCCTGAACGCAAGTTGCTACATTTTTTAACAGTTTGTGCAGCAAAACTTGCTTTCGGTCCGGACTAATTAGACGCAGGTCCTGTCGACCCACCTGAAATTTTTACCAATAAAAATTATTAATACAGAGTAGAAAATAATTGAATCAAAACACAGAAAATTAAAATTATTAAAAATTTATTACGAACAAAGAAAGTTAGAGACAAAAAGAAGTTGAAAATAAAACGAGAAAAAAAACAAACAATCTAGAAAATTAAATTACAAATGCAAAAAAATACTTTTGTATTTGAAAAATAAATTTTTATCCTTTTGTACTTAAAAAATTATTTTTTATCCTTTTGTATTTAAAAAATTATTTTTTATCCTTTTGTATTTAAAAAATTATTTTTTTACAAAATATTCCAAAAAATGACATATTTAAAAAGAAGATTACTTCTTTAGAATTAAATTTAATGAAAGAGGAAAATAAAAATAGTTGGAATCTTTCAAACACATTATTTAAAATTAAACTAGTTGTGTTTTTCTTAAATTTTTAAATTAAACAATAAATAAGAGGAGATGAAAATAAAAAAATGTCTATTTTTACAATTTCAAATTTGTAATTTTCTTTTTTTTTAATAAAAATTGTCAATTACTTGAAATAACATGGTACGATTGTGCTCGTCACTTCCATCAGTACAAGAGTCTCTCCTAGGAGTTAGAACACTACCAGTGGAAGCCGCACGATTTCTCATTGTTTCTGGTATTTGTATACTGGTAGTAGTTTTCTTTGGCACCTGTTTACTATCCTGTTCATCACTCTCTGCTACATTATTGTTTCTTACTGGAAGAGTTTCAACGGAACCGCCAAGCACTTTGGCAGTTCCCAATGGACTAATAGACGTCGTTGGAGATAATAAATTATTTCCCGATACATTGTCTGTACTTCCTAATTCACTAGCACTCGAATCCTGCAAATTAAACAAAATTTTCTCTTTCTTAAAAAAATTCTTCTCTTTACAATTATACTTTTTCTTTTTCTAATCTTCCATTTAATAATTTTTCCCTTTTTCTACTTTCTCTTTTCTATTTACCCTATTTCATTTTTTCTTCTTTTCCAATTATCCCTTTTTACTTTTTCTTTTTTTTCTTTTACTTCTTGTGTTTCTAAAAATTCAGAAATAGAAGCAAACATTTTTTTTTCTTTTCCAATTATCCTTTTTTACTTTTTCTTTTACCTTTTCTGTTTCCAAAAAATTCAGAAATAGAAGCAAAATAAAGAAAAACTAAATCGTCGGCAAAAAAATTACAAAATTTATAAATGTAAATAACAACGGTAACAATTTTTTCTTTTCGAAATCGGCAATATTTTCTCTTACCGCACTATCTCTCCTGATGTTTGATAAAAGATCGGAAGTACTTGATTGACTTTTGAGCTGTTGGCATTGAGCTAGCAAATTACTTGCAGATGATTTTGATTTTTCGAGTCCACGTACGCGTAATTTAATCAAAGCATCGTCTATGAACGTTTGAGAGACTATTGAATGAGGCAATTTTCCTTGGGGAAGTTTCCCATGGTTTAATTTTATTTTTCCCAAATATAGAACCTGAAAATGAAATTTCATCATCAGTTGCTTTCAAAAATCGTCAAGGAAAAATTCGACATTGATAAATAAATAAATTTAGTTCTATTAAAACAATATTGACAAGAAGGAAGAAATTGTTAACTCAATTTTATTTTAATAATCACAAATTAATGAATAAAATAAAAAAAAGGAAAGTGCATAATAAATTTCTTACTTTTAATTTCCAGAGTTCAATTTTAAGGAGAAAAAAATTGTTTACCTCGAAAAAGTGTGATGAACTTGGCGATATATCAGCACCTATACTTGTCAAAGTCGCAGCACTGCTGTAGGACCTTTGAGGAACTTCTTTTTCCCTTTCATATCTCGTCGACGATTGCTCCTTCATTGCATTGAAAAGTTCTTGAACCTGAGGCAAAAAATAATCTTTCATTAATATTACATAATTTATTTCACACCAGAATATTATTTCCTTTCACAATTCGAAATAATGAAACTTAATTAATTATTAAATTAAAAATTGGAAAAAATATGTTTCGTTCAGATTCGTACAATTTTTATATTTGGAAAATTCCTAATTATTTCTTTTCATTTTCTCTATTATCCATTTTTTTTCCTTTCTCGGTGACAAGTAAGAAATGAGAAGAGAGACACTAATGAGCCTTTTCTCAGCTTAAGGTGATGTTTATAATTGGACAGAGTTATTATATTCAAAAAGGACTTTTTTTCTGGGTCGTGCGTCATTTCTTTCGCTCTAAACAAACCACTTATACGCCGTTGTTACATTAGCTCTTTTGCATAATGGTTCATAGCTGCTTGTGCACATATTTGGAAAGCAAAAAAAAGCATTTTATGGTAAATTTGATACATCTTCAAATGCACCTGTTGCTAGTTGGAAAGAATTTTTCTTTAATTAAATTTCCCACAAAATAGTTATTCCACTTTTGAAAAGAACCAAAGTTTTCTGTTCTTTTTCTCTTTATTCACAATTTTTTTCAATTTTCTCACAAAATTTAAATTACAACACTAATAAAATTATCGGGAATTAATAATTATTTACTAATTGTAATTTTAATCCCAGTGTTTAAATAAATAAATAAATACATAATAATAAACAGAAATTAAAAGAACCAAAACCTACAATAGGAAAAAAATAGTAAAACTCAACAGAAAAAAATCACTTCGACTATTTATGGAAATTTGGAAATCGATTATGTTCGAGAAAGTATTTTTCATAATATAATGAGGGTATGTTTCAGATACAGAAAGCAAATAGTGCAGAGGGGCTTCCTTTATCCAATTATGAGTCAAGCTTTTATCATAATATATTTTATCTCTTATGTGAATGCTTTTAATGCTCTGCTTTTGTATTTCCTTTCGATTTTCTTTTTCTATTTGAAAAATGATTAAAAAAAAAGAACAAATTTGTCAAATATTTCCGAAACAATAAATCGATTTTTTCCCTATTCTCTGTTACAATATTTCCATTAATGCCCCTATAATCTAAAAATAAAAAAGATAAATCAATTTCTCTATTCCGCAGTCCTTTGATTTTCAAAAGTCATAAATTTTCAGCGTAAACACGATGATAAAAATAAAACACACAAGACCTTCGGACAGAAGTTAGGTACCTATATCGTACGTACAGAATAGAATCTCTTTTCAACGATAAAGAGAGAGAGAGAGAATAAATATATATAATGAATTTTAGTAAGAAACAGAAAATAATGACGTCAATTTCTTGATTGACCGATCAAAATTTCTTGTAAAAAGAAAATTCATTCATTGGAGTCAAAAAAAAAAAAATTTCTGCCATTACTAAATTGAAAATAGCAAAATTGAACGAAATTTAATAATTTATTTTTTCGAAAAACTATTTAGTTTGATTTTTTCAAATTAGTTCAATTGTTATTTATGGGAATGCGTTTGTAAAGTGAAGGACAAGATAGGACAACTCGATATTTACTCAAGCAAAATAGTATCATTTCAATTCATGTAAATTGACCTAAACAATTGAACGGTCAAGTTTGATCGATATTAAAGTTGATATTAAACTATATTAACAGATGAAAAAAAAATTCAAACACACTGATTCTAAATTAAAAATGTCGAAAAAGACCATTTCTATTTTTTCTATGCTTCAAAATTTAGCGAAGTTGAAATTTTTGTTCTAAAATCTCCGTTTTATTATTGCGTGAAAGAAAAATAATCTTGTGTTTGAAAATAAATATATATATATCAAAAAGTGTTCTGGTTAATGTCAATAGAAAACTGTTATTGTCCTACTTGCAAGCCTGTGCGTGGAAAGCAATAATTTTCTTATCGCTCCCATAAAGGCAAATGGCGAACCTTTGAAAATTTATATGTACAAAAATCTTCCGGTCACTGACTCGGCGAATTTATAATAATACAATAATTTCACAGCTAAATTACCTTTCATTTGCTTTAGAGTAAATAAATATAAAAATTTTTCTTTGCCAATTTTTTTTTCTTTCTCTCTTCTTGATGGAAATTTTTACTTTATTTCCGCTTTGTTTCTACTTTCCCAATTTTTTCAAAAATAGAAAAAAGATTTCACTTTTTTTTTTGTTGAAAATTAATTAATTTTGTAAATTAATAATTTAACATTTTGTTGTTCTTAATAATTTAACATTCTTTTGTACTTAATAATTTAACATTATTATTTTTTTGATTAATTATTTTCTTTAAACCAACCAATGTTTTTAATAGACAAATTTTTCCATTAGACTCGTATTTTAGTGCAAAAGTTTCGAACAAAAAGAAAAATAGAAAAAAAAATTGTCTTAAATGTAAAAAAAAATTTTTTTTAATTACAATACATTTTTCCTTCTTTAAATAAAAAAATGTTTGAGAAACTATTGCAGAAAATTGTTCGTGAAAAAAAGGGAATGAAGAAAAAATTAGGACTTGGCTATAAAAATTATTCTCTATAATATCGTGACGTTAATTCAATTCATAAATACACGTCAAGTGCTCACACGATATTTTTTATCGATATATTTCTTTTAAATAGTCTGTACTTTATAAGTTTCTCTTATTATTCGAATAATTTACATCTTAAATTAAATTCAAATGGGATCTCTATCACTGATAGTCAAAGACCAAGATTTTTTTGTTTGCTATGAAAAATCTCACTTTTTGCTCTCAATTGTCGTGATTCTAAAATGAACAGTAATTATTTCGAATGTTTCGCATTTATTTTACTTATTTTATTTACTCTTTTTTTATTTATAATTTTATTCATTAATAAATGAAAATAAAAAATAAATAGAAGATAAATAAAAAATAAATGAAGAAATAAATAAAGAAATAAATAAAGAAATAAATAAAGAAATAATTATATTAATAGATAATTAATTAATTAAGGCTTTAATAACAAATTAAGTAAATTGAGTGGCAAAATGCGACTGACAGATTAAATATAGACAAAAGAAAGAAATTTGAGTTAAAAATATTTTCGATATAAATTGTAGGAGAAAAAGAAACTTAATAAAAAGCAAACTGCAAAATTGTTGCATTTGGCTCATTGTTTCACTTTGTTAGCTAACACAAACACGGCCATACAATGAGGGCTGGCAGAGGATTAGAATTCTTCAGCGATTGGCTTACCCTGTAAATTTAGATCGACGTTAGTCTGCTTTATCGTTCATTACCCACAATACAGGGAAATACAAAGCATCATCAACCATAAACTCATTTATCTATCTATATGTCAATATCGATTAAGAAGCGTTTCAAGTTTCATTCACATCAAACTTAATTTTACAATTAGATTAAAATTTCCAAAGTGAAGAGGGAAAATATTTCTCAACGAAAAATGCACATACGAAAAAAATTATTTTTCCAAAACAGCAGTTCAAAAAAAAAAAAAAATATACCAGAAATTTTATTTTAGAAAATAATTTCTTCTCGTAAAAAATATTTACCCCCCTCAATTTTTCTCAATCTACAATAATAGTCGAAAGTAAATTAAGATCAAATTTCTATCAATTAAAGTAATTTTGTAAATTATTGGAACGACGTCAAGAGACATTTAAGATTATATTATAACAATTAGCAATAAAGACAATAAAATCCAATTGGAAAAAAATTTTCCATTTTCAACAATGAAAAAACAGAAAAGAAAAGAGTCACAAATTAATTAAACGCAAAAATAAATTCGAAATTAAAAAATTAATTGAAAAGGAAACTAAATAGTAATAAATGAAAAAAAAATAAATGAAAAAAATAAATGAAAATAAATAAACTAAACGAAGACGAAAAATAAATTTTTGGGAATTTCAATTTTTAAGCGAATTAATCATATTTCTATCGGCAGTGACGTCTTTCACACGTGATTCCCCAAAAGAAACAAATTCGTCTATTTTTGCAACAAAATTCAACTTTTAAATCGCATTAGACGTGAGACTTTATTTTCCCACTGAATTGAAATAATTTTGATAAACAAAAGTGCGAAGATAAATACAAATTCAATATTTAAATCAGAAAGTTATTTTCGACTAAAAAATTCGATTACAAAAAATGATAGTAACTCGAATATTGGTAAATGGAAATTAAGATCGATTTTATCAGAGAACGAGAAAGAAAATAAATTTGTAGTTATTAATTATTATTCGTGAGAATTATAAGAGTAAATTTATAACAGAGAAAAAAATTCTAGAAAAATTCTAGAAAACACTAGAATTATATTCTTAGAAGACGATTATAAAATTTATAAACAACTATATCGAGTGTTTTATTCAAAAATTAATATTCTCCCAGATAATTATAATAAGACGTTCATGACCCTTACCGATGGTTTTTTGCTAAGTGTACTAGCGTCACTGTACGAAGTAACAGTCACGTACGGACTAGATGCGGTGATTGGTATCGTAATCATTATTTCAATTTAATATCATAATCATCTCCTTGTGAACGATAAAAAGCACCAGCACCCACAAATCACAATATTTCATTCACTTTCAGTCATGACAAGAAGAGGAAAACTAATTTCCCTTCTCCGAAAATTCCTCGATTATCTTTTCCAAAATAGAAAGTAGAGCAGAATATTTTTTTCCCTATAGAAAAAATTCGTCTCTCTCTCTTCAGGCTCCAAAAATAAAATTTCTCCAAAGTCAAAAATAAAAATCCATCCAATTTCACAAAAACCGATCACTCTTCATTGGAAATTCGTCCATAACACTCATCTCTTATCTTCTTTTGCCAAAAAAAAAATTTCCCAAAAATGGATCAATTTCGAAAAATGTAGTTCGAAAAGAAGAAGAATATTCCTGCATCGACGAGCGTTCAAGCACTGACTAAAACATTTAATACATTGGCGTTTTGCCTTCTTCTCCACCGATGCGAATAGATCTTGGACGAAGAGTTAGAGGGTCGCGCTCCTATATTAAAACTGAATGTTCATCAGCAGTATGTTCATCAACTGACAGGCCGAAGAAGCGAGCAACAAGAAAAACACTTTAGATGTTTCAAAGTCCAGCCACACAACTCCCGCGAGTTTTTCATGAGAGAAAAATGGACCTGCAGGCGCAACATGACGCAATTAACTTCACAGCAAGGAACTCTCAGGTCATACACAACGTGCTCTGTAAACAGTTTCAATCATTCATTTAGAAAAACTAGGCAAAAACACTAATTGTCAATCGATTCATAAATATATATTTACAACAAGAACAAGAAAAAAAAAGGCCTATGACTATAACAATTTTATATTCAACAGAAAACTGAAAACTGTAATTTTGTCAATAATGAGCAAAGAATACATCCATTAAGAAGCATTAATTTCAGAGAAGTAAAAAATTTCAATTTATGGAAATCCTTTTATTTTTCCTCGTATTTTCTCTTTCTAATTAATTAGGAAAAAATTTCATAAGAAGTAAATTTTCTCTGCAATGAAAATTCCAAAAAAAAATGTAATTTTGGAAAAAATTAGACTTTATTTGGAAAAAAGAAATGAAAAAGAAACTTTAGTTAAGAACAATTTTTTAATCAAATATTAAAAAAAAGAAAATTGTTTTTTTTAATTATTTGTTTATTCAAAAAATATTAATTATATCTAAAATGAAAATATATTAAATTAACTAAAAAACTTTTAATCAAAGTAAATTTTCTTCGGACGAAATATAAATTCGGAGAAAATTAAATTTTGTCTTAAAAAAACAGATGTGAAAAAGAAAACTAAACTGAAAACAGTTTTTAAGTCAAATTTAAAAAAGAAAGGAATATTACTTGTTCAAAAAATATTAATTATATAACGTAAATTCTAAAAATGTAATTTTGGAGAAAATTAGACTTTATTTGTAAAAAAGAAATGGAAAAGAGACAAATTTAGTTAAGAACAATTTTTTAATCAAATATTAAATAGAAACGAATATTATTTATTCAAAAAATATTAATTATATCCAAAATATAAATATATTAAATTAAGTAAAAAAAATGTTTAATCAAAATAAATTTTCTTTGAAGGAAAATATAAATTCGAAGAAAATTAAATTTTATTTTAAAACACAAAAATGAAGAAGAAAATTAATCTGAAAACAATTTTTCAATCAGACTTTAAATATAGAAACGAATATTATTTGTTCAAAAAATATTACTTATATTTATTTGTATTTATATTACTTATATTTAAATTTAAATATATTGAAGTAATTAAAAAATTTCAATCAAACGAAGTTAATTTTCTTTAGACAAAATACAAGAAGGTGAATTCAGAGAAAACTAGTTTTTTTTATTTAAAAAAAATAGAAAGAAATCCAAAGAAATAGAAAAAATAAAAAAAGAAACAGAAAAGTCCAAAAAAAAGAAGAAAACAAATTAGAATAAAAACAATTTCTCAATGAAATTATAAAATAAAAACAACTATTTATTCATAAAATTATAATTTTATCCAACATTTAAGTAATAAATTAATTAAAAAAATTTTAGTTATATGAAGTAAATTTTCTTTGGACAAAAAAGTAAATTCGAAGAAAATTACATTTTATTCTAAAAAAGAACAAAATTAATGAATTTAGAATAGAAAAAATTTCCTAACTAAATTTAGAATAGAAACAATTAACTCTACTACTTTCTTCAAAAAATATATTAATACCCAAGATTTAAAAATTGAATTAAATTAAGAGAAAATTTTAAAATTAAACGAAACAACTGTTTATTGAAAAAATTTATAATTTTATCCAACATTCAAGTAATAAATTAATTAAAAAATTTTAAATTACACGAAGCAAATTTTCTTTAGACGAAAAAGTTAATTCGAAAAAATTACATTTTCTTTCGCAAAAAAAGAAATTAAACAAATTAAAATAGAAAATATTTTTTAATAAAGTTTAGAGTAGAAACAATTAACTCTACTACTTTCTTCAACAAATATATTAATACCCAAGATTTAAAATTTGAATTAAATTAAGAAAAAATTATAGAAATTAGAAGCAAATTTTTTTTTTTGAAGTAAAAGTCAAATCAGAGAAAATTAAATTTTATTTTGAAAAATAGAAAATAGAAATAGAAAGACAATTAAAATTTATTTTAAAAGAAAAAATAAAAAGAAAATGAAACGAATTAAAGAAGAGAAAAATTCAAACTAAATACTCTTTGTTCGGAAAATATTAATGATATCCAAGATTTAAATACTAAAAATTAACCTTTCAGACCTGAATGTTTTTTCCTCGCTATTACAATGTGATAATATAAAAAATAACACTAGCGAAAAAAAAATATATTGTTTTACAAAAAAAAGTTTGTTTACTCATTTTTTTTTAAAGTTTCCTATTAAATGTATTTTTCCAAGCGATTTTTTTTTAAAACTACTTTGTTTTTTTTTTAATAATGAAACGACTTTTGAGTCGAGAACCAATTTTTCTGAATTACTTTTTCTTTTATTAAATTTCAATTGTAATTGATTATAAATTAATTAATTATTATTTAATTTTATTTTTCCAATTTACAATTTTTTCCATTTCCAATGTTTTTAATTTCCAAATTATTTCAATTTTCAAATTTGTAGTCTCTAAAAATTAAAATTCCGAATGATCAAGTGAATGATAATCATCTTTTTTCTTTTCAAATTCCAATTTTATGAAAATATTGCGTTACGAGTTAAAAAATTTGTATTTTCGAAATGTTTATTTACCATTTTTAATTTTATTGCAGACAGTATTTATTTTCTTTCAATTTTCTATTTTGAAAATTGTATTCACTGGAGCGTTCATAGTTTTAGGGAAATATTTTGTTATCAATGTTTTCCTAGTTGATATTTTTTTTAATTGGATCGAAATAATTTTAATTTTATGGAAATTAACAAATTTGCAGAAAAAGAAAATTATTTCCATCACATATCGTAAAATCGAAAAAATATCGAACTTATTTAGAAAGAACGAGGAAGTTTGCAATGCAGAGAATAAGTTTAGAAATTAATTGAACGAATTGAAAAATAATTTATCTACTAAGTAGACAAGCAAAAAATAGACAACAAAAAAAAACAAACAAACAATTCTCGAAAGTAAAATCATATTCACCCGGTGAAATTTCACCACTTTTTTTTAAATGACCTCAACCCACCTGGACAAACTAGTTGAATAAATTTGTCCTTATCGCGCAATATTCTGCATATTTATGAAGCAGTCAGAAACAGGATAACAAAGTAACAAAACTTTAAGACACACACTCTCTGCGCACCTCAAGATATTAAAAGTTGTTATTAATTTCACAGGAGCGCAAATGAACGAAACAAAGTTTCATTCTTACAATTTAGAATTGCTAATATAATTTGCAAATTACCAGGACTACTCTGAGAAAAGACAAAAAATGCTTAAGAGAGAAAAAAAAATGTTATCGAGAAGAAGAAACATTCAGAAAAAAACTTTTTTTTTAAATCATTTCTAATGTGCAAATTTTTTTCCCCAAACGACCTTTTGAAAAGTACGTTCAATTATCATCAACATCAATGGATTTTACTGCCACGTGAATTGAAGACGTGTCAAGAAAATTAATTGTGACTGCTTTTAATTAAACTCTAGTTTCACTTCCAGTGAATAGAGATCGAAGAGAAAAAAAAATGTTTTCCGAATTAGAAAATTACTTTTCAATTAATTCAAATTGTTATCAATTATTGTAAATTAAAATAGGGGGAAAAATTAATTTCTCCTGTATTTTAATTTATTTCTACAATAAAATTAGTAATTTATTCGAAAAGTAATTTTTTATTTTCCGAAATTTTTTTTGTTTTTTTCTTTTATTTTCGTTTTATTAAATTTTTTGTAAACAATAAAATTAATTTTTCAAGTAACAAAAATCTCGTATCGCAGAAACAATTTTCTAAATTTCGAAGATGCTAATAAAGATCTTTATTTACATTATGAGAATTCAGCTGGAAAAGCTTATCGACGTAGATAACTTTCAAAATCTTAACTTAATTAAATGTCAGCCACTCGAGTAAGCACTTTCATGCACTTGTTTTGACAAGATCCTTGAAAAACAAGTATCTACCGTATAAATATTTTCGTTTTTAGAAAAGAAAAAAAATTCCTTCCAAAACTTTGTCACATCTTTCAATGAATTTATATTTTGTTTTCTTCAAAAATTAATTTCCAATTATTTAAAGTCTTTCTCATTGAAATTTAACTTAATTTACTATTCTAATTACTAAAGTGATAAATTATTATTATAAAATTAATATTTTGTGTACTCAATATTTTTATTATTTGGAAATTATTTCTGTTGTATAATATTTACAAAAATATTATTAATTATTAGGGAAAAAAATTTACTAGCGAAAATAAATTCTTAAATAAATAAATTCTTAATAAAAAATTGTATTCGATTAAATCGGTTGAAAGAAAATTAACTGAATACTTTTATTATTAATTTAACGGGAAATAAGGAAACGAAATAATAATTGATTGATTAAAATGTCACTTTAGAGAACACGTTATGATACAGTGAGACTGATATTGCAATATTTTCCCCAATAAATTTTTGATCATATCTATCAAATAGTACAGGGCAGAAAAGTCAAGTGCACATTATTAAATGTGAAGACGTAACTTTTTCCACGAAGAAATCCGCAACAATATTGCACACACACACATTAAGAAAAAAAAAATTTTTTTTAAACTTTAGTTAAAAAATTATCGTCAATATTCTTTTACTCATAGTGTTAATTTATTATCCACCACACAATATGCAGGAAATTAATTATTTTCCGAATAATTTTACGCAAATTTTATTTAACAATTTCCCCAAGAGAGAAAATTAATTTCCGAACAAATATTTATCAAAAAATTGCAATTTATTAATTTCAAGTACAAAAATACTAAAAAGAATATTCACAAAATTTATTACCAAAAAAATAATTTTATAATCTAAAAAAAATCCAGACAGTAAAATTTCTATTCAAGACTATTTCAACTTTGCATTTACTGAATGTGTGCATTATTTTACGAAAAAATCGAGTATACGTCGTAAGTAAATAAATTTTTGTAAATTTTATACAAAAGAAAAAGAAAAATACAATTTGATCGTGGGAGACTTTTTCTATTGTGAAAAAGAAAAGAGAAAAAAACAACAACGCGACAATATCTGAATTTTTAATTCAGTTTTTTGCACTTTTATGCAGCACAACGTCGAATATCAACGTCGTGCACTATATTCAATATCGTTAGTAAACATCAGACAACAGTTTTGCAACGTGCATCAGTCAGCTAAACAATCAACCGTTCGACGCTTCATTGCCTTCCAAAAATAAACTATGCGTATCGCGTATTAAGTGCGAATAAAAAGTCTGTAGTTTTTTCTCTCTTTTTCATCCTTACGTAACAAAAAAAAAATGTCCATCAGGAAAACGATTCGTTGTCCTGTCTCTAATAGAAAAAAATCCTTATGTAATAAAAAAAAGAAATAAAAAAATACAATTGCGACCTTCACAGAAAAGAGAATTTGTCTAAAGAACTGAATTTTCTTTTCGTTAAAAACACGAAATTTTCTCTTTTCTCGTGAGATTCAAATTTTTTTTCCCCGCGACAATTATTGAAAGGACGAGAAGAAAAAAAATGAAAACAAGACTTGAAACCTCGTTTCATATTGTTTACACGACTCATTCATGGTCGTCAAATGCGTCCCACTTTCATATTTATGTACAATATTATTTCAATTTCCATACACTTGGAAAGACGAAAAGAAAAAAAATCAAGAAACGAATAATATTTTTTACGAAAACTCACCCCTCGATCATCAAGGGAGTCTTTTGATAATCCAAAATCTTCGACTAAGAAATCCGTGTTTATTCACTCACTGAAGAACTGTTACCAATTTAATCGACCAATTGGTACTCACAACACAAAAATTGATAAATTCAATTTTTTTTTTAGTTCAGAAAAAAATACTCTTTTCTAGTTTTTTTAGTCTCACAAACAATTTTCTTTTCCTCTTGAAGAGAAAATCTATTTACCAGAGCACTAATCACAAAATAATCTGAGAGCTGGTTTCTTTCAATTAGTAAAATTGAGAGCGTGCTTTTTGGGCAAGAGCAAAAAGCCAAATGTTGAGGACAAATTTAATAATAGTTTGTCGAACGGTCAACAGCAATATTCCAATTCGTGTATTATATATATTGTGTCAGGCACAAAACTCATCGAGATAGATATAAAAATGCACACTACACGGTGCAAGACTCTTTTCTTGATTGGACACCTTCAAGGTATGACAATCGAGTCAGATGAGGAGACTTCGAAGTTGATGACGTTTATTACATATTACATACTCGTCTGCATAATGTATGTGTGAACGTGCAATCGTAGCAAGAGTAAACTATTGACTTGAAGATGCGTTAAACCTATGCAGGAAACAATAACAAATTAGTATTCACAATGAATGAAAAATCAAAATTCAACGACAACAGTTGGGAAAATGGAAAAATTATTGTCAAAATTGGGAAATACTTTCTTTTCCATCTTCAACATTTTTTTTCAAGAATGTATTGAAATAAGTGGAAAAAAATTCGAAATCGAAGGAATAAAAATTTTCATTTAGGATAAAAATTGCAAAAAATGATAAAATTACCGAAAAACGTTTAGGGAAGGGAAAAAATTGAAAATTGTAAAAATTAAAATAGTATAAAGTAAAACAGTAAAAATAAATACAGGGAAAAATAAAAATAGGAGTAAAAAACAGTAAAACGATTAAAATAGGAGTAAAAAACAGTAAAACGATAAAAATAGGAGTAAAAAAACAGTAAAACAATAAAAATAGGGAAAAATAAAAACAGTAAAAAATGAAAACATGGAAAAATAAAAATAGTAAAAAATCAAACAATAAAAAATACAAACAGTAAAAAATAAAATAGTGAAAAATAAAAATACGTAGTAAAAAATAAAAACTGAAAAAAAATAAAAGTAGGAAAAAATAAAAACAGTAAAAATCAAAAAATAGTAAAAATAAAAATAGGGAAAATACAAACAATAAAAAATACAAACAGTAAAAAATCAAAATAGTAAAAATAAAAATAGTAAAAAATAAAATAGTGAAAAATAAAAAAACCTAGTAAAAAATAAAAACTGAAAAAAAGAGAATAATAAAAACAGTAAAACAATATAAATAGAGAAAATAAAAAAGAAAAAAAAAGAACATTTTTTTAAAGAATATATTGAAATAAGTGGAAAAAAATTCGAATTCGAAGAAATAAAAATTCACGTTTAGGATAAAAATTGCAAGAAATGATAAAATTACCGAAAAATTTTTATAGAAGGGAAAAAATTGAAAATTGTGAAAATTAAAATAATATAAAGTTAAACATTGAAAAATAAATACAGGACAAAAATAAAAATATTAAAAAATAAAAATAGGGAAAAATAAAAACAGTAAAACAATAAAAATAGAGAAAATAAAAAAATTAAAGAATAAAAATACAGAAAAGACATTAACAAATAAAAGCAGTAAAAAATCAAAATAGTAAAAAATATAAACAGTAAGATATAAAATTAGTAATCAATAAAAACAGTAAAAAATCAAAATTGAAAAAATAAGAACAGTAAAAAACCAAAATAGTAAAAATTAAACACAGTCAAATATGAAAATTAATCAAAAATAAGAACTGAATAAAAAAATAAGAACAGTAAAAAATAAAAAGGTGAAAAATAAAAATAAGAAAAATTAAAATAGTTGAAATATAAACAGTAAAAATTTAAAAAATTTAAAAATGAAAAAGAGAAAAAATATTTCATCCAAAAAAGCAAAGAAAGGAAATAAAAATTTTCCAATTGTCTCTTAGTTTTCCTGTTTTACAAAGTGAGGGAAATTTTTCAAAACCTATTCGAGGTGATTGACTCTCAAAGAAAATGAAAATCAGAAAATAAATTTCTCAAATTTACGATGGACGAAAAATTACGAACGTATCAGGTCGATTTTGGCAAAAAGCCAACAGCCTATAAAATTTCGACGACGAGACTTCTAAGCAGAAGATTATAAAGAAAACTTTTTCAGCCCTAATTATGGAAATAAAGAAAAGAAAAGAATTTCTAATAGATAAATAAATAAATGAAAAATAAAAGCTAAATAAAAGAGACAAAATACAAATAAGAGAGAAAAAAAGACAAAAATAAGGCAAAAGAAGACAAAAAAGAGACAAAAAAAAATAAAAATAGAAATAAAAAGGATAAAAAAATTGCTTTCCAATAAAGAAAAAAATTTCTTTGTGACAAACGAAGAATCCTTTATTCTGTCAAAAACCCGTTTTTTTTGACAAATTAGCCACGAAAAAAAATAATTCCCCTTTGTACAATAAAAAACAAACAAATAAATTCCAATTTCGTTATTAATTTTGCCACACTTGATTGAAAGCAGGGAACAACGCAATTGTAAAATGTTTTTGTAGGCGTGTAAAATACGATTAAATAAAAATGATTTGTAAATCCCAGCAGAATTTCCTGGTGTGTATATATATAACAAATGTGTCAGTATCGAAACGAATAATCTCTATACTGTTATTAAATCGATCAATTCAGAATAAAGTACTCTCTAAAAAGTGGATTCTGTTATTTTTAAATCAACGATTTAGAATCGAGGAAATGTCTAAATTTTTGTCAGACAAAAAAATTCGTATTTCGATAAACTAGTACCGAACGTATAATATTCACTCCAGTGTGGTATCAATTAAAATAAAATAAAATCAATTAATTTCAAATAAAAACAATAAATCAATCGAAAATTAATTAATTCCGTATTATCAATATCCAATTACTCTAATAAAAATAGTCATTATCAAATTATTAATAATTATTTTCTAATCTAATTATTAACACTCATTAGTTTAGTTATTTATTAATTATTAATGGATCTAATTATTAATAGTTATTTTTGTTACTTATTATTTAACAATTAATAATTATTCTCTTATTTTATTGTTAAAAATAAATAATTTTTTCCGCCACTTAATAAATAGTGAATTATAAATTTTATAAATTAATTATTAATAATTTATTCTGAATCATTAACGAAAGATTATTTAATCACTAATAATATTTATTTCCACTTCTACAGAGTACGTAAATTTCTACGAATGCGTAAGTAAAAAATTATATCAAAAGAATTTTCACATTTATTTGTCCATTTTTCTTATATTTTAGAAAGAAAAAAAATATCTCGATGAGAATTTGCGTGACGCTCTTAACTTTTCTTCTCTCTCACTTTACGAATGAAGCGATAAGAGAAAAATATTAAAATTTCTTTTAACGAAATCAAAATATTTCATATACGAAAAAAATGCTTTAAATTCCATCATCAACAATTTTTTGTGTTAGTTTGCAAATTTTTTTAATAGCAATAATTGCAACAGAAAAATTCCCCTCTTTACGTACAATTTAGGAGAAAATTTTTAAGTCAATTATTAGCTGTATCAGGAAAATTTTCAAAATCAAATTACTGCAAATTGATGAGAAAATTCTTCCTCTCCAATATTTAATTTTCTGTCAGAAATTATTGACTTTCACTATATGGAAACTTTTTCGAAAAAAAATTATTTGATTTAAAATTTTAAATTCAAAATAGGAAAATATTTTCTCTCTTTAAAAATTCAGCAGAAAATTATAATTTTTATTAAGAAGACAGACGAAAATTTATAATTTTCAGTATTTAATTATTTCTTTCTGATTATTTTTTTTTTTTTTGAAGTTGAGAAATATTAAAAATGGGGAAAAAATTCGTGACTAAGAATCAAAATGGAAGCGGATAATTATGCTGATGAAGATGAAGAAAAAGAAGATGTTAGCGGTGGATCATTAGATTCACGCGTGGTCAGTGTGTGCTTCACGTGTCTCTATTTTGAGGATCACGCGTGCACTCTAGGTATAAACGAATGCAACGAAAAGAAAATTCGTTAGGAAAAAATTCCCAAAAATATATAATCAATAAGTTCCAAATTTAATTATGCCAAAGATCATCGATCAAAGGAAAATATAGATATTGCCCGAAACTCTTTACCTCCACACACTCGCTACATAAATTATATAAAAAGAAAACTAATAACCATCTCGTCTTCTTTTTTTGGAATGTCTATTTTAATTCTCACCTCTATTTTTACACAAACATACACGAGCACTGCAGAAACTGACAGTATGAGAGAAGGTTCTGTATTAAGAAATCTCACATTTTATAAGTATCATTCAATGTATTTGGGGTGTGAAACTGCCAACATTAATTTATACTCAAGATTAGAAATTCGAGAAAAAAAATTATTCCAAACCAACTCAATCAGTTTTTCTTTCAATATTAATTAAGAAAAATCTAATTACTAAAAGAATTTTTTTAAATTAATTTACAAAAAATTCTAATCACTAAAAGAATTTTTACAAATTAATTTACGAAAATTCTAATAACCAAAAGGATTTTTTTAAATTAATTTGCAAAAGAATTCTAATCACCTAATTCTAAAATTAGGTAATTAATTAAGTATTTTCTAAAATTAATTTACAAAAAATTCTAATAACTAAAATTTCCCAAAATTAATTTCCAAATAATTCTAATCACCAAAAGAATTTTTTAAATTAATTCAAAAAAATTCCAATATTACCAAAAGAATTATTAACTAATTTCGAAAAGTTCTAATTACCAAAATATTTCTTGTAAATTAATTTTCAAAAAATTCCAATCGAAAATAAATTTTAATAGCCAGCAGAACTTCTTTGATTTCAAAATCTAATTGTGAATTAAAAAAAAAAAATTCTCTAAACAGTTTAGAAACAAAGAACAGAAAAAAAAACCAAAAAGGAAATCAAACTTCGAAATTACAACTATTTTTGGAAAATTATTGTCCTTTTCGGAATTAAATCACAATTAATTATTACCTATACGTATTAAACTATCTAATCGGCTTAAGGAATTCTTTAACTTATAATGACAATATGTGAGATAAAAAATGTAAAACGTGACAGCGGTTATCATCACGCGAGTTCTGTCACGATATATACAATGTATCTACCGTAATATATTACGTAATAAACAATAATTTTTCTGATAACAAAATCCTATTTCATGAAAAGCAAATAACTAATTACTTTTTGAATTGCAATGATAACGAATGAGACTTTTTGCAAATGAAAAAATAACTCGATTACTTCCTTTAAAATACGAGCCTTGTAAATATTTATACACCTCAGAGGGAAAATGGAAAAGTGTACAAAAAAATTAATTTTTATAACCAAGATTAATTTGTAGCAGATTAAAAATATTTTCCATTATTATTAATATTATTCTTCTTGTAATTATTATTTTATTATTATTATTTTCATTTTTGTTTACTTTATTATTTTAATATTATTTTCCATATGTTATAAATTTAAAAAAATTATTTTATTTACATAAGAATTTTATTTTCATATTTATTTTTTTTGAAAATTACTATTTCATATTTATTATTAAAAAATAAGAAAATAAAATAATAAAATAACAAAATAAAATAATAAAATAACAAAAATAATATTTTCTGACTGTCTGGTAAATAAATAAATAATAAATAAATAAAAAATAAAAATTCTTCCTCGTTAATCAAAATTTTTTCAGCCTTCTTTTTTCTTTCTGTTATAAACGATTGATAGATAAAAGATTTGTATGCGAGAAAATTCGTAGTCATGTACAAGGAAATTGACTTTGTTGTTGCCAAACTGTCTGGCAAAGACATCTGAAAATATCTTGAGCCAGCTGCGTGAGTGGACTTCATTCACGGACATCAAAAAGATATAATTTGCAGTTGAAGTGTTGCATTTCTTTTTTTTTTTTTGTTTGTCTTAAACACATTTCGCAATACGCCAATTCTGAATACATATATAGAATGCTGCAAATTTTGACAAAAAATTCTAAAATCATGAAAAAAATCACTATTAGGCAAATTTTTAATTAAAGTTTATATTTTTACGAAACGCACATTTTTTGTCATTTTTATTCATCTTTGAAATTTAAATAATAATTTATCTATTTTTCAAAATAAACGACATTGTAGAATATTTTGTGAATAAATTTTTGAAATTTATTACTTTTTCGTGAATACGGTAAATAGAAAACAAGACCAAGAAATAATGTAATAAAAATAATAAAACTGAACTGAAAAATAAAATAAAAATTAGCAATGATAGTGATAATAATATTGATATAATAATATTATTAATAAAAATAATAATAATAAAAATAATAATAATAAAAATAATAAAAATAATAGTAATAAAAATAATAATGAAAATAATAATAATAATAATAATAATAATAATAATAATAATAATAATAATAATAATAATAATAATAACAACAATAAAAATAAGAATTGTCATTATTATTTTAAAAATAAGGTGAAGAAGAAGAATAGTAATAATAATAGTGATAATGATAATAATCGTAAAAATAATTTAACAAAACGTTTAAAAACAAGAGAGAATGTTATCAACAAAAAATCATTTTATAACAAAAAAAGAAATAAATTTACAAAGGAAAAAAATTTTAATGTTTAATTTAAAAAAAAAATTGTCCAATTGTTTATCAAGCAGACAAATAATATAATACAACAATTAAATGTTAAAACAAAAAAATATATTGTTGTTTATCTTTTTCTGGGAATGTAAGCCAAGAAACTTCAGTACCAAGAAATGAATCTTTATAAATAATAATAAACTTCTAAAGTTTATATGATTTTTCTCCTACTAACAAAAAAACAAGACTATTACTTTTGCTTTTTCACCTTTATAATTCTGAATAAATTCATCGATTATGTATCTAATGAGATATAAAACTATTTTTAGTAAAAACTATTTTTTTGTAAATTTAAAAGTGGGAAAATAAAAATATTTTAAATAACGTAGTGACGTAGAAAAAAAATGTGTGTCAACATTAATATTTGTCAAAATTATCAATTAATTAATTTTCACCTCGAACGAAAGAGGTCTGTGTTCTGTCGAGTGGAATGACGACCTTTTTTCCATCTACGCCTAAAGTGTTATAGAAGAAAATAATCTGAATAAAATTTTATTGATTTGAATTTATCAATTCAGGAAATGAAAGGTTCCAATTGAATAAGTGATTACGTTATCATTACCAAGCTAGAATTTCTCGTTTTTCAAGTCTCTTGTATTTATATTTTATACATATAGACAAAAAAGTATTCGCTGTCAATTACCATTTATCGATAAATACCTCGCTTTATGTGTTAGTGGAGAAAAACTTCAAAGTTTCTTTGCCAATGCCAAAGTCAGGTGATGATCTTTTCATTCGATTATTAATTTTTTTTCTCCATTACACACTCATTATTATATCAATAATTTAGAATTAAAATCCGAATGTTTTTACAAATTGAAATCCGCTTCGAATTTTTCCATAATGTTCAAAAAAAAAAAAAAATCCAATTTTAATGCGAAAGAAAAATTGCCAATTCGTGACTACGAATGTAAAATCACATAATTCTCAATTTGAATACTTTCGACGATTCATGGAAAAATTGCGAGAGAGATAAAACAGTTTGTAACACAAATGACCGAATAAAAAGAAAAAAAAACGAGAAATACGAAATTATTAAATTATTAAATAAGGAAAAATAAATTCACTCACCGTTTGTGAGTCTTTAGTTTTGAAGAGATGACAATAATAAAGTCCATCATCGCCTTTAAGAGTGTAGAGAAAACTGCCACCTTTTGAGTCCTGTGCACTTTGTGGTACCAATTGGGGTTTCAAGGTGTTGTTTAAATTATGCCTGAACAATGGTTCCTCTTTGTTGGCAACGTACGCCGAAATAAAACCCGAAGCCAGCAGAAGGTTAACCTGAAGAAAAAAAAGTGTCATTAGTATACATAATAATGATAATAATACTTGAAAAAAAATATGTCAATGCCTTTGTCTAAAAAATGGGAAAAAAAGAATTATATCACAATTTTTATAGAATTGTGCCCTAATTTATTTAATTGCGGTATTTATTTAATTACTGTTTTTATTTCATTGCAGTATTTATTTATTGACAATATTTATTTTTAAAAGAATTAAATAACGAATATTTTCAACCGAAAAAAAGTTAGCTATATAATATTTATTTGCAATATTTATTTGCAATATTTATTTACAATATTTATTTACAATATTTATTTGCAATATTTATTTACAATATTCATTTACTTGCAATATTTATTTGCAATATTTATTTGCAATATTTATTTACAATATTCATTTACTTGTAATATATATTTGCAATATTTATCTATTTTGTAATATTCATTTGCAATATTTACCTCTTTTGTAATATTTATCTATTTTGCAATATTTATCTATTTTGCAACATTAAACTAGTTGAAAAAATAAATAAAAACTAGTAGAGAAGTAAATTTTTGAGCTAATGAATTTTAATCAAAAAAATAGCAGCAAAATTATTCTTTTGAATGAAACAAAAGATCCGTTCACAGAAAATTATTTGCTTCCAAAGAGAGGAAATAAAAGAAAAATTATTTGAGTTTTGAATGTGGGTTTACAATCAGTAAGTATTATAACTGTATAAAGAGGCCTTTTCAGGCATTTCAATTTATTGCTTCTCTCACTCTCATGCAGGCGCAAGAAAATAAGTTTAACTTTTCCCAAGAACACGAACTACTTCGTGCCAAAGAGTAAAATTGTTCAGAGGAGGCTGAATACAATATAATAATGAATTTTCGCATTGTACACGATTTATCGAAACCTAAAACAAAAATAACTTTTGTTAATAAAACAAAATATAACAAAGAAATAAAAAACAAATAAGTAAAAAAAAAATACATCCAAAAATCAAAATCGTTCGTTTCCTTCTTTTAAATAAATACATTTAGGAAATGACAAAGTCAAAAATTCGCCACACAAATAAAATTCAAAAATTAAATTCTTTCATTCGAATAAAATTCCGAATCTAAACAAATTTTTTCGTCTTTGCATTAAAAATTAAAAAATAGAACAAGAATGTTCATATTGACATAATTCACACGAAATTTATTATTAAAAGGATCCGAATGACAAGGAGAATTATATAAATATATTCCCTATTAATTGATGAGAAAAAAAAATTGTCAAGAATGAAAAGAACAATTCTATATGGTCAGTAATAATTTCGAAACATGTGTACATCCGTTTTCTTTTTTTTTACTAAAATTCTCAAGGACAATGTGGGAAATGTACAACAACAACTACAACGACCTAGCTTGGAATTTCCTGTATAAAATACCTGAATCTTCTCTGTTCACTCGGGAACGCAGGTGCACTCTCCATTATTTATTCTGAGGTTGTTATACTCGCGAATTATATAATCGTAATTGCTCCATTCTAGCTAAAGACTGACATTACAGAAAATCATTAAAGAAAAAAAAACTATTTCTTAAATTTGCAATCAGTTCTTTTTCCCATTTAAACTAAATTACTGCTTTTTTTCTCATCTAAAATTAATCTATCGAATTAAATAAATTAAATAAATTAAATGAATTAAATAAATTGAATAAATGAAATAAAAAAATATCGCTATTCAAAAATGGAATATTAGTAAATAAAAAAATTGAAATTCGAAACTGAATATTAATAATTATAAATAAATATTTATTTATATTTTTTTAGTTTAATTTTTTAATGTTTTATTTTTTTAGTTAATATTAATAAATAAATATCGAAATTCCAACTTTGGATTATTAATTTTCCGATTCTTATGATTTCGTGCGTGTATTGCTGCCAATAATAAATAGAGCATTAAATATTTAGATTACGCAAAAAGAAACGGAATATATAAACGAACATATATATTTTTATCGATCTTGAAAAAAAGACGCGAAGCAGACCAAAAAAAAGTGTAATTTTCTTCTTCTCTATTAATTCAGTCTGATTATTGCGGTTAGAAAATTTATTCACCTGATTAAACGAGACAAACAGTATTGAAATTATTCGTCAACAACAGAAGTTCAAATATTTCAGTTTATTCATACGGGTTCTTTAACATTCGACATGAATATTATTTTAAAAACTCTGTTATTCAGCTGATAAGAGAAATATTTCTATAAAACTTAACACACCAATAATTTAAAACAAAAAAAATTTGAATTCGAATTCTATTTTTTCTATTTTTATCTATTTTTTCTAACGTACGAGAAAAAAATTAAACTTGGTAACAGTTTGTCCATACTTGATGATAATTTATAAATTTACATTTTACGAGATTAGTTTGTTAATACAAAAGTGGAAAAAAATAAATTAGAATTTTCCCCCGATGTGTCTCGGTTTTGAGTCAATGTAGAAAATATAATGATTTACTAAAGTGCCGTTATGTTCTTTTTTTTTATTTATTTTGCAACGGCGGCACTCCTATTCGATATTATGTCAGTTTCTTGGGTGACATTCGTATAGCGGAGGTTCCAATATCGAGTCAACTCACACAAACTCAATCATAACAACGTTTCGTCCATTAAAAGCGATGACGTCGATTCCTACAATCTTTACACATTTATAAAAAAGAAAAAAAAGAAAAAAAATACGATACCGAGTCTATTGTCTTACTGAAAGACTTCAAGTTTAGAATATTCATCTTTTGCATTTTCATATAAGGACCTCGTGGTGATTGAATATAAAAATCAAGATAATATCTCATTGTTCTATCAAAAACTCTACATTTTTTCTTGTAAGAAAAATCTCTAACTTTTGCTCCAAATAGCTTTATTTTCTAAAAAAATTAATTTGAAAAACTAAAAATTATTTGTTTTATCTAAATTTTCACTATTTTCTACTTGATTTTCCCCTTGATTTGATTTTCGAAAATTGAAGAATTTATTTCTTATTTTTATTGTTTGTATCAAAAATTTGGAAAAATTTGTCAATTTTGCAAAAAGGGAAAATTACTGATCATTATTTTATGATCTGTTATTTTTTTCCATTTGTTTTTTTTTAGTTATGCAAGTGTAATTCATTCTTTATGTAACTTTTCATGAATAAACAAACGGTTTAGAGTTTATTTTCTTAAATCCGTGTGTGTCGAATTGTAATTTTTTAAATCGTTAAAAAAATATATTTCACATTTTTCGTGTGTATTGTGTGTGTGTGTGTGCAATTATTGCTTGTTATTACGAAAGTAATAGAATATAACCTTGGTATTCTTTTTTTTTAGTGGAACCATTTCAATAAGTTTTTTATCCTTTATATACAAAATTTATGTTTCAAATATAGAAGACATTCTTTTTTTCTCTCTATTAGATGAAGAAATTAGCATGAGATGAATGTTAAACTTTTTTGTACACACAATTAAAAGTAATACGAACCTTTTCACGTTTATTTCTCCTTTTAATTTCACTGATAATCCAAGGCAACATCGGAGCACTGAATCGACGGTCCATTGCCGCAAAACCAAAATAATCCACCGGTGATAATTTCATTTTTGCAATTTTTTTTTCTTCTTGTCTTTCAAAAATAAAATCTTTTAGCCGAATCTCATTGGTGTGGCACTGTTTTTTTCTTTTCACATTTTGGTATTTAGTGTCGTGTTTGTATTTCAGTTGTGGACATTTGGAAGACTAGCCATTTGGACGTTCTATTCAAATTTCGAAAATAATTAATTCACACACAAATGGAAATAAATAAAAATATAAAAAAAAAAAATTTATTGCAAAATCGAAGATCAAACTTTTAACACCTGCTCATAAACGATAACTCGACAAATTGAATTGAAAGCTCAACTAAAAAGACCAAATTAACTAAATCCATTGAAAATTATTCATTTACACGAGACATGTTAATCAAAATATGACAAATGGATAAGAATAACTCTATTTTTTCGAAACGATTAAAATCAGATAAAATACAGCGAGGCTAAGTGGCAATTATCTCGATGTACTTTTATTTTCATTTCGTGGAAAAATTCCTAAATTAATGTATTAAAATTGAGCAATGCATGATATGATAATAAACCATGATATGTAAATTACAAACTAAAATTTTCTCCTTCATTAACTTCTCCATCTAGTCACTGACAATCAACTTTAATAGAATAAAGAAATTTTCCATCAAAACTTAAAACCGAGAGAGAGAGTAAAATTTTAAATTGTGTACGAATTTCTTCGTGCATAACCCAGAAAATTGTAATCAATATTTCCAGTGAAAAATACATGCATGTAACGATCAAGCACAAAGATTACGTAAATTATGCACCCGAAATGAGAACTTATTGTGAAATCAAAGCCTCAAATCGAATCCACTATAAACGTGTGTCAGTGACAATAATAACACAAGAAAATGTCAACTTTGCGAAATAAGCAAAATTAAAGAAATTGACACTGAGTAGCAATTGAAATTTAAAACACTTCTTCGTTGAAAATAAAATAAAGAAAATTAAACAAGTGCACCTAGAGTGTAATTAAAATTCTGATTTTCGTTTTTTCTCTTCACATAAAGTGCAATTTCTACTTCTAGAGAAAAATATAATTCCAAGCGTAATTTACCGTACTAAATGAAATATTTATCAATTCCCAAAATACTCGTCTTTAAACCCACGATAATACACAATATTCCCTTGACAAGAAAACATTTTTGACTATCGACCTAACCTTAAAGTTAAATACCAAAATTTTGACACTTTTCAACACAACAATTTACTTGTTTTGATTCTCATCGAGAACAATAACAACATCTATTTATGAAAATTTAGATAGAAATATGAAATACTTGACACTGTAGACAAAACTGGCCATTTTTTTCCCTTTAAATATGTACAAAAAGAAAGAGAGAGAGAAATAGAACAAGTGTCAAACGCAAAAATAACTAAATGACATGAAACCGTTATTTTTACGAGACTAATTTGTTATTTTACTAAAAGGAAACGAGTCTTTTTTGTTGTCACTGTTATGCGAACTAAATAGAGTATATATGCTTACCTTTGCACAGGTAAACACGGATTTTTTTTCTCTGTATATAAAAAAAAACTTGATATATTCTGCGCGCGATATACACATATGTGCAGTCACAAAACAAGTGTCGTCGGTTCTTCACAGGTTATAGATCGACGCGATACTAACGCCGTCTTTAGGCACTTTTGCGAACTTATTTAAATTTTCAGTATTTCTGCACATTAATTTTATTAATTTTTCAATAATTAGTTGATGAAAATGACAATGGTTTTATTTTTAAAATTGTACTATGTAAATACAAGTTGCATTTGATAATTTTTTTTCGTTTCGATCAAAAGTCTTTTGGATTTATTTAAATTTTAACGAATTTTAATGCAAAAACAAAGTGTTTTTTGCTTTTCTCCTTTTTTTTACAATAATAATAATGGTAATTGTATTTTCGATAGAATGTAACAAAATAACTGTTTAGACAAGTAATTAAATTCTATCCAATAATTTTTATTGACAATGGAGCAAAAAAAGTATTTTTTCAGCAAAAAAGTAATTTTTATTTTTAAATAAATTTAAAAAAATGAAATGAAAATCTAATTTATTACAAATTTGAATTGATTCTAATTCAATTGGTAAATTTTGTTATGAATATAAAATTTTTAATGTCAATTTAAACCAAAAATTATTTTTTTTACTAAAAAACTAATTTTTATTTCCAAAGAAATCAAAATAAATAAAATGAAAATCTAATTTATTACAAATTGGTATTGATTCTAATTCAATTGGTAAATTTTGTTATGAATATAAAATTTTTAGTGTTAATTAAACCAAAAATCATTTTTTTTTATCAAAAAACTAATTTTTATTTCCAAACAAATCAAAATAAATAAAATGAAAATCTAATTTATTACAAATTGGAATTTATTTTTACTTAATTGGTAAATTTTGTTATGAATATAAAATTTTTAGTGTCAATTTAACCGAAAATCATTTTTTTTTATCAAAAAACTAATTTTTATTTCCAAACAAATCAAAATAAATAAAAGAAAATCTAATTTATTCAAAAACTGGAATTGATTTTAATTCAATTGACAAACTTTGTTATAAATATAAAAATTTCATTACAAAATTATACAATTATTAAACGTAAAATAATAAAAATTTATTTATTTATTTATAAAAAAAATAATTTTCGAATTATACAAAATGGAAAAAATGTTGTTAACAAAATCATAATTAAGGAATTTTGTTATTTTCAGAACGAGGCAAATATTTGTAAATCGTACGTAATTTATTTTAATTTTTGTTTTGTACATTACGTTTTTTTGTATGTTCGTAATGAGAATGTACAAAGGAATAAAAAAGAACTGACTCCATCGAAAGTTGGCTAAAATGTCAGAATTGGCCCATCTCGATGGTCAAGAATATCTGAAAAATATGAAAACAAAATTTAATAAATTATTTCTTAAGTTTTTGGAGTTTATTACTAATTGTAAATTTAATTAAATATCAATTATATTATCAATAAATATCAATCAACTAAATATCATGCTCCTTTTTAAAATTTTGTTTCACAATTTGAAAAAATAAAATTATTTTTACTTGCAATAAATTCCATTGAATTAAATTTTAATCCTATTGTCAATTTTTTTTGTACCCTCACCAAATTAAATTTTTTTCCACAAAAATTTTTTGTGGCTTTGATAAATGACAATTTTTTTATTGAAATTTTTAAATTTTAATATTAAAACTATTTTTAGTTAATATTAATGTTCTTTATTTTTAGTTAATAATATTAGTTAATAATTTCTCTCCTTGAATTAATTAATAATATTTGAAAAAAATAGGTTTTTGTAGTAAATTGAAAAAATTAGGTTTTTGTAGTAAAAAAACATAAAAATCGATTTTAACAGGAAGCAAACTATTAACACTAATTTTAACAGAAAAAAAATTCACCTTTAGCTATACTCCACCAAGGAAGAGTAATATACGTTAGAAATGCATTGAGAGGGACGGACTGGGCTCGTTTTGTTTCCTTCCAGAAGTGAAAAGTCTGAGTGAAACCTCGCATCGTCCACAGTGGATTATAGGCTCCGTCGTCCAATTCTGCCACAAAAAATAATTAACTACAAAAACTCCATAAGAAAAAACACAATATAATCATAATTCTATTATTGCAAAAAAAGCCTTCAGAATACAAATTGAAAATCCATTTTTTTTTCTCTTCAAACAATAAGCTTTTTGAAAAAAAACAACATAAATTATAATTCTTCTCATATCATAGAGGCTTTAGAAAAAAAAATCGATTATAAAAAGCAAATATCTAATTGTAAAACAAATAGTAAGCAAATATATAACTAGATATACATTATAGAGTACGAAACAAAACAAAAAAAAATGTATATACATAATGCTGTGAAAAAATTTGCACTTTTATGTATAGTTTTTTGAAAAAGAAAAAAAATAGAATCGATACGAAAATAATAAATCACAGCAACTCTAAAAATTTAAGCTCATTAGTTTTGAATAATTAAATACACATATAGATACTAATGAATGTAAATATACACACGAGCAAATTAATAAACTAACAGGAAAAGCAACTTCATAATGTGTTTAGGATTTTTTTTCTCCTTACAATATATATATATATATATTATAATATCGAAACACAAAATATGAAGCTAATGAAATAAATTTTTCTTCGTTCTTGAGAATGAAAGTTTGTAAAATTTTATGTCAGTTGAACTTTTTTCAGATTTGACGAAATTTAGAAGCAAACAATTGTTTTTAATTAATAATTTTGGAAATTGAAACAAATTACAATTCAAATATTACGAGGCGATGAAAATTAAAAATCACAATTGATTTTAATTGGTAATTTTGGAAATTGAAACAAATTAAAATCAAAATATTACGAATCGACGAAAATTGATTTTAATTAGTAATTTTGGAAATTGAAACAAATTATAATTCGAATATTACGAGGCGATGAACATTAAAAATAACAATTGATTTTAATTGGTAATTTCGGAAATTGAAATAAATTAGAATCAAAATATTACGAATCGACGAAAATTGATTTTAATTAGTAATTTTGGAAATTGAAACAAATTACAATTCGAATATTACGAGGCGATGAACATTAAAAATAACAATTGATTTTAATTGGTAATTTCGGAAATTGAAACAAATTAGAATCAAAATATTACGAATCGACGAAAATTGATTTTAATTAGTAATTTTGGAAATTGAAACAAATTGCAATTGGAATATTACGAATCGACGAAAATTGATTTTAATTAGTAATTTTGGAAATTGAAATAAATTAAAATCAGAGTATTACCAATCGCCAAAAATTAAAAGTGAAAAATTGATTTTAATCAGTAATTTTGAAAATTGAAACAAATTACAATCAAAATATTACGAATCGAAGAAAATTGATTTTAATTAGTAATTTTGGAAATTGAAATAAATTAAAATCAGAGTATTACGAATCGACAAAAATTAAAAGTGAAAAATTGATTTTAATCAGTAATTTTAGAAATTGACACAAATTACAATAAGAAAATTACGAATCGCCGAAAATTAAAAGTAAAAAATTGATTTTAATTAGTAATTTTGGAAATTGTAACAAATTACAATCAGAATATTACAAATCGACGAAAATTAAAAGTAAGAAATTGATTTTAGTATTTTTGAATAACTTTGAATTTTTAAAATTACGAATTAACGAAATTAATTAAGTGACCAAAGCGATTCAATTTAAATTCACTTCTAAAATTGATTTCCACAATTTTGCTTTGTAGAAAAGATATTCTAAATAAGTAAAAAGAAATATTGTCGTCAAATTCGAATTTTGCGAATAAAAACAAAATTTACGACGAAAATTCAAAAATCAAACTTACTAAATATTTTCCAGTCAACTTTTTTGTTTGAAAACAATTTTTGCAAGAAAAACTTTCATTCCCAAGAGGCGTATTCGACAATATTGGATATGAATTTAGCACATCTGATTCTGAAGTCTATAGGGGGGTTTTTTTTAATAATAATCAGCGAGAAGGCGCGCCTTTTTTTGTAAAATATTAATAATGAATAAGGAATGCTGATTAAAAGAGGTTTTTATTGCGGGGAAGAATTTACCCTGTGAGCCGGGGCGGCGCGGGAGCTCGCACCAATAGTAGATTGCCGTTCCATCAGTGGTAACGCGATGTGGAGGTAAGGGATTCTCAGCGAAACTCCCTGAAAATGCACGCCGTCGTCTTGGTCTCGGTAGAGTCGCACTTTGTCTATGTGTACAACTTTGTGATCGCATTAATTTTGCATTTGCATTTTTGTCCTTGCTAAATTCATTTTCGCTTTTATTGCGATTCTTTTTTCGCAATGCATCATCAGTGTCGCTACCATAGCCGCGAACTAGATCAAAATTTATTCGTGCAGTTCTCGGTGTGGGTGAAATTTTATTTTCATCATTCTCCTCTTCCTCTTCGAATGACATCCGTTCGTCGAGAAATGGTCGTTGTTGATGATGATTCTGCAAATTATCATCGAGGGGTAATTCTTCCTTGCCATCGACGAGAATTGCTCCAGCGTCGAGTTTCTGTCTCACATTGTCTTCGGTTAGTGATGCACCGGAAGTTACAAGAAGTTCACTGCCAACCTCTATTGTTTGCTGATGATGCTGATGATTCTGGAGTCCTGTATCGCGAAATCCAAAAAGGTCCATGAGACAAAGTGTTTAGTTTTTTATTGTCGAAGGTTGACGGGGGTTTTTTTTTCTCGTTTCGTTAGCAATCTCCAAGGGTCACTGAGACTTTTTTATTACCATTAAATTTATACTTAAAAAAACTTATTACTTTATACCATTTTTTTTTTACTTTCTTATTGAGAAGTATCTTCAATCACTAGAAGAAATTTTGCTTCTGAAATTTAATTCTTTTTTGCAAAAACTCGAAAATAGTAAAAAAGATTTCGAAATAAATTACAAAACGAACGGAAATCTAGCATTTAAAAATTCCCTTCGCATTTTCGTTAGTTAAATAATTTATAAAAACGAAATTGTTTCATCCAAGTCTCAATGAACCCAAGTAAGATTTTTTTGAGAAGTTTCCCCTGAGGACACACTCACCGCGAGTGTCGCGGTAGTTCTTCCTGTGATTTGGTGAACTCTCCTTCCCTGATCGATCCCTTGAATTCCTTTGCTTCCGACCAGAATGTCGGCTTGAAAGAAGTGGCGATTTTCTGCGTCGAGAATTTGGACTCCTACGATTACCTGGTGAATGAGGTGTTGTTGTTGTTGTAGTAGTCGTAGTTGTACTTGTAGTAGAAGTTGTTGTCGTTGTCGTTGTTGTCGATGAAGATAAGCCCCGGCCGCCCCAACTGCAATTCTGTCCATCAGCTACAAATAAGGAAACAGCCGAAAAAAATGACATGCCAATAAATTATTTTAAAGACATGTGTTCTCCAAAACAAGGACGGACTTTTTTTTTAAATTTTTCGTGTGTAAATAATTGTGGTGATGGTGTTGGTTCTTCTTTGTGTATTTCGCGTGTATTTAAAACGATACACTTTCTTTACCCCCGACTTTGGAATTCTCGCGCTTTTCATTTATTTCATTATTTAGCAAATCAATCTTTTTTTATCACAGAAACCAAAAATTTTTCTTTTCAAATTCAAAAAACTAAAAGTGCAACAGAAATTTAATTCCTTAACACGTTTACGGTCTTAAAAAGTATCTACAAAACCGGAAATACAACTATCGAAAGCCTCTGTGAATTCGTGAAACACTTTAGAATCAATGAATTTTCTTACAATGGAAATCAAAATAATTTTGTTATTTTAATCAATGTATAGTATACAGTGGAAAATTTATTACATTTAAATTTTGCACTAATGTAAATATGTAATGAAATTTATAGTATAGTGAATTTTACAGTACAATGAACTTCAAATTATAATGAATTTACATTATAATGAACTTTATATTATAATGAATTTACATTATAATGAACTTTATGTTATAATGAATTTACATTATAATGAACTTTATATTATAATGAATTTTACATTATAATGAAGTTTATATTATAATGAATTTTACATTATGATGAACTTTATATTATAATATAAATTTTACATTATAATGGACTTTATATTGTAATGAATTTTACATTATAATGAACTTTATGCTGTAATTAACCTTACGTAAAAATAGATTTCCTTATTTTAATCCATTTTTATGTAAATGAACCGCAAAAACAATTATTTTCAATTCAAAAAGTTCTGTAAATTTTTTTTTGTCAAAACATATCTTCATGAATATTAAAATATATTTTTTTATAATACATTCTCATGAAAAATGAGAAAGTCTTGTTTTTTCAATATTTACAGATATTCTTTAAAATATTTTACAGAAAGCGAAGAATATCACAGGGGCATTCGAAAAACAAATTTACTCAAACAAGAAGAAAAACCATGGATGTATATCATGGTGCTCAGAAACTGTGCATTCGAAAATTAATATTAAAAAAATAATTCTAGTCTTTACAGAAATAAACAACTTGAATTATTATTTAAAAAAGCAATTATTTTGCTATTTTCAAAATAACAATTATTTCATTCATAAACATATTTCTACTTCAATTCGTTTTTTTAAGATTTAAATAATTTTTTTTACATACAAAGCGTTTTTTCTTAATTTATAAAAAAAAAAGAAAAAAAAGTGATTGGATACATTTTCTTGTTAATTATTTTGATAAGACTAACTTTTAGTAGTAAATATAGTAAAAACGTTGTAATTATTTATTTATTTATTTAGAGAAATAAAAATCTCAATATTGTTTTTCGAATGAACAGCAAGAGCAGAGAGCTTGTGTATTTTGTTATAAATAGAGAAAATATTTATTTTTATACATATGAAGATTCAAACATATATATAGAAATAAATAAATGTTGTGCACAACACTTAAAAAAACGCGCATGCAATAGAATGTAATTTCGCAAAGGTGCGGGATAAGTGAAGTTAGAGAGATAAAGAGTGTACAGTAAAACGATAAACGAACGTCATCGACTCGTTATTTTTCGCGTCGACATTAAAAAAAAGAAGAAGAGAAACAGAGAGAAGAGAAGAAAGAAAGAAAGAAATAGAGACAATGACAAACGTTTATAAAAATTAACTTCTTTTTCCCAAGAAAAAAAGGTAATTAATTTTGCTCCTTTCTTTAAAGTAAAGAAACAAAAAGTTTCTTTTAGTGTCGACTTTTTTTTGCAGAAAGAGCAAATAATTAATAACCAATTTGCTTTCTTTAGTTACCATCTCGAACATCTCCGGCTTCAATTTCACTGAGTCCATTTGCCATTGAGTCCAATCCCTCATTTTCAGATCTCGCTTTTGTCGCCACCGATTCTGGTTTTGTTCGCCAACCGCCTCGGACAAAATTATTTAAATTTGCACTCGGATCCGAGAGTCTTCGCTGATGGCGATACATAAATAAATCCTCCGCATCCTCCCAGTCAGTGTCCCAAAGATCAGTGGCACAATATCCCGGTTCTGATGTCGGTGTCTCGGCACCCGAACCCTTTGGTTTCGTCACTGCCATTTCTGCGTGGCCTTTTCCTTTTTTTCGAAAAAACAACATTATAAATAAATAAAAAATTCAGATTGTAATAATTGAAAATTGGATTTTTTGCAAAGAATGAAGAATAAATAATTCATATACCTTGGGGACCTTTCATTCGAACAAATTCGACACGTTGAGAAGTTGCTCCCGAGAAAAGACCGAATGTCATTCGTTGTGCCACTTTACTGCTGAGACTTGACTTTAAAAAAGAATTTTAATAAAATTCGATAATGAATATTTGCTCTTTAAATAAATTTGAGAAAAATACATCTTTAGATTTTTATCGTAAGATAAATTTTTATATTTCTTTTTAAAATTCTTTAAAATTCTTTAAAATGCTTTAAAATACTTTAAAATACTTGTTTAATATTAGATAAATCCTTTTTTTCTAAATTCTTACCCTGGCGTCGTAAACTTTTTTCAAAGCGTCGTATCTGATGGAACCGAGGAATATGACTCCTTGAATAGCGCCATTTCTGTCGGAGGCGACTAATTCAACGCACACCATTTCCCCATCCCTGACTAGTATATCACAGAAAACTTCGTCAAAGTTATCTACCATAAAGCAGATGTGTGGATACGTCATCTCCTCGAGATCGCCTTTTGCATCCATGCGACGACGACTCGGACTCGCGTAAACTTTCTGCGAATGCCTTCTCAATACCTATTTCGAAGAAAAAGAAAATTTTCACAAATTAAACTATAATTTATTAATTTAATTTCTCTTCTTGATTCATTTATTTATTTTTTTATTCATTCATTTATTCATTCATTTATTTATTCATTCATTTATTTATTCATTCATTCATTTATTCATTCATTAAATTTCTGGTAAAAATTTCGTTGCTTTATTTCTAATTGCTAACTGATCTAAAAAATTGTCCGTAAAATACTAATAAATAATATCAACAGCAAAAAGTGAATTATTTCCATAATATAATAGTAGTAACTCTACCATTGCATTAAAAAACTATTGCAAAATGCAAATTATGCAATAATGAGTAAAGAAATATAATCAATGAGTCAAGTTCTTCGAAAGATTAAAGGTATACAATGTAAAGTATTATATACGACGTAAAATACGAAATGGAAAAAGATAAAAAAGCAAAAACGAACAAAAAGAGAAGAAATGAAAAATACAAAAGCAGAAAAAGCGAAGAGCAAAAAAGAAATAAAAAAAGTACGAAAGCAAAAGAAAACGTAGAGCAAAAGAAGAAGTAAAAATAAGAAGAGATATTTCGGAGAATAATACTTAGAATACTTAAAAAGTAAATTATTACTTGTAATTCCTTTGGGCTTGTTCGTGTACATGTGGCGAGTGTTAACGTATAATCGAACTGATGAACAACTAAATTGAGATAAACCGTCTCCTCCCAATCAATATCAGGATCGCCGATTGGCAATTTTTTGCTGTCCTTTCGAAAAACATTAACTTCTGTCTCGAATTTCGGCAAATATCTCGACGATGTCTTGACATGCTTTTTCCTCACGAAAAATAGAAGATCATCACCGTCAATTGTGTGCTCAGCTTGAAAGAGAAAATGCCGAACAAAAAGATCCGTCCAATAAGTAGTGCCTTGTAACATCACAAATCCCGAATCTGCAAAAAAATAATTTATTTCAAATTATTGTGCTTCAATGCGGAAAGAACATTATTTTCAAAATTAAAATAATGCTACTCTTTTGGAATTAAAACAGTAATAAAATAAAAATTCAGTTCCATAATTATCAATAATAAAATAAAAAGAATAAAAAACTGACAATAGTGGAGATACAATCAAAAAATTCAATGGAGTAAAATTAAAATACAATCAAAAAATGTCAATAGCAAAATTAAAATACAAATAATGGCATGTAAAATAAAATACTATTAAAAAAACCTCAATAGTAAAATTAAAGTACAATCAAAAAATTACAAATGAGAAAATAAAAGTTCAATGAAAAACTGACGATAATAAAAGTACAATAAAAAAATTGCCAGTAATAGAATTAAAATTCAATTAAAAAAATACAAAAGAAAAATCAAAATTTAATCAAAAAATTGCAAAGAAAATAAAAATTCAATGAAAAACTGACGATAATAAAAGTACAATAAACAAATTGCCAGTAATAGAATTAAAATACAATTAAAAAACTACAATAGAAAAATTAAAAAACAATGAAAAAATTGCAAAGAAAATAAAAATTCTATGAAAAACTGACAATAATAAAAGTACAATCAAAAAATTGCCAGTAATAGAATTAAAATACAATAAAAAAATACCAATAGTAAAATTAAAATACAATCAAAAAATTGAAAGAAAATAAAAATTCAATGAAAAACTGACAATAATAAAAGTACAATAAAAAAATTGCCAGTAATAGAATTAAAATACAATAAAAAAATACAATAGAAAAATCAAAATACAATCAAAAAATTGCAAAGAAAATAAAAACTCAATGAAAAACTGACAATAATAAAAGTACAATCAAAAATTGCCAGTAATAGAATTGAAATACAATAAAAAAATACCAATAGTAAAATTAAAATACAATCAAAAAGTTGCAAATAAAATAAAAATACAATCAAAAAGAACATTTAAAGAAAAGGAAAAATTCCAATAAATCGCTAGACAAACTAAAAAATATGCAAAAGAGAACAAAATAAATTAAGAGCAATTAAAAAAAACTATTTCAAATTTTTTATCTGTAGGAAATTATATTTAATTTATGTCTTTGCTATAAATTCTCCTTTTCTATCGTCAACCCACGTTGATTATAATCAAGACACGAGCAATTAATTTACATAATAATTATTCTGTCAACTTGCATATTGCACGAATTTTAATAAATTTACTCCCTGAATTAATAATAATCGACACTTTTGCACATCGTGTTAAAATTATGCAAAATTAAAATCAGCCATTTTCTTTTTTATTTTTAGTAAATATATCAAGAAGTGTCATTCAGTTCTTTTAATCAAGCATATAGAATAAGGAAAAACATACCGTAGGTCATTTAATTATGACTCATTTCAGTTACGGAAATATGTAAATTTTTTTATTTTCGCTTCAACATAATTTTAAGAAAATAAGTGAATGCTCGTTATTAAATTAAATTGTATAATTAATAACGACTGTAAAAATATTTAAGATTTGGTAGTAGCAAAAGTAAAAAAAGGTTTTTAAACAAAATTTAGTATTTACGCAGTATTTTTATTTCAAAAGTTGGTATTTCTGCAGAACATTTTTTTTTTTTGAAAAATAAAGGAAAAACGTTTTGTTTATAATTACAAATCTCTCCTGTAATTAGATTGGGTGATAGTGTAGTAAGTTTATTGATTAAATAATAGCGTAAACAAGAGCAAAAAGTAAGCATTGTTTACGGCAAAAGAAAAACAAAAGAAAATCAAATTGATTGACGTTTATAAAGTTCATAATTTTCCTAACTGTCGATTTTATCGGCAAACTATTGACATTTGTTGTGATGAACTTTTGCCAGAATTCAACCCCTCCCAGGGGAAAAGCAGATAGATTAAAACTCACCATCCTTGAGTAGTTGACGCATTTCTTTTGTCCTTTGAAAATTGATTTCTTCGAGTAATTGCTCCAACATTGTTGCAGGCTTAGGAAAAGCGGTTGTTGAACTTCCTGGTAAATTTGCCATTGCTACTTCGGGGTTTGTGACAGCTTTTTTTTGTTAAGTTAATACCTCATGCATTTAAAAGATTTTTATGCATCACAACCAGTTTCAATTTTTCGGGCTCACGATAATGATTTATATTTTAAATGAATAAAAAAAGAGGGAAAAAGCACATCAACTCCTGTCGTCCGCAAGGCCATTCATCTAGCGGATCGACGGACTTCACCACTGCTAGGAATTTTGCATTTTTAAGGCACACTATGTTTATTCTTTTTTCCAATGATTACTCTTTATGAAATGATGAATTTTCTTTTGCAAATATTAACGTAGGGGACGCGGAGTTGCTCCGCTCCCGTTTCGACAAACATTGCCTCGTTCTTTTCTCGTTCGAAAACCTGTCACCGCTTGCACTTGTCGATAATATAACGCAAGCGCAATGCATTGTCCATTGGGCAAAAATTTATTATTGTTTACCGCATGTTTACGCGCAGTTTAGTTTACCAGGTTTACCATTTTAGCAAAACTGATGGGAGTAAAAATTTATTTCGTAAATTCAAATTAATATTATCGTTGAAAATTTATATTTTCTAAACGTAAAAAAACATGCGATTTATTAGAAATTACTGCATTTGGATATCTTTTCTATAGAGTAGTTAATTACAAAAAAAATCATTTTTTATAAACAATTTAAAAATTTATTTAAAACGACATAACCTAAAAACTGAAAAAGGATTCTTTTTTACTGACCTTACCTTATTAAATTTGCATTTAATATGAACATTTAAATGAAAAGTAATCTTATAATTACTGAGTATAGTAATTATTTTTTCTGTTTCATAAATCTGTTTAAATTTATAAAAAAAATATAAAGTAAATAAACAAACGTTGATTTTTAAAGGGTTAGCGAAGTTAGAACAAGTAACACCAGAGGCGCTGTTGTCGAAAAATTATTTGTCGTCTGCTAAGTAGAATTTGTACAACTTTTCACAAAGTTTGTTGCTAATTTTACAAAATAATTGAGAAAGAAGAATTAAAGTTACTTAGATATTCAGTGCTCACAGAAGCCATAAATATATTATTCAATTTTTAAGGAAGAAAAAAGGCGAAAATGAAAATTGGAAAGAGACAGGTTGAATTGGCAGTGAAATGGTGAGTAATTTACAGTTGCGTTTTTATAATTATTAATTAAATAAATAAATATCTATACTTTTCATTTTTAATTAAAAAAGGTTTTTCTATTATTAACCGTAAAATAGTTCAATTTAACTAAAACTTTATACTAACAAGTTAGAATGTTGACGATTCAATTGACGATATTAAGTGGAGAGGTTATTATATAATTGAATTTTTCATATTAAAAAAATGTGGAAGATCTGATATTATACTTTAAGATCTATTTTCTTCTTTTTTTTAAATTTAAGAGAATAGTAATTAAAAGTATGTTTTATTTCAGGACACCCACACTTATGACGTATGGTGCAGCTTCTGGCCTAGCAGCATTATACGTTATTGACTGGAAATTAGTTCTTCAATATGTCCCCTATTATGGAGGAAAATTTAGAGAATAAAACCGAAGAATAATTTAAATAATCTTGTTATGAAAAATTTATTAGGTTATAACTTATTGTGGACATACTATGTACCATAAATTACTTTTATGGCAAAATATAAACATAAAATAAGCTATTGTTCACATTTTCTTACTACTTATATACCTTTAAAGAACAAAACAGAATGAAAATTCAAAATATTTTATTTACATTTCAGAAATTAACTTTCATAAACTTCTTGTTTTTCTGCATTCTTTTTTCTTAATTGATAAAGTTCTTCAGCCTGTTGCCCGTGGAAATTCCTTCTCATTTTCCTCCTTGCAGGAAGATAGTAATATCTGTTGAAATAATTTTAAAATAATGTAAAATTTTAAAAAATTAAAACAAATTAAAATTAAATTTTGTTTTTTTTCAAATTTAGGAAGAAAACTTACGAATAACCGAGTCCTGCAGTTAAAGCAAAGGAAACAATAAATGTGATCCAAGAATATTTGGTAAACTTCTGTCTTTTAGCAACTTGTTCCGCTTTATTCCTAAAAACAAATTTTGATATTAAATGTGTTTTCATATTAAATAAACAGCTCCTAATTGTTTAGGTATTAATTGAAAATGTGTTTTTTACATTTTAAATTTCCGAATTAGTTTCAATTTCTTCTGTTGACTTTTTCTCACTGTATTTGCCTTCGAAAAATGGTTTCCAACACATGTAACCGTTAATAAGACCGAGAAATGCAGCTAAAAGTAAACCCCTTTTCAATGTGTACATAATACAAACAATCAGTCGATATTAAAAATTAATTTACAAAAAAAAAGAATTCATTTTAATGTTTATTGTGGTCTATATTGTTATAAGCTTGTACCCTTGTACAGTGAATCAGCTGTTCAAAAAGAGGTTATGTTCGAAATTTAGCGGAACACATGCGATTGGTGGACTTATTTCGAAATTCTCTTCTGATTCGTCAAACTGCCACTATTTGTTTTTTCTCATTGTCGTCTGCTACTTGTTTGGTTCATGTCAAAAGAAAATGAAATAATACTAAAAGTTTATTTATTTATTAATTTAACACTAAAATGTCCCTCTTTCCTGCTTATCCAAGTGAAAAAGATGCGGAGAAGTCAAATTCAAAGCAGACAGAGGAATCACCGAGTGGTAAGTAGTTTCGATTGACAAAATTGAATGTAAACAAACCTCTAAGAATGAAAAATTTAAAAGAAAGTGTAAAAGAATGTAAAGAAGATATTAAAGAAATTTTAATTAATTTTTTTTGCAGATAATAAAGTTGATTGGCTTTGTAACGTAAGTTTTCAATCAGGAGTATCCTTCAACAAACCCACCGATTTATCAACTTCATCCTCAGATTTATCAGAAAATGATTCTAATATTCAAGTACCAAGTTCTTCTAAATTGGAAATAATTCCTGAAAATACAAAAATTGCGACAAGCTCCAGAGATAATAGTTTACGAAAACATAAGAAAAAAAAGAAACGTAAAAGTAAAATTGAAAAGAAATATGAACCAAAAGTAGAAAATGTTTATTTCGAGGATCGAATTCTAGACACAAGAATGTGTACAGTCGACACATTGTGCTCGAGAGTTCGTCCTTTGTACAATTTATCCGAATACAGTCTAACTTTCAGTTCTGGAAAAAGATCGAAAAAACGTTCAGTTCGTCGATATTATTCGAAAAATATTGACATGATTGAACAATCGAAAAAGAAGGACACAATTATCAAGAGGACGAAAACAAACGAACCGGAGGAAACCTTACCCGAATGGTGTGTAAATATTGAAGAAGAACAAAAATTAAAAACACAAGATTTTAATAAAATGTTGGAGGAAAATCCCAATGATATCGAAATTTGGCTTCGATTTATCGAATTCCAGGTATTATTTTTAGGAACAATTTTTAGAATTTTTTTTTTGATCTTTAGAAATATTTTTTTGATATTTAGAAATATTTTTTTGATATTTGTTTTTCTTTACTGTCGAAATTATTCTGTAGAATAATTTTCATTCAATTTCTTTCTCAATTTTGCAGGATGATGCAATTATTTATCAACCATTTAAAAATAATTCACGCTCGATACTTGAGAAAAAGTTGTCTATCGTCGAGAAGGGTTTGGAGAAGAATCCCGACTCCCTAGACTTGGAGAAAATGAAATTATTCCTCATGTCTGAACTTTTGCCGGCTGATCAATTCTCCAACGAATTGGAGACTCTTCTCAGTAGAAATTCGGGTAATTTGATACTGTGGCAAACTCTAATTATGACAATACAATCGTCAGTCGCTTTGTGCTCTTCGCCAAGTGTCTTGAATTTATTTACAAGATGTCTTTTTATCTTACGACAACGATCAAGAGCAAATCCACGAATTTACGACGCGCAAGTCTTAAGTAAGTTTTCCCCGGTTATTAATTTTTCTGTTTTTAGTAAATATTCAATAGTCCAAAAATAAAAAAGTTCAAATAGTGTAAATAATAATCATCATCAATAGTTTAATTTTCAAATTATTTTATCAATTATTAATACAATTTTTTTATTTTAAAATAAATTCTTAAATTATTTTTAAACATTTTCAAATATTAATGAAAAAATAATTATTTTTAAACATTTTAAAATATTAATGAAAAAATAATTATTTTTAAACATTTTCAAATATTAATGAAAGAATAATTATTTTTAAACATTTAAAAATATTAATGAAAAAATAATAAAATTGTTATAGATACAATGTTTCAGTGTTTGATGTTTCTCAGACATGCGGGTCTTTGGGAGCAAATGTGGGAAACGATAAGAATGAATTTATGTTTAAATCTGGATTTACGGAGGGAGAATTTACAGTTTCAAAGTTCAATTGATGAGAAAAATCTTAGTAAGTATTTTTGCTATATTTATTTGAATAAAGAAAATAATTTTTTTCTTTCCCCTAATTTATCAAGTTGGAATGGAGGAAGTAATTCTAACGTCTAAACTTCCGTTGAATCAACTTTGGCTTCGAGTGGAATCATTGAGGGAAAGATGCCACTGGCTTAGTGTAACTAGCGATCAACTTGAACTGGTTGGAGATTCAAAGAGATTTGTTTTACCCGAAGATGTGGCCGATTTTGTTCATCCCTTAGTCTCACGAAATTCAAATTTCCACCTGGCAATTTATTCGCTCTTAGCGCTCAAAGTGCCTTTGCTACCAACTCGAGACAGTACTTTAAAGGTGAAAAATTAAATTTTCCTGCAACTTATAAATTAAACTTATAAATTAGTATTTACTATTTACTATTACTATTTATAAATTCTAATGAATCATAATCGAATATTAAATTTACAACAAAAAATTATTAACAATTTTTGTTCCATCGCTATATAATTTTTAGAGTTTAGGACTGAAAGATCTGAACTGGATTTTCGATTCCCTGGAAGTTTTACTTCCATTCGCTTATCCTTGCGTTGGAGAAACGGCTGGTTTTCAAAAGAGAAAATCCCTCGTCGAAGGTTTAATTCAAGGACAATTAACATCGGGCCCGCAATATTTGCGATTTCATCCGGCGCAAGAACCTTTTTTGGATTTCTTACGATCGACATTCAGAGTAATTGCCGAAGCCTTGCCACCCTTGGAGAGAACCAGCATTTACATCTGGTGGTTGCGATTCGAAAGAATGTTGGTTTATTTCGGAAAAGACGATCCCTTGAAAATTGACAATCGGTAGGAAGTATTTTCTTTTCCCTCTTTAAATTCTAAACATTAGAATCATTATTATTTTCCATAATAATAGACAATTATCAAGTTTAAATAATAATTTATTAAGTTTACAATTAATAATTTCTCAAGTTTTTAATTAATTACAGGCCTCGGATATTATGAATTTTACGACTTTTTTCGACTATTTTCAAAAAACTTATTTCGATTTTTATTAGTATAAAAAGTATAATAGACAAATCTTTGAAAATTTATTTTCAATAAGTTTTCTAATTAAATTTTCTAAATTTAATTATAATTATAATTAAATTTTCCAAATTTAAATATAATTATAATTAGAATCTTTAAAAAGATTTTGAATAATTGAAATTCTGTAAAATCTGATTCAAACTAAATCTTCTGTTCAAGTATTTTATTACAATTTTTCAAAATGAACTTTTAAAGAATTAATTAAAAATTTTTGAAATAATATTAAATTCTCGTAAAAATTTTAATGAATACTCTTCAAGTGTAAATTCAATGAAAATGAAAATGAACGGAAAAGTAGGTTTTAAAAATAATATTCAAATAGTTCTGAAAAAAGTAATTCTCTGAATTATTACGTTCTAGTTTTTTTTTAAATTCTTTTTTCAATATTTCCGAAAATTCAAATTCACACACAAAATAATAAATTAAAATTTTTCAGAATTATTTTCAACATTTTGGAGAAAATAATCATTATAGTCGAAATTTCCAATTAAAGTTCTTCAAAAGAAATTTTTTTCTTAATGCAAAAATTCTTCAATTATTTTCAAAAAAATTACATTATATTTATAGAAAACTAATTCTTAGAATTGTTTTATCATAATTTTTTAAGATTCAATTACCTTGGAATAAAGTAAATTAAAATTTTGTATTTTAGAATTTTTTAGAAATCATTTGTAATTAAAATTCTTGTAAAAATTTGTTTAATTTTTTTTTGTATTTTTAAAAAGTCAATTGTCTAAAACATAACTTGTCAAATTTTGTCAAATTCTTCAAAAGTTTTACTAAATTTAAATTATTTTTAAAAAAATTTTCAACAAATTTCAATTTTTTGGAGATTTTTTAATTATATTAAATTATAAAACTTTGTGTATTTTTAAAAATTATTTAGAAATATTTTTAAAAAGCTAATTTTTCGAATTTCTTTATTAAAATTTTTAAAGATATTCTACCTTAATTAATATCTTTGAAAAGAAAAATTGACGGGTTAAATTATTATAAAAAGTGAGATTTTTTGTATTTAAATAATTGAATTTTCGAAGAAATTGCAAAAAATGATTAAAAATTCATCAAGATAATTAATTTAGAGATGAAGTTTAGTTAAAAATTGTAGAAAAGAATTGAATTTTTGGTCGGGTTATAGTTTTAATTTTTAGAAATTATTAAATTTCAAAAGTTGAAATTTGTTAATTTTTATTTCTTATGAATATAGAAATAAGAAGTATTTAAATCTTTATTTAGCGAAATTATACAAGTTTTGATTAATATGAATTCTTGTGACGATACTAAATTAAATAAACGACTTTTTTCCAATTCTTAATCGACTTTTTTTGTTCGTTAAATTCGATCCGAGGCCTGTAATTACACTAAATTTCTACTTCTTCATTATTAATTTCAGTGGCAAAAAATTGAAGAACATAGTAAAGGAATTTCTAAAGAAAGCCGAGAATCGAAATAATTTACACTTTTATCGCGAGTACGCACTCATTGAATACGAACAAGGACATTCTGAAAATTCTGCGACTATTTTGGAAACTGTTCTTGCATCGAATAATTTTTGTCCAGCGACAATGAAAAATGCTGATGAAAAATTGGCAGCAATGAGTATTTATAGGACACTCTTTGAAATTTTACTCAATACGAGAACTTATCGTTTGACAAATATTGAAAAAATGAAAAAAATTGCAATGACACTGGTGCCGGAAACATCGGGGAATCGTTTATTGTTGGCGTACAAATTTTTACGCGAATCTGTCGACGATTTCCTCTCTCACGAGATAATTGATGAAAGTATCGATGCTTTCTTTTTACCAAACATCATGTGCGACACGATCACGTGCTGTGCGTATCTTTCATTGATTTTGGATCGAAGTATTAGCGAAATTACGAGTATGTTTCGAAAATGCTTGGAACATTGCAAAGATGCGCCGGAATTGAAGGTGATTTTGTTTTTTTTCAATGTGCTGAGTTTATTTTTATTTTATTTTCTGTATTTACTTTGTTTTTATTTTTTGTATTTACTTTGTTTCTATTTTTTGTATTTACTTTGTTTTTATTTTTTGTATTTACTTTGTTTTTTTTCTGTATTTACTTCGTTTTTATTTTCTGTATTCGTTTCTATTTTATTAATTTACTTTGTTAATGTTTTATTTATTTTTTTCTCTGCATTTTGATTTGTTATTCATTCGATTAATTTTTTTCCATTTTCAGGAGCGTTTGTACGAAAGCGAATTAGCACTCTTGCAATTCCATGCAGAAAAAATTCACGAATCGAATCTGCCTTTGAAAGAAATTTTAAACGAAGCTTCGCTTTTATATCCTGACAATTTTTACTTTCTTTCCGTATTTGCTGATATTGAGGTAATTATAGTACTCGAAAATATTTGTCTCTAGAAAATATACAAAACAGAAAATATAAAAAAAAATAAAAATAAGTAATATTAAAGTCAAGAAGATAAATTAAGAAAATAATTTTCAACAGTACGAATTACCGACGTGGCGACAGAAGAAATCGGGAAAAATTCGTCTATGGCGAGCGATCACCATGTGCATGGCTGAAAATTCACGAATTAAAGTTCTGAAAGAGAATAATCTTTTGGATGAATCAGGAGCACTTCTCAATAAATTATTGTCCTTCTATCGAAAACTTGCTCGGTACGTAGAATAAAAAAACAATTCCGATGTTAAAATTACGCAAAAAGGAAAATTATCAACATTGATTAATTATTGCAAATTTATTATTTACAGCAATCCTGACATTCGTCATTGTCCACTTTTGTGGAGACTGTTCATATTATTGTTGAGGGACGAAAATCTTTCCGAGAAAAAGGGAGAAGACGCTTATCACGAAAGTGTAATAAACTGTCCATGGGCCCGATGTATTTACATAGATTCAGCGGAAATTGCTCCTCAACAATTGACACAAATCCAAGATGTCATTCGAGGCAAAGAATTGAGAATACACGTCACTCCTGAGGAATTGGATATCCTAAGAAGTTAATTTTTCCTTGTAAATATTTTTTACTTCCCCAACTTTTTTAACACCATGATTTTAAAAAAATACTATAGTACATTTAATGTAAATAAAAGTTAAATATATTTTTCATCAAGTTTACCAACTAAATTAGAATTTCATTTAAAATTCCCTTTTTTTCTGAAGAAAAATACACAAGTGTAGAAATATAGCTCTTCAACAGGGGCTGATTTGTACCTCGTTTTCCATTAATTTTTATAATGACAAATGTTTCAAAAAAAAACCGAAAAACAAAAATTTAAGAATAAAATGAATAAAATCAATCTCTTTTTTCCCTCTGATTAGAAGAAAAGATAAAATTTTATGATCTTTATGAAGTTTATCGATCGAAAATGCTGGAAATTGCTTTCGGCGCCACTCGCTAGGAGCGTTAATGTAGTTAAAAAAATAATACATTATTGCGAGAAATGAAACAGAAGTGAAACTGAAATGTGTTGCTAATTTCATCTCCCAGTTCTTCCAGAGTTACATCTAATTATTTTATATATTTTTTTTTTTCGTCAAAACTAAGGCGTTTATTTTTAACACCGGCATTCGGTCAAGTGAATTCCATTGAGAATGGAAAGACGTAGAATTTGAAACACAAGTTTATTTTTTTTTTGAAAATAAAAGTGTATTATTATCAAATCAAAATCCCATCGGTTTGCATTTTTCTACTCCGAAAAGAAAATAGAGAAAAAAAATATCAAAAGAAGAATGGCAGAAAATTTGGGCAAACGCCCTTCGAAAGGGATTTTAAAGACATCCAGCAGTTTTGACAATCAAGAAGCACCGAGGTAAATAATAACAAAAAAAAAAACCCTTTGAAAAAGTTTACCTTGAAAAAACATTGCAATCATAACCTGACACTTGGCGCGGTAATAGAGCTTCTTTACAGCTTCATCGCCACGCTTTTAATCTCATTAAAGCAAATCAGTTTGTCCTTACTTAAAAGATTATATTTTGTTTAGCGAAATTTTCTCTAGATTTCATTCATAACTTTACTTGAGATTTACTACTTTATTTTACTTTACTTTTCTTTTTTCTTTTCTTTTTTTCTCTACTGTTTTACTTGAGATTTTTTTCTCTCAAAATAGTTTTTTGCAAAAAAACACCACTGTCGATTTCTTTCTTTTTTTTGTAAAGATATTTTTATTTTGGTACAATATTATTCTTGTTTTGCGTGTTGAATCACTTAATTGTTAAATCGCGTGCGTGGATGAAAAAAAATTAACAATTGTAAAATTTGAAGGTATAAACTCTGTAATAAAACGCTCAACAATTTACACTTTAGTTATTCCATGAAACACGGTAATAAACTGCTCAACAATTTACATTTACTTATTCCATGAAAAAGAATTTATGAGTCATGATAAAATTAGATGATAAATTCAACACTCCCACACTAGATGAGTAAGATTATTTTTCCAAACAATTTTCAATTTTCCTCAAGATCATGTGAAAAGAAACAAAAACAAAAGAGTATAGAGATTTAATCTTTTTATGATCGATGAAATCTATAAGAAATGATCGTGTGGTAATTAAATTATTATCATTGAAGAAGATCATTATTTGAATCATTGTAAAATTTGTTTCAATTAATAAAAAATTACGGATGAAAAAAGAAAACGTTAATAAGCATCGTATCGCGTTGAGAGAGAGTAAAAAGTTAATTTCCTATTCAAGTCTCTTTTTTCTCCATTTGATTTCATTTCATTTCATTGTCTTGTGAATGACAATAAAAATAAGAGAGGAAAATCATTTGCATAAATAATAATCACGTTCGCGTAAAAATAGAAATTTTATTTTAAAACATTGACATTTTAAACACGTTATCAAATGGTTAGTGATTGTTTCGAATAGATGAAAATTACAGCATCCGGTTAATTTGTATGTGTATAACGTTTCATTCACTCATCCCACCTTCAATATTCTCTCGATTGTGAATGTCGAGGAAAAATCAATTTTCTCTATTACACGACAATTTGGTGATTGCCAAATAGGAAAAAATCTCCATTTTCTAGCATTTTTTTCCATAACTATAATTTTTTACTTACTTACTTTCATTGCTTTTTGATTATTTTTAAAGATAATTAATTTTTTTTATGAAATTTAAAAAATGGGGGTAAATTTTAAAAATGTACGAAAATTCGGGGAAAACATTTCGGTGACCCTTTTTCTTTTAATGGAAAATTTCAGTTTGTATATATATATATATGTTAAATAATCAATGTTTTAGAGCGAGTAAAGAAACAAAATGGGACGAAATGAATATAATTGCAACTCTACATCCGGCTGACAAAGATTATGGTCACATGAAAATAGAAGAACCAAAAACCCCATATAATTATGCGTCAATGAATGAAGACATGGATCATCTCGATTCATCTGCAGTTGCGTCAAAGTAAGTAATAATTTTGCTAATTACTGTAAATTTAATAAAAAAAAGATTGAAAATAACAAAAATTAATTTTTACAGTCAAAATTAAATCGAAATGCATAAATAATTATTACTTTTACCCAGATTAGAGAAAAATGTACAACCAAAAATTTTCGAAGAGTCCAGTGACGAGGAAGATGAAGAAACTCCCGAAGAAAGAGGTATTTTTTTAAATAAAGAATATAAAGAAGAAAACTTTTTTCTATAAAAAAAATTGACAATTATTTCATCAAAGAAAAATTTACAATTATTTTTTTTTCTGCAGAGAAAAGAAAAGCATTCGAGGCGAAAAGAAAGGGACACTATCGAGAATGGGAGGCGGTACAATTGGCGAGGAAGAAACTCCTCGAGGAAGTTGAAGACGAGGACGAGGACGAGGATGACGATGAATTATTAGAAGAGACGGGCGGTGATGACGAGAACAATTCAAAGACACAAACAAAGTGCGTGCCATCAAGTGCAAGTGAGAATGAGAGAAAGTCAGAATGATTAATAAGTCTTAAGAATAAATACATTTAGAAAGCATGCCGATTCGTCCATAGAGATATTTTTTTAGATAAAAAGAAAAATATCTTTTGTGATTCTTTTTTTTTTTCCTCCACATTGTGTCAATGAAAAAAGATCAGAGAAAAACATAAAAAAAAATTCCTAGTAATTTAAAATAGTTGAAACATTTAATTTATTACTTAAATATTGAATTAATACTATTCGATTCTTTAAAATAAACTTCAAACAGGATACTTCCCTTAAAGAGCGATTTAGATTTAAAAGTAATTAAACGCGACATTTTTTTAAGGACATCACTGAAGAATAGAATTTAATAGCGAAGAGTTTATCATTAGAATTTATTCAATTCGAAAGAATTTCCCTTCGAAAGAATTAAAAAGAAATATCAAACACCAACTCGTTGAAATAGATTTAATCAAAAAAAAAATGTTGAAAAATTAATAGTAAAGAGATTAGCAATTTACTGATAGGGAAATAAGAAAAAAATCGAGTCAGTATATATTTAATCGCGAATTGACCCTGATACAAGGAGAAATGTAATTTTTACATACAAATTTTATTGTTTTTGTTGAATGATAGTATATTTTTGTGTTGTAAATAACAACAGTGCAAAAAAAACCCCACTAGAGAATGTTTTTTACATTCTAAAAATAGAATTTATATAGTCAACTTAAAAAATTTATTTCCTCTTGTCATAATTGTTCAAAAAAAAAGAAAGGAGAAAAAAGAATACTTTCTTCTCTCTAGAAAATACAATATAATTTATTTGCCGAATTTATGGAAAAATAGTGTGTAAATTAGCAAAATACTGAATTTGAAAACAAGAAAATAGCGACTAATTTTAAAAATGATAGTGTAATAATAAATAGTTTAAGTCACATTTTTATGGACAGAGCACTCGAATTTTTGATGAATGGAGAAAAATGTTTTAAACTTGAGTTTTTGAGTTATTTAATTTTACTACTATCGTACGTTTCTTTTTCTATTTTGTTAATTTCGACAATTTTCGATAGAAATCAAAAGCAAATTATCCTTTTGGATGTTTGATGAAAACTACACAATTTTCTACGCTGCGAATTTTTTTTCTATTATTTTTTTTTGTAAACTTATTATACGGACCGAAAAGAATTTTTTTCTCTACTTTTTACAATAAAATAAAATGTCTTCTTTTATTTACAAGGTTAATAAATTATTTTGCGAAAAATCTCCCTTGTTTTGTAATTAATACCCATGTTAGTATTTTTTTTTTAAGTTTTATAATTAGAGGAAAAGTTTTAAAAATTCGAAAATTATTTATTGACTTTTCGTAATAATTAATAATAAAATACTTACAAATATATTTGACACTGTTGGGATCAATTTCTTGATCACTATTTAATAGTTTCATCTTTAAAATCTTCATTTTCAATAATTTCTGTCGTGTTTTCGTTGTTTTTACAGTCGCTCTCAATATTTACATTTTCGTCACTTTCGACATTCATTTCCAATGGAATTCGATCGCCCCATTTGCAAAGTTTTGCGCAACGATAGAGATTTCTGAAAAAAATATATAGACTTAGAAATATTTAATTTGGTAATAGTAATAATAATAATAATAATAATAATAATAATTCAATTAATTTAATTAAATATTTGATTTGAATATTTCAATTATCAAGTACATATTTCGTAAAATTTAATTTATTTATTATAATTAAAATATCGTTAATGTTCAAATTGCTATTTAAAGAATAATTGAATTGAAAGAAAAGGGATAAAAATTTCCCAACTTACTTTCCATGTTTGTTACGCGTGAAAATCGTTTCTTCCAAATTTCCAGAACTATTGCACATTCGACAAATTACATGTCCTCCTCGCCTTAAAGGTGAACTAATTAATCGAGGCCAATCGCTATTCTCTAGTTTGCCACCTATAAATATTTTCAATAGATTTTAATTCATTGTAATTAATTTATTGATTATAATTAAAATATCCTTAATATTCAAATTGCTATTTCGAGAATGATTTTCAAATGATTGAATAAAGATTTATTTTTGAAGAATTATTTAGCAGGATCCTAAAGTTCTGAACGTTTAAATGAACGAAATTTATTTATTTCTTCTGAAAATTAAAGTTATATTGTAATTATTTTGCTTCACAATAGAAAAAATTAATTACTGAGTTTGGAAACGTAAAATTTTAGTTTATAAATTTTTTTATCATTAGTAATTTATTAAAATATCTTCAATATGAAATATTTCATTCATTTGAACGTTCAAAACTTGGGGATCATTATTTAGCTTAAAAAACAAAATTACCTTTCTTAAATACAACGTATGAATAACGTTGATGTCTCACTGTTTTTCCCAGAAACGATATAGAATTGTATCCTGCCACAAAGTAACAACTGTTTGGTTTCGGACAGTCCAAATCGTGAGGACACTGAAATTTTTTTTAAAAGAAGGCATAATTTCTTATTAAAGTAAACTTTTTTTCAAATAGAAAAAATAGAATTTATAATTTACATGTAAAATGTAAATAAATAAAAAGCGAACGTCTTACAGGAGAGAAAACGTGAGTTTCCACAGGTTTGTTGTCTTTATCACTTAACTGCGATAAATGTAAAATAAAATTCCGAGCCTCGGATACAATCTGAAATTTAAAAAAATTTCAAATATATATATATATACATTTTTTTCAAATAATATTAAAAGAAATTAATATCACCGTTAGAAAAATATACTCACTTGAAATCCGGCACTCGTTCCATCTTCAACAATGACTAAATAATTTTTTGTTTTCTTCCAAAGTTTCATGACTGCGTCGAGTCTAGTTTTCGTATTTGGTAATTCAATCAGTGAATATGCGCTCACTGTGATATCATAATTTGGCTAGATAAAAAATTCAAAATACAGAAACAATAATTGTATGTATTAAAAAAAATTGTTTAGAAAATACTTTCTAAATTATTCTAAATAATTTCTAAACTAGCAAATGATACGCGCGCTAGCGCGCGGAACGTAGTATTTAATTTGATACTGTTATACAAATTACAAAATTTTTTAGTAACAAACATAAATTTTTTAAATAATTTCATAATCAAAATTTTAAAAAAATCACTTTTTAAGTACAAAATTATTTATTACTGTTCATATTGTCAAAAATTTTATTGAAATTTCACGAAAGAATTTCAATATTTCCTAAAATTTTAACCAATCTTTCTAAATAAAAATAATTAAATTATTTTAAATAGTAAACTCATTCGCAAGAATTTAATTATTTTTAATACAATTTAAAAAAATTCTTGTCCATAAAATTTTAATTATTTTTAAAATGTTTAATTAAAATTATTAAAGGAACTCCATTATTTGACAAAAAAATCAAAGAAATTCTGCAAAAAGAATTTAATTAGAATTTTTAAACATTTAAACAAAATTCTCCGCGAGATTTAAGGTATTTTACTAAATAGTGGAATTTTGTGAAGGAATTCTATTATTATTAAATTTTTTGATAAAATTTTTTGCAATAATTCGATGATTTTCAAATCATTAATTAAAAAATTTTAAATATTTGAAAAGAAAAATTACAAAAAAAGTTAAGAAACAAAAAATCAAACAGCAACTATAACAATTATTATTACGAATTAAAAATAACAATTTATATTCTCATTCATTATAAATTAATCAATAATCTTTGTCAACTATTAAAAGAATACAATTCATATTCTTAATTATTTTCAGTATCAAATTTAAAAAAGAAATTAGAGAAAAAAAGTTAATTGAGCCAAAACATTTATCATCTATCTCTAAAAAAATTAAATTTTTATTAAAAATTATGTTTAAAAAATTAAGAAATTATTCCAGTTTTTTCATCTTTTTTTAATAACATTTAACATTTTGTTAAATAATTTTCAAATTTTGTTAGAAATAAATAAAAGAAATTATAGAAATTCGATTTGTCCGACAAAATGTTTTTGACAACACTTTATATTGTTTAATAGAAAAGAATGAAAGAAATTTTCATGATTTTGATTTGCTTCCAGCACCTGCTTTGCTTAATTTTAGAAATTGATTTTAAATGTTAAATATTTTTTGTTTTAAATCCAATATCGAATTTTCAAAAATTAAGTAGGACTGGTAACTGGATGCAAGTTTCAGTTTCATAAAAATACTTAACTTTGAAAATTCTATTTCTAAAGTTAATTTATTATTAAAAAATACTAAATAATTAATTCTTATTATCTATTAATCAATACTGATTAAAAATATAATATTTTGACTTTGTTAAAAAAATTTTGATGATAAATAGAAATTATGCAAAAGAATACTACAAATTTTGTAAAAACAATATGATTTTCAAAATTAATTACAAAATGGAAGTTTAAAAAAAATGTTGATGGAGAAATATAAATAGTTTAAATTACTTTATTTTTTCTTCGTTTTTAAATACAGAAAAAGAAATTATGCAAATTTTTTCATTAATTTCTAGATTAAACTTAAAATAAATTGATTTTTAGAAAGTTAAAAAATTAAATCTTATTAAAGAAATTCTTCAAATGAAATTAAATATTTTGTTCTTTAATAAAAAAATGTGAATTGTGAATAGACATGATTATTATATGAGAAAGTACACAAGCATTTTTTTAGCTAGTAAAATATAAAATATCTTTATATACATAAAAAAAGAAAAATTGCAATTATTAAATACACAAATTCTTCCAACACATTTTTTATTATTAATTTAAAATAGAAAAAAAAATTATTGTTAAAAATTCTAATTAAAAACGAAAATTTCATAACTTTTTATTTCAAAAGAAACTAATAATTTTTAAAATATAAACAAAAAATAATTATAAAATTTCTAAATCAACATTATGAAAATTTCTTACCTTATTTTATAAAAGCAATATCTATTAACCTTTTCTCTAAATAAACAATAAAAATTGATATTGACAAATCGAAAAACCAAAGTGTTTTGAAAAAGAATAAAAAACAAAAGCATATACAAAAACTAACTTCATACTGCGAACAGAATGAATGAAAACCCCACAGACTTTAATATAGTTAATAATACAGAAACATTAATTGTATATTTAAAAAAAATTGGAAAATAATTTCTTACTCGTAATGATATCGGCATAAACTGTCGATATAAAATTCCCCCGAATTTTGGATACAGAATGTTAACTATTCTTTCAGAAAGTGAATTAATTTCATTCGAAATATCGACATTCACAAATTCTTTGACTTCTTTTGGCCAGAGTTCGTTTATTGCCCTAGAAAGAGAGGGACATTTAGAAATAAATACCAGAGGCAAAAAGCAAGTATTGATTTTATAAACAAAATGAAGATTCAAAAATAATTACCAGATTGTGCTTCCGATTCCGGAACCAAAATCGAGAACATTTTTTGGCTTGAATGTCTCGTCGCGAATACGAATTTCATTGAAAATACTATGAAGAACTGCATAATTTGGAACACTTCTAACAATCATGTACAATAGACTTTTTTGTGTATCGTAAACAGTTTCCTGCCAATAATTGACCTTTTGTTTAACGATAACTGAAACCTTGCCTTCATTTTTTCTCTTTATCTTATGCAATTCATCGACGGATAAATTTTGTAAATGTTTCTTTTTTAATAATTTTTCATGTGCATTGTCGTGTAATAATTTTTGCTCCTTCTCTTCTAAAGGCACATGACGACCGAATAGATGATCATTAAAACCAACACATTCTCCAATAAGCTGCTTTCTGTTTGGATAATCTAAAATTATTTATACTTTAATATATTTTAAATAAATTCAGTATTGACAGATTCTTTTACTCTTTTTATTTAAGATTAGATTTCTATACCTTCCAAAATAGTTTTTATAGCATCAAAAATTGGCGTTGGTAGAGAAATTACATTCTTTTTTATTATTCCAGGATGTTGTCTGTGTTTTAATTCATTGTTATCGATTAAATTATTTACCGATTCCGTTAATCGGGGTCTTGTTATTGTTGAACACTAAAATATAAACAGTCAATATTTATTGACTAATGTTCATAGTTACAAAAATTAATACAAGAAAATTACACTATTTACCCATCTTATTTGGCAAGTCACAAATATTTTTGATTTTGACAACATAATTGCAATTCAATAGAATAGAACAGTTCGGTTGATAAAAATCATAAAAATACAGTGACAGTAAAGTGTCATTTTAGTTAATTGTCCATCATTGTCAACTGACTATTCAATTTCCATTAGATTTTATCTAATATTTGTAATTTATCGTTATAAACAATTTTTGCGACAAACAATTACAACAATTAGCACTGGAACATAACCTACAAATTTCCATGTGGAAAGTGAATAAAGTTACTATGGCAACCAACGAGTGCGATGAGAGCGATAAATGAGCCAAGCTTAAGTTAAGATAATAGATTACAGTTTACAGTCTATAAACATACTTTATGGCCTTATCAATTAGCAATTGGTAACACTGCTATTTGACAACAAGTCAACAACAAATAAAAACAAGACATGGCTGCGACAAATATTTTGTTGAAATTTTGAATAAATAACAAACCTAGGAAAAAAGTGTCATTTCTCTATTATTGTAGGAAAAAGAAATTTAAAAAAAGAAAAATGTATCTCGGTGCAAATTTACGAATACGGAAACTCGGACTCTGTGTAATTGGAGGACTGTTAATTTTAGTTTATCTTTATTCTGTTCGTACATCGACAAATATTGCGAAAAATACAATATCTATGAAACAATTACTTGCGGGTGCAATTAGAGCAGCAGAAATGGGGGGTTTAGAAATAATTGCCGTTCATGATAATATGCGATTAAATATTGAGAGTAAAGGAAAAACGAAAGAAGGTAAAGGTTATGAATATAAAAATTCATGAATTTTAATTTTTTTTTACTTAAAATTTATAAATTCTTTTTTAATTTTCCCCTTTTTTTCAAGGTGTTAATGATCCGGTGACAGCGGCTGATTATAGATCACACTGTGCTATGTATAATGCACTGACAACGGCATTTCCCAAATTGACTGTTATATCTGAAGAAAAGTCTAAGGAATGCGACAAAGTTAATGTTTCCGACTTGAAAGATTCGTTGAAAAATTTACAAGACTTTAATTTCGATGATTCGTTTGTTAATGTTAATGATGTTACCATATGGATCGATCCTTTGGACGCCACTAAAGAATTTACAGGTTTTTAAATTCTAATTTGTCATTTTTGTTAACGTGGAGAAAATACGTTACATATTATAACGCATTTCGTAATTGAAGATAAATTTTAAATCACTATTTTAATTTTTTAACAGAAAATTTATTACAATATGTCACAACAATGGTTTGTATTTCCGTAAAGAAGGAACCAGTTATTGGAGTGATACATAAACCATTTGAATCGAAATCGACTTATTGGGCTTGGGTTGGTCATGGATCTTCACCTAATCTGAATAATCACGTTCTGGTAAGAGACGAATTACAAGCTCCGCACTCATCTACTAAAACCTACTATTTACTACTTTTTTTTAAGTTATTCTACTATTAGGATACTTTTTTTAGATTTAAACAACTAAAAGCTAATATTTCTGTTTTTTTTCTTTCTTAAGTTTCCATTACTTTAAATCCGCTAATTACTAGAGACAAAGAACTATCCACAAAAAGTATAATAAAATTCTTTAAAACGATTCAATTAATTTCCCAAAAAACACTCGAATTTCAATCATTTTCATTGTTTAGTATTGCCTTTAAATTTCGCGAAAGAATTCAATTATTTAAAAAATAAAGATAAAATTCATCAAAAATTCAATTATTTTAATCAATAAATTTCCATTAGAATTCAATTATTTTAGAATAGCATTTTCAAAAAGAACAATTATTTAACAAACTTTTTATACAAATTTTTCACATTAATTCAATTATACTTTCACTAATAATAACATTTTTCATGGAAATAAAATTTTAAAACTTTTGATAAAATTCTAATACAAGAATTCAGTTATTTTCATATATAATAAAACTAATCGGAAAATTTCAATTAATTTTAATATAATTTAAAATTAATTAATAAAAAAATTGAATTATTTTTGAAAATTTTAATAAAATTCTTTGCAATTTTTCAATTATTTTCATAAATAAGAAAATTCATTGCAGGATTTCAATTATTTTTTATACAATTTTGCAAGAATTGCTCGGAAAGTAATTAAAAATTTAATTTCAATTCCCCGAAGAAATCAATTATTTAAATAATTGTTTTGTAATTCTTTGGAAAAATTCATTTTTTCTAAAAATGACAAAATTTTTCACAGAAATTCAATTTTTTTAAGCAATTTTAATAAAATTTTTCTCAATAATTGAAATATTTTCGTATGAATAATAAAATTCTTAAGAATTCAATTAGTTTTGAAAATTTTAATAACATTTTTATCACCTATTAAATTATTTTTATAAATAATTAAATTCATCGCAAGATTTCAATTACTTTTAATACTAAAATTTTACAAGAATTGCTCGGGAAATGTAATTATTCTTAAAAATTGAACTTCAATTCCCCGAAGAAATCAATTACTTAAATAATTGTTTTCTAATTCTTTGAAAAAATTCATTTTTTCTAAAAATGACAAAATTTTTCACCGAAATTCAATTCTTTTTAACCCATTTTAATAAAATTTTCCTCAATAATTCAATTTTTTTCGTATGAATAATAAAATTCTTAAGAATTCAATTAGTTTTGAAAATTTTGATAACATTTTTAACAACTATTCAATTATTTTCATAAATAATTAATTTCATCGCAAGATTTCAATTACTTTTAATACTAAAATTTTACAAGAATTGCTCGGGAAATGTAATTATTCTTAAAAATTTAACTTCAATTCCCCGAAGAAATCAATTACTTAAAAAATTGTTTTCTAATTCTTTGAAAAAATTCATTTTTTCTAAAAATGACAAAATTTTTCACAGAAATTCAATTCCTTTTAATCCATTTTAATAAAATTTTCCTCAATAATTCAATTTTTTTCGCAAAATTAATAAATTTCTTCTTTAGAAATTCAATTAGTTTTGAAAATTTTGATAACATTTTTAACAACTATTGAATTATTTTCATAAATTATTAAATTCATCGCAAGATTTCAATTACTTTTAATACTACAATTTTACAGGAATTATGCTCGAAAATAATGTAAGTTTTCTTTAAAATTTAATTTCAGTGCCCTGAAGAAATCATTACGATTCGATTTTAATAAAATTTTTCCAAAACAATTCAATTCTGTCGATAAATAACAAAATTATTCCCAAAAATAATAAATTTCTCCTTGGAAATTCAATGATTTTGAAAAATTCAAATAAAATCGTTCGCAAAAATTCAATTATTCTCAAAATTTGAATTATTCTTTGTAAAATTCAATTTTTTTTAAAAACTTCTCGCAATACAATGATTTTCAATATTTCATTTTCATTTTTCCATTTTCATATTTCCTTTTTTCATGAAATTTCCAAATAGAATTCAATTATTAAGATTTTTTTTGGTAAAAATCTTTCGAAGAATTTTCTTCTTTTTATAAATAATAAAAATGTCTTAGGAATTCTATCATTTAAATTAGAATTTGCATAAAATTAGTCGAGGGAAATGAATTATTTAAAAAAATTTTATTAAATTCTTCGCAAGAATTAATTTTTTTGCAAATAATCTTTGATAGCTACTTTTTTACTACTTTTTTTTAGTTTGAAAGATACTTTTTTAAAACTAATTATCGAGTGCGAAGTCTGGAATTATTACGAAAGATATTTTTATCCTTTCTGATATTTAATTTTTTAATTTAATTATTTAATTTTTTTCCACCAGCCAGAAGATATTAAAATTCCACTGCTCATTGTTTCGAGATCGCATGCCGGAATGATTCAAAATGCTTCCCGATTGGCTTTTGGGGATAATGTCCAAATTATTTCCGCTGCCGGAGCCGGTATTTATTTTAAACAAAAATTTCAATCTACTTAATTTACAGGCGAATTTAATAATTCAATATTAAAAATTATTCACCTCCTAGGTTACAAAGCTTTGGAAGTTGCCGCTGGAAATGTGACCGCTTACGTTCACATGACTGCGATTAAAAAATGGGACATTTGCGCTTGTGCTGCTATTATCAGGTAAGAATGTTTGAAAAGTAAAGAATAATTTCTGAAAAATGTACCAAAAAAATAATGTTTGCTTTTTTGTTTTTTTTAGGGCACTCGGTGGAACAATGACACCCTTATTAAGTTCCGGTAGAATTTCCTTCGGATCAAATGATCCAACTGTATTGAATTCCGGCCTACTGGCAACTATGAGAGATCACAATTGGTATTTGGATAAATTTTCTAACGTCTAAAAACTCTAAACATATCGAGACAAACAAAAAATGTTGAATAACTGTATAAATGTCACTGCTGTGAGAATCAGAATTTTCAAATATTTTCGGGCCCAATAATCGCTATAGTTTAAAGGATTTTTTAAAAATCTTTCATGAAGAAAAATCTTTTTTAAAAAAAAGTCTTTCTAAAAGAAAAGTCTTAAAAAAACTACAATCTAGAAAGAAGTTTATCCATACTTCTCGAATCATAGATCAATTTTATTAGTTCTTCCAATTCAAATGATAATATAGTTAAATTTAGTGAAGAATCTCCTTGAGAATTTAATGAGAAAGGGTAAAAATTCTTGTCAAGAGAAACCAATTTACAATATTTTCTCTTTCATTAAAAAGAAATGATTTTAGAAACAATTAGTAGAAACGATTTTACTGTAGTTTTCAGCTAGTCATTATAGTTAGTGGACATTTTTACAATTTATTAATTTAAACAAGAAGAATATTTAACGAAAATATTATAGTAATTTATTATATATACAGTTTATTAGGTGGATTTTAGATTGTTTGATATATACGACTATTGTTTACATATTTTATAAAATAATTTTATAAAATTGCATTTTTACGAAAGGAAAATCACACAGGGAGAGGGTGCAAGTTTTTTTATCGAGTAAAGTTTTTCTTCTTTATACATTTTTACTGTGTAAATATAGTTCTTTAAAAACTCTCTTGTCAACGTTTCTCAAAGGATTTTATAGATTTCATATATTTATTACAATAATAATAATAGTAATAATATTAATAATTTTAATAATTATTATTACTATTATTATTATAATATTAAATAATAAATAAATATTAATAATTTTAATATTATTATTTTTATTACTATTATTATTATTATTATTATTATTATTATTATTATTATTATTATTATTATTATTATTAAATTATTATTATTACAATTCTTTTAAATTATTTCCAGTGCTTCTATAGTGTCTTGTACGAAATTTAAAAGAACTATATATAAAAAAATTATCAGAACAGTTTGTTTATTGTCTTTGTTAAAAGCGTATAAATTTATATTGTTATTAATTTATTAAAAAACAAAAACTATGTATATAGTACGTATATAATTTTTTTTCAATTTTACAATATATTTTTACTTTCAAGAGTCTTGGATATTTTTAGACATAAAAATAAATAATTATATATATCTCCGTCGTCATGTCTCTAGAATAATATTTATCATTACTGGTTCTAGCGGAAATAATGTATAACCTCAAAAATTGAAATATACAAACTGTTTTTATATATAATTTTCTTTCGTTTAATTTGCGATAGTAAATTCTGTTCATTTTTCTATAATCACACTATTATGAATAATGAATACAGTTTTGCAATTTTTTGTTCATTTTGCAAATGTTTATGTAGTTGAAATTTTAATTGCTGCCTTTATAATTACAATATTTGGAGTAATCTTTAATTTACGCCTACACAAACGAGTGAGTTTAAATAATTAATTATTTATTTACTAGGTAAGCTAGCAAATCTTAAAATAATTAATTTACAATAATTCCAAATTTGCATATAATTTTTTGGATATTTTCTGAACATTGTATTAAGTTTTGAAGAATATAATTTTACTGTTAAAATATTAATAGTTTATTTGATATTTAGTAAAAACGTTAATTTAATTTTTAATAATTTAAAATCGATAGAAATAGAAAATTAAAAACAACGAGAAAAACAAAATTGAACTAGTTGCAATTATGTTAATTAAATTCGAAACATAAATCGTGATGTAACTTATAAACAATTATTAAGACAATAAAGAATAGATAATTATTTTCATTACCCTAATTTCATTGTTTTTAAAAATTTTTTTTATTAATAGAAAGAAAGAGCAACTGAAATAGAAGGAAACGATGAAATTCTTCGTCAAGGTTTGCAAGCAAGTTTTAAACAAGCGAAACAAAAGTTAATCGAACAAAAAATTAAAACAACGCAAAATAAAGATAAAGAAAAAGAGTAAGTTTGAAATAAAATCTACATAAAATAAACAAAAAAAAACTTATTAAATTCTAAACGTCTTTTTTTTGCTCTTTTTTTTGTACAGGAAAGAATCACAAACTTTAAATCAAGTCATGAAATTAATTCAGGATCGTCAAGATTTATTTCCAGAATCATCGATGGATGACATAAAACAACAGCTAAACTTATACAGAATTGAGTGAATTCTATATATTTAATATATTGTATGTATATTTTATTCATACCTTAAAAACTAATCTTAAATATAAATCGAACGTTTTTTTACACTAACTAAAGGTTTAAAAAAAAACAAAATTAATTAGAGATCTTTGCATTAATTTTTCTGTTCTTCAAATATTTCAAATTTTATTTCTATAAATTATAATATTAACATAACAAATCAAAAATTTAAGTAAAAAAAAAAGTATTGTGACATTTCCTGACTAATTTACTCAGGAATCATTTCTTACAGTATTTCTATTATAAATTTAATGAATTAATTAATATTAATCAGTAATTTTCTTCACGAAATTCATAAACTTAATCATTTACGTATAAAAGTAAACAAATGAGTCGTTATATATAAAAGTAGTCGGAATTTACAATTTAATTTCTTAACATAATAAAATACACTTGAAAAAAAGGGTATTGGAAAAAAAATTAAAATTCTGAAATTTAATAATCAAGACGAATACACTGTGCGTGATACGAAAATTATAATTTAGATTAGATAACAATCCTGATTGTAAATAATTGAAATTTAATCGAAATCGAACGTTTTTAAAAAATTCATTAATTACTACACAATTATAATAAAATGTATTTTTAAAAATATTTAAAACGCTTAAAAGAAAGGAAATCATAAAATGTACATAATTTACAATGATCAGTGATACAAAAAAATATGTTAAAAGATATCGAGATTATTTAGTGAGATGAATATTATTATTTATCATAAATACACTAGAAAACGGTACAAAATACGTTTTTATACATGAAATATTTTCACAAACACATTTATTCTATGAGACTATTTTCTTTTTTAGGAGAAAAGAAATTCATTCTGAGAATAAAATGAACTCGATATCTTTTAACCATTCGCAGGATTTTTTTTTTTGCAGAAAAAACATTCATTCCTAAAATTTAAAACAATCTCAATTATTTTGTGCATTTATTTTCGAAATGCAATTTTATATCACTGTTACTATATTTTCACAAAAAAAAAAAAAAAAAATACGACAAACCCCTCGAAATTTTTCAAAATGAAAAGCACAAAATTTCCAAAGTGAATTATATTCGTTTTTTTTGTCAGTGAACAATTAAGTACTTATTTCAAACTCTCAACAAGCAAATTCAATAATAGTTTCAGTTAAAAAAGAATAGAAGATAAAGTGGTTCACTCATTGAAGAAGAAAATCTTAATTTAATCATATATTTTGGATAAACAGTTTCCCATTATTTTTCAAAAATTTAATTATTTCTTTTTTTGCAATTGACGCAATAATTGTCTGAGGTCTGAGAGAAATATTATGGAATAAAATGGTCATAAAAAATTTTGGGAAGCAACTTGGCACTAATAATTTATGGACCTTTATGGTGACGTAGAAAAAGTAAATTTGAAATTGTAGACGTTTTTTTAAACTCCCATCGAACACTGTTAAACTCGTCTACAATTATTTTCATTTTTTTTCTTTTTCTTTTTTTTTGTTAACAAATAACGTTATTCTTTATTGAAGACAACAATATTATTTACAATTTTATAGATCTTGTCAATTCATTTGGTTGGCTATCGATGTAATAACTTTTTTCTTATTACGGAGTATAAAATCCTCCTCGTGATGGATTTGCTTGAAAAATGCCTCCTCTCATATACTTCACATTTATGCGAGCGAAAGAAAAAAGAATTTTTTTTTTAGAATTTTTAGCAAAAAATCGGGGTTTTTTTCTGTTTTAGTCAATAAAAGAAAATCTCGTTTGCTTTCGTTGAAACGAGTTCTTTTTTTTAAGACAATCATATTTAGCTTATTTAAGCGGTTTATAAACAAGCTTTTTCAGTCTCCTTGAGGATTTGATTCGTAGGCAATCGATTTTTCTTTCGAACTGTAATCTTAGTGTCAATTATTTAAATATTAGTTACGCGCCTATAATCTCTACAATTAAAGCACAATTTCAGCCCCTTTTTTTATACGTATACTTCTAAATGATAAATAATAAAATAGAATCTTTGACTTTATTATTGTGGGAATATTCTGGATCATCAGGAAGCCATAAATTATCGGCGATAATTTTGTTCGTGGGGCTAAATTTGTATTTTTTTTTAATTACTTTTCTTGAAAAAACATATTCACCCCTAGGAATTTGGGGGGAATTTTTCTATTTAAGGCTACATTCTCATTTTTTTTGGTGGAAAATTTGTCACTACTCTCCACAATTAGGAGGGGAAATTTTCCATTTTTCTTTTAGGAGAAAGGAATATTTACAATGAGAATGTACCTTTTGAGGAATAGTCACAGTTGTGGAGGGAAATTATCTTTTTCTTCCACTACTGTAAGTTTCGTGCCTCAACTCTCTTGTTTCTCTCATAATTTTTAAATTGAATTATGCATACTAAAAAAAATGTTCTAAATATCAATATTATTAATAATATTCTTTGTACGCATGCTGTAAATTGTCTAGAAGGTATGACTTCTACGGCATTTGAAAATCTTATTCTCGTCTTCTTCGTCGTTCTCCTCTTCCTCCGCGTTGCTTAATAAATGTTACAAAGAAGTGTCAGATGGTGGTGTGCTGTCGTTGTGACTAACCTGGCTAATCGAATGTTGAAGAGCGACCGGCGTCAGCCACTCTTTTCGAAGGCAGCGCTGAAGAAATGGAACACAGGAACTGATGTACGCCAAACGATTCACCCAGCCAGGAATCTCTTGATCGCACAAAATCTATTTGGAAATAGAGAGAATAATTTTAAAGAAAAACTAAATACAATTCTTTTTCTCTGAGGACAATAGAACAATACGAAATAAATAATAAAATGAGTAAAATAAATAAAATAAGTAAAATAAGTAAAATGAATAAAATAAATAAGATAAATAAAATAAATACAATAAATAGAATAAATAAAATAAATAAAATAAATAAAATAAATAAAATAAATAAAATAAATAAAATAAATAAAATAAATAAAATAAATAAAATAAATAAAATAAATAAAATAAATAAAATAAATAAAATAAATAAAATAAAAAATAGCAAACGAATATAAAGATAATTTGAAAAAATAATCATACTTGAGTAAACTGACTGCTGAAATGATTGCAATTTTTATTCATCAAATGATAACGATCGCCTCGGAAATCTTTTCCTAATTCAGAAACAATTCTTGATACGTCTTCTTCTGTAAAGTCTGTATAACCGATGTGCACAGATTGTCTGTAAATTTTCCCAAAAATAATTACAAATTTTAAAGTATAACTTAATCCTAAGAGGTAATTTTTAATTCCTTTCATTAGTTTTCAAAAAAAAAAAATTAAAATACCTGAATCTAAATTGTTCCCCTAATTCTGAAGCATCACGTGGTGAAATTTCGAAAATTCCTGTCATTGGATACGCATGACCACCGTACGCGTATTCTATAAAAAAAATATTTTCAATTTCATTAATATTAAAAAAAGAGAATACAGGGCTCGGATTGTGCGACTTTTTCGACTTTTCTAAGGAAATGTAACTTTTTTCAACTTTTTTGTGAAAAGATACGACTAATCGACTTTTTCGAGATTTTTTTTTAGTAAAATGCGACTGAAATTTTTCAAATTTTCAGAAAATTAAAGTCAAAGGAAAAAGTTTTAGTCAAAAAAATGTTCTGTTAAGTTTATTTACAGATTTCTTTCAAATTTTTCAAAAAAAACATCAATAACTTCTTTTTTAAATAAATATTTAACTATTATTTTTCCACAGGAATTAAAATCCTTCAAAAGATTCAAATTCAAATCTTTTTGAAAGTAAACTACTTATAAAAAAAATTGTTATAAAACATGAAGAAATCGATCACTCCGAGTCTTCGACTCGGAGCAATCGATGTCTTCATGTTTTATGATAATTAAAGATGACCGAGTGATAAAATCATTATTTTATATTATAAGATTTTATAAAAAAAAGAATTTGAAAATAATTGAATTTCTAGGAAGATCTTTTTTATTTATAAAGATAATTCAAATTTTGACAATAATTATATTAAAGTTCTTGAGAAGAAGAATTTCAGAGAAGAATTTTATTATTTATAAGGATAATTGAAATTTTGAACAGATTTTGTTCAAGAATATTTAAAAGTAATTGAATTTTGAAGAAGAATTTTGATATTTTTAAAAATAGTTGAAATCGTGGGGAGAATTTTAAAAAATTTGAAAATAATTGAAATTCTCCAATGAATTTTCTTATTTTTTAAGATAATTGAATTTTCCTAAGAATTTTATCAGAACTTTTGAAAATAATTAAATTTCCATAATAAATTTTATTACACTGGAATCTGGATCGGTGAGACTGATCGGGGATGGCTTCTCACCGATCCAGAAGATCAGTTGAGACTGAAAAGCAAAACAAACAGGGCCGTACGAAGTATTTTATGCGTGCACGTTTCTTTTAAAATTTCATTATAATATTTTAATATTAATTAATATTTATTTTCTTTAGTTTCTCGTGCCTCAATCTTCGTAGAGATTTCATATCTTTGTTTATTTGTTAAATAATGATTTCTTTTTCGTATTTCTGTAAATGCTTTAATAGCATCGGGCACTGCGAACCTTTTTTCTCTACAGTTATGTACGGCACTGATCGCCACTTTAGAGTCCCCGCTCGGCCCTCTACCTTTCCTCGCCTATAAACTATGTAAACAGAGTCTCAGCGATCCAGAGCTCACCGATCCAGATTTCAGTGTATTTATAAAGATAATGATAATTTTGACGAGAAATTTAAAAGAATTTTTGAAAATAATTGAATTTCTGCAATGAATTTTCTTATTTTTTAAGATAATAGAATTTTGCTAAGAATTTTATCACAACTTTTGAAAGTAATTAAATTTCCATAATGAATTTTATTATTTATGAAAATAATGATAATTTTGACGAGAAATTTAAAAAAAATTTTGAAAACAATTGAATTTCTGCGTAGAATTTTATTACTTTTGAAAATAAATGAATTTTTAGGATAAATTTTATTATTTATAAAGATAGTTATAAATGTACAGAAATAAATAAATAAATAATTGAAATTCTGACAAGAATCTTATTAAAATTCTTTGAAAATAATTGAAATAGAAAAAAGAATTTTATTATTTGTAAAGATAATTGAAGTTTTGAACAGATTTTTTTTTAATGTTTAAAAGTAATTGAATTTTGAAGAAGAATTTCGATATTTATAAAGATAATTGAAATTTTGAGAATTTATAAAAAATGTTGAAAATAATTGAAATTCTCCAATGAATTTTCTTATTTTTTAAGATAGTAATTGAATTTTGCAATGAATTTTTTCAGAACTTTTGAAAATAATTAAATTTCCATGATGGATTTTTTTATTCGTGAAGATAATGATAATTTGACGAGAAATTAAAAAAAATTTTGAAAATAATTGAAATTCTGCGGACAATTTTATTACTTTTGAAAATAATTGAATTTCCATTATGAATTTTATTATTTATATTTAAAGATGTATTTTGGTGTTTATTATTTATAAAATTTTGACGATAAATTAAAAAAAAATTTCAGTGTAATTGAATTTTTTCGAAGAATTTCATTATGTTTTGAAAATGAATGAATTTTAGAGAAGAATTCTATTATTTATAAAGATAATTGAAATTATGACAGACATTTTATTACACCTTTTTTTAAACAATCGAATTTTGGAAAAGGATTTTATTATTTATAAAAATAATTGAAATTTTAAACAGATTTTTTTAAAAAATGTTAAAAATACCTAATTAAAATTTTGCCATGCATTTTATTAAATTTTATTTATTAAATATTATTCCAGATTGTCTGATGTTAAAGTATTTGTTGGCGAGAAATGTGATTTTTTTTACAACTTTGACGATTTCGTGTTTCCTTTTCGGCGTTTTTTTCCTAAAATTTCATTCGACTTTTTTCCGACTTTTTCCGAAATTTTATGCGACTTTTCGTGACTTTTGTTGTGAATTTATGCGACTAAAGCGACTTTTTTTCAGTCTTGAAGACGATCCGAGCCCTGAGAATATTTAGAGATTAAATAAAAAATATACTCACCAGTTCCGTAAATTTCAACTCCCGAATGATAAACTCCCAAACCAATAGGAGTAGTGTATTCATTGATCCAGTACTTGAAAAAAGAAAAATAAGTAAACAAATATCCAAAATGGTTAAAATTGAAATTTCAATTTGCGATTTAAGTATTTTCCTTAATCAACGAGATGATTCATGACATTCTTAATGACTCACGAATGTGAAGGCAAATTATATTAATTTTTTTGAAGAGTAACTCACCATATCGTAAACGTTGAGTGTTATCGGTTCACGAGCCATCCTTGGAATAAGTTCTTCGCTCTCTTGAGGATAACCCAAACAACTAGGGAAGGAGAGATTGCATCCAAGACCTGACGAAAACATCATAGACACTTTTTGTACTTGAAGCACTCAGCACTATCTCTATGTATCCAGAACACCTAACAAGCAAATAGAGACTGCCATAATGCTATATGCGAGTAGAGAGATGAGATATGCTAATTGGTAAGAGGGAAAAGAATGATAATAACAAAGTAGACTTGAACTCATTTCTAACACAATTTTTACGAGAATTAAACTTCTATTTTTAAATCTATTCTTCGAGTTAAATTTCTATTTTCAAATCTATTCTTCGAGTTAAATTTCTATTTTTAAATCTATTCTTTGAATTCAAATTCTATTTAAAATCTATTCGAATTTTTCTTAAAAAAAATATTCATTGTTAAAAGCTATGAATACAGAATTATAATTCTCATAAGCATGCTTCAAAAAGTAAATTTAGTTCGTAATGTTTAATGCATCTTTAAATGTAGATACAATACGAAAATGACATGCTCGTTTTTGATGCAAGAAAAAATTAGTACAGAAAAGAAAATTTATTAGAAGCGTATGATAAAGAGCGTTGAACAATTAAAATACTTAAGTAAAAAATAAAAAATTAAATTTGAAAAACACTAAAGAATCCCCAAAAAACTATGGAAACATTGATTTAAAAAAATAGAAACTTTTCAAAAATAAATATTATCTTTTAGTTTTAAATTTCAATAACTCTTTTCCAATATCAGAATGAATCATTCAAGCAAAAAAGCCAATATATTATTAAAATTTTTACCTTTTAAATAAAACTTTCAAATTTTCTGCATTCCTCTTCGAAATGAAATTAGATTTTCTCCAAAAGAAAAGAATCGTATTCTATTTTAGACTCCTATAGAAGATTTGAACGCACTTTTATTTTTATGTATATAAAAGCAAAAATAAACAAAAGATAACCTATAAAGTCAAAAAAAAATTCCAATTTTTGAACAATTAATCCAAAATTTAAAAAAAAAACCCCAATGTCATAAGTTAATGGGAGAAATTTTTGTCACAGTTGATAATCAAAATTGTTAAAACAGGGGAAGGAAAATTATATCAGTCTCAATAAGTCGATGTCTCTCACACAAAAAAACGATGAATCATACCTTTTTAATTAAAACTTAAAAATTAAATCACTTTTTTCCTATTTATAGAGTAGCATATGGTAATATTTGTTTCAGTATATAAAATATATTATTAATTAAATTTACATTAGATTTTTTTCAATCAAAAAGAAGAGAGAGAAATGTCAGTTTTCCTTTCAAACACGAGTAAAACAACAAAGATGAGTCATAAGAAAGGGAATCATTCTTTTTTAAGGGTTATTCACATTTTCTCTAATTATCTCATTCTCCCTATCAACTCATTTTTTCCTCTCTCTCTCCCTTGTTTTTACACTACAGTTTTTCACAAAACTGATTTAAATAAATTTATATCATTTATATACACAAAAAAATCAATATTTTGTTAAATTTCCCAAAATAAAGGGGGCGCTTGTTTTAAAAATATTTCACTTTCCAGAAAACTTGATTCAAACAACAGTTGCAATTTCTTTTCGCCGTATGAACTTATCGTAAAAATCAGGACATTCCCAGTCTTGGTTTTTTTTTTGTAAGTGTTGGCAACACTGATTCAGAATACCCTTGGTGGCTAAACGCTAAATTCGCAGTATCGCAGGATCAAGAGAAGTTTCTTGTTCCTTATCGCTTTTATCAGCTCATTTAACAATAAAAATTCAATTTTTCTAGAAAAAAAAAAATAAAATAGCACACAATGCTGACGCGCTTTATTCATTGTTCCAGTAACTATTTGTCTTCTGGTGTGATGTATCGGATCCATTTACAAGAAGAATTAAACATTGAATAATTGCAAAAAAAAAGTAAATATCAAAATAAGTTTATTACCCTCTATTGTGCTTGTCATTTATATATAGGTTCGTGATTCTCGTGAATTAATCATCTTAAACTTGAATTAAAAATTCGCTTTTATCAACAAAATGTACATTTAACTTGATGCAATATTTCTCGTTTTGCTATTTTCCCATTAGGACAGTTCCGCTTGATTGTATTTTTGTTTTTTACACGTTTAGAAAATTCAAAGGAGGGTCCATTGTTGCTGGGCGCTTTTTTCACGCACTTTTGATGTCAATTGTTTTTTTTTTCTTTTTTGCTGTAAAATTGATAATTATTGTACATTATTTAAATTGGATAAAATTAGTTACTTTTGTATATAGTTGAATAAATATGGAAGCAATTATTTTATTAAATTCAGACAAGTTTAGAATTTTGTTTATTTGCTGTTTTTTTTATGTTTATTTTTCATTTTTGTTTATTTTTCTTTTTTATGTTTATTTTTCATTTTTGTTTATTTTTCTTTTTTATGTTTATTTTTCTTTTTATGATTTTTTTTACTAATTGTTTATGTATTATTTTACCATTGCTTGTAGTATTAAATTTATTATTTTCAGGTGTGGACTGTTTTTTATTCAAATGTCACAAAATTGAAAAAAGTCGAAAAAGTGAGATTTTTAGAGAATTGAAAAATGTCGGGAGGAGAAAGAAAAAAGCGAAGTGATCGCGGACATGGCTGGGAGGAAGCTGGAGCGGAATTTTATCAGGAGAGTTATCCTGCTGCAATGGAGGCAGATTTGCAACAGGCTTTGCAGAGAGATCCTTCGCATATAGCCACATTGCTTCCTAGTAAAAAATCCCGTGTCGGTGAGTTTATTTTCACAAAAAATTCTTTTCTTCAACTTCTTGTTTTTTCTTTATTCTTCTTCAACTTCTTCTTCTTCTTGTATTTCTTTTTCTTCGTTTTAAATAACTAAACGAATAGCGAACTGTAAAAAAAACTTGTTTAATAATAATTAAATGTTTTTAATTCATTTTGAACTATTTTATTAATTTTATTAATTTTATTAACTAATATATAAATTGAGTGCAGCGACAACAAAACGAGTTCGACACGAGCCACGAACAACTCTGAGAAGACGAACAAGCACCCGTTCACGTTGCGCAAGTACCGCGAGACGAATGTCGACAAATGTTCACGATGCTCAAGTATCAATGCTTCCCGATTTATCCGAAAATCTCTCCAACGAAGAACGAACCTGGGAGGAAATAATGCAAATTAAAGCGATGCCCGTTTGTATGGCTCAGAAAATGCAACTCAAGAATCAGTTACAGGTAAAAAAAAAGTTCTCTCATACTTTAAATATTTCCAGCAGAGTTGCCACGCAACCTGGAAACCTGATAAACCTGGAAGTGTCAGGGAATTTAATGAAAATTGAAAAAACCTTGGAAAAGTCAAGGAATTTCGATCTAAGTCCTGGAAAATTGTTCTTTTTTAATTGAATTTATTCTTGAAATCTACTTTTTACTGAAATATTCTATTCAATTATTTTCTAAAGTAATAGAATTCTTCGCAAATATCAATTTATGTTTGAAAATTTACAAAAATTCTTGTTAAAATTAAAAATTTTTATTTAAATTTTAAATTGTTTTCATAAATAATAAAAATTTTCTCCGAAATTCAATTAGTTTAAGAAATTTTAATAAAATACTTTGCAGAATTTCAATTATTTTTAAAATACAAGATTTTTATCAAATTTCTCGAAAAATGAAATTATTGTAAAATTTTTTTTTTAAATTTGTCTCTTGACAATTAATAATAATAATAATAATAATAATAATAATAATAATAATAATAATAATGTTATGTTTAATAATAAAAAACGAAATAATTAAATTTTAATAAAATTCTTTATGAAAATTCAATTTTAACAAACATTCCATTATTATTTAATCAATTCTTTATTTTTATAGTTAAATAATTAATTCCTTGTAGAATTTTCTAATAAATGTTGATTTAAAACTAAATCTTAGTTAAAATTTTGAATTATAATTGAATATCATTTTAAAAAATATTTATTTATTAAAAAATTCTACGAGAATTCATTTATTTAATTCTACAAATAAACATTTAATTAAATAATTCAACTTTATCAGCAAATTTTTAAATAATAATTAAATGCTTTTAAACATTTTTTAAAAATAATTGTATTTTTTGAGAAATTTGATGAAAGTTTTGTATATTGAAAATAATTGAAATTCTGACACGAATTTTATTAAAATTTTCGAAAATAATTGAATTCCGGAGAAAAATTTTATTATTTATAAAGGAAATTTTAATTTTTATGGGAATTTTTGGCAATTTTAGAACATAATTGGATTTTTTCGAAGAATCGCGTTACCTTTGAAAATAATTCAATTCTTGAAACTAATTTTATTAAAATTTTATTGAAGTTTTATTGAAATAGACTTTAAAAATCATTGAAGTTTGATAAATTTTTGAAATTAACTCAATTTCTACGAAGAATTTATTAAAATTATTTTACAAACCTTATTTTTCAAAAAATTGAATTTTCACATAAGAATTTCATTGGAATTTTTGAAAATAATTTAATTCTTTCAGGAGTAAGTAATAAATGACAAAAAAAAATAATTGAATTTTTGAAAATCCTAATTTCTATGTGAAAAAATAATAATAATTAAATATTTATTGAAAAACGAAGTTATTGATGTTTAACAGTAATTTTTAATGAATAAAAAATGTAGTCTTAAAAGCTTGGAAAAAATTCGTTTTTCAACCTGGAAAACCTGGTTAAGTCAGGGAATTTGAAAAGGGTTAGAGCGTGGCAACCCTCATTTTAATTTCTCTTCGATAAACTATTCAATTTTCTCTTTGACAAACTATTCCATTACATTCGATAAACAAGTAATTTTATTATAACACATTCTTTTTTTTCAAGAGTGCAACAAAATTGAGACTCCAGGGTTTCGATCAATTAAAATGGCAGCGAAGAAAAGTTTGGCAACAATTTCGCAGTCGTGTGAAGGAGACTTACGCGAAAATTTCCCTCTGGAACAGCAGTTTAAAGAAGATTGGCGGCAATTTTGGTATGGGTATTGTTGCCTATTTTCTCTTCATCAAATGGCTCCTTTTTCTCAATTTATCATTGTTTCTCATAATTTTCGTATTCTTAATCTTACCAACGATACTTCTCGAACCACCGATTCAGGAAATATGCAACATGACAAATGGCACAAACACCAGTGTTATTGAATGTTGCAGTGAACTTTATACAAATGGTTCCAAGGAATTAAACGTACTTGCCGATTTTATGCAGGGAAATAATTTTCTCGAATATACGCTACTATTCTATGGTTATTATTCTCATAATTCTTATGGGAATTCGGCATTTTTCTACGATCTACCATTGGCCTATGTTGGCGTGATGATGGCAATATTTTTCATCAGTTTAATAGCAATTGTTCGATCGTCGGCGAGGGAGTTTCGTGAGCGTGTCGTCGAGGGCGAGGGACAATTTTATCAGTATTGTAATTTGATATTTGGCGGTTGGGATTATTGTATAAATAATGAGAAAGCTGGTGAAATTAAGCACAAGGCGTTGTTTAATGAGATGAAAGTTCTCCTCGAGTCGGAACGATTGGAAGAGGAGAGGCAAAATCGAACGAAAGAGGAGAAAGTGAAATTGTATTTTATTCGTCTTTTTGTCAATTCAATTGTTCTTATGGTGCTTGCTTGTTGTGGAATATTTATCTATTGGGTCATTGATTTTTCATTTCGTCAAGTCAGCTCGAAAATTGCTCACGACTATAGTGTGAATACATTTTCATTTAATACACTCGGTCAGATTTTATTTGAATTCTTGCCCTATATTTGTATCGTTGGTTTGAATATTATCGTGCCATTTATATTCCGTTATCTAGTGACTCTGGAAAATTATAGTCCATTGTTCGTCGTTCGTGTCACTTTGTTTCGTACAATTTTCCTTCGACTTGCTTCGCTAGCTGTTTTGCTAACGAATTTCTACATGAAAATTGTCGGCGAAGTTGGTGAGAATGAATGCACGAATGAAACAACAAATCGACCGTTGTGTTGGGAAACTTTTGTTGGTCAACAATTTTTGAAACTGTATCTCACTGATTTTATTACTCAAATTGTTTTGACGTTATTCATTAATTTCCCGCGTTCCCTATTGGCACGACATTCGGAAAATAAAATACTCCGCTTCATTGGGGAACAACAATTTGATTTACCAAAGCAAGTATTGGATGTTGTTTATTCGCAGACAATTTGTTGGTTGGGGGCATTTTTTGTGCCACTCTTGCCATTGGTGGCGGCAATTGGATCTTTCTTTATTTTCTATATTAAAAAATTCGCCTGTCTTGTTAATAGTACACCGTCGAGTCAAGTCTACAGGACAAGTCGATCGAAATCTTTATTTATGTTCGTTCTATTGATAACTTATATTTTGGCTATTATTCCAATTGGTTATTATGTGGTGAAATTAACTCCATCCAAAGCTTGCGGTCCATTTAAGGAATTAAAGAATGTTTGGTCATTGATGGTGGTGACATTTACGCGATTTCCCGAATGGCTACAATCGTTTTTCTCATTTCTTGGCACTGCGGGTTTTGGTGTGCCGGCATTTGTCCTGTTGGCTCTGATTGTTTATTATTATTTCGCCGTTGCCACTGCGAATAAACACATGGTGACTGTTTTGAAAAATCAATTGGTCCTCGAGGGTCATGATAAACAATTTCTGTTGAATAGACTCAGCGCTTTTATAAAACAACAACAGGAGCAATCCAAGTATCATCAGGGCTCTGATTTAGGTACTTTTACGTAATTTCCCCCACCCCAAAAAAAGGGGAACAAAATATTTAATGTTATTTCGATAACAACTTTTCGTATTTTGTTCTATTTATCTTAAAATATTTAACATTCCTATTAGCAATCCTAAGTAGCAATTTCATCTTAATATTGAATCTGAAATTGATTTTAATTTTTGAATTTAAGATTGAAATTGAAAATTTGAATTCAACTGAAATGAAACTATAAGCAACTTTCAGAAATTATTTTCCTGTCTCTTATCTTAACTAGTAAATTAATTAAAATACTTCTTATTTTTTTATTTTTAAAAAGATAAACGTAGTGTTTTATTTTTCTTTTCGAAAAAAGATAAAAAGCACGAATTGTTGTTATCGGTATTCTGTTATTTCCATGAACAGGGTATATGATTCAGCGATAATTTCCTTCTTAAGACTCTAGTCACTTGTAAGTTCTTCTAGAAATTTATAGTCTGATTTGATATACATATATATATACGTGTAGAATTTATTTACAATTTTTATACAAAGTTTTAATAGCTATTTAATCGACACTTTTTTACATTCTGATCTCCGACGAAGTCTTTCGGAAAATGAATTTTTTTTAAAAACTTTTATACAATACTTTCCTTTCAAGAATAATAAGAATAATAATCTCATTTATTATTCAAATTATTATTATTTCCCTTTTTATAAAATATTGACAAAAGTATAGATTTTATTACGTAAAAAATTCGAAAGGCGTTTTTTAAAGAACAAAATTTATCTTAAGCTGAAAATGGATCTCCTGAATTTTAGGAGTGTTATATACGCTCAATATAGCCAAAACTTTTTCCAAAGTGGAAATATGGAATGAAAGAGTTGTGTGTTTTAAATAAATAATGTAGAATTGAACGTGATAAATTTCCAAACTGATATTTTAATCTATTCTAAGCGAGAATTGTATATAAAAAAAATTGCGCACTTTTTATACCCAAATGACTGTTTTGTTTGTATGGGCAAATTTTTTTTTTTTTTTAATAACGAACCTAGAATTTTTAATAATATACTATTGTTAGTGAGCTAAATATTCTATGAATTCTAGTGCTTTAGAATTTGCTGAAATTAGACAGCTTTACAGGCTATGAAATAATTAGAATTAAGAATTTAATATTCACGCTTAAAAATTGTATATTGCTGAAAAAAAAGAGGAATACTTGTGATTTATAAACACACAAGACCAAGAAAAAAAAAGTATAAAGACCAACGTTAAATCTGCAAAAAATTTACACGAACATAATCACACTGTGTAGAAGAATAGTTTGCAAACATTTAAATAATTTTTTCTATAAAAGTTTCTTTTGCAATAGAAATTTTACCATCTGTGAAAATATGTATTTAAGGAAAATTATTATTTATATAGAAAAAAAACAAAGTATTATTTGAGATTTGTTATTAGTTTTAAGTCATATTTCAATTTGTTTGAAACAAAGTTTAAAAACAATTGCGTAAAGTTTGATCATCTCAAAGAAAGTATTGTTTAAAAAAATAAATCTTTCTTGGGAATTTAAATAATCAGCTAAATATCGAGACTGCATGAAGTATATTTATATATTGTAAGGAAAGTATTAAAAAATATTTTCTACACTTAATTTAATTACTGTATTTATACTTCAATATTCACGAATGTATGTATTTCATGTATGATTGTGAAAAAAATTAGCATATTAAAATATTTATAAGAATCTTATTTAATCTGTTTTATCATTATTTGAGATACAAATTTCCCATTAAAAAAATATAACAACAACAAAAAATGGTATTTCGTATACAGACTTTTTTCTTATTTTTAAAATATTTTATTGACTTTCAATGTTTTTTCACTAATTCGTTAAAAATTATTTTAAAATAACTTACGTATGATTAATTAAAAAAATATATTTTTTCCTTTCGCTATGATTTGTCGTCCGATTTTTCTGGAACGTGAAGCTGAAAAGAGTTTGAATATTCAGAAAAATATTTTTCTTTTGAGAGAAAGCAGGATTGCCACAGGTCAGGGAAGTCAGGGAAATCAGGGAAAAGTCGGAGAAAGTAAAATTGGTCAGGGAAGTCAGGGAAAAGTCAGGGATTCTTAGTAAAAGTACTGGAAAAAAACAAATTTCAAAAATTGATGAAAAACTCTAAATTTTGATGTTTTTTGTAAACTATAAAAATAACTACGAATTTTAATACAAAACCTTGAATTTTTTCTATTTCAGACAAATAATTTCTTTTTAAGTAACTTAATTTTTAAAGAACTATCATAAAATTATGACTTATAAATTATGTGATAAATAATTTTTACAATTTTCATAAATACTAGATTGATAAAAGAAGTTTAATTAAAAATACTAAACAAATTTAATTTTGGAAAAGTTACAAATAATTACAGAAATTCAATTATTTTCAAAAGTAATAACATTTTTCGCAGAAATTCAATTATATTCAAAAGTTTAAAAAAATTCTGGTCATTTCAATAATATCTTTAAAAATAAAAAAATTATTCTCCAAAATTCAATTATGCTCCAAATTTTTTTTAAAAATTCTCGTCAAAATTTCAATTATATCTATAAATAATACAATTCTTCTTCGAAATTCAATTATTTTTAAAAACTTTAATAAAATTCTTGGAAAAATTTCACAGGAATTCATTAATTTACAAAATTTTTGATGAATTTCTTTTAAATAAACCAATTATTTTCATAAATAATAAAGTTTTCACAGGAATTCAATTATTTAATATAAAAAATTTCAAATAATTTTTCGAAAAATATCATTTATTTTAAAAGAATTTTATAAAATTCGTCACATGAGTTTAGTTATTAAAAAAAATTTAACAAAGTTCTTTTCATGAATTCAATTATTTTTAGAAATAATAAAATTCGTTGGAAGAATTAAATTATTTTCAAAAGTAATAAAATTCTTCGCAGAAATTCAATTATGTTCATAAATTTTTGTCAAAATTTCAATTATCTTTATAAATAATAAAATTCATCAATATTCGATTATTTAAAAAAAATTTTTTTAATTCTCCTCAAAATTTCAATTATTGTTATAAATAATACAATTCTTCTTCAAAATTAAAATATATTTAAAAATTTGAATAAAATTCTTGTTAAAATTTCACAGAAATTCAATAATTTATTAAATTTATAATAAATTTCTTGGAAATAATTTAATTATTTTCATAAATAATAAAATCGTCACGTGATTTCAATTATCTAATATACAAAATTTTATAATTTTTTTTTGAAAAATATCAATTATTTAAAAAGATTTTTATAAAATTCGTCGCATGAATCAATTATTTAAAAAAATTTTAACAAAGTTCTTTACAAGAATTAAATTATTTTTATAAATAATAAAATTCATCACCGAAATTCAATTATTTTAGAAAAATTTTAATAACATTTTTGAAAATTTTTTAAAATTATTTTGAAGAATAATAAATCTTATCGCAGGATTTTAATTAATTTTGGATACAATATTTTAATCAAATTCCTCGAAAAATGTAATTATTCTTAAAATTTTTTTTTTAAATTGTCAAAAAAATTCAATTATTTAAAAATGTCTTCATAAAATTCTTTACGAGAATTTAATTTTAAAAAACATTCAATTATTCAATTTAAATAATTGATTTTTTCTAGAATTTGCTAATAAAAATTGATTAAAAAATGAAATTACCGAATAATCGTTTTATTGTTTATGAAATTAATTGAATTATTGCAACGAATTTTATTACAATGTTTTGAAATAATTGAATTTTTTGAGAAAATTTACTACTTTTAAAAATAATTGAATTCTTGCGAAGGATTTTATTAAAATTTTTGTAAATAATTAAATTTTTGTTGAAAAATTTGATGGTTATTTAAATTATAACAAAACATGAAGAAGGTGATCGCCTTCTTTAAGTTTTGTAATAATATTCTTATAAATTGTTGAGTTTCAAAAAGTCAGGAAAAATAAAATTAAATATTTGTGGCAACCCTGGAAAGGAAAATCTTTTTTCTTTTAGAAAAAAATTACTTACAGCCTCGGCAATGTCAATCCAATCTAAAGCGGCAACTAAGGCATCGTTTTTAGAAGGTATTTTGTCATAATTCCAATAGGTAAATTCAGAGAATTTTCCATTAGAGTAAATATTTCTTTCCACATTTTCAGTGTCTGGCTTTTTGTATTCAAAGAATGTTATGCCAGAATAACCTTTAGGCACTGTGACCTTTTTTCCTTGAAGAAGGTAACCTCGGAATGTTGCTTGTAAACCTTATTTGAAAAATAAATTCATAGTTTGTCTATAAAAATTAAATTTTACTTTCACATATTTTTGTTTATAATTTTATTATAGACAAATGTAGAAATAATTCTATATTAATAAATGTTTTAAGAAAATACAAAAGGTAGTAATAAAAGAAAAAAAATACACTGTCAAAGAGAAAAATAAACTTGTAAACATTCACCACTTGTCAACAATTATAACCTAAAAATACTCACATTCTTCATTTTCTTGTCGAATATATGGTTCGAAATAAGAGGAAACTTTTGCAGATTCGTCTCCATGAATTTTACATGGCATCAGGTGTAAAACAGACTCTTTTTCGGGAATTTCTTCCTTATTAAAGTGCATATGAATTGACATTTTTGATATAAATTATTTATACCGTTAACACTTTTTACAATGTCCTCAAGTTTAAACTTTGTTGTTAATTAAGCCAAGTTCAGTACAAATTTGCTTCGTTCCATAAATTCTCTCTCTCATTGGTCGAAAAATTCTCCAGTCTATTTATAATTGGTGGACAATTTCCTCCACTACCAAAAATAACGACATTTACGTATTGCTTTCTAAAGTGACCCAACCCTGATATAGTTGTTGTCTTGCATCCAACATTGTTATGAAAATTAAGTTTATTGTTATTTCTGTTAATTGTTGCAATTAATACAAAAACAAATCACTCACAAATGAGTCTATTAAGAAAGTATTGGAAATTTGTTACTTTCTACAGGGATTTTTCGATCATATGAAGTGTCATCATCAAAAATAATTACAAAATTATATTGTTTCTGTAATTACACTGTCTAATTACACATTTAATATCTTCAAAATGTTAAATTCAAATTCAGAAGAAACTCCAATATCAGTTGGCTCAAGTGTTAATGGAAATTCAAAAATTTCCAAACTCACGGGAAAGTATTTTAATTTTCACCTGAAAAATAGAAAAGAAAGTTCTTCGAAGCTGGAGGAAAATTGCGAGTCAATTAAAAATGAACCATCGTCTGGGAGAAATTCCGATTTTTTGAAAAATTTGAAGAAAAAGTTACAATTTAAAAAACTCATGCCAAGCAAATCGAGACAAAGGGTAAGTACAGAGGGGAATTTAATTATTTGTAAATACTCCAGAATTTAAAAAAATTTTTCAATTTCATTTTAGATTAAAGTACAAGACAATGAAATATCGATAAATAATCTATCAGAAAGATCCAGTGATATTCAGGAACAAATTAAAAATAATGAGCAAACAAGAGATTCTTCGAATCCAGTGAATTCTTACATAGCAGCTTTAGTGTGTAATGGAGAAAATTTATCAGAAACTGAACGAATTCCCAGGCTCAATGACTTCGTCTCATCTCAAAGTGATAAAATAAATTCCGAAGTAGAAAAAACACAGGACAATCTCAATGCTGACGTTTCACAGAAAGGAGAGACAAGTTTTCGAAATTCCCAAGCAAACGAAAGTGATTTATCGCAATTGGACGAAATGAAAAATAATAATCGTGAGAATACAAATAAGGACGATTCGGAGGGGAAAAGCGGAACAAAGGCAACATTAATAGGGGAATTATTGAAACTCAGTAAATATGGATGGTACTGGGGACCGATATCGAGAGATGAAGCTGATTCAAAATTAACTTCCGAACCGGACGGTGCATTTTTAATCAGGGATTCTTCAGACTGCAGGTTTTTTTTTATTCAATAAGAAAATTATCCAATAAGAAAATTTTGATAAATTGTATTTATATAAGTAGCCAAATTATCCGCGCGCGGGAATGTTGTGCTAAAATGTTTATTGTAAACAATTTCAAGTCATTTTAATTTAAGTAATTTTTAAAGAAATACTTATTATGAAACATAACTGAAAAACTAATTGGAATTAAATTTTCAAAATATATTATATTTTTAAACTTTAAAGTATATAAAAAAAAACTTTAACAAATTTCGATACTAATTTCAAATTTGGCATCAGATTTTCAAAATTGAAAATAATTAAACTTTCTTGTACGAGGAAAATTGAATTTCACAAAAATTGTTATCTGATACCTAAATTAAAAAAAACTTCATTACGAAAATTTTAATTATTCTAAAGAATAGAGAAGGTAAAAAAAATTATTAGCTATATATAGGTATTTAACTTTCCGAACAAAGAAAATAAAAAATATTTTTTTAGAGAATTTCCACTACTTTTAATTCGCTAATATTAAAAAAAATCAATTTTATTTAACAAAATTTTATGCAATTTATCTTTCCCAAAAATTCAATTACTTTTAATAATTATAAAATTTTTCATGTAAATTCCATTTTTTCAAAAAAAATTTTTGATTAAATTCTAAGCATGAATTTAATTATTTTCATAATCGTAAAATTCAGTTATTTTTACATATAAAGTTTTTGACAAGAATTCAATTATTTAAACTAATAAAATTTTCATAACATTTAAAAACATTTTTTAAACAAAAAAATTACTCCCGAAAATTCAATTATTTTGAGGTGTTTCAATAAAATTCTTTTCAAAATTAAATTATTTTCATAAATAACAATATTCATCACAATAATTCAATTATTATTAAAACTAATAAATTTCTTCTTGGAAATTCCATTATTTTAAAAAATTCTAATAAATCGTTCGCAAGAATTCAATTGTTTTCTCATAAATAATAAAATGTTTTTTTGGAAAATCCAATTATTTTCAAAAAAATTTAATAAAATTTCCCACCGACATTCAATTATTGCCAAATTTTTTAATAGAATTCTTTGTAAAATTTAATTATCTTTAAAAACTTTTCACATTTCAATGATTTTCAATATCTACTATTTTTATAAAATAACCAAACAGAATTCAATTATTCAAAAAAATTTATGATAAAATCTAGAAAAAAATTCAATTATTTTCATCAATTTTAATAAAATTCGCCGCAAGAATTTAATCATTTACCTAATTAATAAAATTCTTTGAAAGAATTAAATTATTTTTATAAATAATAAAATTCTTCGAAAGTAATTAAATTATTTTTTCAACAATTATTAATAAAATTTCTTGAAAGAATTCAATTATTTTCATAAATTACAAAATCCTTAGAAAAAATGTAATTCTTCAAAAAATTCAATTTTTCTCAAAATTTATATCAGAAAAATTCAATTATTTTCCAAATTTTTTTAAAATTCTTTCCAAAAATTCAATTATTTTCTAAATTAAAAAAAAAATTCTTTGCAAGAATTAAATTATTTTTAAAAAAATAGAAAAATATTCCAAAAAAATTTAACTATTTTCATAAATTATTATGAAATTCTTAAAAAAAGTCCATTTTTCGTAAAATTTATAAAATTCTTCAGAAAATTTCAATTATTTTCAAAAATTTTTTAAAAATTCTTCGCAAGAATTTAATTATTTTAATAAATAATTAAAACATTTTTTTATTAAAGAACAAAATATTTAATTACATTTGAAGAATTTCTTTAATAAGATTTAATTTTTTAACTTTCTAAAAATCAATTTATTTTAAGTTTAATCTAGAAATTAATGAGAAAATTTGCATAATTTCTTTTTCTGTATTTAAAAACGAAGAAAAAATAAAGTAATTTAAACTATTTATATTTCTCCGTCAACATGTTTTTTAAACATCCATTGTGTAATTAATTTTGAAAATCATATTGTTTTTACAAAATTTGTAGTATTTTTTTGCATAATTTCTACTTATCAAAATTTTTTTAACAAAATTAAAATATATTTTTAATCAGTATTGATTAATAGATAATAAGAGTTAATTATTTAGTATTTTTTAATAATAAATTAACTTTAGAAATAGAATTTTAAAAGTTAAGTATTTTTATGAAACTGAAACTTGCATCCAGTTACCAGTCCTACTTAATTTTTGAAAATTCGATATTGGATTTAAAACAAAAAATATTTAACATTTAAATTTAATTTCTAAAATTAAGCAAAGCAGGTGCTGGTAGCAAATCAAAATCATGAAAATTTCTTTCATTCTTTTCTATTAAACAATATAAAGTGTTGTCAAAAACATTTTGTCGGACAAATCGAATTTCTATAATTTCTTTTATTTATTTCTAACAAAATTTGAAAATTATTTAACAAAATGTTAAATGTTTTTTTAGAGATAGATAATAAATGTTTTGGCTCAATTAACTTTTTTTCTCTAATTTCTTTTTTAAATTTAATACTGAAAATAATTAAGAATATCAATTGTATTCTTTTAATAGTTGACAAAGATTATTAATTAATTTATAATGAATGAGAATATAAATTGTAATTTTAATTCGTAATCATAATTGTTATAGGTAGTTGCTGTTTGATTTTTTGTTTCTTAACTTTTTTGTAATGTTTCTTTTCAAATATTTTAAATTTTTTAATTAATGTATTGAAAATCATCGAATTATTGCAAAAAATGTTATCAAAAAATTTAATAATAATAGAATTCCTTCACAAAATTCCACTATTTAGGAAAATAACTTAAATCTCGCGGAGAATTTTGTTTAAATGTTCAAAAATTCTAATTAAATTCTTTTTGCAGAATTTCTTTGACTTTTTTTGTCAAATAATGGAGTTCCTTTAATAATTTTAATTAAACATTTTAAAAATTATTAAAATTTTATGGAGAAGAATTTTTTTTAAATTGTATTAAAAATAATTGAATTATTGCGAATAATTTTACTATTTAAAATAATTTAATTATTTTTATTTAGAAAGATTTGTTAAAATTTTAGGAAATATTGAAATTCTTTCGTGAAATTTCAATAAAATTTTTGACAATATGAACAGTAATAAATAATTTTGTACTTAAAAAGTGATTTTTTTAAAATTTTGATTATGAAATTATTTAAAAAATTTATGTTTGTTAATAAAAAATTTTGTAATTTGTATAACAGTATATATAATGTGGACAGAGATTCAGAAATCTGGAATCACGACGATTATTATATAACTAGCTAAAATAACGCGCGCTAAAGCGCGCGTGAAGTTTTTTTTTCATTGACATTAAAAAAAAAAAAATTTCAATTATTCAGAAGAATTTTATTCAAAATCACTATTTTTCTAAATATATTCAGGAAAATCACGAAAAAGTCAGAAAATTTTGTCAAATGTACAGAAACAATATTCAATTTCGAAAATTCTTAAGAAAACTCTAAATGTTATATTCCTCATTATTGAAAAGATTTTCAATCAAACTTTACAGATTTTAAATACAATTCAGGTTTATGAAAAACTTTAATAATTCAAATTCTTATAAAATTTGTTATATTTTTACATTTCATTCATTATTAAAAATAATAATGGATTTATGGATGAATTTTACTTAAAACACTAAAAAAAAAAAAATTGAATTTTGGAAAAATTATAAATGATTGCAAATACTCCAATAATATATAATATTATTATTTATGTTCAATGATAAAAAAAAAAAACATAATGATATTAAATTTTGGTGAAATTCTTTATGAAAATTGAATTTTAAGAAAACATCCAATTAGTATTAATAAATTGTTTATTTTTATAGTTGGATAGTTGATTTCTTGTAGAATTTTCTAATAAATTGAAAAATTAATTTCAGTTAAAATTTTGGATCAAAATTGAATATCATATTCAAAAATATTTATTTATTAGAGAATTCTGAGAGAATTTATTTGTTGGACCCTGGAAGTAAACATTTTCTTAAACAATTGAGCTTTATCAACAAATTTTTTTTTTAAATAATGAATGAATGCTTTTGAAAATTTGTAATGAATTTTTTTATAATTGCATTTTAGAGAAATTTGATGAAAATGTACATATTAAAATAATTGAACTTTGGAAATGTATTTTTTTTGTTATAAATATAATTTAAATTTTAAAGGTAATTTTTTACAATTTATGAATATAATTGGATTTTTGCAAAAAAAAAAAAAAAAAAAATTTATATTACGTTTAAAAATAATTGAATTCAGCAAAGTAATTCGTAAGGTGTCAATTCACGGAAAATTTTTTTTTACGGAATTTTTTTTTCACGGAAAAACAAAAAACGGTTTTGAATCTTAATTTGAGGGAAATAATGAAAAAACCTTAAATTCTATTCTTGTTAATTTATAATGGTTAATTATTTTTTAAATTATACATCTTTTTATTAATACGCGTTAAATTCTAATCAATAAAAATACAGAAAAATAAATGCGTACAACAAATTTAAGGTTAGTTAAAATTTTTATTTTCATTAAATATTTTTATTTTGAATAAAGTGCAGAATAATTTTCATTAATTATTGAAATAATTAAATTTAATAAATTAAATTAAAAATGAAATGAAAAATAATAATTAAATAATAAATAAAATAAAATAATTACAATAATTATTTATTTAATATTCTTTTAAGATATTTTTTTAAATCACTCTCATACATTAAAGAAATTTAATATTCTTCAAACAAAACATTTAACTCTTATTGTAATTTATTTATTAAAATTTAAAAAAATTGTGCAAGTATTCAATTATTATTTGAATTGTTCCTTTTAAATTAATTATTTTTAAAGATTAAAAATACAACAAAAATTATCTTCTTTGAAATTACACAAAACTAAATTTTTTTTTCAATGTCATTTTATTAAAAAATTTCGTTTGCCGTTTTCTAATTTGTAATTTTGTTTCCAAATAATTCGCAATTTTACGAATTTAATTTTTGCTTACAATCAAGAACAAATTTGTATAGACGTTCCTTAAAAATATGGACCCATTTTACAAATTTTTTTTTTATTATCTATATGGTTTCATACATTAAATTATGCAGTTCATTAATTTATCGGTAATTTAAGTGTTTAATTTAATTGCTTCTTAAGAAAAAACTAAAAAAGGCCACTTTGTCGGTTCCTTGTAAACCCACAAAGCAGCGTAACTTTCCTAAAAAAAGTATTTATAATTTCCTCGCAAACTTCGAAATATTTACTTGCAAAGTTTAGTAAAAATTTCGTAAAAGATTTAAATGTCTCATTTCAATAAAATGTTTAGCATGAAATTTTCAGGAAAGTTTTACCTTACTTTTTCGGTTATAAGAGAGATGTCGAAAAATTTATTTAAATGTTCAGGAGAGTTTTTAAGCTATAAAATTTTTAGGAAAAATATCAGGGATGTTACAATGTTTGGAAAACCTGGAAATGTCAGGGAATTTTATTTTGTATGGAAAAAGTCAAGAAAAAAATGAGAAACACCTGGAAAATAATTGTTTTTTTAAATTATGTTAATTTTTGGCGAATTTTACCAATGAAAAAGTAGCCTTTGGTACTTGTTCCGCTGCACTCTCTATAATTGAATCAGTAAAATTTAACTGATTTTCTTTAACTCTATTCTGGTGATTTAAATCAGTGAAATCTCACTGAGGACCAATTAAAAAATGATTGAAATTTCAGTCATATTTTATGATCCCCAAATTTTGAAACGTTCAAATGAACGAAATATTTTTTATTGCAGATATTTTTATAAATTACTAATCAGGGAAAACATTAAAAATACTGAAGTTTTATGTTTAGAAAACTCAGTAATTAAATTTTTTTTGAATAGTGACGCAAAGTAATAGCAATAAAAATTTAATTTATAGAAGAAATAAATAAATTTCATTCATTTGAACGTTCAAAACTTTAGGATCTTCATATTTTCACCTAATTAAAAAAAATGTTATTGTTATAATTTATTTTTAAAAAATCGCTTTTTATTTCAATTGTTATAAATATTTATACTGCTCTCTAAATTTTAATTAATTTTAAAATAATTAAAATTGATAATAAAAAATCAGTCACTAATGTAAATAATGTAAATAAATTTTAACAAATAGGATTTTCAAAGTATTTTAATTTAATAATTGATAAGTAATTGAATTTTTAAAAAAAGTCATATTCTAATGTATTCACGTTTTTTAGTTCGAAAAATTAATAATTAAAATTTTTATTAGTTAATTTTAAAATAAACATACGCTTAAATTTTTTTTAATAAAATTGAATTTTTGCAAAGTTTTTTTTTAATGTTGAAAAATAAGGTTTTTGAAATGTTTTAATGTCTAATAAAACAATAGTTTCAAGATAATAGAATTATAAAAAAAAAATAAATGATAATTTTTGAATAAATTAAAATTTATTTACATTTCATATTATTTGAGACCTATAAAAGTCAGGGAATTTTATTCGAGAAAAATTATAGCAACTCTGAAATTTTACGATAAACATTCTTATTGAAGTGAAACATTTATTTCTTTACTCAATTTTGACTAAACTTTGCAAAGAAGTTTTGAAGTTTGAAGCTTCAACCTTTTGTGACTGCTAATAAATGGAAACAACCAAATTGTTGAAAAATAAATTAAAATGAATTTGTAATCCTTTACATTTTTTGCATGGGACTAAAATAATTTGAGAATTTCAGATTTTTTATTAGAATATGTATTATTATTTTTTTAACGTATTTTTGAATTTTAAGTTTTATTAAGTATTGCATAAACGACGCTTCGATATAAACAATAAGAATAAAAGAAAACATTTCTTTTATTTATTTTATATTTTTATGTTTACTTTTGTGATGTATTGTTGGGTGAGATGGTTATTAATTAATTTTATTAAAAATTTTTCATGTTAATGTTAAAAAATTTAAGAAATATTTTTAAAAAATTAAAAATGTCTGAGAAGAAAGTAATAATTGATCTAATTGACATTAGAGATAGAGATCTATTTGTAGCTTGAGTCGAAAAGTTACAATAAAATGACATTGATTAACGATTGGATTCAGTGCAGTATTTGAAATTTTCGGCTACATGAAAACTGCACTAAATCCCATGATGAATGTTCAAAATGTGACTAGAATAAGAGGAAAGTAATTTGAACCCTAGTTTGCTTTTGTCTAATACATTGTACTTATTTATAGGGGTAAATTACTTGTAATATTTGGAAAATTTTGAGAAGTATATTATTATTTTAATATTAAAAATAATAATCGTTAAAAGAAAAAATACTCTGTAAATCTGAAAAAGCGAAATTCCACTATTTCACAGCGATAAGTATACAGCTAATTTAAAAAACGTATACACGTTAATTTAACAGTAAAATTTCACTAACTGACAGCGTATACTCAGATAGCACAACATTTTGCAAATTTACATGCAAGTTTGCAGCAAATTGGCAAATGTTCGCATTGTGCAAAGTTTGCGGAGCAAACTTACATAAAACTTGCGTGGCAAGGTTAATTAAAATGTCTGCGCAGTAGTTTTCTGTGACATATAGAGCTGCGCATTACCTTTTTTCATCTTTCCTGGGAGGGAGGGTAAAATTTGACTAAATATGTGCATTTTGAATACAACAAAATTTTTTTGGAAATTTTTTAAGTTTTCAGAAAGTTTGCTGCAAGCTTGTTACAACTTGTCTGTAAGTTTTCTGGGAAAACTTTGAGCAAGTTTGCTCCGCAAACTTCACACAAGGCGGACATTTGCCAATTTGCCACAAATCTGGGTATACGCTAATTTGAATCAGTTGTATGATTTTTGCTATTCTTTAGATTTAGAAAGTATGAAATTTAGTAAATTTCTATTATTTATTTGATTTATACACCTGTCTGACTTACATACATGGCTATACAAGTGTTTTTACATTTCGTAATTTTCACTTTTAAGATGAAAAGTCAATTGATCTTAAATTTTTCTCCTGGAATTATTCCAAGTAGGAAGAAAACGTTTAAAAATAACAGAAATTTACAACTTTCACAAAGAACTTACAAAATAGTCTCATATCAATAATTTCTCGTAGACTGAAAAAAATATTTTCAATAAAATAACATTGAAAAAAAATTTAGTTTTGAGTAATTTCAAAGAAGATAATTTTTGTTGTATTTTTAATCTTTAAAAAATATAAAAAAGTATTTTCAATAAAATGACATTGAAAAAAAAATTTAGTTTTGAGTAATTTCAAAGAAGATAATTTTTGTTGTATTTTTAATCTTTAAAATAATTAATTTAAAAGGAACAATTCAAATAATAATTGAATACTTGCACAATTTTTTCAATTTTAATAAATAAATTACAATAAGAGTTAAATGTTTTGCTTGAAGAATATTAAATTTTCTTTAATTTATGAGAGTGATTTAAAAAAAATATCATAAAAGAATATTAAATAAATAAATTTATTGTAATTATTTTATTTTATTTATTATTTAATTATTATTTTTCATTTCATTTTAATTTAATTTATTAAATTTAATTAATTAATTTAATTATTTCAATAATTAATGAAAATTATTCTGCACTTTATTCAAAATAAAAATATTTAATGAAAATAAAATTTTAACTAACCTTGAATTTGTTGTACGCATTTATTTTTCTGTATTTTTATTGATTAGAATTTAACGCGTATTAATAAAAAGATGTATAATTTGAAAAATAATTAACCCATTATAAATTAACAAGAATAGAATTTAAGGTTTTTTCACAATTTCCCTGAAATTAAGATTCAACCGTTTTTTGTTTTTCCGTGAAAAAAAATTCCGTAAAAAAAAATTTTCCGTGAATTGACACCTTACGATTTTATTGAAATTTGTTTTAAAATAATTGAATTGTTTTGTGAAATTTTTATTGAAGAAAATACGTATTCAATTTTTTTAATATTCTCGTCGAAATTTCAATTATTTTAAAAATTGTTAACAAAATTTTTGGCAAAATTCAATAATTAAAGAAAATTTTAATAAAGTTCTTTGCAAAAGTTCAATTATTAAAAAAAAAAAAAATTTATTATTTTCAAATTATTATTATTATTATTATTATTATTATTATTATTATTTTAATATTATTATTATGTATTATTAATTACAAATTTTTTTTGTAAAAATTTTTTTCTCTTAAAAATATTATTAAAAATCGTCAAACGAAATCAATTCTTTCGTATTATTAATGTGGTAATAAAAATGTTTAAAAAAAAAAAAAATATGGAAAATTTCCAATTTTTTTAAACTGAAAAAAAAAAATTTGATGAACTTTCAAATAAATAAATGCGTGAAAACCCTGATCAAGTCTTTAATAAATTTCTCAAGCAAAACAAATAATAAAATAAAAATATTTCTGCCCAAAAGGCAGAATAAGAATAATCTTAAGACATTTAAATTATTTGAAAGTAACTGAAAATATTATTAGAAATTGGGGTATCTAAAAAAATTGCTTATTAAAATAAAAAAAAAAAATTATTTTTATTTTATTTATTTTTTTTTACTTAAAACTTGTACTTTGTTTATAAATTGTCACTGAGAAGCAGAAAATATGCAAAATATTTTGTTATTTTAATTTCCCAACTATTTTTTTTAATTTAAAAAAAAAAAAAAATGGAAAGAATAATATCCTAGTCTTAAAATATTTTGTTACATAGTGCTAATTTTTCTGGGAAAAGAGAGACATATGGAAAAATATAATAAATAATTTTTGTAAATTAATAAAAATAGTTCAGTATTATTTGAAAAATAAAAATAATATTTCTAATAAAATAAATAAAAACCTATTATTAAATTTAAAAAGTAAGAAAAAAAAAATTATTATATATATAAAGAAAAATAATATTATCTATCAAAAATTCAAAACATATAAAAAGAAAAACAAAAGCATAATCATGACTAACTTCAAGTGTGGACAGACTGGACAGAATGAATGAATGAATACGACGATTATTATAGTTAATAATAATAATAATAATAATAATAATAATAATAATAATAATAATAATGGAATTTTCAATTTCCAGGTATTTATTAACACTAAGTTTCAAGTCAGTTGGAAAAATTCGTCATTCACGAATGGAATACAGCAGTGGATTATTTTCATTGTGCAATCATTCGGAGAATCAAGTTTACACATCTGTGGTTGATCTAATTAATCATTCAATGACATTTAGTCAGTCGTCAATATTTTGCTACTCGCGTTCAAGAAATTCTGCACAGCCATCGTTTCCGGTGAGATTGACAAAACCGGTGAGTCGATTTACTCAAGTAAGAAGTCTTCAGTATCTTTGTCGTTTTGTTATCAGACAAAATACAAGACTGGACAATATTCACAAGCTGCCTTTACCAAAACCGATTAGAGAATATATCGAGGAAGCGTATTATTAATGTGATAAGACAAAAAAAAATAAGTACCACTTTCTTCGCACATTAGTAATTATTGTAAAACTACTTTTCCAGATGTTCGATATAGATTTTATTTCTCTTTTTCCTTTTTATATCTTTTTTTAAGGAGGCTCCCTTTTTTTTAATTGTTATAGATTTTAATCTACGTGTTTTTTCACGTAAACGTTATATATATGTACATATATATCAAATTCAGGCCAAATTTTATTTCTAATAACTGAGAGTTGCTTCAAGTCGAAATTAAAAAAAAGCCTTTTTTTGGGTCTAGAAATCGGAAATTTTCTCAATAAACTTAGTTGATTAAGTATTTTTAAAAATGTGGCAATAATTAAACACTTATCGAATTAAATTTTTTTTATTAAAAATCCAAAAGTTTTTATTAGACTTAAAATAACGAATTATTTCAATTAATCGAAATTAGAAATTTTAGTATAAGTTTTTCATGGCCTAAAAAAATTATTTTTCAATTCAGATCTATTTTCCTAAGAAAAAAAACTCTTCCTATAAAGAACAATCGATTTTCAGATTCAAATTTACCTTGTAAATTGAACGATTTTTATGAAAATGTTCCAAATGCTCAAAAATCTTTTTGTTATCCTAAAAAAATTGGAAATTCGTTTTAATTATTTTAAATTCTTTATTAATTCGTTTCCCTTGAAAAGGGAAATTCGAAAGACTTGAAATTATATTTTTATTGAAAATTAGAATGAATTTCTTTCTTCAAAAAAATAAATAAAATAAGTGAATGATTTGAAAGAAATTCGTTAATATCTTCGTTGAGCAAATAAAATGTTTTTAATAGAAGAAAATATTATATAATAGTTATATATTGATAACGATAGGCATTAGAAATAAAAGAAGAAAATGTACCGAGAATATTCAAAACCAAAATGTCAACCAGTAAATAAGAATGAAAGAGTTAAGAGTGTGTTAGTTGAAAGCGCATTTTAATGAATTTCCAAAGTAGAAAAACAAATGTTTCCAGTAAATTAAGTGTTTATCATTAGCGATTAGTTTCATAATTCGTAATTCACCTTTATCAATAATTAAAATACTGTTGACTTTCTCAAGTACAATTATAAAACAAGTCGATAATTGAATTAAATAAATATATTAAGACTGATGTTAATGTTCTTTTTCAAAGCATCGAAAACCTTTTTTTTATAATCAAAACAAGTGTAGTAGAATGAAAGATTCATACAGTAAATTTTTTTCAAACAATTTTTATCATTTTTTTTTATAATAAAAAGTATAATTTCACAAAATAATTCAAGTATCTAGAATTTGAAAAAATTCAAACTTCTTTACCTATTTCTCCAACTGATACCAAGTATATTTCGTGCCTGAAAAGACAATTATTTCACTTTTTATTCAAATTAAATTTTTCACCGATTAAAATGATTAAAAGTTATTTAAAAACTTTTTGAATTTTAGATGAAGAATTTTCATTTTTGACTAAATTAAATTAAATTGACTTTTTTTGAAATTAAATTCAAAATCTCTTACTGTTATGAAAGCTGCACTTGCAGCTTCGGAGGCTTTGCTGAGAGCTTTATCAGGTGGTGGCAAATCGTTTGGAATCGAGAGTACGCGACGAAGTTGAAGGGCGTCTTCTATTCTTCTCTCCAGAAATTTCCAGGTCTCTTTGTGATCCTCACTGTTGTCTTGCAATAAATAAAGTTCCGTCGATTTATAAATTCCAGCTAAAACAATTCTTCTTGTGTACCAATTGAACTGAAATTTAAAAATAAAGTAAAATTAATAATTAATAAATACTGTAAAAATGGATTTTCAGGAAAAAATGATAAGAAAAGAACAAAAAAAAATTGGAGAAAGATACCAAGTTGAACTCGACAACGTTGATCAATGAAAAAAATTATTCTCTAAGTAAATTAATTAAAAACGACAGTGCAATATTGACACAAAAATATTTAGAAAAAAAAGATTGTTGTTTATATTTTGATAAGAATTATTTTACAATTAAATATTAAATTAAAAATATTATTTGGATGAATTAAATAAGTTTTTTGTTGATAAACGTTGTGGACTTCAACTTCGTAGAAAAAGTGAGAATTTAACTTACATCGACAGATTTATCGCCAGCGTAGTAACAAATATCATCAACGAGTGTTAAAACATTGGCTAAAGACTTTGGTACATTTTGTGGTACGACCATAAGAGCCATTGCTTGAGGCCAGGATTTTTTGTACGGTACCAACATTCTCAATCTATTCTCCATCGCGTCACGAACTTGAACCTCAGCTTTTGGTTTTGGTTCCGAGGGATTTGCTTCAATCGCCAAAGCCTTTTTCTTCAGCATTTCAATTAGTTCCTGATTACAGGAGGAATAAAAATGTTGCACCAAATCTGCTCCTCCATTTGGAAACATTCCGTGAATAACTCCTGGATAGCCAATCGATTCCGCACCTTCAACAAATATTATTCTTTCTCTAATTTTTCACTATTTTTCTTTTAAGTAATTAATATTTTACTTTCTAATAAAAATTAAAACAAAAAACAAAAAAAAAATCAATAAAATACGAAATATTACAAAATTACCAGCACTGATTGCCTGTTGACTCCATCCGTAATTATGGACGAATTTTAGAGAAGCATTCAAGATTTTCGATTCGATATTTTTCTCATACTCTTCCTCGGTTTCGGTACTCGAACCACTTCCCTCGGCAGATGCATTTTTCGCCTCTTCGGACAATAAAGCTCTCGAGGTCCAAATATTTCTGAAACCTTAAGAGTAAATCGAAAAATTATTAATTAGTTAATTTATTTATTATTAATTCTACTTATTGGTGAATTCTATTTCGTTGAAATGAGAAATAAAATCTTCGAGGTATTCGGTTTATTTCAAAAAATATACAAAATCCATTAGGTGCAAACAAAAAAATCTGTTTAAATTTAATTTTTCGAGGCGAATTTAAGACGATTTTCTAGACATTCATTAACGCGGATCAAGACAATTTCAATCATGTCCAAGGCATTTAAAGCCTGATGGGAAAATTTAATTTTTTCACCAATTGGCAACATTGACAAATTTTCACCACCAACAGTCACTGTCACATTATTATCAATTTCCCCCTTCTTTGATTTCGATAAATTCTTCTCCTCATTCAAATCGTTCAATTTCAATTTCCAGTGAGCACGACTTAAATCAATTCCAGTTCGTAGATCCCTCAAATAATGTTTCTCCAAATTTTCCACATAATTCCAAAAGCCAGTGACGTTCTCACTGTCACGAATCGCTAGAAAACGGATCAAATTCAAAGCAGCAATAACCTCCTCCGCAATTTCAATCAAATCGGTCGCACTCCCATGTTGTAAATTGCAGACAATTGCAAGTAAACTGTGTAAATTCGATCCTAGAAAATAATTCAGTGGTGGATTCTTCTCAAGGCACATGATCACCGAATCTTTGACAATCACACTAATTAAACTCAAAAGTCCGGAATGTTTCGTCACCTTATAGAGTTGTAAAAGAACTTGATATCTCGCTTGAATTGTAAATAAGTCAATGTAACTTTTGAAAATTTTCAAAGCTCTCTTTCGTTCCTTATCCGATTCACAGTAAATCATCACTTGCGTCAAGCAGGCGAATAATTTCGAATGCACTGACAATTCCAGTGTTTGTTGACTCAGGGAATACTTTTCCGGTCGATCAATGATCGATTCAATGAGACTCAGACCTTTAGAAACGAAAATTGGATCCGTTTTCTCGAGAAAAACGTAGGCGAGATAGAAACAATTGTGAAGAATATACTCCAAATCATAAACTTGGGGAATATTTTCTCCCAATGCCTCCTTGGTGATAAGTAAATAATAAAAATTAGCGTACGACAAATTTGAAACTTGCCACGTTGATTCGAAGAGGTCGGACTCATTGCTCCGTTTATCGCGTTCGACGACTATTGAAAGAAAACGAAAGCAATCTCCAGTTAATTTACAAATATTAATCACTATCATTTCGGAAATATCCTTCACAGATCGTAAACTTTCGGGCAATTGACACAAAGGTTTACCCAGCAATGAGAGAAGTAAACTCAGCAAATGATTACGAATTTGACTAACATTTCCTTTCTGAATCGACGATTCTTCAATAAACGGTTTTAAGAACAACAAAATTTCTTTGTAAAGATCAATAATTCTACATCCCTCCGCATCGATTTCTTCAAAAACGGTTTTATTTTCGTAAGCCGGAAGACCATCGATGTAATATTTTATTGTATTCGTGCACCAATCGAAAGATTTACTCTTATCCTCCAATCGTTGTAATGCTCGTCTTAATGGCTTTAATAGTGCACAAAATTTTACATCGTTCTCTTCGTTCTCGATTTCCTCCAAAATTTCCAAAACTGTTTCGGATGGTTTACATTTCTCAGCGACGATGTTGAGAATCGTTTCACAAACCTTGAATAATGGGGGATTTTCCTTTGCATTTTCAATTTTTAAATATGGAGTCACAATTTTCACAATATTCCAAGATGATTCCTTAAGTGCATCGAGATTTGTTTCATCATTAATAATTTCCACAGCTTTTATCGGATCATTTTCTTGAAGTAATAGTTCAATTTGCTGACTGAGAGAAGCCGGTATTTCCGTGTCGTGATCATTCATTTTGAGGTTATGTTGCTAAAATGTTATTTATTTTTAGATATCAAACAGAATTTTAAGTATAAAGTGTTTTAAGTATTTAAAGTATTTTCAGTATTTTAAGTATTTTAAGTACATTTTTCAGTATTAAGATGAAATTGATATATTTACCGTTTCGCAATACGTACATTTATAATTCGTAAAATTCTGATTCCTTCGCACTGTCTCTGTTTATAACTGTCGCGAAGTTTGTAATTTGTTTTTTTTAAATAGAAAACACAATTTTCAATTTTAAAAGTAATTAATATACGTTGGGAATATTTATTTCTTGGAAATTTTACTAATTAGTTAATCAGTTTTAGTAAATATCCACTTTATGATGAGGGATGTATAGGGCAATGGCGCGGTTTACCCCTTTCTGGTTAATGTAAACACTTTATTGCAAAATCGAGAAATTATTATTTGCTATAATAGGTTTAATTTGCTTACCATTTATTGACAAACACCTGCGAAAGAGAAGAAGATTGTATCCGGCCATATCGGCCCAATTTTATTATCTGTCAATTGTTATTGATAACACTGTCATTCAGGTCAATTTGCGCACTAGGTACTTTGTAGAATTTGAAGCACGGAAAACGTCGCAAAACACGAGAATATAGATATACTGTTAATAATTTCTATTTTATTACTTTAGTTTTTGTTTTTTAATTTCGATTTTTCATGAAGAATAATCTCGTAGATTTTTCTAAACAAAATATTAAATTTTAGTTACACAAAACACTAATAATTTGAAATGAAATGAGGTTATGTTTACTTCCCGTCAAATTCTAATAGGGAAATTTTTCAAAATTACAAATATACGTTTTTTCATTATCTGAAACAAAGCTTTATTTTTAGACTTTTAATTCTACTTGTTAATTTAATCGTATTTTCTAATTTTTAATTTAAAGTGTATTTTTTACGTTTTGAATTTGAATCACGCGGTTTGTAGCAGACGACGTTTTAGTTGACACGTGTTTAACGGTAGATGTCGCGTCGAACATAACCTCAAAAGATAAATAAAAACGTAACGTGTGAAGTTATGATTGATTTGTTGTTAATGTTGTTAATTAACAATGATTATAATAAACAACGTACAGGAGTAATCGAAATGGTAGTTTAATTAAGATTAAAAGTGTCAATTGTAATATCTGTGCTTCGATAAAAATGAGTGATTCAGAAGAGGAAAATTATGCAAAATACGGATGTCCACTTGATCCTCTGGATGAAGGTTCGTCAAAATTATATTTTCGCTATTTTCTAATTAATACTAAAATAAAGTTAATTAACACAAGCGTTTCTAATTGAAAAATCATTTCAAATGTCTAATTACATGCAAAAATTGCTTTTGGTCAAAGTAATAACAGTGTTACTAGGTTTTTCCCACTATTTTGACAAGACACAATACCATTGTTATTGTTTTCATTTTTGACAAATGGGGAATAATAATTAACGCCACTTGAACGAAAGGCGGGAAAATTAGTATAATTTGTTCATTACAATCAAGTAGAATATTGATTGGAAAAATATAATTTTTTGGCAGATAATTTACCGCGAAAGAAACCAGTGTCGATTCAAGATCAAGTTGCCGTTGATGAACAGGGAAGACGAAGGTTTCATGGAGCCTTTACAGGTGGTTTCTCGGCTGGATACTTTAATTCTGTTGGCACACGAGATGGATGGCAGCCTCAACAATTTAAGTCGTCTCGTAAAAAAAGATTTGAGGGCATTTCTCAAAGGCCGGAGGACTTTATGGACGAGGAAGACACCGGTGAATTTGGAATTGCACCCACTGGAATACGAGTTACTCAAGATTACGTAGACACTAATCAAAGAGGAACTAAGAGGAAACTAAATCGGCAAATTAATGACGGTCCAATTCCTGGAACGCCTGTCTTGGAAAATCTCATTAAACCTGTCAAGTAATTATTTTACTCTTAGATTTTCATTTTTGTTAAATTTAAAGTTTTATTCTTTTAGTCTTCTTTATTTATTCTTACTATTATTATTGTCATGTAATTATTTTACTCTTAGATTTTCATTTTTATTGAACTGAAAGTTTTAGTCTTCTTTATTTATTCTTACTATTATTATTGTTTTTTATTATTTCTATTGATACTATGTTTTGAATTATAATTATTCTTTTTATTATTCTTATTACTATTTTTTTTGTCATTTATTTAGTGTTCATTAATTTCTATTTTAACTTTTTGCGTCTATTTCAACAGGGACAGAATAGGAGTGAAGTTGCTTAAAAAAATGGGCTGGAAACCAGGACAAGGCGTTGGACCACGATTGACAAAAAGAGAAAAAGCAAAAGTTAAGAAACAACACGAAAAAGTAAAAGTCTACACTTGTTATATGCCTACTCAGAAGAAAGAGGAGGAGGAAAGTGATTCGGAATCGACAGATGATGAATATTCGGAAATTAAATTCGCCCCTGACGATTACGAACCATTTAGGTAATTTTATTTTTCTTCTAAAATATTTTTCCCTCTAAAATAAAATTATATTTCAATTTTCTCGGAATTAAATACATTATTTTGAATTATTTCTTGTATATTATATAATATAAGTTAATTTTATTTCTAGAATTAATCCAAAGGACAATTTTTTCGGAATCGGCTACACTGGACTGGATAAGCGACCAATTCTCTCTGGACATATAAATCTGTTTGAGCCGCAAACTTTTCGTGTTCAGGAGAAAAATAAAAAATTCTCCGTCACTGGTCAGGCGTTTGGAGTTGGTGCCTTTGAAGCCGAGGATATGGACATCTACGCGAGGGACGATATGTCAAATTACGATTTTGAATTGGGCCCGTCGAAGAAATCAAAATCAAAATGGAGTCAAGGTAAAATTGACAATTCTTCAGGTAGTGGATCTCTAGAGGGTTTTGTGCTTGCCAAAAATACGTTACCTCGTAGAAAATTTTTCGAACCTCCCGATTTGCCAAAGGACTTCAAAGCCGTTCATGTTGTTCGAAAGAGTCGATTTTATCCTCCAATTGAGGTGCCGCCAAGTGGGAGTTTTCAAGATGTGCCTAAAAAATATGGTGGTCAAATTTTGAATGCAGAAACAAGAGCCGCTATTATTGGCGAACCGTCAAAATCACAGAATTCGGATGAATCTGGTAATTCTACTAGATCTGTGAAAATTGATGAAACATCACCGGCTGCAAAAATAATAGCAAAAACGTTAAATCTCCACGGACGTGAACAAATTGCCGAACGGCAAAAATTGGAAGAAGAGAGAAAAAATGCCGCTGCTGTCGAAGCATCTTCATCGTGGTTAGATAAACTCTATTCATCGAGTTTTGTGAAAGGTGGAACCATGGGATCTGGTTTGAATGTCGATGGAAGTTTAAAAAATTTAGAACAATTTCAAGAAACTCAGGATAAAACGGATAAAACACTAGATTCAACTTCAGAAGCAAGTAAATCTTCATTAAAACTTTTCATTGCCGATCCCGATAAACAGAAAAGGTTCGAAAAATATCTCGACCTGGATAAACAAGGAGAAACTCACAAACTTGATAGACTTCAACCACTAACAATGAGCGAATGGGAAAGAAAGCAAGAGCAAAAGGAGTTCGAACAAGCGGCAAAACTTTCAAATTCCAAGGATGTTAAAAGCACTAAAAAAGAAAATACAACAGACAAAAATTTCGTCAGTAACGTCATGAATCCATCAATTTTCGCCGAACCAGAAGGAATTACCAATCAAATGAAGGAGGCTGCAAAAATGAAAATGTTCGGTAAACTAACAAGAGAAAGAATAATCTGGCAACCATCCAGCCTCGTTTGCAAAAGATTCAACGTTGCAGAACCAAACGTTGGTTGTTCAATGGAAACCGAAAAGAAGAAAAAAAAGTTCTCCGTCTTCGATTCATTGGACTTTTCCAGTGGCGCTTCCAAATTCCAAACATCAACAATCTTAGAAAAAGAAATCAAATATGAACCCCAAAAAACTGAGAATATCGAAAATGAAAAAATGACCGAAAAGGAGAAAACATTCGAAGCAACTTATGAAAAGATCTTTGGCCCCTGCGTCGAGGAAAAAACAAAAATTTCCAACATCGAAAAAGAAGAGGAAAAGGAAAAGGAAAATTGCGACGAAGCGAAAGATAAAATTCAAGAGAAACGAGATTTATTCAAAGCAATTTTTCTCAGTAGCAGTGAGGATTCAAATTCAGAAACGGAAGATGGTATTGACAGTGAAATCGTAAAGTCAGTCTTGATTGGACAACCGGCTGAAATTAACGTTCAACGAAATACATCACCACCGAGAGGTATCTTTGCAAAATTGGATCTCGATAGTTTAGTTGGTCCCGCATCGCCAGCTGATAAGAATAAAGAAGCATCTGCCACCCGAACACTGTCACCCGATGTTACTGAAATTACCAGCAAAATTTTACCATTCCCATCACATGTTGATCAATCAAAAAATATCGAGGAAAAATTCTCAAAAAAATCACCCTCCAAAGACACTTCAGTGCGTGATAAAAAGAAACTAAAAAGTAGTGAAAAACGAACAAAAGTGAAAAAATCGAAAAAAGAGAAGAAAAAACACAAGCACAAAGACAAAGATAAAGAACGTTCTAGACGAAAAAAATCGAAAAAGGAAAAAAAATCGAAACATTGACAAAAAATTTGTGATTTTTAGAAATAGGCAATATTTACGAATATTGAAAATAAATATTAATAAAATAAATACATATCTTTTTACTCCGCCTTTGAAATTTTATGGAGGAAGTTCGAGTGTGAATATAGAAAATAGAAAAATATTTTTTTGCAATAGAAACATTTATTTGCAGCGTCCGTTTGTTTTTCAAGTTACAACGGAAATTTGATATACTATGTTGTGACCAGCCTTTCTTTCGCAAAAAGGCTGCCAAATAATCCATGCGATTTTCAATTATCCATTTTTTTGCTCTTCTTTTCCTTTTTGTAAATATTTAATCGCACGGACTATAGGAATAAGTGCACACAAGACACAGACAGGTAGAGATCGAAAATTCTTCAAAACTTAAGGAAGCATTTTACTCTCTTAGTCTCTTTAATTAGAAAAATAAGGAAAAGTTAAGCTTCCTTAAATTTTAAATCACTCGATAGAGACGCTATAGATGAGATTTTTTTCTTTTTTGTTTTAAAAGTGCAATTGCAGTATATATTTAAATTTGTCCTGAATTTTCGGCTAACTTTTTTACAAAACGGCTACTTTTTTAACGAAACTTCTTTTTTTTTTGGTGCACTTTTAAAATTCAGGACAAAAATATTTCTTTTTTTTTAAATTTTGACTCGATTTTTTTGTTGAATAAATTATATTTTTTTCTTTTAATTTACATATAATTTTTTATACTTATTCTATACAGTTTAATATAATTTTTCTTTGTTTTAGTTTTCGATTTATTTATTCAAATGGGGATATGAAAAGAAAGATTCAATTTCATGAATATTTGAAGTCTGTGAGTGATGGATGATCGCATTTATTCATTTTAAAAAATAATTTTCCTCAAGATCACGCATTTCATGAATTTTATTATATAAAAAATGTTCATTATCATCATCATCATCATCATCAACGTCCTCGTCGTCGTCATCGTCGTCTTCATTCATTAAAGAGGGTAAAAAAGTATAGAAAATTTCACCGATTTGAAAACTTTTCTCTCGTGTTTATCAAAAGTTTCGCAAAAAAATGAAATTATCTTTTTTAAATTACATATTTATAATTTGTATTTAAAAATGTTAATTTATAATTTGCATTTAAAAATGTTAATTTATAATTTGTATTTAAAACTGTTAATTTATAACGTTAATTTATAAATTTAATAATTTTCAATTTAATTGAATTTTTAATTTGATTCGAAAATGTAATTCAATTAAATTTCTTAAATTTAATATCAGTCGTTTTAAATATTTGAAAAGCTCTCAAAGGACTATTTCGAGATTTCTATAGTGAATTTTGATGTTTTTTTGTTTTCTTTATTTAAATCTATTATCCCTTTTTTTCAGATGGGTTATTTTCAAAAAGGACATGGAAGAAAAAGTCAGTAAAGAAAATAGATTCTCGAATCCAAACACTCGGATATTTATCAATTATCATTCGTTCATCACACGGAATTTTTCGCATTTTGAGATAGAAATAGTTACAATAATTTTGCTATACATGTGTGTAGGTGGTTTTTTTTTTGGTGAATTGAGGACGTGTAAGTGCTGGCACATTTAATTGTCGAGATCGTGTGTTATAAATTCACACCGATTGAGCATCGCAAGTTATACAAATTTTCACTTGTTAACTTATCAATCGAACAAGGATTGCAATTTTATTTTTTCAGTAGAGAAAGTCTTTTTTTCTTCGTTACTTCTTCTTTCTGAACCTCTCGAGTATTGCAGTTTTGAAGAAATATTTTCAGACTTCCATGACTCTTTGCACTTCATTTATGTTCAAAGCACAACTTCCCGATGTGTCCGGTGAGTCAAGTAAATCTTCCGATGGCAGTTCACCAGCTGTTCTCATATCGTCCCTGACCCTCTCAACCTGTAAGTACAAAAATAAATTTTCTGAATAGAATTAGTTGGAAATTTTTATTCAAATTGAAATTGTCAAGAAATATTTTTTTTTTCTTTTAAAAGAAAGAAAAAGTTTCATTTTATTGGAATAAAAGTATATTTACACACCTGTCGCAATACTCTCAGGAGATTTAATCCGGCAACTTTTTTCAGATCGAGCACCGTCCACTTGTCGCTACGAAGAAGTTCAGCAAACAATTCTGGATATCTGGAAACGTCCTCGAGACCACGGGGTGTCCTGGATAAATGAAGTTATATGGATGAAAAGAAAAAAGAAGAGAGAGAGAGAGAGAGAGAAAAAATTAATAACATCGTTAAGCTCCACTCGATCATTGCTTTGACACTCGTTTTTGAACAACTTTTAACACGTACTTGTTAATGCCATCGAAGTCTCCTCCAACTCCAATGTGGTCCACTCCAATTAAATTCTTAATGTGATAAATGTGTTCTGCAACGTCAGTCACGCTAGCTTCAGCACCACATTTAACGAAGTAGTTGTAAAATGTGACCATCACCAGACCCTTGTTATCAGCCTGGAACAAGTGAACGTTTTAAGGTTCTCAATTTTCAAGACACCCATATTGCCACGGGAAATATTACTCTATATATACACACACAAGCTGAGAAAAAATAATTGACCAATTAAATACCAGGTGATGTTCCTTTTATTCTTTTCCCAATTTTTAGAATTGGGTTTGAAAAAAAACAAAAATGTTGGAATATTTTTTTATCGGGTTGCCACAAGACAAGAGAATCAGGGAATTTTTAGAATTGGGTTTAAAAAAAAACGTTGGAATATTTTTTTATAGAGTTGCCACAAGACAAGAGAATCAGGAAATTCAGGGGAAATCAGAAAAACTATCAGAAGTACAAAGAAAAATATTAAATTTCTAAAAAAAAATTCTAAATTTTACTGTGGAGAAGTTCTTTTTTTAAAAAAAAGAAGCAGTGAACTATTTCTATTTTTAACAATATTTAAACTTTATAGAATTAAAATTAAATTTATTTAAATAATTTAATTCTCGAAGAACTATAGTAAAATTATTATTCATAAATTATTCATTGCATAATTTGACAAAAAAATTCAGAAAATGATTGAATTTTCTAAAATTTTAGTTTACAATTTTTATAAACGAGCGATGTCCAAAATATTTAATTTATTATTAATTTTTATCTAATTTACAAAATCTTTTATTTTTAAATATCTTCGATTTTCGAATAATTTTAGATTTAAAGGTAAAAATACCATTTATTTACTAATTAACTAATTAGTTATTATCAAATATTATTTTCGAAAACCTTTATAAAATTTTTTTCGAAACAATTCAATTATTTTGAAAAATTCTAATTAAATTCTTCCATGAATTCGATTTGTATTAAATTCGTCGAAAGTAATGTTGAGAATTCGACAATTTTCATACACAATAAAATTGTTCTCAGAAATTCAATTATTTTGAATACAATTTTAATAAACTTCTTAAACGAATTCAATTATTTTCAATTATTTTTATTAAATATTAAAATTCTTCAGACGATTTGAATTATTTTCAAGAGATTTTATCAAATTTTTTTTTATAAGAATTCAATCATTTTCAGTATAATTTGAATTCAATTTCTTCTAAAGAATTTAATTAATTAATTATTAATTTAATTCGATAATTTTCATACACAATACGATTATTCTCAGAAATTAAATTATTTTGAATTCAGTTTTAATAAACTTCTTTAAAGGAGTTCAATTATTTTCAATTTTTATTGAATAATAAAATTCTTCAGAGAATTTGAATTATTTTCAAGAGATTTTATCAAATTTTTTTTTATAAGTATTCAATCATTTTCAGTAGAATTTGAATTCAATTTCTTCTAAAGAATTTAATTATTTTCAAAAATTTCAATAAAATTCTTCGTTCGATATTGATTTTTTTTAAATAAAAAAATTCTTTGTAGAAATTAAATTATCTTATTCGTACAATTTTAATTAAATTCGTCAATTATATTCACAGAAAATAAAAATTCTTTCCAGGTTTTTTAAATATTTTCATAAATAATACATTTTCTTACATAAATATAATTATTTTGAATACAATTTTAATAAAATTTTTTTCAACAATTCAATTATTTCCATAAATAATATAATTCTTTACAGGAATTCCATTATTTTCAAAACTTTTTAATTCAATTCCAGTACAAAATGTAATTATTTTCCAAAATATTTCTATAAAATTCTATGAAAGAATTAACTAATTTTTTTATTTATAAAATTATAAAATGTTACAAAAAATATTATTATAATTACAAATGATTTGAAATTAAAGTTTTATAAAATTTGAATTTTAAAAAAGTTTAACTAAAAATTCCAAAAGAATTTAGTTTTGTGAAAAATTGTTATTATTACTTTTTATTAAATTAATTGATTTTTCGAATAATGTATTTTCTTGAAAAGAATTCAATTTATTGTAAATTTGATAAAGAATTTTAGAAATAGTTGATTTTTTTCGAATGATGTATTTTCTTGAAAAGAATTCAAATTATTGAAAATTTTATAAAGAATTTTAGAAATAGTTTTGCTGAATTTTTTTTCTCTGAATAATAGTAGGATTTTCCTAAAAATTATTATAAAAATAATTTGATAATTGACTCAGTAAAATTCTAGTTAAAAATGATAGAAAAAAATTTTCGTGGCAACCAGTAATTAATTGTTTTCAAATTTATTTCTCAATTTATATTTTATTTTTAAATTCAATTCATGAAATATTGTGAATTTATTGCTTAAATAATTTTGTTATTTATTTGTAAATTATTTTTTCTTTATTCCAATTCTAGGAGAGAGAGGAAATTTTGGAATTTTGGAATTGTTCGTCAATTTTGCAGTTTTTCGTCCAGTGGAAACAATTTTTTCCCCAATCTATAGATTGAAGTATAGAATTTTTTATTTTAATTAATCGAATATTGTGCAATTTATTTCTGTAAATTAAAATTTTTGATTTTTGTTTCTAGGAATGTTTTGGCGCGCGATTTGTTGGAAATGGAAATTTGCAATCGTTTGTCAAGGTTGCGATTGAGGAAAGTCTTTTTTTTCTTCCTTTATTTTCGGGAAAAGTGGTGGAAACTTTTCTTTTCTGAATCAGATGAACGGATTCGATAAGCCAAGCACCTAAAAGTCGTAAATTCGAGGCGCATTTATAAACGTGAGATAGTAAACAGCGTCAGGATGTCTGACTCTACACAGTTCATTCTACTTCGTCATGTCAGTCTTAGTTTTACTGTCTCGGTAACTAACCATTTTAGCACATTTACTCTTGTCTTCACAAGCTTTAAAGCCATTAATCCCTATACATTCTCCTCTACACTCAGCTGTCCCACATTCTATTTTCTCTCTCTCTCTCTCTTTCACTCTCCCTCCCTCTCAACTCTTCATAACTCGAGCAACAACTTTCTTTTGAAATTCCCCAAAAAAATTCTTTAATACATTTTTAATTTTACAATTTCAATTTCATTTTCATTATTTTCAATTTCTTCATTAAAATTCATTAAAATGGATGAAGGAAAAAAATTTTATGAAATTTATTTTCGATTGAAAATTTAATTCATAATTATATTTTTCTAAATATATTTTACTTACAATTCTATTTTACTCAACATATTTTACTTAAAATTATATTTTACTCAATCTATTTTACTGAAAATTATATTTTACACGAAAAAAAAATTTTTGAAATGTAAAATCTGATTCTAAAATTCGAGTCGAAATAAATTGAAGATAATTAAACGGAATTGAAGTTAGTGAAACATTGTAAGCTATTAAGGGGAGGATTTTCCTCTCTTTGGAAATAAAGTCAAAGTAACAAATGAAGTTTATCTCTGTTTTCAGATAAACTTTATCCTCTCAATCGGAAACGAGTTGTTTGGTTAAAACTACACATAATCCTCTTTGTTCTTTTTTTCAACTGTCCTTTTGGCGCCAAAATCATGGAACAGTGTCAAAGTTTTTCTTTTTGTCTACTATCAGATAAATTTCAGCATTTTGTAAAACTGGTTTACTCAGTTTTGTGTGCGATAGAACGTGATCGATGCGTTTTGTCGGAAATAGGATTTTGTAAGTTTACTTTTCGAGCAGTTTCTAAAAACTATTTCAGGTAAATAATTGCACAGAATTTTTTTTTCAAGGATTAGATAATTTTCTCTAAATCTGATAGATTAAATGTAATATTTTCTATTGGAACTAATTTAAATTTAGTAATTAATTAATTAAATAAGTATTAATTTAATTAATTAAATTAATTACTTAAATAAGTATTAAATTAATTTAATTAATTAAATTAATTACTTAAAGAATTATTAAATTAATTATTTACACGTCTTTGAATTTAATGTACTGAAAGATTTTTCTTTCGAAAAAGATCAAGTTAAAAATATTCTGAAGTTTAGTTAAGATTTATTGTTGTGTTGTTCTTCAGTGTCTCGTTTATTTAGTCACAATTTATGGTGTCTAAAGTTTCTTGAATAAAATTTCAGATGACTGGCATGAAAGAAGCAAAAGGTACTCATCAGTTTTTTTTTCGTCTACTGAAACTTTACAAGGATTCGATATCGCCGGTTTTGCTATATAGAGGATAGAATACTTAATACTCGAGGGTACATTTTCAGGATTTCGACTTTGGCGGCTTATAAATCCTCAGATTTAACGGACTTAAGCCGTTGACATCTTCCAGTGAAAGACTTTTCTCGACTCGTATATTTTTCTCGACTTTCCTACCTACTGCTTTTTTTTTTGGAGCCACCATTTTATCAACTTTAACTATTTTTAACTCCAATTTGCATTTAACAACAAAACATTGCCGAGCATTTTTCAGACTTGACTCCGTAGTTTTGTGTGTGAGTTTTACCATTTATTTTCTCTTCACAAGCAAAATTTTTATGAAAATAGACAAATTTATTTCATTTATTTCATGTTTTTCGTTCTTTGTTTACAGGTTTTTTTTCTCTCTTGCGATATATTCGACTGTGCGAAAATAATTTATTGCGATAAACTTGCGGAAAATGGAGAAGAACAATTGGGGAGGAGAATTGATTTTTTTTTTACCATTGGCCAATGGTATTTATACAATGGATTTTAATTAAACAGAATAATCTCGGATCGTTGAAACTTGATGTGCAATTATCCTTGTCGCATAGTGGAATCTGGAATGTTATCCGCCATAAATGGTTTAATCGGATCCTAAAATACACTATAAGAGAAAGAGAAGTACGTAACATTATTTTTAGCACTGCCTAATTCAGAATCCAAATAACGAACTCCTGGATATGGTTGTCTTAATGGTCTAGAAAACTCAACTGTGGAAAGGAATTGTTTCTCGTAATTGTTTCAAGCCATTGGGAACTTACTCGGTTGAACTAGATAATTATCTATTCTATTCAGGCAATCGACGAGCAACGAATAACAAAAACCCTCTGTATATAAGAACCAAGGTAAAGTTAACCGGAAATTTTATCACAATATAATTCACTGGGAAAAGTACTTTTCGCAAACAAGTTTCTTTCATTGAATTAACAAAATATTTACATATCTCTGTCAATTTTATCAATTAGAAGTTAAAAATTTTAATTAATTAAAATTTTAAACATTTGAGTACTTTTTGATTAATTCAGGGTTGCCACAGGTCAGGAAAAAGTCAGGGATTTTTAGTAAAAGTACTGAAAATTAGAAATTCAAAAATTCATGAAAAAACTCTAAATTTTGATGTTTTTTGTAAACTATAAAAAGAACACGAATTTTAATACAAGACCTTGAATTTTTTCTATTTCAGACAAATAATTTCTTTTTAAATAACTTAATTTTTAAAGAACTATCATAAAATTATGACTTCTAAATTATGTGATGAATAATTTTTACAATTTTCATAAATACTAGATTGATAAAAGAATTTTAATTAAAAATACTAAAAAAATTTAATTTTGGAAAAGTTACAAATAATTACAGAAATTAAATATTCAATTATATTCAAAAATTGTTAAAAATTCTGGTCATTTTAATTATATCTTTAAAAATTTTTTTAAATTCTGGTCATTTCAATTATATCTTTAAAAATAAAAAAATTCTCCAAAATTCAATTATGTTCAAAATTTTTTTAAAAATTCTCGTCAAAATTTCAATTATTTTTATAGATAATACAATTCTTCTTCGAAATTCAATTATTTTTAAAAACTTTAATAAAATTCATGGGAAAATTTCACAGGAATTCAATAATTTACAAAATTTTTGATGAATTTCTTCTAAATAAACCAATTATTTTCATAAATAATAAAATTTCCAAAGGAATTCAATTATTTAATATAAAAAATTTCAAATAATTTTTCGAAAAAAATCAATTAACTAAAAAGAATTTTATAAAATTCGTCACAAGAGTTCAGTTATTAAAAAAAAATTAACAAAGTTCTTTTGAAGAATTCAATTATTATTTAGAAATAGTAAAATTCTTCACCGAAATTCAATTATTTTTATAAACTTGAATAAAGTTCGTTGGAAGAATAAAATTATTTTCAAAAGTAATAAAATGCTTGGCAAAATTTTTTTTAAATTCTTGTTAAAATTTCAATTATTTTTATAAGTAAAACAATTCTTCTTCAAAATTCAAATATATTTAAAAACTTGAATAAATTTCTTGTTAAAATTTCACAGAAATTCAATACTTTATGAAATTTTTAATAAATTTCTTTGAATTTCTTTTTTTTTCTTTTTTCAATTAATTTCATAAATAATATAATTTTCACGTGAGTTCAATTATCTAATATAAAAAATTTTATAAAACTTTTTGAAAAATATCAAATATTTAAAAAGATTTTTATAAAATTCGTCGCATGAATCAATTATTTAAAAAAAATTTTACAAAGTTCTTTACAAGAATTTAATTCTTTTTATAAATAATAAATTTCTTCATCGAAATTCAATTATTTTAGAAAAATTTTAATAACATCTTTGAAAATTTTTGTAAAATTATTTTCATGAATAATAAAACTCATCGCAGGATTTTCATTAATTTTGGATACAATATTTTAATCAAATTCCTGGAAAAATGTAATTAATCTTAAAATTTTTTTTTAAATTTGTCAAAAAAATTTAATTATTTAAAAATTTCTTGATAAAATTCTTTACGAGAATTCAATTTTAAAAAACATTCAATTATTCAATTTAAATAATTGAATTTTTCTATAATTTTCTAATAAAAATTGATTAAAAAATGAATTTACCGAATAATCGACTTATTGTTTATGAAAGTAATTGAATTATTGCAACGAATTTTATTACAATGTTTTCAAATAATTGAATTTTTTTGAGAAAATTTACTACTTTTAAAAATAATTGAATTCTTACGAAGGATTTTATTAAAATTTTTGTAAATAATTTAATTTTTGTTGAAAAATTTCATTTAAATTATAATAAAACGTGAAGAAGGTGATCGCCTTCTTTATGTTTTGTAATAATATTCTTATAAATTGTTGAGTTTCAAAAAGGTTTGAATTTGAATGTTCTGAAGGATTTTAATTCCTGTGGAAAAATTATAATTAAATACTTATTTAAAAATTTAGTTATTGATGTTTTTAAATAATTTTACAATTAATGAAATTTTGTAAATAAATTTATTAGAATATTTTTTTTGAGTATCTAATAATTTTTAGAGTGAATGAGGATATTTTTTATAGTCAGGGAAAAAGTAAGAATTTTGTCTGGAAATCAGGGTAAAATAAAATTAAATATTTGTGGCAACCCTGTAATTCCTTTATTTAAAAGTCAGAGAATCAAAAAATTGACCGAAATTAGAAAAAATTGGAATTTAATTTTAATTTTATTTTAAGAAGAAAGGAATTGGGAGTTAATGCCAATAATTAATTGTTTTTGCAGATATTTGACGATCAGAGACGAAGGAAAAATGATTATGTGGATATATTTAATAAGGGAAGGGAAATTAAATGGTTAATTGAAAATGAATGAAGACAAGAAACAACGGGAGTGAAATTCGAGTTGTTCTTGAAGTGAAATTGATGTTCAGTTCACTTACCAGCTGCTTGAGAATGTCGTCAGGCACATTCCTCGATGAGTTGCAAATAGCAAAGGCCGAAGAATGTGAGAATATGAGAGGTGCTTTGCTCGCTCTTAAAGCATCCCTCATAGTTGCCCTTGCAGTATGGCTCAAATCTATCAGCATCCCCAACCTATTCATTTCTCGAATAACAGCCTTTCCGAATGAGGTCAGTCCTCCTAAAATTCGTACAAAAAAAAAATACTTTTTTCTCGCTCTTTCTCTCTATCTCAAATTCTCTTAATTAGATTTCAAATTAAATTTTTTCCATCTCCAAAATATTCCAATTATAATTTCTCCATCTTAATGAGAAGCACAATCACTGAAATTCAAGTTATTTGTATAATTTAATTTTGAACTTAATTCGACTGAATGTTAATTTAACTCCAATTTTAATTAAGAGATTAATTTTAATTGCTTTTACTTATTCTTGTTTTAATTTTGTTTATTTACTTCTTTTTAATTGTTTCCATGCCTTTTATTAGTTTCGTCCTTTTTATTTGTTTTCGATTCTTTTTATTCGTTTCAATTTGCTTCTACCTATTTTTTTTAATTTATTACAAATTAATGGATTTGGTTCTTCTTATTCTTTTCACTTCCTTTTATTTTCTATTTTCTTTTTTGCTATCGAAACAAAAAAAATTCTTTTTTGTTATCGAAACAAAAAAATTCTTTTTTGCTATCGAAACAAAAAAAATCTTTTTTGCTATCGAAACAAAAATTCTTTTTGCTATGGAAAAAAAAATTCTTTTTTCTTATCGAACAAAGAAACAATTCTTTTTTTTTTTTGTTAAAATTCTTTATCTTTTTCTGTTATTGAAACAGAAAAACATTCTTTTTCTATCTTTTGTTATTGAACCAAAAGAATTCTTCTTCTTTGCTTTAATTACATGCAAATAAATTTACATTAAAAATGAGTAAATTAAAAATGTTTTTTTCTTTCTTTACAGTTCTTTTTCTTTCTTGGGGGAAAAAATCTTCGCTCTGGAGGGATGAAACTTTAAGTGTAATTTCTTACCGTCAATTTGCTCATTCTGCTCAACAGTGGAACTTTTTGCCCATGGAGTGTTGCAGGTATGCGTGAGAGTTAGATAACGTACTCCTAATTGGTACAGTGTCCTTAGAACTGCTAGACTACTTCCTAGACTATGACCGCCCTCCACCCCAATTAAAGATGCTATCCTACCCCTGTTGTGGGCTTCCAGGATTTCTAAAATTGATAATTATTTCTCATTATCATAATTATTACATAAACTTTTTTCTTGCCTTCAAAGAGAATTTTTCTTCTCAAATGTTGAAGGAGTCGAAAAATTTTCTATGAATTAATTATGTTAAGACAGGGAAAACGTTTTTGTTAATTTAGAGAAATAATTTGCTTCGATTAGGTTTTTTCTATTGAAAATAAATTTTTGTTTATTAAAAATAAATTTTTGTTTATTCAAAAATAAATTTTTGTTTGTTCAAAAAAATATTAATTTTATTCGGAGAAAATTTATTTTATTCAGAGAAAATTAATTGGATGCAAAAAAATTTATTCCATTTTACAAAAATTTATTTGATACAATTAAAAAATTTTTATTGGAACAAGAAAAGTAGTATTTGAATTAGAAACAGATATTTGATTAAAAAATAATATTATTCGATTGATAAAAAATTTATTTGATTCAAAAACAATTTATTTCATTCAAAAAAACTATTATTTAATTGAAAAAAGCATTTTTTTCGCTTAAAAACAATTTATTTGATTGAAAAGAATGTTCGTTGATTTATTAAAAAAAAATAATGATAATATTAATAATAATAATAATAATAATAATAATAATAATAATAATAATAATAATAATAATAATAATAATAATAACAACACTAAAATAATAGTAATGATAATAAACATAACAATATAATAAAAGTAATAATACAATAATGATAGATAAAAGAATTTTAGTTTTGCGAAATTAAAAGGAATTTATTTCTCTACCTTTATAGGATGCAGCGAATTGCATATGCTGAGAGTATTTCTCTATGAGCCTCTTGATGAGGTCCACTTGCTCCAGAGTCATCTGCACGGCATTAAGATGCTGTGAGTCACATGGTACGTAAGCGGCCCAAAACTGAAAAAGAAATATTTTCCATTTTTACTGAAAGTACAATTATTTATAATTTAAAAACTTAATATTTTTGTATATTTCTTTTCTTTATTATTTTTTGCAATTAATTTTCATTTGCTATTCGAGGTAAATTCAAAACGCATTTAATATTTATACCATTATTACTATTATTAAATAGTAAAATTAAATAAATAAAAAAGTAAAAATTAATAGTAAAATTATTGTTTCTATTCATAAATAATATTATCAAATTAGACATTTAAATTTACCGCTAAAAATTCGAATTTCGATCATTTAAAATATCAACCAATCATTGTACTCTTTACTAGCCGCCTTTTGAACGACCAATGAGAGAACGGGAAAGTAGAGGGCGTTAGTAGTGTTCCTGCGTTTTTTTGTCCTTTTGTGCAACATTTTGTTGAAAAAAGATAAAAATATTATTATTTTCAATAATATTTTACATCTTATTGTAGATTTACAAGAGAATAAGTCTTTGGTACAGTAAAAATTACTCCAAATTCGACACAGCAATTGCTACTCAAATTACAATTATTGTGCGCAATTTCTATTTTTGTCAAATTTTGCCTTCTATTTGTTGGGGAATTTTATTTATTTCCTAATTTTCCTGCTGGATGTGCAGAAAAAGACAAAGATTCGGTGATAATTGAGGGTAATTTACTTTACATGTTTCGTCGCCATTTTACAGGTTGCGAGACGCGAGTCATTTATTTGTTCGCAGACGACGATGGTGTTCACATGCAACTTTTTGTTTGAAAAAAAGTATCATTTTTATTATTTTCAGCATTATTTAGGTACAAAATGATGTTCTAGGAGTAAATGAAGCTTTTTATTCGTACAAACATGATGAATAATAAATGTTTTTATGTTAAATATGGATGCGAAAATCTTTAATGAATTGAGGTTATGTTACATGTACCAATCGTACCAACTTTTTGTTTCACAACATTTTCCTACATTTTGCTTGAAAATCTTAATAATTATCAATATATTTACAATCTTTAAGTACTTTTTGATGAATAAAATACGCTGGCGCCTTTTCATTTGTTTAAATTTAGAGAAAAAAAAATGTTAGGTTCAGTCCGATCGGAAAGGTAGATAGGAATTCATTTTACGAAATTTTCGTCGATTGTTACTTTAATATTCGAAGTAACAGTAATTCGTAATTATAATATTTATATTTATCACTAATTCTTTTCGTTTTTTTTAAGGTAGTATTTTTTTTACTATTTAACTATTATTAAATTAATTATTATTATTATTTAGTTTTAATTACTAAGTTACGAGTTTTAAATTTGCCGCTAAAAATTTGCTATTAGGAATACGTTCTTATTTAAAATATCAACCAATCATAGTCTTCGCGTTTATCCGCCTTTTGTGGGACCAATCAGATTGCTTTGTGGCTGAATCCGGTCCATCGGAACGGATGTGACGCCATTTTGGAAATTTGACATTTTAAGTTGTTTTCCGTTTTGTGTAGCTCCACACATCTGATTGAAGAAAGCTACTGTTATTACTATTTTCCACAATGTTTTGCATATTTATATAAATTAACACGAGTATGAGTCGTTTGTTCAGTGAAAATTAGTTTAATAATGAATGTTTCACATTAACATTCGATTCAGAAATGGTGCCTAATTTGGAATCAATATAGTGCAGAATTTCTATTTTTCTGTCAAGTTTTGCCTTTCATTTGCAGGAAAATTGCATTTATTTGCTGATTTTCCTGCCGAATGTGCAAAAAAAAAAGACAAAGATTCGGTGATAATTGAGTGTAATTTACTTTACATGTTTCATTGTTATTTCCAGGGAACGAGACGAGATTCATTTGTTGCCGGACGACAATGGTGTTCGCACATGCAGCTTCCAACTTTTTGTTGAATGAAAGGTATCGTTTTTATTTTTTCAGTAATATTTTGGTACAAAATGATGGTTTAGGAGTAAATGTGGCTTTTTATTCAAACAAGCTTGATTAATGTGAGATATTTTTTTTCTAAATTTTGATATGAAAATTGTTTACGATTTGAAGTTATGTTACTCGTACTATTGTTTTGATTTGCAGGACTTGCAGTTTTTTTGCATTTTGCTTGAAATTTTACACAATTTGTCATATTTCGGAATAGAAATATATGAAATACGAGTAGTTTTGTCTAATTATCTGGTATTTATTCTTTTTTTCGACATTTTTGTTGGTTTGGAAATATTTATTTGATTGGCGTAAAAGTGAATTTCGACTGAGTAATTTTCAGGGTTGCCACGCAACCTGGAAACCTGGAAAACCTGGAAATGTCAGGGAATTTTATAAAACTTGAAAAAACCTTGAAAAGTAAGGGAATTTTGATCGAAAACCTGGAAAATTGTTCATTTCTAATTGTATTTATTCTTGAAATCTGATTTTACTTAAATATTTCCAAATTAATTCAATTTTAAACGAATTGTGTTTACAATTTTCATAAGTAGATAAACTTGAAAAAAATTTTATTTCAAAATTTGTAAAATTTCAATTTTAAATTAATTTAATTAATAATTTAAAAAACCTTAATAACTAAAATTCGTCTAAAATTATTTAATTTTTTTAATATATATTTAATTGATTATTAAAAATAACGGATTTATACAAGAATCTTAGTTAAAAATAACAAAAACAAATTGAATTTTGAAGCAAATACATATTATTGAAGAAATTTAATTATTTTTAAAAGAAGTAAAATTCTTCTCAGAAATTCAATTATTTTTTTTTATCTTTTATTATTTATTCTTTAAAGAATTATATTATTTTCAAAAATTTTAATGAAATTCTTTTATAACAATTTAATTTTTTCAAAATAATTTTAATAAAACTCTTGTTATAAATTTAATTGATTTCAAAAAATTTTCGAAATTCAATTATTTTCAATGTTTGCTATTTTCAAAAAATTTTACAAAACAATTCAATTATTAAAACAAAAAGGTTTATAAATTATGTTTGAAAATTTACAAATATTCTTGTCAACATTTAAAATTGTCTTTAAAAATAATAAAATTTTTCTCCGAAATTCAATTATTTTCAAAAAATTTAATTATATTCTTGTCCGAATTTCAATTATTTTTAATATACAAGATTTTCATCGAAGTTCTTGAAAAATGAAATTATTGTTACAGTTTTTTTAAATTTGTCTCTTGACAATAAATAATAATAATAATAATAAACATAATAATTAAATGTTCATAAAATTTCTTATGAAAATTCAAATTTTTAGAAACATTCAATTACAGTAGAGACTCCATTATCCGGACTAATGGATGCAGACACTTGTCTGGATAATCGAAAATCCGGATAATCAAATAAAGAACAAATTAGACAAATTTTTGATTCATAATTTTATGTATTTATTTGCATATGTATTAAAATGAGACTGAAAAAAACTAAAACTTTTAAAGCTAACATTAATAAAAATTTAGTTAGAAATATTTCAAAATATTTAAATAAACATTTTCTTTAAATAATTAAAACACTTTAAACGCAACGTTTCGTGTAAAAATTCACGTTTTTGAATTTAAAATAGAAGTTTACGGCTTGAGACCTTATAAACTTTATATTAAAAAAAAAATTTTTTAATTTTAAAGTCCCCATAATCGAATATCGGGATAATAGGGGTCCGGATAATGGAGTCTCTACTGTATTTAATAAATTGTTTATTTTTATAGTTAATGAAATGATTTCTTGTATAATTTTCAAATAAATATTTAATTAAAAATAAATTTCAGGAAAAATTTTTGATTATAATTGAATACCATATTCAAAAATATTTATTTATTTGTTTGAAAACTCTACGAGAGTTCATTTATTTAACTCTAAAAATTAACATTTTATCAGATAATTAAACTTTTTTTAAAAATTGAATTGTCATAAAAAACTGTATAAACAAATTTTTAAATAATGATTGAATTCTTTTAAACATTTTTAAAACATTTTTTTTTAATAATTGCATTTTTCGAGAAATTTGATGAACATTTTGTATATAAAAGATAATTGAAATTCTGACAAGAATTTCATTGAAATTTTGGAAAATAATAGAATTTTGGAGAAAAATTTTATTATATATTTATAAAGATTATTTAAATTTTGACGGAAATTTTTGATAATTTTGAAACATAATTGGATTTTTGCGAAGAATTATGTTACTTTTAAAAATAATTGAATTCTTGAGTTTTCTAATAATTAATGTAGTTTAAAAAAACCTGGAAAAATTTCGGTTTTTAACGTGGAAAACCTGGGAAAGTCAGGGAATTTGAAATGGGTAAAAACGTGGCAACCCTGATTTTTCTTTGGTTTTAGTCGAAAAAAGAAACAATTATTGAAGAATTCACATCATTTTTGTATTTTTTTGGGAGAAATAGTGCAGTAGATATTTTTTTAAAGTAAAAATAAACCAATTAATAATTATTTCCCACTCAAAATTAAGTGTAATTATGGATTTATGTCAATGCAATTATTTTTATTTTTGTCAATTTTTCTTGACAATTTTATAAAAATTTGGATTTGTTCGCTTATTTTTTATATAAATAGTTTGAAAAATACAAATATTTATTAATATTTGTATATAATTTGCTTTATTTGTTTTATTTTTACTTCCACGATTTGAATTTGAGCCACTCAAGTATTTTTTTAAATACAATTTTTTTCATATTTCGTATGAAACAACAATTTGTTAACAATTTAACAATTTTGTCACCTTTATTCCTTTCTTTCCTTTTTTCCTCTTTTCCTTTTTTTTCCTTCTTTTACTCCTTGTCAAATTCTTTCTTTTCATCCTCTTGGAAAAATTAGTTTGTAATATTTTTCTTGCTTTTATTTTAAATAATGTTTGAAAATTAATAATCTTTTATTTTTTTTTACTTTTATTTCAATATATTAATTAAGGCTCTTTTTTCAGTGAATTATGATGTTCCATATGCAAAGGACAGGAGTTTGCTGAAGTTCCATTAGCAGTTCATTCAACTTATTTGGATTAATGAGAAAAAAAAATTCTCATCATGCATCTTCGAAATTCAACTGAAGTGGATTTCCCGTTGTTTGCACTTTGGTTCTTGTGGGAGATAATATTGGTAAGTCCCTCTTGTCTCTATAGAAGTGTAGCGGAAGTAAGTTGTAAATTACTTGGGGGAAAATCTCATAGTGACATTTAATTGAATTATTATTACATTAATTCAATTTCAAATAGTTTTGTAATCATAAAGTGGATTTTTATTCACTAATAAATAAAATTACAAAAAAAGTAAAATTAAACTAAATAGCATTAAACTAAATATAGAATCTAAATAAAGATAAAATAGAAATTAATAAAATTAAAAGAAATTAAAAGAAATAAAAATAAATAAAAATAAATAAAAATAAATGAAAATAAATGAAAATAAATGAAAGTAAATGAGAGTAAATGAAACTAAAAAAATAAATTGAAAGACATAAATAACATTTGATTCGGCACTTTAAATTGGATTTAAAAAATGTTCTCTTCAATTTTTAATTAATTAAATTAACTCTTCTTTTACTGTTTACTGTCTATTAATTATTGAATAATTTGATTTATTAATAGGACTAGCAAAAGAAGATAATTAGATTAGAGATGGTTATCGGTAATTTTTTTTCTTCCTTTTTCAGGCAAAAAAAAAGTACAGCGCAAATTTTATCTTTTTATTAAGTTAATCATTTTCGGATGATTGGCTTTTAATATTTTTATCATCCACTTCGTCACTATGGGATTTTCTCTTTAATTCCACAAATTTCGATTTATTTGATTCTTTAATTAAATTTTTTTCGATAATTAATTTTATTGTTTGTTAATTTTTTCGGGGGGTGATTTAACATACGCAAAATGATTTACAGTTAAATTAATTCTCTAATTCGATTTGTCAATTAATTCATTAAATTGGATTTTTATCAGTGAATTAATTTTTATTTTGTGTCAATTAAATAATTTTGGTTTTTTTATCAATTACTTAATTTGATTGTTTATCAATTCGTTAATTCAATTGTTCATCAAGCAAGTAGTTAATTTTTTGATTCTATTTATCGTGTAATTAATTCTTCAATTGTAATATTTTTCAAAGAATTGATTTTTCGATTCTATTTGTCGAGTAATTAATTCTTTAATTGAAAAAGTTCAACATTTTTCGCAGGAATTCAATTATATTCAAAAATTTAAAAAAATTCTGGCCATTTCAATTATATCTTTAAAAATAAAAAAATTCTTCTCCAAAATTCAATTATGTTCAAATTTTTTTTAAAAATTCTCGTTAAAATTTCAATTATTTTTATAAGTAATACAATTCTTTTTCAAAATTCAAATATATTTAAAAACTTGAATAAAATTCTTGTTAAAAATTCACAGAAATTCAATAATTTATGGAATTTTTAATAAATTTCTTTGAAATAATTCAATTATTTTCATAAATAATAAAATTTTCACGTGAGTTCAATTATCAAACATACAAAATTTTATAAAATTTTTTGGAAAATATCAATTATTTAAAAAGATTTTTATAAAATTTGTCGCATGAATCAATTATTTAAAAAAAAATTTACAAAGTTCTTTACAAGAATATAAATAATATATTTATAATATATTTTTTTATTATAAATAATAAATTTCTTTATCGAGATTCAATTATTTTAGAAAAATTTTAATAACATTTTTAGAAATTTTTTAAAATTATTTTCATGAATAATAAAATTCATCGCAGGATTTTAATTAATTTTGGATACAATATTTTAATCAAATTTCTTGAAAAATGTAATTATTCTTAAAAATTTTATTAAAATTTGTCAAAAAAATTCAATTATTTAAAAATTTGTTGATAAAATTTTTTACGAGAATTCAATTTTAAAAAACATTCAATTATTTAATTTAAATGATTGAATTTCTCTAGATTTTTCTAAAAAAAATTGATTAAAAAATGAATTTACCGAATAATCGATTTATTGTTTATGAAAGTAATTGAATTATTGTAACGAATTTTATTAAAATTTTTTCAAATAATTGAATTTTTATGAGAAAATTTACTACTTTTAAAAATAATTGAATTCTTGCGAAGGATTTTTGTAAATAATTAAATTTTTGTTGGAAAATTTCATGGTTATTTAAATTATAACAAAACGTGAAGAAGGCGATCACTCTGAGTCTTCGACTCGGGAGTTTTTTTTGTTTATGTTTTGTAATAATATTCTTATAAATTGTTGAGTTTCAAAAAGGTTTGAATTTGAATGTTCTGAAGAATTTGAATTCCTGTGGAAAAGTAATAATTAAATACTTATTCAAAAATTTAGTTATCGATGTTTTTGAATAATTTTACAATTAATGAAATTTGTAAATAAATTTAATAGAACATTTTTTTGAGTATCTAATAATTTTTAATAATTTTTTTACCAATTAATTAATTCGATTGTTTATCAATTCGTTAATTCAATTATTCATCAAGCAAGTGATTAATTTTTTGATTCTATTTATCCTGTAATTAATTGGTTTGATTCTATTGATCGAGTAATTCATTTTTTAATTTGACTGCTTTCTGTCTAAGTTAATCCTTTTTTGGAAGTAGAGTCACATGATTATATTAAATATTAAAATTCATAAATATTTATAAGATTATTGTAGAATTATTATTGTGGAAAAATGTAGTGATTTTTTATTCAATGAAATTAGATTTTTCTAGTTAAAGTAATAGTATTTTCGTTGCGTTGGCTAAGCTCAGGTTCGTTTGAAGTGGAAACAATTACAATGGGTGGCGGAGTCCTTTGAAATAAAAGAAAAAGTCTAGGAAAAGGTTGAAAGTAGGCTGCTTTTGGTGTATATCTGTGTCTGTGTGGAGAAAAAGGGAGAATCATATCATGCAAATTAGAGAAAATGGAACGAGTCTGTGGTCAAATGGAGGAAGCAGATGTTTCAGCCGTTTTTGCAGCTTGCACTCGACACGACGTACTCTCTGCCCATTTCCATTACTCTCTTGTATGACTCTCCTTCTCCCCCTCCCTCTCTCTCTCAACTCTTGTAAAAGGTGATCTTGCATATAATTTATTAGTGTGGTTTTAATGAAAAAACTTTTTCAAATTTTGAGACAAAATTCTTCAACTAACACAAATTTTCGGATTTTTCTCCTTAGTTCTCGATATTTATTATTTTTTCTCCTTTCGTATGTATAATTTTCTTCAAGTTTAATATTCTTATATTATCAACTTTCAACTCTTTTTTTATTATTGAATTTCATGAATTGCAATGTTCTCCATTCCTTTGTAGTTTTAATTTATTTTTCAGAGAAAAATGTTTTCTTAAAAAACAATTTCCAAAAGTAGAAACGTAAATTATTGGCAACTTTCGATGTATTAAAAGGCAATACTTGAGAATTTTTCGATAATTTAATTTAAAAAAAAAAGAAGTGAGCTTGATTCTTTGGTCATTCGGCGTCAAAATACCAAAAGAGACAATTTTCGACGAGTCTTCAACAGGCTTCTGGGATTTCAAGAGCTTTCGATTAACGTCTTGGTTCTGACGAATGAAATTGAATTTCTGTTACGTGGATTTCAAGACTTGAAAGCCATGAAAATCCATTGGCTTTAAAATTTCTTCTCTCGAAAATTATTACCGTTGATCTATTTTATTTTCTTCTTTTTTTTTTTTGAAATTACAATTTCAAGTATATTTACACTTTATCGAGGATTTATTTTTAATGCGACTTTTTTAAGCGCAATTTTTATGTTTTTTCATACATTTATAAATGTGTATGATGCGACAAAAGTATCAATTTATAAATCATATGGACATTTATTGTTGCTCGTTTATTTTTTTTATAATACGGATATTTTTACGATTCTTTATATATTCAAACGATAATTTATCACTATATAAAATTTTCAACTAAAAAATTGTGCAATCACAATGATGTGCATTGGAGACAGGATATTTAAAATTCGTTCTGCAGCTAGCACGTTTACTGATGCATCAAACTTTAACTGCTGTTGTGAATGTACTCAACATGAATTTTAAATTTTAAAAGAGGGCTTATACTAATGTTAAAAAATAGATGTGTGTGTATATGGGGAAAAAATGACGGGATTTTTGAAACAAATTTTCAATCGTTTATTATTGATTAGCCAAATTATTATTTTTGCTTCGAAATTCGTGTTCGATGGTATTTCAATATGTAATTATTTTTCTCTCGTTTTATAAAGTTGATTTGGTTTTATTTATTTAAAATTGCGTACAATTATAATTGGACAATATGTGATTTTTAGCATTGCAGTTCTAATTGTTTTAATGATCGCTCATTATTGGAATTACGGTATTTGGAAATTTTTTTCATGAAAAAAAATTTGGGAGAGAGTTTAATTTTTTTGTATTTTTGTTTTTTTAATTAATTTTATTGATTCTTTTAATTATTTTAATTAATTAATTAAAAGTAAAATATTTGAAATTGAATTACTTAAAAGTAAAAATGAAAATTGAAATTCATAATTACAATATTGATCCTAAAAATTTATGTGTTTTCAAAATTAATGAAAATCTATTCAAAAATTCAATTATTTTCGTGAATTTTAATAAAATTCACTGTAAAATTTAATTATTTTTAAAAGAAATAAAAGAAAAATTTTTTTTATTAATTTTATTAATAAAATAATTAAAAAATAAAAAATAAAAAAAAAAATTAAAATTAAAAAAAAAATTATAATTAAAAAATTATATTAATAAATTAATTAAAATTTAAATATTTAAAATTAAACTACCTGAAAGTAAATACGAAAATTGTAATTCTTAATTACAATATTCATACCAAAAATTCAATTATTTTCAAAATTAATAAAAATCTTTGCAAAAATTCAATTATTTTCGGGAATTTTAATAAAATTCATCGTAAAATTTAATTATTTTTAGAAGAAATAACATTAAATTGTTTTCGAAAATTTTTTCAACTCAACGATTTTCAATATTCTGCTATTATAATAAAATTTCCCAAAAGAATTCAATTATTTGATTACAATGTTAAATATTCAATTATTTTCTAAAATAATTAAAATTCCACTAGAATTCAATTACTAAAAATAGAATTTTCATCAATTTTTTCGAAAACATTTTTTGCAACTTTTTTTTCTATAATTCTTTGCAATAATTCAGTTATTTTCGTAAACAACAAAACTCGTTGAAGATTTTCAATTATTTTTTATACAATTTTAATCAAATTCCTCGAAAAATGTATATAATATTATATTTACTCTTTAAATTTTTTTATCAAAATTCGTCAAAAGAATTCAGTTTTTTAAAATTTGTTGTTAAAATATTGAAATTGAATTTAAAGAAAGATTCAATTATTCAATAAATTATTTATTTTTCTCTTTAAATAATTGAATTCTACTAGAACTTTCTAATAAAAATTGATTTAAAAATTAATTTCAGTTGAAGTTTTAGTTAATAATTAAATTTAGAAGAATTTATTAATCATTACAATTTTTAAAAATAATTGAATTTTGTAAAGGTTTCGAATTAAAATCTTTCGAAAAATATGAATTTTTTTTACTTTTAATTAAAAACTCATATGGAACTAATTTATTTCTTAAAGCTTATTCGAAATTTTTTTTAATTATTTGAAATTTTTATTTTCTAATAAACATATTTAATTGGAAAATTGTCGAATAATAAAAATTTCACGTAAAATCGAATTGTAAGAAAAAGGACTTAAAAATTCTCAAAGAAGAACTTTTGCAAATTTTTCAACAAATAGGTTTTTAAAAAATGTAAAACTTTTTAGAATTTCCATTTGACAGAAAGCTTCTTCAGTTGAATATCATAGTATTTTTAGCATAAAAATGTTCTTTTTCAGTTTTTTTTGTAAAAGAATATATTCAAAGTTTAATATTTACCGGAGGTTGAAATTCAGTCGAATTTTTATATTTAATTTTATTCTGTAATAAAAACGAAGATATTTGCATTTGAAAAAATCAAGAAACGGTTAAGGGGTTAAAATTAAAATTTAATATTAAAATATTTCGAAAATGCAAAAGGAAAAATTTGTATTTTATTTTCTTAAGGAAAAGCTCAGTTAAATATTTAATACACTTAAAGTTAATTATTTGTACTCTTAATAATTTTTTTTAAATTTCATTTTGTGATGAAAATTAAAAATATTCGTACAGTAGAACCTGTGGGAATTCAACTCTAAAATTTTTTTTTGCATTTAACAAATTTCAAACAAGAATATTATTTTTGTTTGATTTCAGAATATTGTTATAAAATTCCACAATATTAAAATATTGTTAATAATATTAATTTAATATTAATAAAAAAAAATAAAAAATAAAATATTAAAAAATAAAAAAATAAAAAAAAAATATCTAAAAAATATTTATTATTTTATTTATTTATTTTTTATATTTTTTTTTATATCTATAAAATATTTTTTGATGGATTGTTTGCTGTAAAAAAATGTATTAAATCGAGTTGCACGTCGACAGGTTTTACTGTATTTTAAAAAACAATTGAATGAAGAAATAGTTGATAATAAATGTTTCAATTTTTCTGTTTGCAGGTAAAAAAAGGGGTAGTGAAAAATAATAAACGAAATCCACTTAATATTTAGGTATCATATGAGAATCGTAAAATTTATTAACACCATAGAGTGAATGCGCATTGAATACTCGATAGTAAATGGATTTTAATTCTTTTTTTTTGCGCATGTGTATTTCAGTGACCAAATTGCATTTTAATGCTTAGTTTCCTTTTAATGTCGTCTATAAAGTTTATGCATCCAAATGCATATATGTAAGCGTATAACTCGTAAGCCATTTTCGATTCATTTTTCAACTCCACTCTTCCGGTTTTGAGGTCCTATTTTGATTCAAGTGTTTGAACTTCACCATAAATAGGTCCAATGCGTCGATTATTGGCCTACAGCCGACAATTGTGTGCCCGAGATATTGGCACACATTTCTAGTTGATTCGCTTCAACGCGCTCACCATTTACCCTCCGTTTCACTTGTGCATCTATATCTATATATGTATATATAAATACACATTTACATGTTCTCTTTGGGAAATAGTTTGCGTTTACGTGCACACACAAATAAATGGCTAAATAAATAAATAAATAAACAAATATATGTATTAAAATAAGCAAAAAGTAAATAGAAATAAATGTTCGTTTACTCTCTGAACTTGAATTAATAAAAATGGTTAATAATTTGAATCTTTCAATTTTTGCGCTTTTGATTTAGTAATTCTACTAATAAATTGGTCGAAATTAGCATTATTAAGATTACTATTTGTAAAATTTACTTCTTTCTAAATTTACTAATTAAATTTAAAGAAAGATTCAATTATTAAATAAATTATTTATTTTTCTATTTAAATAATGGAATTCTACTAGAACTTTCTAATAAAAATTGATTCAAAAATTAATTTCAGTTAAAGTTTAGATAATAATTGAATTTTGAAGAAATTACTAATAATTTTTGCAATTTTGAAAAATAATTGAATTTTGTAAAGGTTTCGAATTAAAATTTTTCGAAAATTCGAAAATTCATTGCAAAATTTAATTACTTAAAAAAAATAAAAGAAATTTTTTTTATTTAATTTTATTAATTATTTTAATTATTTTAATTAATTAATGAAAAGTAAAATATTTAAAATTAAATTACCTAAAAGTAAATACGAAAATTGAAAATCTTAATTAGAATATTCATCACAAAAATTCAGTTATTTTCAAAATTAATAAAAATCTTTGCAAAAATTCAATTATTTTCGGGAATTTTAATAAAATTCATCGTAAAATTTAATTATTTTTAGAAGAAATAACGTTAAATTGTTTTCGAAAAGTTTTCTCAACTCAACGATTTTTAATATTCTACTATTATAATAAAATTTTCCAAAAGAATACAATTATTTAATTACAATTTTAAATATTCAATTATTTTCTAAAATAATTAAAATTCCACAAGAATTCAATTATTAAGAATAGAATTTGCATCAATTTTTTCGAAAACATTTTTTGCAACTTTTTTCTATAATTCTTTGCAATAATTCAATTATTTTCGAAAAATTACAAAACTCGTTGAAGATTTTCAATTATTTTTGATCCAATTTTAATCAAATTCCATGAAAAATGTAATTGAATTTGAAGAAAGATTCAATTATTAAAGAAATTATTTATGTTTCTATTTAAATAATTGAATTCTACCAGAACTTTCTAATAAAAATTGATTTAAAAATTAATTTAAGTTAAAGTTTTAGTTAATAATTGAATTTTGATGAAATTACTAATAATTTTTGCAATTTTGAAAAATAATTGAATTTTTTAAAGTAAAACTTTTTAGAATTTGCATTTGACAAAAAGCTTCTTCAGTTGAATATCATAGTATTTTTAACATAAAAATGTTCTTTTTTTTCAATGAAGATAATAGCAATTTTTAAAAATAATTCAATTTTGTAAACGTTTCAAATTAAAATCTTCCGAAAAATCTGAATTTTTTTTTTACTTTTATTTAAAGATTCCTATGGAACTAATTTTTTTCTTAAATCTTATTCGACATTTATTTTCAATTATTTCATATTTTTATTTTCTAATGTACATATTTAATTGAAGAATTGTCGAATAATAGAAATTTCACGTAAAATCGAATTGTAAGAAAATGGACTTTAAAATTCTCAAAGAAAAACTTTTGCAAATTTTTAAACAGATATTTTTTAAAAATGTAAAATTTTTTAAAATTTCCATTTGACAGATGAAGCTTTTTCAGATGAATGTCATAGTATTTTTAGCATAAAAATTCTCTTTTTACAGTTTTTTTTGTAAGAGAAAAAATTCCAAGTTCAATATTTACCTGAGTTTGAAATTCAGTCTAATATTTATATTTAATTTTATTTTGTAATAAGAATGGAGATATTTGCATTTGGAAAAATTAAGAAACAGTTAAGGGTTTAAATTAAAATTTAATATTAAAATATTTCGAAAATGCAGAAGGAAAAATTTGTATTTTATTTTCTTAAGGAAAAACTTAGTTAATTATTCGTACACTTAATAATTTCATTTAAATTTCATTTTGTGATAAAAATGAAAAAAAATTTAGATTTAAATAAGCGATTTTTTGTCTATTATTACCGATGAATATTTATTTGAATCAAGTAATAGATCAATTATTATTCACCAGATAATTATGAATAAAAGGTTTTGAACGTTCAAATGAATGAAATATGTTTCTTAAAAATATTTTCACAGGTTACTGATTACAATTCAAATTAAAAAATCATAGTTTACATTTAAAATGTTTATAATTAATTTGTTTGATAGTGACGGGAAATTATAGTAATACAAATTTAATTTGAAGAGGAAATAAATAAATTTCGTTCGTTTGAACGTTCAAAAATTTTAGGTCTTAAATAATTTTTATTTCAGTCAATTAAATTGTATTTGAGCCAAGAAGTTTTTATTATAGATTTAAAAGTTAAATTAATTCGCAAATACGATTTAATTGATTGAGATAAAAATTATTTGATTCAAGTAAATATTTATTTGCTAAAAGACTAAATTAAATTTTAATTTAATTTTCAATTTTTTAATTTTAGTTTTAATTTAATTTTCAATTTTTTAAGTTTAATTTTAATTTAATTTTCAATTTTTTTATTTTAATTCAATTTTCAATTTTTATTTTTCATTTTTTTAATTTAATTTAAAATTTTTTAATTTTAATTTTTTTTCTTGGATGAAAATTCTTTATAATAGAATTTAAATTTATTTATTCATATAATATACGATGAAGCGTATAAACTTGCCGGTGGTTGTGTGTATGTACCGTGAAAATTTCGTGTAACATGCTCTTTTGCAAACACACGCGCGTGTAAATTATGCAAATGCGAGGTCGCTTCCGAGTTAGCCTGTCGACCTCTCTGAAGATCAATTTTCTGTCCTAAACTATTTTCTGGCAACTGTTCCGAGACGCAAGGCACTTTTCTCGAAAAGTCGAGTTATGAATTCCTCCAGATATTTGTGGGAAAATTATTGTGGCTAGTGGAAAAGTTTTCGTTCATTTCCTCTTTATTATTGTTTATTGAGCTTTTGGGAATTTTTTATGTTTACTCATTTTTTACTATTAGTGGAATTTTTATTTTTAATAATATACAATATTATTAAAATTATACAATTATTAATATATTATTATTATCATTTTTAATAATTTTTACTTTTTTACTTAAACTTTAGCAAAGCAAATAAAATCTATGAAATAGTAAACGAAATAATTATTTTAAACAAAGAAGTAGTATTTTTTATTGTATTGCACAGAAAAAAACCTTCAACTGGAACAGCGATAACTTTCGCTAAAATAGCGAAAGTATTCGTTGCAATAACTAAAAATTTTGCTAATGTAGTAAAATTTGTAGTTGTTCCAGGTAAAGATTTTTTTTCGTGTGAATAATTATTTGTTCCAACTCTCTAAATTTGAAGAAATAAATATTTTGACTAATTTAAAACAGTGCGACTGGATTTTTGCTTTTATGTTAGTAAATTTTATTAATAAATTTGTAAAAATTACTATTTATTAGTAAAATTTATTATTTGAAATTTATTAATTTAAAAGCAAAAAGTCAGTCACTGATTCGAAAATTAATAGAAAATTTTACTAATTTAAATTTAGAGAAAATAAACAATTATTTGTCTGTTACCTAGGAACCTAAGAAGTAAATATTTATTTTAAATAATTATTTAGGGATTAAAATAATTTTTTATTTAAATCAATTGAACGATATTTGCATTAAAAACAGAAATTATTGGTATGAAGAAAAATTTATTTTCATTTAAACAAAAATTATTTCATTCAAGTAAATATTTATTTGCCCAAAAAAAATTTTGGTAATATAGACAAAATTGTAGTTTTTTTTAGATAAAATTTACTATTATTACTTATATTTATTAAAATTTTTTTCAAAGTTTAAATTTCGATAAAACGTAAAATTGTTCTATAAAAATTATAAATTTTATAAAAGAATTTTACGTTTTATTGAAATTTATACATTGAAAAAATTTTTTGATTTGAAAATAAATGATTATTTGTCTGTTATCAAATATATATTTTCTTGAGAAAATTGTTTTTAACTTCAAGAGTTATTATAATTTCTAATTTTCGGAAAAAGGTGAAGTTTTTTTTTATTCTTAAAATAGGAGCCAAAGTTTTATTTTCAAATTATTCTAATTTTTTGAATGCATAATAAATAACTGTAAAAAAACGATAACTATTACAAAAAAATGGAAAATCTTTGAAAGTTTATAATTTTTTCAGAAATTTAAGAATTCCAAAGTTAAAGTATTATTAATTTTAATAATAATAATTTGTATTAAAAAAATAATAATAAAAAGTAATATTAATACTAAAAAATACTAATAATAACAAAAGTAATAATAATATTAAATAATTATAATTAATAATAATAATAATAATAATAATAATAATAATAATAATAATAATAAAAGTAAATATTAATAAGAAAAATTGTAATAAATACATAGATCGTTTATTTAAGTTTGCTGAAAAAATTAGATTCAAATATAAACAATTACTTGTCGATTATCAAATAAATATTTACTTGAATCAAATAATTTTTTTCTACAAATCAATTAAATCAATAAATTAAATTAAATAGTATTTGCTTTAAGTACTTAAATTATTAATTCAAACACGATTTGTTTTATTTAAATAAAAATTATTTACATTGAGTAAAATATTTTTTTGGCGTAATTAAAAGTTATTTGATTCAAGAAAATATTTATTTGATTCAAATAAAAATTAGAATTGCATCGTAATTGGCACTTTTACCCTAAATAAAAATTATTTGACACACAAAAATATCTATTTTACTAGAATAAAATTTGTTGATCCAAGTAAAAATTTATTTGATTTAAATAAAAATGATTTAATTCAGAAAAATATTTATTTTGTTGAAACAAAAATTATTTGATCCAAGTTAGTAAAAATATATTCGATTTAAATAAAAAACAATTCGTTTCATTTGGTAGTAAATGAGTAATCAGTAATTTGAATCGAATTATATTATAATTTTCTACTTATATTATAATTTTTGTATGAGATTTTTTTTGAGATTCATGAATAGAATATTAGAATTGATTTCACGAATGTTATCAAGAGAAAGAACAAAGGATTATACCTGAGGTCAACTGAGGATAATTATTGACCCAATAAAATGAAGGTTAAATTTTTTTAATTGAAAACTCTGTTGCAGCAGTGAAGGGATTTATTTCTCGAATTGTTTGAGTGTCTTATACAGTTTTAACATTGCTTTCGCGGAGGAAGTTTGGAAATTCTCGATTTCTGAAGAGATCAGAACTGAAGAGGGGTATTAACTTTAACGACTAATCGAAGTCGCAGTCGACTCTTTTCCAACAGCCTAGAAGAGGGATAATAAAAGCCACACCGATTACGATGAGATAGGAGTAATGTGAGGAAACTGATTAAATTTCTAATTATATCTGAAGAACATCGGAAAATAAGAATTAAAATTGCTTCGACGAATTAAAAATAAAAAGTTGTTATATAAAAGGTGAATTTAATTGAAATTTTAATTAAATTTTAATTTAATTAAATTTTTAGAGTACGAAGTTTTGTTTGTTTTTTAATTCTTTATGCAACTTTTATTAAAAATTTAAAAGATTAAATCAACTTGTAATTCTTTCTGTACTACACTGAGAAAATATTATACTTAAATGAAACACAAAAATAATGTTAGACGATTTTGTTTAATTGAAATTAGTTTGTAAGTTTAATTTGAATATATAGAAAATATCTACTGCATTGATTCAGAAAGTATAATTTGTTTGAATAATTATATTTAATTTAAACATATTTTTTGTTACGGTTTAAACAAAAATTATGTTTAAAAATTTTATGTTTGAATAAAACTTAAAAGTTAACTACAGATGATTCTTCACAATTTATGTTTGATTTAAATATATAATCTTTTAAACTGAACCAGAAAATATGCTTGAATTTAAGTTAAATTTGTTTGACTGTATAGCAAAGATATTTTAAGTTTGATTTAAACAAAATTTGTTTGAATGAAATAATTTTTTTTCTCAGTGTATATAGTCAGGGTTTTGTGTTTGAAAACGATGTGATATAAATAACAGAATGTAGTGGGGGAGTATTTTCTTTTTTTTGTATATTATAGCACAATATAAGAGTGAAATGGTGATGAAAAAATCAATAAGTAGATTTTGGATAAATGTGATAATCTTGTAAAAGGATTTGAAAAAGTAGTTTTTTTGTTGAATCGTGTCTAGTGTTGGTATATTATCGTGTGGGTATATATATAGAGGAAATTACCTCGTTGCACATTTGGCTGGAAGGTACGAGCAATGCAGCCAGTACTGCGGCCTAGCTAGTTGCATTATGTATGGTGGATGAGTACCAAACGTACAAGGATGCTGTGAATGTAGAGCATAGCGTCCATGCAACGACGGATATAGGAAATCGAAGAAAGAAAGTTGGCAGCTACATTGCATGTTATTTTGCCGTTGAGAAAACTAGCAAAATATCTTGAGAGTAAAAATGAAATGTCAAACAGTGTAGATTATGGACCGTTTTTGTCTTCTTCTTCTTCAATTTTTTATTTTTTCTTACAAAATCGTTTGTTCGCATCAAATTCATTTTTTTCATTTACTATTTCTTTAGTTAATTTCTTACTTATTTAATTTTTGTGTTTAATAAATTGTTTCATTATTAATTAATATTTAGTAGTAATTAATATTTAGTATTTAGTTTCATTATTATTTATTTATTATTATTTATTAACTAATTTCTTATTTATTAATTTATTATTATTTATTAACTAATTTCTTATTTATTAATTTATTTCCTATTTATTAATTTATTATTATTAATTAATTAATTAATTTCTTATTTATTAATTTATTATTATTTATTAATTGATTTCTTATTTATTAATTTATTATTATTTATTAATTAATTTATTATTTATTTATTGCTTATTTATTATTTAATTATTTAATTATTTGTGACGCGATCTGATGAAAGGGAAGTTAGAGGTAAATGACTTTAAGGTTATGTTGGTGTTACTTTCTTGTTGATTAAAAGTTTCTTTTTACTTTTTGCAAATTAGAATCAGTGTTTGTTAAAGATTTCAGTTGTAATGAAAAATTAAACATTAGTGATTCACATTAACAGTTGATCACTTTTTTGTATTTTTATTTAAAAAATTGTAAACATAACCTATAATTTTTTGCTTCTAAGTTCTGAACGTTCAAATGAATGAAATTTATTTATTTCTTCTAAAACTTATATTTCTATTGCAATTATTTTAATTCACTATCCAAAAAATTAATTACTGAGTTTGTAAACGTAAAATTTTAGTTTTAAAATTTTTTCATGATTCGTAATTTATTAAAATAACGGCAATAAAACATATTTCGTTCATTTGAACGTTCAAAACTTAATCATCTTATTTATTATTTATTTATTATTTCTTCATTATTTCTTTATTATTTCTTTATTATTTCTTTATTATTTCTTTATTATTTCTTCATTATTTCTTTATTATTTCTTTATTATTTCTTCATTATTTCTTCATTATTTCTTTATTATTTCTTTATTATTTTTTTTATTTCTTTATTATTTCTTTATTATTTATTTATTACTAATTAATTATTTATTCATCCATTACTTACTTATTTACTATTTATTTTATTATTATTTTTTGGTTAAAATTAGTTTCTGCTTAAATTCTTCTTCTGAATTCGAGAACAAAGTTCTTGCCTGCTATATATTAGTATCGTTTGTCTGACGATTAATAGCCTCACCTACTTAGATTCAGTGCTTTGTCTGACTATTCGAAGAGTGAACTACTTGCTTGTAATCGAATTTGTTTGACTTTCGATTAAAATTCTTCAATACGATTGATCTGTTTTGAATTTTAGTTTTGGCCTTTGTTTAATTATGATTCAGTGCTTTTGTCTGACTATTCACTGGGAAAATTACTTACAATCTATAATTTGTATAAAAATTATTTTAAATACTCGGAAAAATATTAATTGTCTATTTAGAAATAATATTCTCCAAAATTCAAATATTTTCAAATATTTTCAAAAATTTTAATGAAATTTTAATGAAATTCTTAGTAAAATTCGAATTGTTTTCCAAAATTTTCCTTAATTCAATAATTTTCAAAATTAATTTTAAAAATAATTTTAATAAAATATTTCTGAAGAAGTCATTTATTTAAAAACAAAATGTTAATAAAATTCTACGCAAATATTTAATTATTTACGTAAAAAATAAAAAAAATAATAAAAATTTCACTGGAATTCAATTATTTACAAAATTTTTATAAATCTGTTCGCAATAATTCAATTATTTTTAAGAATATTCAAATTTTTGAATGGATTCAATTATGTTTTCGTAAATAATAAATTTCTTTTTGGGGAATTAATTATTTTCATAAATAATAAGAATCATTGATGAATTTTAATATTTCTTTATAGCACAAATTTCAATCAAATTCCTCGAAAAATGTATATAATTGTTCTTAAAATTTGTATTAGAATTCTTCAAAAGAATTCAAGTTTTTAAAAATTTTTTTATAAAATTCCTTATGGAAATTAAATTTTAAATTGCATTTAACTATTTAATAAATTATTTTATGTATTTATGTTAAAATTTTTGGTAATAATTAAATATTAAAAGTATCATAGCGTGGATTTTTAGGAATAATTAAATTTTTTAAAAGTTTTGAATTAAAATCTTTTGGAAATCTGTATTTTTTATATTTTTAAATAACGACTCTGCGGAATTAATTTTGTTTGGAAAAGTTTAATTGAATTATTTTTTATTGTTTGAAGTTTTTATTTTCCTAATGTTTATTTAATTGAAGAAAATTATTTTCTTTAATTAAATAAAAATTAGTAAATAAAAACATCAAATAATAAAAAATAATTCAATTAAACTTTTCCAAACAAAATTAATTCCGCTGAGTCGTTATTTAAAAATGTGAAAAATTCAGATTTACAAATTATTTGCAAAATGAATTTAAAACTTCTAAAAGTACTTTTCCAAAAATTTTTGAAAATAATGGATTTAAGATAGTAGAATTTTGGTTAAAAACATGAAAGAAATTAATTTTGGAGAACTTGCAAATTTTTGCAGAAATTCAATTATTTTCAAAAGTAGAAAAATTCTTAGCTGAAGTGTTTGTTTTAATTTTTTATATGTTCAAAAAGAACAAAATTTTTCGCAAAGAATCAATTATTTTGACAAAAATTTTTGTATATGAAAAATACTAAACTTTAAAAAAACTTACGTGGAACCCCAAATTGTAAAAAACTTTTAGAAAATTTAATATACATTTTCTTGTGTAGTAACTTCTGAAAAATTTCAATATTATTTAATATTTTGATTGAAATTAACTTGAAAATCAATTTTTATGAGAATATTTCATGAAAATTCAAATTTATTTAAGTACAAAAAATATTTATTGAATAAATATATGATTTTTAAAATTGAATTCTGATACATAATTTTGGCGACAAATTTTTGAATAATTGAATTTTTGGATGATTTTTTAGAAAAAATGTTAGAAAAAAATTTAAGAATAATTAAATTTTTCGAGGAATTTGAAAATTTTATTGAAATGATTATAATTAATGATTGTATTAAAAATAATTAAAATTTTGCAATGAGTTTCATTATTTATGAAAACGATTAAATTACTGCGAAGAATTGAATGACAAATTTTAAAACATTTAATTTTTTGGAAAAAATTTATGCAAATTCTGTTTGCAATAATTTAATTCCAGTGGAATTTATATTTGTGGGGAAAACAATTGAATTTTCCTGTTGAATATAATTTTATCAATATTTTTGTTTTATAATTGAATTCTTTTGGGAAATTTTATTAAAATTGAAGTGATCGATATCGTCATGTTTTAAAGTTGTGAAAAAATTAATTTATAGTTTGAAGTGAAATGTCTTTTTTTACTTGAACTGGTTTTATTTTTGTTAATAGTTGGTCCTCAATTTTCCATCTTTGGTCCTTAATGTTCGTATATTTTTAAATACTTTCTCACTGGTTCGAGGCCTGTTTATGGAAAAAATTTTTTTTACTGATTTTAATATTTCGAATGTTTATATTTGGAGAGTGGAAAAATTCATTATTTGGAAGAATTTGAAAACTGAAAGAAATTTTGGATGTTTGGTGTGAGTTTATTGATTTCTAGAATTTATAGAATTTATAGAATTTACCTGTCCGCCAACCATTCCTCGTCTGAGTCTAAGGAGATCGGTCTGACTCCAGGCACTTTTGCTCCACGGTGCCACCTGTCGTAGGTCCTTATCAAAATCGAAATTGGCGAGTTGATTGTGTAGGAAATTTCTGATATTCCAAGGCAGGTCATTGTGGCCGTCGATTAATGGAACTTCGGACAACACTTGTCTAACTGTTTCAAGACGTTCTCTTGTTGACGTTAGGGATGGAATTTCTCCGTCTGCCGGTCGTGGACCAACTTTGCCTATCCAGCTTCCAAGTGTTAGAGTTATCAAGGTCGCTGTCCACACTCTGTTGTGCCCACCACCCTGTCGAATAATTAAATTATCCAAAATTAATTACACAATCAAAAGCAGTCCATTCATTTTTAGTTTTAGCAAATTATTTGCTAACAAACTCACTTTTCAAATCACAAATTCACAACGTTTTTAAAATCGATATTAAAAAATAATGGGACGGTATTTTTACTTTTGATTGTTTTAAATTTAATTTTTTGTTTTGAAATTTAAATTATTATTTGATTAGCAGTTTATTGCCTTTTTGCGATCCTAAAGTTTTGATTGGTGAAATGAACGAAATTTTTTTTCTACTTGAATATTTTTAAAAAATTGCGTATTAAAAGAAAGAATTAAAATTTAATGTTTTCTTAGTTAAGACATTAATCTTTTTAAGAAATAAAATAATTTTTTAATATGAAATAAACAGTTAAAGAAATAGAAAGACTTCGTCGTTCATTTGAACGTTCAAAACTTTAGGTTTCTGCCTTTTTTACTTTTTCTTTGAAATTATTAATATTAATATTATTATTATTATTATTAATATTATTATTATTTGAAAAAATTGATAAATCACTTGGATCATTTGTACGTTGCAGGATTTGCTAAAAGCAGGAGTAGTAAATCACGGACATTTCCTGTCGGTCATGGATTAAAGAACTACTTTTACACTCGAAGAGTCGTGGGGACTTTATGTGGGTAGAATTATGGCACCTGCGACTCACAACTCGGGGAAACTCTCTCGGCACCTTTGATCTATGAGAAACGGATAAGGGACTATTTTGAGACCTGAAATGTTTGAGTATGGCTTACACGAGGGAACTCTAGGCTACACCACCACCGCAGACACACTCTACGTAATTTACACTATCAGACTCTGCATCAACTTTATACAAATTATAAGAGAAAACGAATTCCAGAGAAATTTTATCACTTTTACAAATTTTTGAAATTGAATCACTCGATATTTAATTTTTCAATTATTAGTAATAATGTTAAGCTTATGAATTCTTGTAGCTAAATGTTTAATTTTCAATTAATTATTTATATTTGATAGTTTTTTATTGATTTATTTATTATTTTGAGAAGAAAGTTTTGAATTAAGTGTAAGTTTTACGAAATAATTTTTTTGACTGAATATAGGGGTCGAACTAGGTTTGTAAGTTCTGTAAAAGTCCGTTTTGCTTAAGTCCTTAAAAGTTAGTTTTTTTTTAAAAAAAAAGGTCCGTAAAGTATGTAATTTGTTTGAAAAAAGACTTAATTGCAGAAATTCGATTATTTTCAAAAGTAATAAAATTCTTTGCAAAAATTCAATTATGTTCAAATAATTTAAAAATTCTCGTCAAACTTTCAATTATCAGTTTAGAAATAATATTGTTTCTTTAAAATTCAATTACTTATAAAAGTTTTAACATTTAATAAAATTCTTGGAAAAATTACATTTTTTTCAAAAATGTTTCTCAATTGAATGATTTTTAATATCTACTATTTTAACAAAATATTCCAAAAGAATTCAATTATTTAAAGAAATTTAATTTACTTATTTGTTATTTTTATTATTTTATTTTATTTAATTTATTTTATTATTAATTCTACTTAAACATTTAATTATTTAGAAATAATTGTATTTTTGTATTTAAAAAATTGAATTTTAGTAGAATTTCTAATAAAAAAATGAATTAGAAAATGGATTGCAGTTAGAATTTTAGATTATAATTAAATATTAAATGCATTAGAGCGAGAAATTTTCAGAAATAATTGGATTTTGAAAAGGTTTGAAATTAAAATCTTTGAAAATCTGAATGTTTCATATTCTTAACTAACAATTCTGAGAAATTTTTTTTTAATTTTAATTGTGGAACTTTTTTTTAAAAATTATTCAAAGTTTTTATTTTCTAATGTATATATTCAATTGAAAAATTCCTGAATTTTTGGAATTTTGTAAAATTGCATTGTAAGTAAATGAATTTAAAGATAGTTAAAGAATTTTTTTAAACATTATTGAAAATAATGGATTTATGGAAAAATTTTAGTTTAAAACACAAAAAAAAAAATAATTTTTAGGAAGTTATGAATTATTTCAGAAAATCAATTATTTTCTTAAGTAAGTAATAAAATTCTTTATAGGAATTTAATAAATTTTTTAAAAAATTATAATATTCTTTGTAGGGATTCAGTTATTTTTAAAAATAAATCGTCAAAAGAATTCAATTTCTTAAAAATTTGTTTACAAAAATTTTTTATAAGAATTTAAATTTAATAAATATTCAATTATTCAATCAATTATTTTTTTTTAAATAATTGAATTCTCGTAGATTTTTTTTGAAAAAAATTGATTAAAAATGAGTTTCAATTAATATTTCAGATGATAATTGATTTTTTTTAAATTTAAATTTTATTATTAAAGCTTTTACTTTCTAATTTCTTTGAAGTTAGGTAACATTTTTAAATATATTTAATTGTTAATTATTTAACGATTAAAAATAATGGATTTGAAGTAGAATTTTAGTTAATAACACTAAAAATATTGAATTTTGTAGAAATTGCAAATAATTGCAGAAATTCTTCGCAAAAATTTTAATTATGTTCAAAAAGTTTAAAAAATTCTTGTCACAATTTCAATTATCTTTATAAATGATGAAATTCTTTGCCATAATGACATTTTTTTTGAAAAATTTTATTATTAAATAATTTAATTTAATTTTTAATATTTCTCTTGTAAAAATTTCAATTATTTTGAAAAATTTTACTCTATTCAATTCTCTTGTTAATTATGTACTATTTTTATAAAATTTTTGCAAGAGAATTCAATTATTTAAAAATTTGTTAATAAAATTCTTTATGTTAAGAATCAGTGCGGGAAGAAACATTCAATTATTCAATAAATAATTTATTTTTGTTATTAAATAATTGAATTCTGGCAGAAATTTCTAATAAAAATTGATTTAGAAAATTTATTTCAATTAAACATGTTAGATAATAATTGAAAATGAAAAGAATATAATAGCTTGGATTTTTAGAAATAATTGAATTGTGAAATTATTTTTTTTGGACAAACATTCAATTATTCAATAAATTATTTATTTTTGTTTTTACATAATAGAATTTTTATTAATAAAAATTTTATTAATTAATTAATATTTTTATTAATAAAAATTCTGTAAAGTGGAAATTTATTAGAAAATTCCTTTTATTTGTGAGAACAAGTATTTTTAAATTGGAAAAAAGTGTCATTGAATGTAAAAATGCGATGAATGGGTAATATAATTAGGGCAAAGTATTGCAAATTGTTATGGAATGTAAAGTATGTTTCAATTGAAAAAAATGTAAATGAATTTATTATTTATTGTCTGAATGGGGAAATTTTAAACGTTTTTTTTTTTAATTTTTTGTCGACATTTTATGGATGTATTGAGAGTAAAATAGTAATTGGAATTTTTTTTCGCTAGAGGTGAATTATTATTTTTTGTATTTATTTTTAAATGTTTGTAGAAGAGGGTTACGCTTCCTTTTTTTTCCCCATATCGTCAATGGAAAAATGTGGGTGTTTGTATATATGTTTAATATTTTGATGACAGTTTCATTTGAAAGGAGGATTCACGTTGTTGACAAAATATGTACATGTACAATTGTGCATATGAAGAGGTTGTTCAGGATGTTGTTGAATAATACAGAAACATATAACTAGGCAGGTTATCGTCGTATTTGTATGTATGTATGTGTATATGTCGTTGCAGGGATTACGACGACTGGGGAGAGATTAAACCTCGGACCTCCGTCAACCCTCTTTCTCTGGGCTTGTTGTCTCTTTCTATTTCATTCGTCTCGTCGTTATACTCTTCTCACACTGAAAAGTATAACTCTGGCTCTCTCTCTCTCTCGGCTGCGATGGTTTGTTGCAAAAAAGCGAGAGGAGTGAGAAAGAGAGAAAGAGAGAGAGGGAGTTACACTTCTCAGTCCATATTCGTGAAGTATCCGGCAGAGCTTTGAAGCTTTTCCGGAATAATTCACTCGGGACTCTGTGACTTGCAAATATTGCCAGCCTCGTCTCGACTACCTCCGCTTCGGCTTTGCGAATAGTTTATGATGTTTACTTCTGGCGCATGATATAGCCCTACGGTTACTAACTCTCTGCCTACAGCGCAAAATTTCAACTCTAAGGCGACACTTGAATGTAAGTGCGCTGATAAATAAAAAAAAGTTGCTCCATGCCACTTTCGTATTCTTATTGAGAATCACTGATGATGATGATGATTCTTCATTCAAATAGGCGGTCACTTGGCTATTATCAAATAATTAGCTTTCGTAAATAGTTACCTAAAATGAAAGCTTAAATACTGATTGGTTGGGCAACGAAATTTTGTTGTCCTGTGTGATAAATGTAAGAATTACTTTTTTAAATTTAACACAAACAATTAAAATTCTTCAAAATTTGAAAACCTATAAATATTCACATAATATAAATATTCACTAATTGTTTTATAAAAATTATTTTTTTAATTTCCATAAAAAACGTGGTTTTTATTTTATAATTCAACGTGGATAATAAATTTATTATTTCAGGCTAGAAGTGTCGTCAAAGTTTTACGAAATAATACCAGTCTGTTAGCGAAGTCTGGGGTAAAGAAGCCAACTTTGGATGTCCCAACGAGGTGGAACTCAACGGCAGATATGTTGTCGTCTCTTCTTTTGGCTAAATCTGTATGCCGAAAATTTTCTAAAGAAAAACCAAAACTAAGCTCAACGAGATGGACTGGAAGAATATAGATTGCCTCACAGCATTACTACCGTGCAAGAAAGTAACCCTGAAAATGCAAAACGAAAATCTTTTTCCAGGAGACTTCTTTGGAATCTGGAGAGAATGCAAACTTCTCACAGCGCGAGTGAAAGACAACCTTGCCACAAAACTCGTGGATCAAATTAAGCAGAGAGAGAAAGGAAGATCTCTTAAAAAATGAGGCTCTGATTGCCTCTATGGCAAAGCAAGTTTTACTGAAAATATGGGAAGCTATCGGAGGTTTGAATTTAAATCTGACTTCGACCACTGAAAGTGTAAGACAAGAAAACTCCTGAAGTAGAAGACGAGGTAGGAAACAATTAATTTAAAACAAAGAAATAGAAACTTTTAAAATTTTATTATTTATTATTATTAAAATTGGTACAAATTCGATATTTTTGAAAAGATTGAAAAGAAGAGTAAATTTTAGAAAATAATTATTATGGTTTTCAGTTATTGGTTGACTACAATATTACAAATATTGTCGATCAGGAGAAAATAAGGAGGGATGCAGATAGGCAAAAACGATTCGCCAATGTATCTAGTTTAAACCAGATATTGGACGATTTTGAGAAAACGCCTGCTTCAAATGGAGACTTGGACCTACTACAATTTTGGGAATGTCGCAAAACAATATCGCCAGAATTGTACAAGTTGGCGACTATTGTTCACGCTACGCCAATGACGCAAGTATAAGCGCCGAAAGATTATTCTCAGGCATGAGATTTATTTTTTCAACCCTGAGAGGAAATGTAAAACCAGAAATGTTAGACGACATTTTGGTAGTAAGAACAAATTCCAACTTCATCAGTAAAAATATTAAAAGTAAAAAAACTGTCTGTAATAAAGAAGTAACTGATAAGTCTTGCACCAATTCACAGGAAAATAATTCTGCAAATAATTCAGAAAGTAACACTGAATTGATACTAGACGACAGAATAGATACAGATATTCAAACTATCGTTATGATTTTATAAATAATAAAATTTACCATAAAAATTTAATTATTTTCAAAAGTTCTGATAAAATTCATTGCAAGTTCTAATAAAAAAAATTCCTGTCAAATACCAGTATTCCAAAATCAAAACTAAATACACCGACCGTTTAGTTTCGATTCCAGAATCAAAACTAAATGCACCAAACATTTAGTTTTGTTACGCATTTCGAAACTAAACTTTCGAAGCCTACTTTCTGTGTACTTTGAACTTTCTACTTTCTGTGTAGAATATGATTTTATCAATATTTTTGTGTAATGAATGTTAAGGTTAGGTTTGCTCGTCGGTCATGGTTCGTTTATAAAATTACCTAACAAACAATTACAGTCAATACGAGAAACATTTATTTAACAGAATAAAACGATATAATTGAAAATACAAAGAAAAAAACAAAGAATTTAATACGAAACGAAAGAGCTCATCTACGCGGAGATGAAAATTGACAAGAAAACGACGTAAACGTAATTTTAACTTCGAACATTGATCGCGAATTCGACGACGTTGACGATTAGTTTAAAAGATAATAAAATACATTATTAATCAAAACGCGGATTTCGTACAATTAACGCGGAGAGTTACATTACATAAAAAACGATATTAAACGACGATCTTGGACCGTGCATTCGGGGTCCTCGATTCAGTGCGTCGTGGCGGGAGAAAATCTCGGTGGAGAGACATTCTCGCTCGCTATTGGTCGACGGTGACGCTCGCGCAGTACGGGCGCGCTGTCGCAGCTCAGGCGCGTATCAACAAATTTTCGACCCCAAAACATAAACATTTTCGGTGTCGACGATAAAATAAACAAATATTATTCGGATTTAATTGACCTTCGTCACATTTGTTTATCGATTGAATTCTTTTTGGAAAATTTGATTAAAATAATAGAATATTAAAAATCATTAAATTAAGAAAAAATTTTGGAGAATAATTGAAATTTTGCCATGAATTTTATTAAAATTTTCAAGAATAATTGAATTTTATTACTTTCGAAAATAATATTAAATTTTTGTGACGAATAATATTATTTATTAAAAAGTAATTGAATTGTGCAATGAATTTTATTAAAATTCCTGAAAATAATTGAATTTTGTTCAATAATTTTGCTATTCATTTATTTATTGTTGACGACCATTTTTTTTAGTTTTTTTTAAGTAATTGAATTTTTGAGAAGAATTTTATTAATTTTGAAAATAATTGAATTCTTGTGATTTCAATATTGTTATCACGGTAAATCGTTAGGTATTAAAATAACACCAAAATGGATTAAAATAACACTAAATTGGATTATTTTAATCCTTTTTGGTGTTATTTTAATACCTAACAATTTACCGTGATTTATGAAAATAATTGAATTTTACATTGCTTTTTTTTAATTCACGAATATAATTGTATTTTGTCGGAATAATTGTTGATGAGATTTTTCTTAAGGATAATTAACATTTTTGTTAATTTTTCATGGAAAATAATTGAATTTCTGTAAAGAATTTTATTATTTATCAAGTTTGTTGAACTCTTTCAAAAAATTGCGTTAAAAATTAAAAAAATAAAATTAATTTCAACAGAATTGAAATTAATTTTAAAACTAAATATTAATTCCAACAGAATTGAAATTAAAATTTTGCGACAAAATTCTTTATTAAATGATTTATAAGCAATACTTTTATGGCCGTTTTTTAATATAATTAAATTATTTAAAATAAACTGTTGTCAGAAGTAGAAAAAAAATGTTAAGGCTTTTTTTAGAGTTCTTGGTAATTTCATAGTTTACGAGGCAAACAAAAAGACAAAAAATTCTGAATTTTTCTTATAAATTGTAAACATTAAATTTTTTTCAATACTTTTGAAAAAAAATCCCTCTCTTTTCTTTGATTTCACTGATTTTATTGACCTGTGGAAATTTTTGAGTGGTAATTAGTAATTAATTAAAATGTTATTTGTAAAATTTTCGATTCTTAGTTATTGCATCTCATTCTATTCTTATGTATTGGTATTTTGCACTTTATTGGCTATAATTAATACCATTATCATGGATAGCACTCCATGAATTATGTTTATTAACCTGTCCAAGAAAGCGACATATCGAATAAATGAATTTACGATCTTCAAGGAATATACTCTAATCCCATAGTATACTCAGAATAGGCAATACATCATCGCTCCTTAACAATATGCATCCCATAAATAGCGAACATTTCACTAAACTATATACAATTTTCCCTTGAAAATTGAGATACGCAAATAATTATACACTCTCAACTATACCCAAATTTATAAATTATTTCCTAATCTTCTCTATTAACAATAGATATTATTATTATTATTATTTCATATATTTCATGGAAATTATAACAATAGAAGCAAATTTAATGAAAATAATATACCGAAAAGTAAAAATAATGACAAAAAGGAGAAAATTGGAGCTGAATAAAAAAAATAAGAATTAAACATTAATTTGTTTGGCAAAAAAAATATTGTACGTGGATAAGACCTCGAATACTTCAAAGCTGATCGCAAAGAATGGAAAGAAAAATTTGACCTCATATTTTATTCTTCTTGACTTTTACTTTTTTGAACTACGACATCGCAAAGTTATTTTTCTCGTGACCAGTTTGTTTCAATGAAAAACTTGCAAACATATCGTAAAAGACATAATATTTCCCAGTGACATTTGCTTTTAGCTTTTAAAAATATTTTTCCACCACACGTGTTATTTCTGCTTCAATAAATTGAAACAGAGAAAAAAATTATTTTTTTTGACAAATTTTATTATTATTTCGTTATATAAATGTCGCAAGAAATTTTGAATCCATTGAAAGATTAACTAATTATCATATATAACCATATAAGCAGGTTTAAAAAAAACTACCAAAATTTATAAATAACCTTTTTTATAAATTGATTTTCGTTCAATTTCCTTTCATCAGATTTAACTTTCATTAAAAAGGGCGGAATCAAGATTTTTTTTTTGCAAAATTGACTATAAATTCTAAGACGATGTGAAAGAGGTGTGCGCGCTCATTTGATTTTTAATCAAGCTGTTTGAAAAACGATCAATCATAAAACTCAACTGGATAAAAACCATCAGTCATGGCTGTTGTAATATTATCGAAGAATACGTCAACATAAAAATAAGTAATTTTCAACTTTATAGGAAATAGAAAACTAAATTTATATTCTATGACCATTAATGCAAATAAGCAAAGCAGATGAGTCAACATACAGGCAGACGTAAATTAAATCCAGTAAATAAATTTGGAAAAGAGGAGAAAAAAAAATTCTCCCATTTACTCTGACAACAATTAACGAAACAAACACAAACAAACCGCAGGAAAATTTATCCTCCAGGTTGAAACTTTAAACCGAAAATAGATGTAAAACTTATTCCGTTGTTTTCAAAGAACGTTAAACAATTTATCTAAAACTTCCATTCAAGTATAATTATCTGGCAACAAATTTAAAAGTTTCTTTTTTTTATTGCCTGAAGGAAGAATAATATAAACTGTAGGAGTGTCCAGTAAATTTTGAAAATAGAATTCTAAAATATTTCACGATTTTTGGCAGAAATTCGATTATGTTGAAAAAGGTTTTTAAATTCTCGTCAAAATTTCAATTATGTTCGTAAAACACGATATTTCTTTGGAATTAAATTACGTATTTATTTATTTATTATTGATACAAAAAGAATTATTTTCAAAAATTTTAATAAAACTTGGCAAACATTTTTATAAAATTGTTGGCAAATATTTTTATAAAATTGTTGACAAACATTTTTATAAAATTTTCCAAAAGAATTAAATTACTTTAAAAATTTTTTAATAAAATTCTACCAAAACATTTAATTAAGAAAGAATTAAATTACTTTAAAATTTTTTAATAAAATTCTACCGAAACATTTAATTAAGAAAGAATTAAATTACTTTAAAAATTTTTTAATAAAATTCTACCGAAACATTTAATTATTTTGGTAGATAATAAAAATTTTACAGAAATTTAATTAGGCATTAGACATTTTTAATTTGATTCGCAAAAATTTAATTATTTCCATAAAAAAATGAAATTCTTTTTGGGAATTCAATTATTTCCATATAAATAACAAAATTCTTTATAGAATTTAAATTATTTCCAAAAATGAATCGTCAAAAGAATTCAGTTCGTTGAAAATTTGTTTATAAAATTCCTTATGAGATTTTAATCTTAAGAAACATTCAATTATTCAATAAATTAAAGGAAAGGAATTTATCTTTCGGTATTAGGAAATCATTCGGTATTCGTTGAAAAAAGCTATTTTTATTTAATAAATTATTTATTTTTTTATTTAAATAATTGAATTCTTGTAGACTTTTCTACTACAAGTTGACTGAAAAATTAATTTTAGTTAAAATTTTAGTTAATAATTGAATTTTTAAAACATTTTAATTGTAATTCTATTGAAATTAGTTAAATTTTTTAATAAACACATAATTATTAATTATTTAAATATTGAAAATAATGAATTTGTAGTTGTATTTTAGTTAATGTGACTAAAAATAATGAATTTTGTAAAAATTACAAATGTTTGCAGAAATTCTATTATTTTCAGATTCAGAAATAATAAAATATTTTTCTCAGCAATTCAACCATTTTTAAATATTTCAAAAAATTCTCGTCAAAATTTCAATTTTTTAAAGTAAATATTAAAATTTTTCTCTGAAATTCAATTATTTTCAAAAACATTAATGCAATTTTTGGCAAAATTTCAATTATTTTCAAAAAATTTCCTTAATTAAATGAGCTTTAATATTTTCTATTTTAACAAAATTTTTCAAAAGAATTTAATTATTGAAAAAAAATATTTATTAAGAATCTACTCAAATATTTGATTATTTTTATAAATAATAAAAATTTCAAATGATTTTATTTATTTAAAATTTTTATAAGTAATAAAAATTTCAAATGATTTTAATTATTTAAAAATTTAAAAATTACTTCGCAATAATTTAATTATTTTCATAAATGATAAATCTCAGTGTAGAATTTCAATTATTTTTAATGCAAATCTTAATGAATTCTTCGAAAAATGAAATTAATTATATTCTTATAATTTTTTTAAAAATTTTCCAAAAGAATTCAATTATTTAAAAATTTGTAAAGAAAATTCTATTCAAACATTTAATTTTTTTTAAATAATAAAAATTTGCATAGAAATTTAATTATTTACAATTTTTTTTATAAATTTCCTCGCAATAATTTAATTATTTTCATAAATAATAAAACTCTTTGCAAAATTTTAATTATTTTTAATGCAATTCTTATTGAATTTATCGAAAGATGAATGTAATTAAATTCTTAAAATTTTTACTAAAGTTTTCCAAAAGGAATGAAATTATTTAAAAATTTGTTAATAAATTTTTTTTCGAGAATTCAGTGCGGGAAGAAATATTTAATTATTCAATAAATTATTAATTTTTGTATTTAAATAATTGAATTCTCGTAGAATTTTCAAATAAAAATTGATTCAAAAATTATTTTTGGTTAAAATTTTAGTTAATAATTGAATATGAAAAGCGTAATAGCGTTAATTTTTTTTTCTTTACAAATAATTGAATTTTGAAAATGTTCCCAATTAAAATCTTTGAAAGTATGAATTTTTCATATAGTTAACTAGTAACTTTGTAGAATTATTTTTTTCCAACAAGTTTAATTGAGTTTCTTTAATTTAGTTAAAGTTTCTATTTTTTCAAATATATTTAGTTGAAAAATTTCCGAATAATCAAAATTTGGTTATATTTCGTAAAAATTGATTTGTAAATTAATGGATTTGTAAATTCTTAAAGATCTTTTTCAAATACGATTAAAATTACTTGAGTAATTAAACATTCTTTAAAGTAGAATTTTAGTTAAAAATTGTAGAAAATAATAATTATTGTATTAAAATGATGACAATAGTTTTGTAGAATTTATATTTTAACTGCACAAAGAAAAATGATTGTTACGTTGACAAAAAGATTGTTAATAAAGAACTAACAAATTTATTTTTTTGTTCTAACGATTCAAATTTGATTTTCAGTAACAATAAATCTGTCGAGGTAACAACAAATTTTGTAACAACAACAAAACAATTTGTTACTTCTGTATTAACAATTTTTTTTTTCTCTGTGTAGTTGAGAAAAAATTTCTTTTTTCTTTATTATTTTATTTTTGAAAAGTTAAAGTTTTAAAAAAATGTAAAAAATGTAAAAAGCTTTAAATGTAAAGTGTTTTCTTATTTGATTCGGACTTGTTATATTTTTGTCAGTAAATGGTTGGTATTTTTAAATTTTTCGTTCATGTTTTAAAATTTTTTGCTTGTAATTTTAAATGTTTTTTTACTGGTTCGAGTCCAGTAAATTTTTGGTTGGTATTTTTAAATTTTTCGTTCATATTTTAAAATTTTTGGTTCGTATTTTTAAATATTTTTTTACTGGTTCGAGTCCTGTAAATAAGAAAATAGTATTTAAAAGTTCATATATCAACAACAAATGTCAGAATATATTGAAATTAAAAATAAGAAAAATACATACGATATGATGGGGTTTTTCTTTTTTTTCTATAAATAGGAGATGAATTTATAAGTTCAAAGGGTGTATGACTTTGAATGGAGTAGAATACGAAATGAGCTTGAAATGATTGGTTAAAAGGATGATTTATACGATTATTGGACTAGTCGTTGAATTTATATTCGATATTGAAGTGGGATCACTTGGTACTTGGTTTTCAGATCGGGCAGAGAGAAAGAGAAAGAGAGTGAGCGAGAGACAGAGAGTATGGGATGCTTGGAGCACGATTTTCTAACGAGTTTTCAATAGAGACGAGCCAAATGCTGAATTAAATTCCCTTCTCTCGAGCTACAACAGATTTAGTTTAGTCGTTTTTTTTTTATTTTCAAGAATTCCGTCTTGTAATCAAGTTCATTAACGAGTTCATTGATTTTTCTATCTATTAACTCAGTATAATTACGCTCGCAACAAAATAATTGAGAAAAACTCAATTAACTTTGCAGTATATATAGAATGTATTGTCAATTTCCATGTTTTTCGATTGTAAATTTCGTTTTCGTTGATTGATTCGGGAATGTTGACAAAATATTTTGGGTTTATTTTCGAATTAGTTAATGAAGTGTAATTACGTGTTTAATTAGCTGGAGTTTATTTATTTAAAATTGTTCCTTGGATGGTATATTTTATTTACCATACCATATATTTTTGTTTATTTATATTTTAATTTGTTTATCTTTATTTATTTATTTTTTTATTTATCTTTATTTATTTATTTTTATTAATTTATCTTTATTTATTTGTTTTTATTTATCTACATTTATTTATTTTTATTTAATTTGTTTATCTTTATTTATTTATCCTTATTTATTTATCTTTATTTATTTATCTTTATTTATTTATCCTTATTTATTTATCTTTATTTATTTATTTCTATTTATTTACCTTTATTTATTTATCTTTATTTATTTATCTTTACTTATTTATCCTTATTTATTTATTTTTATTTATTTATCTTTATTTATTTATTTTTATTTAGTTATTCATTTTTATTTATTTTTACTTATTTTTACTTATTTTTCAAATTAGTTTTGTTTTCCAATTTTTCGCGAATTAAATATAAAACGAATCAGTTTCTCGAAGGGGAGAAAATGAAAATGAGAAAACACGTTTTTTGTGAATTAAATTTGAAAAAAAATTAACGAGTTTAGAAGAATATGATGAAATTTTCAACTCATGCAAAACAGTTTTGAACCAAAAGTTCTTATTAAGTTGATTAAAACTTGAAATTTGGAAATATTCAAAATCACATTCAAATTTTGTAAATTCGCATTTATATTGAATTCAAGTTTAAAGTTTTGTCTATTTTACTTCCATTTCGTTTTCAACTATTATTATTATTATTATTATTATTATTTTTATTATTGTTTTTATTATTATTATTGTTTTTATTATTCTTATTCTTCTTCTTCTTATTTTCAAATTCTCATCAAAAATGCGAAAGTCTTGTTATTATTATTTTTATTATTATGATCAACATTATTATTATCTAATAAAAAAATAATTCAATTTAAAACCTATTTTTCGATGAATTTTTTCTTTGTAAGAAATTGCGAAAAAATTGTCTTCCTTTCTTGCCACTTGCATTAGTTCCTTCTTCTTTTTTTTTCTTTTTTCATTTTCTTTTTTTTTTTTTTGTTCTTAACTTCACGTGATATTAAGTGTGACATGCTATTAGCAGTGGAGGACAAAGGAGAAAGTGATTATCGAAAAAGACGACAGGATATAAAAAAAGAAGAAGAAGAAGAAGAAGAAGAAGAAGAAGAAAACGAAGAAGTGGTGGAAAAAGAATAAAAATTGGCTGAGATCCAAATGCTGAATGTAATAAAAGGTCGTATTAAAGTATGAGGAATGAAAGTAAAGATGCAGGAAGCGTTGAGTAAAGACGTTCGAAAAATCGTCGTCATTTCATTCAAAGGAATAAAATCTTTTGAAAATCTCCAATAAAATATTTTTCTAAAGGAAATAATAACGTATATATATATATATTAAAAAAAAAGTTGAGAAATTTTCAAAGGAATGAAAAGCTAATAAATGAGAAATATTTAGTCTGAAAATAAATATTCCTGTGAATTAAATATACATAAATATTGCCAAGTTACATTTTACTTGGAAGAGAAAAGAAAAAAATCGGAAGGAAAATTATGTTAATTAAAAATAATAGAAATAATGTTTTAAAAATACTAATAATAATAACAATAATAAGAAATAATTATTTATTATTATTTTAAGTATCAACGGGCTTACAAAATAAAAATGCCCTTTCGTACAAAGTACTAATTAAAAGAAAGAAAAAGGGAAGAAAAAAATAAAAAAAAAATTATAACTTATAGTCAAATAAACAAAAATTAAACAAAAATTTACGCTGTGTTATTCTTAAAAGTAAATAATAATAAAAAAATAATATAACAAAAATAATAATAAAAAAGATATTAATAATATTAATATCAATGATAAAAGTCTGAATATTAATACTGAACAAAATTTATTTGATTCAAATTAACAATTAGTCGTCAATATTGTAAAATAAACATTTATTTATTTTTATTTAAATTCAATTTTATTTAAATCAATTAAATGACATTTGCTTCAAATTATTAAAATTTTGGTTTAAAAATTATTGATTCAAATACCATCTAATTGATTTAAATTCAAAAATTATTTAATTCAAGTAAATATTATTACTAATATTTATTTTTTTTATTATAGACAAGTAATCGGTTATTGAAATCAAATAAATTTTTTTCAGTCATATTATTATTATTATTATTATTATTTTTATTTTTATTTTTATTTTTATTTTTATTATTATTATTAATTATTATTTTTATTTTTATTATTATCATTATTAATAATAATTATTATATTAATGACAATACTCAATAAATTTTTTATATAGAATTTTTTTTCTAACTGGAGTTAATTAATTTTTTTTATCGTGGAACTGAAATAGAAATTTATTTCTCCATTCGTATATATATATAAATTAGAAATCTGTTTTTGAAATTGAAGAAAAATAAGGTACATAGAGTGGCAAGTGAATTGAAAAAGATGATCAACAAGTTGGAATTAATTTCCGTATTTCATATATAGTTGAATGACGCAATTCGGACAGGATTCACTAACAAAACCGAGGTCACTATGAAATTGCTAGATTCATAATTAAGTGGTTAATCTTGTGGTTGACGTTGGTAGCCCATAGATATTGAATAGGTCAAACCTGTTTCAATTTATGTCAAAATTTCAATTCTGATTTCATTTCAAACTTGTAAATTTTCAATTAAAAATTAATTTTCCAGGGAAATTTTATTTCTTTTCCAAAAAGGTGAATAAATGTATCGAGAATTTTATTGCAACTTGATAAAAAGGAAAATTAAAAGTCAAAGGGAGAGTATGAATATTTCTGATTTATATAGTAAGGATAAATAATAATTTTTTATTTCTATTATTTTATTTCACTATTTTTTTATTATTTTTATTACTATTTTTATTATTATTATTATTATTATTATTATTTTTAATTTTTTTTACTTTATTTTATTTTTTCTTTTATTTTGTTATTTTTTATTATTATTTTTAATTTTTTTTTACTTTATTTTATTATTTCTTTTACTTTTTTTTATTGTTTATTATTATTTTTAATTTTTTTTTACTTTATTTGATTATTTTTTTATTATTATTGTTTTTATTTAACACAGAGTGAAAGGAGTATAATAATATTAAAATATAAATTAATATTTTTTTCAGTATTTTATAAATTAAAAATGTAGTTATTTAACAATAACAAGGGTTTGTTTTTAACTTTTTCGAATAATGCCAGTTGGATGTGTATAAATAATTAAATTTTGTGAATTCAAAAATTTATGTTTACGAATACAATTGTAATTTAATTTTCGAAGTTTATTTTAGAGACTCGTGTATTTTTCTCTTATAGTTTTGTACATAAGCGCGTGATGTTCATGAGAAAAGTTTCGACGTCAATACGAGAAAAGTTTTGCAATCCTGAAGCGTGTTTGTTGACTCATAGGGAATGTTGCTTCTTTTATAGTACGATTTTCGTCACGAACACAAGTTTTGAGGGGTTGGCTTCTGTGACCCTTTCCACCGCGTGTGTGTCGCGTGTCTATCAAAAAAAAAATTGGCCCTTTATTGCCTTTCAAACATTTTACTATGAAACATTTTTTCGTTCGCTTCTAATTATTTCCACACGCAGTGAATTTTATTTTATATGAAGAATTTGTTAGTTTTCGTGATATTTTTTTTCCTTTTAAGGAAAAAATTTTGCAATAAATTTTTTTGATGTCAAATAAAATATTTTTGAATTAATACTTTCAATATTTGAAGCGAATGGAATTTAATGGACTTGGATGAAAATTATTTGATTAAAGAGAATATTTATTTGATAATAATAGATAAATAATTGATTTTTTGAATCAAATATTTGAAGCAAATAGAATTTAATTGACTTAGATAAAAATTATTTGATTCAAGTGAATGTTTATTTGATAATAATGGACAAATAATTGGTTTTTTGAATCAACTTTTTTTCAGTGGAAATTATAGTTGGATTTTTTATTCGAATTTGTTGACATAATTGTTAGAAAGTAAAGAGAAATGTCAGAAAAAATAGAAAATAAAATTAGAAATAGAAAATAAAATGGGGAATAGAAAATAAAATTAGAAATAGAAAATAAAATTGGGAATAGAAAATTAAATTAGAAATAGAAAATAAAATGGGGAATAGAAAATAAAATTAGAAATGGAAAATAAAATTGGGAATAGAAAATAAAATTAGAAATAGAAAATAAAATTGGGAATAGAAAATAAAATTAGAAATAGAAAATAAAATTGGGAATAGAAAATAAAATTAGAAATAGCAAATAAAATTGGCTAAGAATAGAAGAATAAGATTAGGAAAAAATATACAGCAAAATTAAGGAAAATAAAAAAAAGAAAAATTTAAGAAGAATTTGTACCAACAAAAATAGAAAATAAAAAATTGAGTTTTGGTAAAAATATTAAAAAAGAACTTTTTGAATGATTTATGCAAAGAAGAAAATTATTGTTTTATTTGAGAATGTAGTTTTTTGAATAAAAAAATAATCTCATCTGAATTTTAATTAATTATAAATTTGAACTTGGAGTTTTGTCATTAATTTTCTGGATTCATAAAAAAGTTTCATGATTCAATAAAAAAAAAGAATATTTTTATATCCACTTTGTAGACCTTTTAAGTTTTAAAAGTAAAATATTTTATGAATAATTCCGTGACCTTATGTATATACGTATCGAAGTTTTTCCCTGTAAAAAAAATGGGAATATCTTTTTTATGCTCAAGAAAATGAAATTCGTCCAATTTTTAGAAGATCAGATGTTGAATTATATGAATATTGGAAAATGTTTATCTCTTCAATTTTTTTTCGTTTAATTTTTTTATTGTCAATATTTTTTTTTGGTTTTTCTACATTTTTCTTTAAATCCATTTCTTCGTTTTCTATTGTTCCGAATTTGGAATATTTAAAAAAATTGAAATTTGAATTATTTTCATTTTTGGGAATTTTTTTTCATTTTTATTCTGGGCGGAATGGGGAATTTTTTTCTACTTTTTCTTTGGAAAAATTGAAAAAAAGTCTTTTTGGTAAAATTGGTTGGAAGTTTGGCCTAAATTTATTTCGAATCTTTTCTATTTTTGTAACTTTTTAATTTTTGTTTTTGAATTGTTTTCTTTTCGATTAATTTTTTCATAACTTTTTATTTTTTAAATTATTTCCTTTTCTAATAATTTTTTGTTTTTTTAATTATTTCCTTGTCTATTAATTTTTTAAATTAATTTTTCTCAATAATTCTTTTTGGGTTTTTAAATTATTTCCTTTTAAAATCAATTCCATAAATCATTTCCATAAATTTTACTTTTTTAAAATTATTTTATTTTTGATTAATTTTTTGCATTTAATCGATTTTCTCATTTTTTTTATTATTTAAAACGACATAGGGAGAATTTTAAAAAAATTTTTCCATTGTAAAACATGTAAAATTTGAATTTCTGGTCTAAATTTTTATTTCGAATCTTCTCTATTTTTGAAACTTTTTAATTATTGTTTTTTTAATTCTTTTCGTTTCAATTAATTTTTTTATAAATTTTTATTTTTTAATTCTTTTCTTTTCAATTACTTGTTTTATAACTTTTTATTTTTCAATTATTTCCATTCCAATTAATTTTTTGTTTTTTTAATTCTTACCTTTTCAATTAATTTTTTTACCTTTTTGTTTTTTTAAATTATTTCCCTTTATATCAATTTTTTCTATAAATTTTTACTTTTTTTAAAATTATTTTCTTATTTAATTAATTTTTTGCATTTAATTGACTTTTTTGTTTTTTTATTATTTAAAACTACATATGGAGAATTTAAAAAAAAATTTTCATATAAAACATGCTAAATTTGAATTTCTGGTCTAAATTAATTTCGAATCTTCTCTATTTTTGTAACTTTTTAATTTATTATTATTATTATTATTATTATTATTTCAATAAATTCAATTAATTTTCGATTAATTTTTTTATAACTTTATATTTTAAATCATTTCCTTTTCAAATAATTTTTTTCAATAATTTTTTGTTTTTTAAATTATTTCTTTTTTAATTAATTTTTTTCCATTTTCTATTTTTTAAATTACTTCATTTTTTATTAATTTTTTCGCATTTAGTTTTTCTTTTTGCTTTTTTTATTATTAAAAACGACATGGGGAGAATTTTTTTTTTATTTTTTCCTTTGAAAAATATGCAAGATTTGAATTTCTGGTCTAAATTTATTTCCAAGCTTTTCAATTTATTTCTATAACTTTTTACTTTTGGATTATTTCCTTTTCTATTAATATAAAGTTAATTGAAATTAAAATACACTTTGTGAGTATCGTGCATAAAAAGTTTAATATGTCAATTTTTTTTCTCTTTTTTTTGTTCACATTATTCTTCAATGGCGCTTAATTGCTGTGAGCTTTATTAAATGTATAATAGAGATTCGTTTAATATATATTGAAAAGAGATATTTTTTTTCGAATATATATTTCTCTTGAAAAAGAATGAATGTTAATAATAATAATGATAATAATAAAAATTGAAATTAAAATTAAAATTAAAATTAAAATTAAAATTAAAATTAAAATTAAAATTAAAATTAAAATTAAAATAATAATAATAATAATAATAATAATAATAATCAGGACAGGAAAATGATTTTCGCGACTTAATTTCTCCTGGGGGGGATTATTAAAATTTCAGTTGTTGTATTATATGTATATATATAGTTGAATATTATTTGAAAGGGACACAATTCAAACAAAATATCCTCGCATTATGTCACTATTATTCACAATACAAAAGAAAAATGTGACAATAATTTTCCTTCACTCGCGGATTACTTTAGACTCATGTATCTCGCGCGATGTACAATACAGCGGTCGTTATCGCTGTCGGCGTGTCAGTATTGCAACAATACAAATAGTTGGCCTGGATTTAGAAGTGTTTATCGCTCGGGGGTAGGTAACTTTATTGCCGGAATTCCCCTCTCGTCGCGCGATGCGTGCAACTTGTTCAGACGACTCGTTTATTTGATTCACTCCCGATTTTTTCTTTTTTTTTACAGTTTCTATTTTTATAACGTTGATTGAAATCGAATTTTTTACGATTTATTTATTTTTTCTGCAGAATATCTATTTTTTGCAAGGGGTGGGGGACGTTTTTTATTCAATAGCTTTTTTCTTTCGATTTTGGTCGACAATTTTATCGTATTCATTTTGTAAGTAATTTTTTACTCATTTTTTACTATTTTTTACTAATTTTTTACTATTTTTTACTAATTTTTTACTACTTTTTTTGAATTTGCACTTTTTTGGTTGTTTATAGTTTGTATGGGTTTTTTTTTGTGAAAAATTGGATTTTTTTAACGATAGCGTGTCGTGGGTATAAGAAAACAATTTGTTGTAATGGAGTTTTCAAATTTTTTGAATTTATAGGAGAAATTTAATTTTCTGGTTGCCAGGTAACACATTCGCAATTTTAACGAGAGTCGTTTCGTTGATTTATGTCATGTTACTACGTTTCACTTGCTACTATAATCGATCAGAGTTGCACGAGGCTAGTAATTGGAAGGATTGAAAACGTATAAATAAATCTTTCCTCTCTGCTTCTCTTGAACGTTTTAAATTTTTTTTTGTTTTATTTTTTTTTCTCTCTCTCACTCTCTCTTCTTTTTCTGAAACCATCAACTCTACTGCTGCTGCTACTAACTTTCCGCAAATTAGTAGGTGAAAAAATAATTTTAAATTGGAGGAGAAATTTGTCGTTGTTAGAGGAGAATTCAAAGATTCAGTTCTGAAGGGGTTAAAATTTACATTCATCTACTAAAACCTACTATTTACTACTTTTTTTTAAGTTGTGCTACTATTAGGGTACTTTTTTTAGTTTTGAAGAACTAAAAGCTACTATTTCTGTTTTTCTTTTCTTTTTTAAATTTCCATTACTTTAAATCCGCAAATTACTAGAGATAAAGAATTATCCACAAAAAATATAATAAAATTCTTTAAAACGATTCAATTAATTTCCAAAAATACTCGAAATTCAATTATTTTCTTTAAATTTCGCAAAAGAATTCAATTATTTAAAAAATAATGATAAAATTCATCAAAAATTCAATTATTTCAATCAATAAATTTCCATTGGAATTCAATTATTTTAGAAAAGAATTTTCAAAAAGAACAATTATTTAACAAAATTTTTAAATAAATTTTTCACATTAATTCAATTATACTTTTACTCATAATAACATTTTTCAAGGAAATAAAATTAAAAAAACTTGATAAAATTCTAATGCTAGAATTTAGTTATTTTCATAAATAATAAAACAAATCGAACAATTTCAATTAATTTTAATACAATTTTAAATTAATTAATAAAAAAATTCAATTATTTTTGAAAATTTTAATAAAATTCTTTGCAACTATTCAATTATTTTCATAAATAATAAAATTCATTGTTGGATTTCAATTATTTTTGATGCAATTTTACAATAGTTGCTCGGGAAATAATTAAAAATTTAATTTCAATTCCCCGAAGAAATCAAGTATTTAAATAATTGTTTTTCAATTCTTTGGAAAAATTCAATTTTTCTAAAAATGACAAAATTTTACACAGAAATTGAGTTCTTTGTTAAACTATTTTAATAAATTTTTCCTCAATAATTCAATTATTTTCGTATAAATAATAAAATTCTTCTTAGGAATTCAATTAGTTATGAAAATTGTTAGCAACTATTCAATTATTTTCATGAATAATAAAATTCATCGCTGGATTTAAATTATTTTTAATACTACAATTTTACAGAAATTATTCTCGAAAAATAATGTAATTATTCTTAAAAATTTAAATGCAATTCCCCAAAGAAATTAATTATTTAAAAAATGGTTTTTTTTAATTCTTTGGAAGAATTCAATTAATCATAAAAATATTAGAATTTTTCACTGGATTTCAATTATTTTCAAATATTTTAATAAAATTGTTTGAAAGAAATCAGTTATTTTCAATACAATTTAAATTAAATTTTTTTTTTGAAGTAATTTAATTATTCTTTTCGATTTTAATAAAATTCTTCACAAAAGAATTCAATTATGTCGATAAATAACAAAATTATTCCCAAAAAATAATAAATTTCTTCTTGAAAATTCCACGATTTTTGAAAATTGTAATAAAAACGTTGGCAAGAATTCAATTATTCTCAAAATTTTAATTATTCTTTGTAAAATTCAATTTTTTTAAAAACCTTCTCGCAATACAATGATTGTCAATATTTGTCATTTTTCATAAAATTTCCAAATAGAATTCAATTATTTAAAATTTTTTTTTGTAAAAATCTTTCTAAAAATTTAATTTGTTTCTTGAATAATAAAAATGTCTTAGAAATTCTATTATTTAAATTATTGCATAAAATTAGTTGAAAGAAATGAATTATTATAAAAATTTTTATTGAATTCTTCGAATGAATTAATTTTTCTTGCAAATAATCTTTGATAGCTACTTTTTTATTACTTTTTTTAGTTTGAAAGCTGCTTTCTGCTACTTTTTTAAAATTAATTATCGAGTGCGAAGTCTGCAAGAGAGAAAAATAATTTTGTGTTTTAAAATTGAAAAGGTAACTTTATATTTTAGAAGAAAAGAATTCTAAAATTGAAAATTAGAAACATTATTTTAATTACTTTTATGTTGTTGTTAACTGTGTGGAATTTTACGTTGGTGAAGTTTACAACGTTTGCAGTCAACGATTTTAGAAAAAAAAATATTTTTTTCGGGAAATTTTTATAAATTTTTGTAAAGAAAATAGTACGATTATTTTTTTTTTAATAATGATTTACAAAAAAATATTTGTGAACAAAAATATTATTTTTTTTAGTAGGAAAATAATTTTTTCCTTTCAATCGTTGATCATAAACGTTGCGAATTTCACCGACCTGAATTTTTCTCTAGGGCAAAATTTGGAAAGTGGTATTTTTTTTGCATATTTTATTTTGTTTTATTATTAGGAACATTATTATTATTATTATTATTATTATTATTTTTATTATTTTTATTATTTTTATTATTTTTATTATTTTTATTATTTTTATTATTTTTATCATTTTTATTATTTTTATTATTTTTATTATTTTTATCATTTTTATTATTTTTATTATTATTTTCATTTTTTTTTATTTATTTAATTAAAAAAAATTTTTTTATTGGTATATTTTTATTTTTATTTTTATTCATATATTTTCCTTTTTTATTTTTATTATTTTTATTATTATTTCAAGAAGTTGGGATTTTTGTTCGCTCGCGATTTTAGTGAAGAGCAAAAAGAGTGAAATTTTTCGTACTCTTCAGAGTTGACATTTTCATATATAAATTTATATATATCCAGATTCTGAGTCTGACAGATGGATAGAAAAAAAGTATAAAGAATTCTCTTTACCATGCGAATGAGAATGGGAACCATACACGAAGTTACAATAACGATTCGTTCTCTTTATTTTTATTGGGTTGTGAATCCGCTTCTAGGGAACAACGATTTGCGGAAAATGTACTCTTCCTCGAGTATGTGAAAGCGAGGGGCGGAGGGGGGGGGATTTTTATTTGAGTATTGAAACAAACAAGAGAGCTTTACAAATACTTTAACGTATACATAATATTTACATATTCGCGTAATTTTTTAAAAATATTTTTTACCAAATAATTTCTCTTTTCGTTTTTATTACGTATATAATTATAATTTTTGATAAATAGTTTTCAACTTTTTTCTTTATTGGAAAATAGGTTTTATTTTAATATTCGTCTTTTTTTTATAAATTTTTTGGATTAGTAAAAATAAAACTTGAATAAAAGTAATTAGTTAAAATTAAAGTTAATTAATTAATGAAATTTAAAAGTAATTAATTGAAGGTAAAATAATTAATTAATTAAAATTAATTAATTAAAATTAATTAATTAAATAAAATTAAAATTTTTCAAAAAATTAAATAGAAATTAAAAACAAGAGGATTTTTTTAAAAATTCTTTTTTATATGATTTACCGGCGGAGTAGAAGGAAGAATAATTTTTTTTTAGGGGAAAATAATGTTAAGATGAAAAATTTTAATTAGATATGTGAGGAGTTTGTATTTTAGGAAAAGATTCCTTTTTATATGATTTATTACTGTTAGCGGAGTTGGTAATTTTTTTTCGCAGTGTTTTTATGCTTTGAAAAGAATTCTGCGATTTTTAGAAAAAATGGGAAGGAATAAAAATATTCTCGGGAATCAACAGAGAAACATAACTTGGAGTTTTAATTAGGTTAATTTGTTTGATGCTTTAAGCGGCTATTCTTTGGCCTCGAGTACAATTCCGGAAGAGCCCACCGAGAGAGCTTAAAAAAAGGGAGAGAGAGAGAGAGAAGGAGAGAGAAGCAAAGCACAAAATACGGAAGTGATAATTCATCTGGGTGCAATTTAAATGTCGGTTGCATACACAAAAAAGATTACTTCATTCCGCGAATGAAATTACTGCTTCTTTCTTCATTAAAAATTATTTCCAAGTATATTTTCCAAACATTTTTTTTGTTTTTTGTTAAAGATTCGAAATAATAGAGTCGCTTGAGAGAATTTTCGAATGTTTTTTGAATAATTGAAAAATTAAAAAAAAAGGTTTTTAGAGGAAAATATTGTTTTGGGAAGAAATTGTTATAATTAAACTCGACTTTGTAAATACAGGGTTGCCACAGGTCAGGGAAGTCAGGGAAAGTAAAATTTTATCAGGGAAGTCAGAGAAAAGTCAGGAATTTTTTGTAAAAGTACTGGAAAAATCGAATTTCAAAAATTCATGAAATAACTCTAAATTTTGATGTTTTTTTGTTTGCCTTGTAAACTATAAAAATAACCACGAATTTTAATACAAAACCTTGAATTTTTTCTATTTCAGACAAATAATTTCTTTTTAAATAACTTAATTTTTAAAGAACTATCATAAAATTATGACTTATAAATTATGTAATGAATTATGTTATGAATTATGTTCATTATGTTATGAATAAATTTTACAATTTTCATAAATACTAGATTGATAAAAGAATTTTAATTAAAAATACTAAAAAAATTTAATTTTGAAAAAGTTACAAATAATTACAGATATTCAATTATTTTCAAAAGTAATAACATTTTTCGGAGAAATTCAATTATATTCAAAAATTAAAAAAAGCTTCAGGTCAATTCAATTATATCTTTAAAAATAAAAAAATTCTTCTCCAAAATTCAATTATGTTCAACATTTTTTAAAAAATTCTCGTCAAAATTTCAATTATCTTTATAGATAATACAATTTTTCTTCGAAATTCAATTATTTTTAAAAACTTTAATAAAATTCATGGGAAAATTTCACAGAAATTCAATATTTTACAAAATTTTTGATGAATTTCTTAACTAAATAAATAAATTATTTTCATAAATAATATAATTTTTACCGGAATTCAATTATTTAATGTTAAAAATTTCAAATAATTTTTTGAAAAATATCAATTATTTGAAAATAATTTTATAAAATTCGTCGCAAGAGTTCAGTTATTGAAAAACATTTAACAAAGTTCTTTTCAAGAATTCAATTATTTTTAGAAATAGTAAAATTCTTCACCGAAATTCAATTATTTTTATAAACTTGAATAAAATTCGTTGGAAGAATTATATTATTTTCAAAAGTAATAAAATTCTTCGCAAAATTTCAATTATGTTCAAAAAATTTTGTCAAAATTTCAATTATCTTTATAAATAATAAAATTCATCAATATTCAATTATTTTTAAAAAAAATTTAATTCTCGTCAAAATTTCAATTATTGTTATAAATAATACAATTCTTCTTCAAAATTCAAATATATTTAAAAACATTAATAAAATTCTTGTTAAAATTTCACAGAAATTCAATAATTGATGAAATTTTTAATAAATTTCTTTGAAATAATTCAATTGTTTTCATAAATAATAAAATTTTCACGTGAGTTCAGTTATTTAATGTAAAAAATTTCAAATAATTTTTCGAAAAATATTAATTATTTAAAAAGATTTTTATAAAATTCGTCGCATGAATCACTTATTTAAAAAAAAATTAAAAATGTTTTTTATAGAAACTAAATTATTTTTATAAATAATAAAATTATTTACTGAAATTCAAGTATTTTAGAAAAATTTTAATAACATTTTTGGAAATTTTTTAAAATTGTTTTCATGAATAATAAAACTTATCGCAGGATTTCAATTAATTTTACATACAATATATCAAATTTCTCGAAAAATGTATAATTATTCTTAAATATTTTATTAAAATTTGTCAAAAGAATTCCATTATTTAAAAATTTGTTAATAAAATTCTTTATGAGAATTCAATTTTAACGAACATTCAATTATTTAATAAATTATTTTTTTTCAATTTAAATAATTGAATTTTTCTAGAATTTTCTAATAAAAATTGATTAAAAAATGAAATTACCGAATAATCGATTTATTGTTTATGAAAATTATTGAATTATTGCAACGAATTTTATTACAATTTTTTCAAATAATAATTGAATTTTTATGAGAAAATTTACTACTTTTAAAAATAATTGAATTCTAGCTAAGGACTTTTGTAAATAATTAAATTTTTGTTGGAAAATTTCATGGTTATTTAAATTATAACAAAACATGAAGAAGGTGATCGCCTTCTCTATGTTTTGTAATAATATCAGAATATTTTTTATGGTTAGGGAAAAAGTTAGAATTTTGTCTGGAAATCAGGGAAAAATAACATTAAATTTTTTTGGCAACCCTGAAATAGGTTTCGAATTAAAATGTTTTTGAAATATTTTTGTCATTGTTATTAGTAGGGAAAAAAATTTCTTTCTGGAGATTATAAATTTTTTTTAAATATTTGAAATGAGTTTAATCTTTATTTTTTTTTGTAATGATAAATAATTTTTATTCTTATTTTTTTCTTTTTTTTGTTGTAGAGGAATTATCAGTGTCACAGGCGACAAGTTTTGAAGAGATAAGTTAAAGGTAATTTTTGAAAATTGGATAAAAATGTCGACTTGTGAATGAATGCGATAAAAAGATGATGAAAGTTATAAGTTGAGGTATGAAGGGAAATCGGAAGTTAGAAAAGTATAAGAAGAATTGGAAAATCTTTCAGATTCCAATTCTCCTCTTATATATGTGAGTACCAACGATATTTCACGAAGAATTTGTAATCGAGATGAGACTTTGTGATCAAATAGAGCGACGTTCTCTCTCTCTCTCTCTTTCATTCTCTTATGACCTACAACGAATTTTGATTAAAGATTTGATTCTACTTCCCTCTTCAGTTTTAAAATTCTTTTTCTCTCTTAACTAGAATTCTTTGAATTGAAAATATTTCGAGAAGTATTAATTCGACACTGATTGGAAAAAAGGATGAATGATAAAAGAAACGAGAATTGTAGGAAATGTGTAGAAATTGTAGAAATTGTAGGAATTGTAAAAATTGTAGAAATTGTAAAAATTGTAGGAATTGTAAAAATTGTAGAAATTGTAGAAATTGTAGTAATTGTAGAAATTGTAGAAATTGTAAAAATTGGAGGAATTGTAGAAATTGTAAAAATTGGAGGAATTGTAGAAATTGTAGAAATTCAAGAAATTTAACAAGAGGTTTAAAAAAATATTTATAATCTATTTATTTTCTTCTTGAAAATATATTTAAAGATGTGATTTTTTTTCTCACAGTGCGCGAGGGAAAATTGTCATATTTTCTTTTAATTTTTCTTTTTTGTGACTAAAAATTATGATTTGTTTCGACGAACAAAACACGTTTTATGCACGAGTGCTCCTCGTGGTTCTCGTAAATATTAAATTTTTATCCTCCCCCCACCCTCCCAACTTGCTCTCTCTCAAAACTTTCTGGAATAAAGCTTTCTGGGACTAGGGAAATAGCTTTCTCTCTCACTCACTCTTCCTCTTTTTCCACGAACGAATGGTCCAACCTGCTGTTTTACATATTTTTAAATAGATTCTTAGTTTGAAACTGTGCGAAAAGTCACATTTTTTATCTCCCCTTGTCCTGTGAAAAATATGCAGGATAACTTTTATATATATATACGTATAAGTTGAATAATAATCGTAAAAGTTTTGCTTAAATTTCTTCTGTGCTTTTTGTTTTGTAAAAATTAGAAAAATTTTTTCTGTTGAGAATGAAAAGGTAAATAAAAAACTATGAAGCGAATTGAGAGAAATGGTAAATAAATGATATAAATGGTAAATTAAAAAAATGACGAATATGTGAATAATAATATAAATCTGAAAATTAAAAAAATTAAAAATAATTATTTATTTATAATTAATTATTTAATTTATTATAAAATTAAATATTACATTATATAATTAATTATAAAAATTAATAATATCAAAGGTTTATTAAACCAAATTGTTTTCAATTGAGAACAATTTATTATTATAACAATAATTTAACAATTATTTCTTTCATAATTTTGAATCTTCAAGGAACTGAATTCTTATGAAGAATTTTATCAAAAATGGCCAAAATATCAAATTTACGGAGATAAAAATAATTAAGATTTAAAAATAAGTTACTTCTTAGCAGAAAATTTAAATAATATTTAAAATATTTAAATTCTTATCGAGTTTTATTGTAATTTTCAAACTTAAATTCTTCTTAGAATTAAATTATTGAGAAAAAGAATTTTTTTAAAAGTCTGTAATTAAATTTTTTCTTGTAAAAAATTTTATTAAAATTTTTTCATATAATTAAATTTTTGTCATAATAATTTGGTTATAATTAAGAAAATAATTAAATTTTTTGTTAAGAATTTAGTTACAGTGATTGTATTGAAAATATTTTCATTCTCGTAACGATTTCAATTACATTTTTTCAAATTAACTGAATTTCTGTAAAGAATTTTATTATTTAACGAAGAAATTAAATTTGTTCAAAGTATTTGAGTAAATTTTTTTTAAATAAAGTTTATAGAAATTATTTCAAAATAAAAACAATTTTCTGAAGAATTTTATGAAAATTGCTTTTAAATTTGTTAATTTAATTTTAATTTCATTTTATTAATTTATTATTGATTATTTTAATAATTTTATTTATATTTTTCAAAATTTTCCGAACTAATTTAATTTCTGTGATGAGTTTTATTATTTCACTAAGAAATAAAGTATATATTTAGAGTATTTAAGTAAATTTTTTTTTGAAATGAAGTTTATAGAAATTTTTCAAAATAATAACATTTTTCTGAAGAATTTTATGAAAATTACTCAAAAGTTTGTTAATTTAATTTTAATTTCATTCTTTTAATGTTATTTTATTAATTGTGAAAATAATTTAATTCTCATAAATAGTTTTTTCAAAATTTGTCAAACTAATTGAATTTCTGTGATGAATTTTATTATTTCATAAAGAAATTAAATTTGTTCAGAGTATTTAAGTAAATTTTTGTTTAAAATGAATTTTATAGAAATTTTTCAAAATAATAAAATTTTTCTGAAGAATTTTTAGAAAATTACTTCAAAATTTGTTAATTTAATTCTAATTTCATTTTATTAATTTTATTTTATTAATTGTGAAAATAATTTAATTCTCATAAATAATTTTTTCAAAATTTTCCAAACTAATTGAATTTCTGTGATGAATTTTATTATTTCATAAAGAAATTAAATTTGTTCAGAGTATTTAAGTAAATTTTTGTTTAAAATGAATTTTATAGAAATTTTTCAAAATAATAAAATTTTTCCAAAGAATTTTATGAAAATTACTTAATAAATTTTTTAATTTATTTTTAATTTCATTATATTAATTTAATTTTATTAATTGTGAAAATAATTCAATTCTCAAAAATTAATAATTTTATCAAAATTTTTCAAAGTAATTTTCTGTGAAAAATTTTATTCAAATTTTTCTTAAATAATTCAATTGCTAAAAAATTGATTTATGAAAATAATTGGATTCTTGCTGAGAATGTTATTAAAATTTTTGAAAATAATTGTGAAAAACTTTTATAATAAATTCTTTCGAGAAACTTTATTGTAATTGTATTAAAAATAATTGACTTCCTGGGTTTCTGCAAAAGAATTTTATTAAAATTTTTTATTTATTTATTTATCTTTTTATTTATGGTTAAGGGTTTAATTGTTTTGGAAAATAACCAAAATTAAAAATACTGAAAATTTGATTAATAATTTAATTTTTTAAAATGTTCAATCTGAAATTATTCCAAAGCTGAAATTAATATTTGAAGATAAACATTTTTTAAAATTTATGTTTAAAACTGTTTCATGCGTACACTAAACAAAAAATTTATTTAAATCAAATAACCGATTTGTCTATAATCAAATAAATATTTACTTGAATCAAATAATTTTTATTCGAATCAAATAAATTGTATTTGAATCAAATATTTCATTATTTGAAGCAAATACTAATTAATTGATTCAAATAAAAATTATTTGATTCAAATATTTATTTGATTATAGACAAATAATCGGTTATTTGAATCAAATAAATTTTTTTTTCAGTGTAAAATTTGCTAGTTTATAAATAATATACAAATAAAGGGAGAACAACTAAATAAATATATAAATACATAAATAAAATAGTAAATAATGAAATAACAATAAATAAGTTAGTAATTAGTTAACAAGCAATTAGAAATTTTTTTTTGTTCTTATTAAATAAATATTAATAAAAATGAGAACTAATTTCCTGCTCAGTGTTTTGAAGTAAAATTTTGCAGATTCAAAACTTATTCATAGAATTTGAAATGAAAGAGGAATGAGGAAAAGAGAAGGGTTGAAGGGGGGAAGAGGGAGGAAGGAAAATTTTAATTGATTAGTATTCAAGCGCGCGGGACTAACAATAAGAACAAGGGAATGAGAATGGGAAAACTTGGGGACCTCTTAATAACTACCAGCAAAAGCAGTATCGGACGTGGATAAACGACTTTATGTTGGTAATAAAGATTCTGCTGCGCCAACAAGCAAAGGATCATAACTTTTGTATATAGTATAAAGCAAAATAACTATACCACATCCGCGTAACTTTATTATAGCTTAGAGAGAGAGCGATTATATGGTTTTCCATTTTTAAATAACTAAATTTACGTCATTTTTATTAAATTTTTTTCATTTTTTATATCCATTTTTTTATACTTATAATAAAATTGTATTTTTTCCATAGACGGGAAAATTTTTCCCTCTATTTCCCCATTTTTTGCCCCCGATAAAATGTTTAATTTTAAACGTTTTGGAAATTAATTTTTTTTTCGATGAATTTGTATGGTTTTTCGTTTTTTTTTCTTTTTTGATGAGTATTTTGAAATGCAATTTTTTTGTTCGTGTAAATTTTTGATGTTTTTTCGTTTTTTTTTTTTTTTTTTATGAGTATTTTGAAATGTAATTTTTTTGTTCGTGTAAATTTTTGATGTCTTTAAAGTTTCGGTCAAATGAACGAAAATTTTTTTCTTTTTTAATATTTTTCAATAATATTATCTTGGAATGCTAATTTAACAAAAAATTAACTTAAATTTGAGGGAAAGAATTCATTCTTTAATTTGTAAATTAATATTTTTTATAAAAATTCAAACATTAAAAAAATAATAAAAAGGTTCGTTTATTTGAACGTTCAGAACTTTAGGAGCATAATTTTTGCTATTTCTATTTTAATTTGTAAAAATTAAAAATGCTTAGTAATTTTTACTTAGTCACTGACTTTTTGCTTTTCAATTAGTAAATTTGACTAATACACCCAGAGAAAATTATTATTTAAACCAAATATATTTTATTTGACTTAAATATACGTATATTTGTCTCAGAAGGAACTAGACTTTTTATTTGCTTAAAATAAAATTTATATTTGACATAAATAAAACATATATTTGGTTTAAATAAAATTTTATTCAAACCAAATAAAATTTATTTATTTATTTGACATAAACAAAACATATATTTGGTTGAAATAAAATTTTATTGAAACCAAATAAAATTTATTTATTTGACATAAATAAAACATATATTTGGTTTAAATAAAATTTTATTGAAACCAAATAGAATTTATTTATTTATTTGACATAAATAAAACATATATTTGCTTTAAATAAAATTTTATTCAAACCAAATAAAATTTATTTGAAACAAATAAAAAGTCTAGTTGGTTCTGAGACAAATATACCATTTCTCTGGGTGTAAATTGTAATTTTTATTAATTTTCCAGCAATTAATTATAAATTAAATATTAATTCAAGAGCAACAAGTCAAATATTATTAAGTATCAAATTTCACTAATATAGTGAAATTTGTACTTGTTTTAAATAAATTTTTTTTTATAGTGAATAAATTTTTATACAGGGAAAATTTAAGTGAAAATAAAAATTGACAGTGAAGGGAGAATAATCGGAATTTTTTTTTTTTGAAAGAATATAAAGGGGGAAATTCATATACTGCTTAAAGATTTTGTCGCAGAGAAAAAGGATAAATAATGATGAAGGGAGGGGGGATGACCCAATGCGGGAACTTTTTGGTTAAAGAAACTTTAGGATTGAAAAATATTTTGTGTGTGTGCCGGAGAGTTGGCTTTTTCTTTTACTCGTATTATGCTTTTTTTTGTCGTCGTCGTCGTCTTTTTCTTTCTTTCTTTTTTTCTTTTCGACTCAATGTTTGACAATACTTGGAATTCAATCGCTTGGACGGACTTGGTTTCCAAGTCAGTCTGTTCTCGTTTTCTTCGTCGCAAGACGACAGTGAGACGTACATTAAATCTGTGTATTTCGTCGTGAAGACCATTTCTTTTCTCCTTTTACATTTTATATTTCTTCATGTTTATAGTTGCGAAGACATTTTTCAGCATATTTTTCTTACATAAAATATAACATTCAATAATAAAATGTTTAACGCAGGTTGAAACATTTTTTGTAATAGTCGTGGGTTAAAATTTTATTTTTTAATGTTCTGTTATTGAAGAGGGAATTTTTTTTTAGGATTGAGAATTTTTTTTTAATTATTTGATTTCAGTTTTTTTTTGTTTATGGGGAGAGAAAAAAAAACTTTAAAAAAAAGTTTTAAAAGTTTTAAAGTTTTTTTTTTAGTATTTTTAAGTCTGCTTTTATTTTACAAATTGAATTGTGGAATTTTTTGCAATTACTGCTTTTACAGTAAAAAGTACACTGACAAAAAGTTATTTGAATCAAATAACTTTGATTATTTGACTATTATCAAATAAATATTTACTTGAAGCAAATAAATTTTATTTGAATCAAATAACTTTGATTCTTTGACTATTATCAAATAAATATTTACTTGAAGCAAATAAATTTTATTTGAATCAAATAACTTTGATTCTTTGACTATTATCAAATAAATATTTACTTGATTCAAATAATTTTTATTTGATTCAAATAAATTGTGTTTGAATCAAGTAAATTGTATTTGAATCAGATCTTTCAGTATTTGAAGCAAATATTATCTAATTTATTAATTGTTAATTCTTAATTACTATTATTATTAATTTATTAATTTATTAATAATATTATTTGAATAAAATATTTCAGTATTTGAAGCAAATTTTATTTAATTGATTGAAATACAAATTTTTTGTTTCAAGTAAATATTTATTTGATAATAGACAAATAATCGGTTATTTGGAATTAAATAATTTTTTTCTCCAGTGTAAATTGCGAAACTTTTTTGCAAATCGTTTTTTTTTATCATCGGAGTGAATTTTACCATTTCGAAAATAAATTTTAATGCAAATTGGTAAAATTTATTTTAATTGTACAAGAAAATTTAACTTTGTTAGTAAGGTGAAAATTTGTAATTATTTTTTTAATATTGAAACCATTCTTTATTTTTCAGAAGCACCCAGGGAAGACTGAGTTTGCTGGACAAATAGCAATTTTGCCGAGGACCTGATTGGTGAATAATCCAAGGACCTCTTGCTGCTCCGCTGACTTCGAAAGTGGTAAGTAAAATTTCTAGAGTTGCCACAGGTCAGGAAAATGAGGAAAAATTTCAGGGAAAATAAAATTGGTCAAGGAAATCAGGAAAAAATTAGGAAATTATTATTAAATGAACTGGAAAAATATCAAATTTCAAACAATTATTACAAATTTTAAGATTTACTAAGGTCCAAAAAAGATTTTGAGAATTTAAAAAAATTTTGAATTTTTCTTAACTAAAAATCTTTAAAATTAGTAGTTCACTTTAACAATTTTTTAAATGACAGTGAATTTTAAAGACAGAAAATTTTATTTCTGTAAACAATTGAATTTATTATAAGTAATAAAATTATTATTTATAGAATAACTTTTTTTAAGACATTAATTACAGTTGACATAATTAATAAATTTTACTTAATTAGTAAAAATTAATAAAATTAAAAATAATTGATATCAAGATTTGTGTTATGAAAATTGTTGCGATTTTCCAAAAAAATTAAATTTCCAGCAATTTTAATCTATTTCTACAATGAAATATTTTTTTTAGTAAATATTTTTAGAAATCATTCACTAAATATCGAATCAAATACATAAATGAAGTATTTTGAATACTTATAAATTTTTAAAGGGTACAAATTGCGTCTTAAATATTTTAAGTTTTTGAAAGAGTTAGATTAAAAATTTTCATTTATTAGTAAATTTAAGAAAGATTTAAATTAAAATTTATTTTTTTTTAAATTCAAATTGTGTGAAATTTTACTTAAAATTTGGAAAAATTAGCTTCTTAAAAATATTTCAGTTCTATTTTATCAGTTTATGGGATTTTTCTGAACAATTAAAAATTTTTGAAATAATTGAAATTTCAGATTTTTCAGCAATTTAATTTCCAAAGATTTCGATAAAAAATAATTGACATTGAAAAGTAATTTTAGTGAAATTTTTGAAAATAATGCAGGGAAATTCGTCACAGTAAATTAGTAAATTTTATTTTTCAAATAAATAGACTTTCTAAAGTTTTAAATAAAAATTTTGTTTTAAAATTAAATTTTTTATTTTCAAAACTATGATTCTGAATATTTTTCGTTCAAAACTCATATAAAAAAGAAAGAAAAACGATAAACCATAGAAATTAATTTTCTTTACAGAGATGAGATGAAATAACAATTATCAATTTTGTAAATTTACTTTTAGATAAATGTTTAGAAAATTATAAAAATTACGACGTTGAAGTCCACAACATTTATCAACGAAAAAAATTATTCACTTAATAAATTAAAAAAAGCAGCAATATTGCCATAAAAATATTTAGAATGAACAGATTGATGTTTGTGGTATGATACATGATAGTAATTGCTATATAAATAAATATTAAATCAAAAATAATTTTGGAATAAATTAAACAAATTGTTTTCGTTGATCAACGTCGTAGACTTCAACTTGGTTAAAAATTTGTTTTTCTATAATAATTATGTAGAAGTTGAAATTTTTTCTGGAAATTAGGAAAAAAGAAAAACAGATTTTTGAGGCAAACTTTATTTTATTACATTAAACAGATTTTATTGTTATATTTAATTATTATTTTCTTATTATTTTTATTTCATTATTTTTACTTTGTTATTTTATAATTATTATTATTTACTTTCTGCTCCCTCATGTTCGTATTAGTTTACAAAAAAATTAATTTTTTGATTGGACATTCTTTTGGAGAGTACATTTTTTCTGAGGATATTAAATTGAGCCAAAAATCAAAAGAAAAATTGTTGCGAAGCATCGTTTTGATTCGTTTTTTTTATCTTTATATGATATTCGTAGAAAGTTCAAGAATATAGAGTAGAAGAAGATTATCATTTTTCCATTATTTTTCTTTATGGGAAAATGAAAATGTTTTGAAAAAAATTCATTGATTACTGATTATTATTATTATTATTATTATTATTATTATTATTATTATTATTATTATTATTATCATTATTTTTATTATTATCATTATTTTTATTATTATCATTATTTTTATTATTATTAATATTATTATTATTGTCATCATCGATCTCTCGTCTATTTCGTATGATTAAATTTTGAAGGGAAAAATTCGAATAGTACAATATATAGAGGGGAATTGTTTTATTTGTGCGGTTCACGTTTGCCAGGCACCGTGACCGTAAAGTCATTTTGTTTCAAACCTTCTCTTCTCTCTCTCTCTTTTTTTGTACATTCTACTTTATTCGCTTTTTCTTTTTTCTCTTTTTTTTCTTTTTTTTCTTTCTTTCTTTCTTTCTGTGCCAACTGCGCTCGTTTGCCGCTTGTAATTAGCCGGATAACAAGTATGTGCAGTCACTGTAGTTGCAGAAAATGTTAGCCCGCGTATTACAATGTAGTCGAGGCGACGTCGAAACCTAGTGTCAGTGGCAAAAAGTTAAAGGAGAACCCCGAACGATTATTCCGGATTACCATAATCTCCTTTATCTCGATCTCAAATCTGCGCCACTGACTTGGTATTAATGTTCGTTACACGAAATCCAAATCGCTAAATCAAAAATAATTGGTGTCTTCAATTTTTGTTAATTTTGTACAATTATTTTTTAGTAAATTGAGGGTACAAGAAAAATTGATGATGTAAAAATTAAGTGTAACTAAGAACTAATTGTTGTCATCAATTTTTCAAAAAATTTATTCCTACATCATCAATTTTATAAAGTTGATGACCAAAAAATAGAAGATGCAAAAATTTTAATTCTACAAAAATTGATGATATAAAAATTCATTGTAGTTAATCTTTATGTCGTCAATTTTTATATCAATTTTTACGTTATCAATTTTGTAAATAATTAATTACGTCATTCTTTTTATAAAATTTAGATAAAAATAAATGATAAAAATTGATGATACAAAAATTAATTTTATAAAAATGGTTGATGATGCAAAAATTAATGACGATACAAAAATTGACGGTACAAAAAGTAATTAAAAATTGATAATACAAAAATTAATTAGATGTCGATAATTCATTAAATAATTAGACTTTGAGGATACAAAAATTAATCACATAAAAATTCATTGTACGAACAAAGAAAGAAACTGATTATAGTTAAAATTTTATAACAGTCCACAAAATAAAATTTACAGTAAAAATAACAAAATAGAATTTTAATAAAATTATTATAGTGTAAAATTTACGAGAATGCCAATAATAATAAATGGAAATCATAAAATTTAAATTAAAAAAATATTCAACTGTCCAGGGGCGATCTGAAGACATGTATGATAAATTTTCCAAAGGTATTCAATTTTTACAGAGCAGAAATATAAAATATAAGGAGAGAAATGAAATTTTTTTTTTAATGATATGCTTCCACATTTGTTTCCTTTATCAAAAGTACTTTTTTCCATTTCCGGGAGTAAAGAGTAGCGTTACGATTGCAAGCTTTTTCCTCATGTTCGTTTCGATTGGAAATTATCTGATAGCCATCAGTAATTGAAGCCGGAATGAATTGAGCAACAGAAAATAAGATTGAAAAAAAAGAATTCTCTTTCTCTCTTCTCTTGATGAAATTGAATGGTTTTTTTTTGTGTGCACGTGTGTGTGTGTTATATACACTGAGAATCTTTTTCTTTTGGGAGTTATTTTTATCGTTTATAAGTCCGGGAGTTAAGCGGCATTGTATATATAGTAGTGGTAGTAGCAAGATTGTCATAGGTCCGATGAGACATAAATTTTTCTGAATATAAGAAAACTTGGCGACTTTTCTACGAGGTTGAAAGAGGCGAACCAAGCACTGGATAAACTTTAATCAACATTTTTGGAGTCCTTTGAAAATACAGTTATGGTTTATTACGAAATAACTCCAACTCAATTGCGAACAGTTATTTTTTGTTCTTGTTTTACGTTTATTGTACCTACTTGTTTTACAAGTTTCTTGTGAGTTTACTTTTTTATTGCTTTTTCTCAGTTGGAAATTAATTTTGATGGAATGTTCCGTTTTTTGTAATTTTATGTTTATGGGAGAAATTTTTTATTTATTTTTTTTACTTTTTTTTATTTTATTTTTTACTTTGTTTTTTATTTTAGCTCTTTTTATTTTTTTATTTTGTTTCTTTATATTATTTTTTTACTTTGTTTTTTTATTTTTACTTTATTTTTAGTTGGATTTTTTAAATTCAGTTTATTGAATTGTTAATTAAAAGGGTCGTGATCGAATTTTCGTTTCTTTTAATATTTGCGTGATTAATTTATTCGATTAATTGTTGGTTAAATTGTTTTCAATTCAGTTGTTTTGAATTAAATTAATTTAATTGTCAATCAAAGTATTTTTGTCAAGTTTTTATCTTTTTCAATATTTTTGACTAATTTCTTTAACTATTTATTAATTAAATGGTTTTAAATTGTTTTAAATTATATTGTTTTGACTGTAAATAGTTTAATTGGTAATTAATGTTAATTAAAGACTCTCTAATTATTACGACTGATTCTTTTAATTAATTATTATGTAAATAGTCTTAAATTACATTTTTTTGACTTTAGGTAATTTTATTGTTAATTAAAATTTAATTAAATTATTTAATATTTAATTTTTTTTTAATTAATTGTTTTTAATTTTTTTTAATTAATTGTTAGTTAAAATGTTTTAAATTGCATTTTCTTAACTTTAAGTAATTTAATTGTCAATTAAAGTATTTTTGTCAAGTTTTTTTCAATATTTTTGACTAATTTCTTTAACTAGTTATTAAATTAATTGTTTCAAATTATATCGTTTTAACTTTAATGAATTAAATTGATAATAAATGTTAATTAAAGCCTCTCTTACTATTAGGACTGATTCTTTTAATTAATTATTAATTAAATGGTGTTAAATTATTTTCTTTTGATTTTAAGTAATTTAATTGCTATTTAAAGTATTTTAATCGAATTTTCTCCTCTCTTAATATTTATGATTAATTCTTTCAATTAATTGTTAATTAAATTGTTTTAAATTTACATTTCTTTGACTTTAAGTAATTTAACTGTAAAATAAAGCATTTTATTCGAATTTTCTACTTTCTGAATATTTATGATTAATTTTTTTAATTAATTATTAATTGAATTGTTTTAAATTTCATTTTTTTGACTTTCAGTATTTTAATTGTGAAATAAAGTACAGAATTTTCTACTTTCTTAATATTTATGATTAATTCTTTCAATTAATTGTTAAGTAAATTGTTTTAAGTTGCATTTTTTAAACTTTTAGTAATTTAATTGTAAAATTAAATATTTTAATCAAATTTTTTACTTTTTGAATATTTATGATTAATTTTTTAAATTAATTGTCAATTAAATTGTTTTAAATTACATTTTTTTGACTTCAAATAATGTAAATATATCTCTCAATATATTTAAATATCTCTCTGAATATTTATAATTAATTCTTCTAATTAATTGTTAATTAAATTGTTTTAAATTGCATTTTTTAAACTTTTAGTAAATTCATTGCCAATTGAAGTATATTAATAAAATTTTCTCCGCTCTCAATATTTTCTTTTAATTCTTTGAATTAGTTCCTAATTAAATTGTCTTAAATTTAAATTTTTGACTTTAAGTAATTTAATTGTTTCTTAAGGTATTTTGATAAAGTTTTCATCTTAATAATTCTGACTAATTCTTTCAACTTTAATAAACAAATAAATTCAATTTTTATGAATTTTTATTAATTTTTAATTTTTTATAAATCAAATCGTTTTGCATTTATTTGTTAATTAAAGTCTCTCGATCGGATTTTTGTCTCTTCCAATATTTATTACGAACTTTTTCAATTGTTAACTAATGTTTTTTAATTAAAATTTTTTTGAACTTAATTAAACTTTAATTATTGATTAAATTACTTTGCATAGTCGAATTAATTATAAATTAATTATAAATTAATTATATATTAATTATAAATTAATTATAAATTAATTATAAATTAATTATAAACTTATTTCAATAAATGAGTTTCAATTATTAAAATAATTAAAGTCTCTATTTAATTTAAACTTTCATTGTTATTTTAAAATTCTTGAAAACAGTGTTTAATTGATTTTTTTTATTTAATATTTGCGAGGAGAAACGGGAATATTTCTAGAGGATATTTTTGAAAGTTTTTTAGTTAAGATTTAAAGTTTATTCAGTGAAATCGCCATTCGCAGGGAAGAAGAAGAAGAAGAAGAAGGAGTAGAAGAGTTGAGGGAAAATGTTTTATTTGCCTTTGGGCGTTTTTCAAACTGAAAATTCCACTATATGAGATTGCGAATTCGTTTCAATTTTTCCCAACGAATTAATGTTTGAATTCGTTTATTTGAATTATGCAGAGTTTTTGCAAGAAAAATGGTCAAAATAAAAATATACGTAACAATATATATAATAGGCAAAATTTAAATGACGAAGTTTTATTTCTATTTTTTATCTGTTAAATTCAATCTTTTCTTAAAAGTAAATTTAGTAGAATTCATTTTTTTTTATTTTTCAAGACGAAATTGTAGCATTTGACTAATTTTTATTTTGATTGGCCGTAAGATTTTTTCTAAAAAAACTATAATTTTTTTTGAGAAAAAATGTAATGAAAAATTGAAAACAAAAAAGTTTTCTCTCTAAATTTGAATTACAGTGAAAAAATTTAGTTGATTCAAATAACCGATTAATTGACTATTATTAATTAAATATTTACTTGAATCAAATAGTATTTAATGGAGTCAATTAAATGGTTTTTGAATCAATAACTTCAGTATTTGAAGCAAATAGTATTTTTTCATTGACTCTAATAAATATTATTTGATTCAATTAAATTATTTTATGAAATAATCATTATTTACTATATAATATTTTACTAATTATTATTTATTCAAAAGTACTCTCTAAATATAAATTAGTAAAAATATTAACTATAATGTGAATTAGTAACAAACTTTTTGCTATTGAATTAGTAAACTTTACTAATAAATTAGTAGAAATGATTATTTATTAGTAAAGTTTACTAATTCAAAAGCAAAAAGTCAGTCACTAATTCAAATTAGTAATCATTTCTACTAATTCAAATTTTGAGAGTAAATATACTTTTGAATTACTAATTAGTGAATAACAAAAAGTTAATTACGTACTAAAATTAGTAAAAATTGTTTGCTTTAATTTGAATTTTAATAATATTTTTAAATATACTTATTATTTAATATATAATTAATTACTAATTATTATTTATTCAAAAGTAAATATACTTTTGAATTACTTATTACCGTTATTAGTAAATAACAAAAAGTTAATTACGTACTAAAATTAGTAAAAATTGATTGCTTTAATTTAAATTTTAATAATAATTTTAAATACTTATTATTTACTATATAATTACTAATTATTATTTATTCAAAAGTATACTTTTGAATTACTTATTAGTCAATAACAAAAAGTTAATTACGTACTAAAATTAGTAAAAATTGATTGCTTTAATTTAAATTTTAATAATAATTTTAAATTTTAAATTTTTTTTTAATAAGTATTAATAATAATACTTATTATTTACTATAATAATTACAAATTATTATTTATTCAAAAGTATACTTTTGAATTACTTATTAGTCAATAACAAAAAGTTAATTACGTACTAAAATTAGTAAAATTTTTTTTGTTTTTAATAATAGTAGTGTAAAATAATTATTATTTACTATATAATTATTTACTAATTATTATTTATTCAAAAGTAAATATACTTTTAAATTATTAATTAGTAAATAACAAAAAGGTAATTCGTACTAAAATTAGTAAATAAATTTTTGTTTTAATTTAAATTTTAATAATAATTTTAAGTAATTATTATTTACTATATAATTATTTACTAATTATTATTTATTCAAAAGTAAATATACTTTTGAATGACTAATTAGTAAATAACAAAAAGTCAATTATGTATTAAAATTAGTAAAAATTGTTTATTTTTATTAATTTTAATTTAGAGAGTTGAATAAATTCTCCCTAATGTTGAAAAAAACTGCGGAGCGCAAAAAAGGGAAAAATTGGTCTCCCAAAAAGTGAAAATGAAAATCAAACAATCGGATCGTAGAATAACTATAGAATTCGTGTCATTTCCAGTGTTGAAACACTTTGGAAACATAGTAGTTAGTGAATTTGGGCTTGGTAGTTGTTATAGTGGGAAAGTAGTTGTCCTAGGAGACTTCTAACAACATTCTGAATAGCTCAGGTGCTATACTCAAGGTGACCAGACGTTCTCTTGAAAGTTATGTGTAGCATTTGCCCGGGAGGACATAACTCGGGGCGAAAAGTTGGCAGAGAATAGAGCATAGTTCACAGTAGGATAACGAACTAACGTGTAATCCCCTCCATTTCGGCCCTGCTGGACCAGACACAACGCTGGTGCGGTATATAAGTGTCTGGTTCAATCCCGAATTAGATTCAAGCAGAACCTTCGGGCTATTCACCTAGCTTTACACACTAAGTAGCTTCTATATAGACACAGAGCGAGAGTGAGAGAGAGAGAGAGAAATGTGTTGAGAAATTATTTCTCGAATTTACTCTAGATTTGTTCTCATTTAGCTAATCAACTCTCAAATAATGTAATGGAGTGCGGGACAATTATTTTCATTGTTTTCAGTGTCACTAATTTTGGTTTAAATTAATTTTTTTTTCAAATTTTTTTTCTGGTGATTATTTTATTTTAATTTATTTTTGATCGTTTTGACGTTAATTAATTTTAATTGGGTCTAGTTGATCTCATTGAATTTTTGGCTAAATTAAATTATAAACTCTCTAAATCTGAATTAGTAGAAAGTTACTAATGAAATGGTGAAAAGTCGTCCACTAAATGATTTAGTAATAACAAATAATAAACAATAACTAACAATTAGTAAAATTTTACTAATTGTTAGTAGAGCGTTACTAATTAATTAGCAGAATTCTACTAACAATTAGTAGAACTGTTTTATTAATAGTCAATAAAACAGTTTCACTAATTCATTTAGTGAAATAGTGACTTTCAATTAGTAGAATTCTACTAAAACATTAGTAGAATTTTACTAAAAATTAGTAATATTCTACTAATTAAAAAGGTGAAAAGTCGTTCATGAAAACTATTAAAAATTAGTAAAATTTTACTAATTCTTAGTAAAATTTTACTAATTCTTAGTAGAATTCTACTAATTCAGATTTAGAGAGAAAGAAATTTAATATATGGGTGAATTTTCTGAAAGTGACACTTTTATATTTCAGTTTTTCAATTAATTTGTTTCTTCAATTATATGGTTTTTTCTATTAAAACTACTTAATTTGATACTCAAGAGTAAGATCTTTAGGTTGCGCAAAATTAATTCTTAAAAATATTAAAGTTTTTTTCATTTGAAAAATATTATTGTTGCTCCATTAAATTAATTTTATTTAATTGGCGAGCTTTTCTATTGAAAATTCACGCTAATATCGCGTTCACGAAATCGAAAATAAAATTACACTGCTTAAAAATTAATAATTTGTATATTTTAATACCAAATATATTCAATTAGATGAAAATATAAATGTATTTAAAGTATTTGATTTAATGGTAATTTGGGTTAATTTTTTCAAAGCAATGCAGGTAAATACTAAAAACAAAAGAAAAACTAGCATATTTCAAGGAAAAGGTTTCGAAGATGAAAAGCTTTGGAGATGAAAAATAAATTTTCTTTCATATTTGTATACATTAGGGCGCAATTAAAATATGTTTTTTAGTAAAACATACAAATCTCACACCCTCATTTTATATTACCATCGAAATATTCCGTTAAATTTACTTCTACATTCAGTTATTTATTAAAAAGGAAGGCTTCGGAGATGAAATTAATTTTTACTCGGAGAAAAATGTAAATTTCGATTATTTATAACAGCAATAATTTTTCTCCTTTTTGTAGATAAAATATAGGAAAATTTAACGTCAGATTCTCAGCTTTATTTTAATGTGCATTAAAATTTTGTTTAAGATATTTTTAAAGTATAAAATCTCAGTAATCAGTGTAAAGTAATTTTAACCTAAAACTGAAGACAAAGTTTAAACATTTTTATCAAAAATAAAAGTAAGGTCTGCAAATTTTTAAAATGCACATAATGATAGAAAAAATATTGTACTTTCTGACAATATTTTTAAAAAATTTCTGAGAATTTGAAAAAAACCATGAAAATTTAATTTTATTGTAGAAGTCCTATTGGAGACATGTTGAAAAGGCTTCGGAGATGAAAGTAATTTAGTTATTACGTAAATAAAGTTGAATAAAATTATTTAATTTTCTTTTAAAAATGATAAATAAGTGCTAAATTTTCACTATGGAAATTGATAATAATTATTAAAGAGTAGATTTTGTAAAATTAATCGAGACATCAAAAATGTCACTTTCAGAAAATTCACCCATATATTTTGTCTGACTAATGATGTTTTTTCTACTACGTTTTGCTTTCGAAAATTATGAACGTTTGAACAATCGTTTACTTGTACTACTTAAAATACACATTGTCTGGTTGGTACTAATAATTTCTACTGATTTCGATGTAGTTTCTTATCGCTATTTTCTTTAAACACCTCCTAGTCATTATTTTTATTTTCATATAATTATTTTATTATTATTATTATTATTATTATTATTATTATTATTACTATTATTATTATTATTATTTTATTATTATTATTATATTCATGTAATTATTTTATTACTTCCTCATATAGAGGAAGAATTTTTATTATTATTATTCAATTTATCATTTTGCAAATTACAAATTTTTTTATTTTCAAATTTTAATTTTTTGATAAATTCAAAATTAAAATTTAAAAAAATTACTTATTAAGTAAATCTTTAGTTATTATTGTTTATATTTTCAGAAACTTTTAAATAACTCTAAGCATGAATTTAATTATTTACATACATCATAATAACATTCTTCGGAAGAATTCAATTATTTTTATAAACAGTAAAATTCTTCGTAGAAATTAAATTATTTTCAATAAGATTCTTATAAATTTTACTAAAGAATTCAATTATTATCTGAAATTTTAATAAATTTTACGAAAGAATTCAATTATTTTCTGAAATTTTAATAAATTTTACAAAAGAATTCAATTATTTTCTGAAATTTGAATAAATCCATTGAAAAAGTTCTATTTATTTAGTAAAGTCTTTGCAAACATTCAATTCTCCTAAAAATAATTCTAAAAATAATTTAATCATAAAAAGTCGATTATTTCTAAGATTGTCTGTAAAATTTATTTTAAAAATTCAAGTATTTTCCAAATTGGTAAGAAAATTCTTGCAAAATATTAAATTAAATTAAATAATAAAATTTTTCAAAGCAATTCAATTATATTTAGAACAATTTTAATAAACTTGAAACAAAAAAGAATTTCATTACAATTTTTAACAGAAGCGATTATTTTAGAAACTTGAAAGGAATTCTTCATGATATTCAATATTACTTTTCAAATTTTGAATTAAAATTATTAAAAAAATAGAATATTAAAAAAAAATTAAAAGAAAATTTTTCAAAAGAATTTTATCAGGATTTTGCAAATTTTTCATCAAATTCATCGCCAAAATTTAATTATTTTCATTAATAATAAAATTCTTCATAAGAACTCCATTATTTTCATTAATAATAAAATTCTTCTCAAGAATTCTATTATTTTCTTTAATAATAAAATTCTTCCAAGGAATGCAATCATTTTTAACAAATATGACTTAAATCCAATTATTTTCAATCCAATTTTAATTTTTCACGTAAGAATTCAATTATTTTCTGAAATTTGTACAAATTCTCTGAAACAATTCAGTTATTTTGTAAAGTCTTTGCAAACATTTAATTTTCTTAAAAATAATTCAAAGAGCGATTAAATGTTAAAAAAACAATTATTTCTGATAGTATCTGTAAAATTTATTGAAAAAATTCTTTTAATTCTAAATTTTTAAGATAATTTTTGTAAAATATTAAATTATTTACTTTAAAAATGAAGAATTAACAAAATTTATTAACAAAAATATTATTATGTCAATTTTTGAAAAATATTTCACTGAAGAATTCAGTAAATTTTTTTCAATTTTGGCATAAATTCGTAGAAACAATTCAATTATTGTTAAAAATAGTTCAATTCTTCACAAAAATTAAATTATTTCTGTAAATAATATAACATTATTCACAGGAATTAAATTATATTGAAAACAATTTTAATTAACTTCATCAATAATGTGTTTTAATTATAATTTCTAACAGAAGTGATTATTTTAAAAACTTAAAAGAAATTCTTCATAAAATTCAATTACTTTTCAAATTTTCAATTAAAATGATTGAAGAAAATAGATTATTTAAAAAAAATTAAAAGAAAATTTTTCAAAAGAATTTAATCAGGATTTTGCAAATTTTTAATAAAATTCATCGCCAGAATTCGAATATTTTTATTAATAATAAAATTGTTCAAAGGAATGCAATTATTTTTAATTTAATTGTAGTAAAATTTCTCCTAAAGAATACAACTTTTGTTTTCCAAAATGTTCATTAAATTCAATTATTTTTAAAAATTTTGATGATTTCTTGGTAAAAACTGAATTATTTTTTTAAATAGTGAAAGTTATCGCATGAATTTAATTATTTTTTTTATAGTATTTTAATAAAATTTCTCAACTGAATGCATTTGTTTTTAGAAATTAGTAAAAAAAAGTTTTCGATTAAATACAATAAATACAATTATTTTGAAAATTTTTAAAAAATTCTTTCAAACTATTTAACTATTTTCAAAAATTATGTTAAAATTCTTCAAAACAATTTAATTATTTTTTTAAATCATAAGACTCTTTTACAAGAATTTTATAATTTAATATTTTATTAATTTATTATTATCTCTGTCTGCCTTGTTTGATTTATTATTGTTCCAGACTACTTGAAAATGTAGAAAATGAAAAAATTTTGTTTAGAAAAATAATGAACTTAATAAGGAATTATTATTGAACAGTAGACGAAGCAGTCGAAGGAAAATTGTTCAAGATTAACTTTCATTCTGTCAGGAGATTTACTTTTGGATCTGATATTTATTGGTTAGAGTTTTGTACGTCAGATAAAAGTCGACAGAACTTGAACGATATTGTTTAAGGGACAATGGCTCGAACGAGTGATGTGTGAAATATAGTAGAGTTGTTACGTGCTCAGTCAGACGTATAGTTGTCCATTCTTTCATTCGATGCAATTTCTCCCTCTTTATATATACTATCCATTGCTTTTTTTTTTAATTTCTCTCTCTCTCAAAAAAAAAAAAAAATTTTATTGAAATTGGATATTTTTTTCCAATTTTCATAGAATGGAAAATTAAATTTACAAATTCGTTATAATAATTATTTACTTCGATACGTTTCGAGCAACGTAAATATTTATTTTTTTTATAATTAATTCAAGTAATAATAAATTAGTAAATAAATTAGTAATGAAATGAGAATGCGAGTGAAATAATTTTGGAATATTTTGCATTATTCGCCATCGAGTTTATTGCGCGTATGGAAATAATTCAATTATTAATATTAATACTAAATTAAGAATAAATTAATAATATTTATGATTAAGTGAATAAATAAAATAATATTTTTGATTAAGTGAATAAATAAAATAATTTTTGTTTATTTCGTAATATTTTGAAAATGCAAAAATTTGAAATTTTGCATATCGGGAATAATTTAATTTACATCATAAATTGATAATAAATTAATAATAAAATAGTTTTTCTATTATTCAGCATTATTTTTGTAATGAAAAATTTTTGGAAAGGAAAAATTTGAATTTTCGCATATCGGGAATAATTTAATTTACATGATAAATTGGTAATAAATTACTGTTAATAATAAAAGAGTTTTCTTTTATAATAAAAAAAGAAATAATAATAAAATAATAAAAATAAAATAATAATAAAATAATAAAATAAAAGAGTTTTCTTTTATTATTTTGTATTATTTTGGTAATAAAAAGTTTGCTTTCAATCGATTTGTGCCTGTGTATAGGGGGAGGGGGAGGGGGGAATTTAATTATGCATATAATCGAAAGAACATTTCGGTAGTTTAATATTTGACTAACTGCTCTGGATGTTAAAGTTTGAAGGATTTAACCTTTCATCAAGCCAAGCGAGATCATGTAATAGCAAAAAGTTTTTCCTAAAACTTTATTGGCCTCGTTAGTAGAAGTGGAAGTGTTGCTCTAAAGTACTTCACTGACAAAACTTGGCCAAAAGCGGGCAGAATATTCTAGTGGAAATTTCTCGACAGAGACGCGCTCTCTTTTTCGTTCAAGTAAATATTTAGAGGCGAAGAAAAAAAAAATTTTTTTGTTTTTCAAATTTGCTGTCGGATTATTTATAGAAGTAATTTGTCAGGTTGTATTATACTTAATTGCAGAATGTACAAAAGTGATGTTTAGAAAAATTTTGTTAATTATTTTTACTTATTTTTAACTGGTACTAATCGTAAATTTTTTTCATAATGAATTAAGTAGTTCCTGCAATTAATTTTTCCTAATTATTTAATTAATTCCTATAATCAATTTTTCCTGATTATTTAATTAATTTTTATAATTATTTTTTCCTCATTATTTAATTAATTTCCATAATTAATAATTTCTAATTATAATTATAATAATTATAATAATTATATTTATAATAATTATAATAATTATAATAATTATAATAATTATAATTATAATTATTTCTAATTATTAATTATATTAAATTGTTAATTATTACTGATTAGGACAATGTTAACTTAAAAGTATCAAACTGCAACGAATTGACACGAAAAATTATTTTTTAATGCAGAAATTAATAATCAAAATTAATTATCATTATTTATTAATTAATACGAATTATTAATTATCATTGATAATTATTACTAATTATTAAATAGAGATTATTAGTAATTAATTATTGATTAGATATAATTTAGTAATTAATTATAAAATAGATATTAATTAGTACTAAATTATTAATTAGTTAATTATTAATTAGATATTAATTAGTAATTAGTGCTTAATTATTAATTAGATATAATTTAGTAATTAATTATAAAATAGATATTAATTCGTACTAAATTATTAATTAGTGCTTAATTATTAATTAGATATTTATTACTAATTAGTGCTTAATTATTAATTAGATATTAATTAGTAATTAGTGCTTAATTATTTATTAGATATTAATTAGTAATTAGTGCTTAAATATTAATTAGATATTAATTAGCAATCAATTATTATTTAGATGTTAATTAGCGATAAATTACTAATTAGTCATGAATTAGTGATTAATTATTAATTTAGTAAATTTTCCCTTTTTTAAAATCGGTTTCTTATATATTATTTATTTTTTCAATATCTTCTATTCCCGAAATTATGGGCAATAGATAATTTTCTATTGTCAGCTGACAGGAATTATTGTCTCAATTGATACATAAAGATATGCACACAACACACTGTGGAAGACAAATCTCTGTTGATGGAATTTATCAATTCGTGAATTTCAGTTAATTAATCTCTGAATCGGCAGGTTGAATAGCATATCCCCGAGGAGCAAATTTACATCGAATTTATTGCTCTAGGCAGAATGCTAAACTGTTTCTGAATTTATGCATTTATAAGGATTTCCTAAACATTCGAATGGAGAAAATTAGCACAATGTTTGTCCAACTTTAGACATGTATATATATATATATATATATATATATATATATATATATATGCATTATTTGATAAATAATAATTTGTATCAGTAAACTGATATAGCGTTGAATACTTACAAGGAACACAATGCTCATTCTGATACTGCTAATAATAATAATATGACAATAATAATAATAGAAATCATAGAAATGGAGCAAATAATAATAATAATAATAATAATAATAATAATAATAATAATAATAATAATAATAATAATATAATAGTAATAATTATATTAGTAAAAAATAATTATTGTCATCATTATTATCAGTATCGCTACTATAATGAAAATAATGACAATAATAATAGAAATCATAGAAATGATTTAAATAATTAATACACGAAAGAAAACTTTTAATTGGAACAGCGATAATTTTCGCTAAAATGGCGAAAGTATTCGTTTTTTTATCTAATCCGCATTTTTACCCCTTTTCCCATTTTTTATTCCCTTAAATTAATAATATTCTCTAAAACACCTAAAATCATAAATTTTCTCCCCCTTTTTCCTATTTTTGAGAAAATCTTGTAAAAATTGGCACTTTTTGGAAGTTAGACAAATTTTTAAGTTGTGCTTTTGAAGAAAATGATTTTACTTTTTGAAAACTTGGAAAAAATTTTGGTATCTGAAACTTGAAATTTGTTTCATATTACTTCTCAGACTTTAAACTTGGAACTTTTTTCATAAAAGGTAACAAACAGAAAACAACTTTTATTTTTAAGAAATATCCCAATTTTTTAGAATTTTTGCCAAATTGTATTAATTTTATATATTTTTACTGATTTTTACTAAATTCAAAGTATATTTTAGGAATAATTTTCAACAAAAATTTACTACCGGTACTATAAAATTTACTCGGAAAATAGTGATTTTTAAAAGTAAAATTTACTGTTTTCATTTTTTAAATTATTTTTATAAAAATTATTCAAATTCTTCTCGAAATGTACTATTAGCAGTCAAATATTCTTAGTTCTAGAGTAAATTTTACTATTTTTAAAATAAATTTTTGCTAATTTCTAGAAAAAGAATTGTCCCTGAAAATAGTAAAAGTTATTCTGGAAATAATGATTTTTAGTGTCAAATTTTGCTATTTTTTAAGGATATCTTTCCAACTTTCAAGTTAACTTTACTAATTTTTTTCTGAAATTTTCTTCGTATATTGTAAAATTGATGGAATTTTAAAAGAAAAATAAATAAATAAACAAAAGTAGCGTTGTAATGGAGATTTTTACTCGAAATTTAAAGAAAGTTGCGTACTAAGGAAAATGATTAAAAAATTTTAATAATTAACAGAAAAAGTATAACAAAAAAAATAGTTTGATTTTAAAAAGCTAAAGTTAAAACAAAAAGTAAAAAAATCGTTAAAATAAATTTTATCAGCTATGATACAATAATTTTTACTGAATTTAAAAGTTATTCTTTTTTTAACTTAATCTCACTTTTTGAAAAATAAAATTCCGTTTTTTATCTAATATTACATGAAAAAATCTCTGTGATTTGTGGTATTAGCTTTTTTAATAATAGCTTTAAAATTAGTAAATTCTACTAATTCACGGAAATAAAATTATATTAAATTTTGTAAATGTATTTTACAATTCGGGGAAAAATGCGACAAAACAAAATTTTGATATAAAAAATACTAATTTAAAAAAAAATTTTTTTTAAAGGAATAAATAAAATTTAGAATAATAAAATTGTATCAATTATGAAAAATTTAAGTATAACTTTCCTAAATTTCATATTATTTTTTTCACTAAAAAAAAAATTTTTTATGTCAAAATTTCGGTTTGTTGTATTTTTCACTTAAAGAATTAAATTACAGTGAATTTATACCAAAAATGTGGATAAAATAAAAAATGTTTGTAAATTTTTTAAATCAATTTGATCCAATTTCGTATTAATTTTAATTTTGATACTGTCAAGGCAACTGTGCTGTGATATTTTTATTATTTCTAAGTTATTGTTTGTAAATAACAATAATATGAATAATAAAAATAATTAATAATACAATAATTACAAATTAATAGTTATTATTATTCGTGACAATTATTAATGATTCCTGTAATTATTAAATAATGATAATACACTGAGAAAATTTTTTTTTAAATTCAAAAATAAGTAGTCAAGCAAAAAAATATGTTTAAATCAGGGACTTACACGAACACGAAAAAACACGAAAATTCGTGTCGTGCCCGTGTCGTGCCTTGACACGACACAAAGTTCGCTTGGTAATTCGTGCCGTGCCAAGGCACGACACAAAGTTTGCTTGGTAATTCGTGCCGTGCCAAGGCACGACACAAATGCAAATTTGTAATTCGTGTCGTGTCAAGGCACGTTTTAAAGACACGCATGAAATACTGTGTAGAATCTTGCAAGCGTTATTTGTGTTTTTTTAGGCACGACACGAATTACGAAACGAACTTTGTATCGTGCCTTGGCACGGCACGAATTACCAAGCGAACTTTGTGTCGTGCCTTGGCACGGCACGAATTACCAAGCGAACTTTGTGTCGTGTCAAGGCACGACACGGGCACGACACATATTTTTCGTGAAGGTCCCTGGTTTAAATAGATCATATTTTATAAGTGAATTGAACATAAATTTTATTGAATCAAATTTACTATGTATTGAGTCAAAATAATTATGTTTAATTCAAATATAATATTTGGTTGACTGTGTGACAGAGAAAATTATTCTTGATTCAAATATATTGTTTTCTCAGTGTAGAAATAATAAAAATAATGATAATAAGAAAAATAATAACAATAATAATAATAATATTAATAATAATTATTTGAATTTTTTGAGAATTGTTTACGAAACAATTGTCAATGAAACAATAAGTCCCTTCGCTAACTGTGAAGCTTTAAAATTTATTTTTCAATAATAGTAATAATAATATCAATAATAATTATAGTAATAATACACGGAAAAAAATTTCACCTGGAACAACTACAAATTTCACTATATTAGCAAAATACTTTCGTTATTTTAGCGAAAGTTATCGCTGTTCCAGTTAAAGGTTTTTTTTCGTGTAATAATAATAATAACAATAATAATTATAGTAATAATAATTATTATTATTATAGTAATAATAATAATAATAATAAAAATAATAATTCTAATAATGATAATGATACTAAATAATGATGATAATAACAATAATAATTATAGTAATAATAATTATTATTATTATAGTAATAATAATAATAATAATAAAAATAATAATAGTAATAATAAAATAGAAAATACACTTCCATTTAGCTACAAATATATTGAAAACATTAATTTAACATTATGTGAAATTTATTCCGAAATAGTGGAAATTAATCATATCGAAAGTGAAATAGAAAATAAAAAGTTGTCGACGTCAGCAAAAAAATTGTACCTTTTAGACTCCCTTTTTCTTTCGAGATATTCGGGAGATATATTATGAAAAAAATCATATTAAAGAGAATGTAGAATATTTTCTCGAATATCAGCAATTGTTTGTCATGCAATAAATTATGAAAAATTTTTTCTGAAAAAATATTAAATTTTCAATAAAGTAATTTATACCAAAGTAGATTTTTTTTTGCTTAGTTATATACACTGTAAAAAGGAAGGTATTAATTTAGTACCAATATTTGGTACTATAGTAATAATAATAATATTATTTGGTACTAAATCGTAATTTGGTTCTATTTTAATACCAAAATCAGTTCTAATTTAGAACTTTCTTTTTATCACTGAAAAAAAAAATTTATTTGATTCAAATAACCGATTATTTGACTATTATCAAATAAATATTTACTTGAATCAAATAATTTTTATTTGAATCAAATAAATTGTATTTGAATAAAATAAATTGTATTTGAATTATATATTTCAGTATTTGAAGCAAATGCTATTTAATTGATTCAAATAAAAATTATTTGATTCAAGTAAATATTTATTTGATGTAAGTAAATATTTATTTGATAATAGTCAAATAATCGGTTATTTGAATCAAATAAATTTTTTTTTCAGTGTACAGTGATAATTAATAGTGGCAGTATTATAGTAAATCAAATTATAAACATACATATTTATACAAAGTAGTCCAGTTTATGTCGATTGAAATTGGCTCAACATGAAATTCAATTAATCATCGCACGTCTAAGATAATTCCCTAAAGTTACGTTACATATTAACAGAAATGTATGTGATATATATGTTATTATATACAATATACACATGTGCACCATATATGGATGCATTTCTGATGTTATACACAAATATATGTAAATTATAAATTTAATACCACCATTGATAATGTGAAATGTTGATAATTATCTCGCAGACAAGATTTCAAGTGAAGATGGTATGGAATAACATTGGAATATGCCGTAGCAGACAGAGTGTTGTACATCAGGGAATGCTGCTTACAGGGTTCGAAATATCCGATCTTGTACGTTTATATATAGATATATATATATACAGATGTATATGGGTACGTGCGATACGTGTTACACGATGGGGAACTTTCCCCCCTCCATCACCCCCTTTCGTCTCTTACGTACAAGTGCGACGTAACCTCTTTCCACGTCAGATCTGTCTTACGTGCTAGGAATCTCAAGATCGAATGCTCGATATAACATTGCTTCATCTGCAGGGGTCCTTGTTCCGGAGAAAAAGAGGATTATTTTTTCTTCAATTTTTTTCCCTCCCTTATTTTTTCTTTTTTCTTTTTTTTTTTTATTGGAAAAAAGAGCGTAAGGTCGAATAACAATATGACTGACGTGTAGGGAATACGACGTGTCTTGTTGTGTATATATAGAGTTGATATTGTTTTTCTATTTTCTGAATGATGTTTTTTTATTCCTTTTTAAATAGTGTCGAGAGAAAAAAAAAGAGAGAAAGAGAGAATCTTACGCTGTAGGTGAAAAGTTACTTGGGATCTTTTTTTTAGCTGCTGGAAAAATGCGAGTGGATTTTTTTTTATTGGGATTTACACTATTTTTGTACTGTTTAGTCTATTTTATAACGTTTCACACTAATCTTTACTATATTCGTTATTTTTTCGCTATTTGCAGTATTTTTTACTATTTACGCTATTTTTCCCACTATTTGCAGTATTTTTACTATTTACGCTATTTTCCCTACTATTTGCAGTATTTTTTTTACTATTTACGCTATTTTTCCCACTATTTGCAGAATTTTTTACAATTTATGCTATTTTTCCGACTATTTACAGTATTTTGTACTGTTTAAACTATTTTTTACGATTTTTACTATGTTTTACTATTTACTCTATTTGTTAACTATTTGCAGTATTTTTAAATGTTTACACAAGTTTTTTCAAACTATTTTACTCTACTTTTTTACGATTTTTGCTATTGGTTACTATTTACATTATTTTTTGTACAATTAACGAATTTTTTTTTATTAATAACGAAATTTTTGGTTTATTTCATTTTTTATATTTACATTCTTGTTTCTATAATTAACGAATTTTTTTTTATTAATAACGAAATTTTTGTTTTATTTTATTTTTTATATCTACATTCTTTATTCTATAATTAATCAATGTTTTTTTATTATTAACGAAATTTTTGATTTATACTATTTTTTATATTTACACCCTTTTTTTGTATAATTAATGGATTTTTTTTATAAATAACGAAATTTTTGGTTTATACTATTTTTTTATATTTACACTTTTTTTTACTCCTTCTTCTTGTGCTAAAACGGAGAAAGTGGAAATGTTAAAAATTCCAGACCGAAAAAACCCAGTAGGGAAGAATCGAACCCGGGTCCTTAGTGTTGCAAATCCGGTACAGTAGCGACTTAGCCAATGCACTTTGTAATTACTAAAATTAAAAATTACTAAATATTAGAAATAAATACACAGAAAATGGTTTTTTTTATCAAATACAAACGATTAGGTGCTTGTCTGTTAGAAAAAAAAATATTTACTTGAATAAAGTAATTTTTGTTTAAATTAATTAAATGGTATTGGAATTAGATAATAAAATTTTATTAATTTAAATGTAATTTGATTTGAATAAAAATTGGTTAATTCTAGTAATTATTTATTTTATAATAGACATGCCAAGAGAAAAAAAATTTTTGAATTAAATATAATTTATTTGAGTTAGATAAAAGTATATTTGTCTCGGGTCTACTAAATTATTTAATTGTTTTAAATAATCAACTTTAATCGTTCCTAGTAACATTTAATTTAAATTGGATGAAATTCAATTTGAAATGAAATAAAATTCAATTCGAACGAAATAAAATTTATTCTTTAAATTTGAATTAGTAAAAATGTTTACTAAAATGTTTACTAATTCAAATTAGTGACTAAAATTTTGCTTTTGAATTAGCAAATTTTACTAATAAATTAGTTGAAAATACTAATTATTAGTAAAATTTACTAATTCCAAAGCAAAAACTCAGTCACTAGTTCGAATTAGCATTTTTACTGATTATAGTTTAGAAAATAATTTGAACCAAATAGACGTTAATTTAAACCAAGTAAACATTAATTTGAATCAAGTAAAATTTAATTTAAACACAATAAAATTTAATTTGAATGAAGTAAACGTTAATTTTAACAAAGTAAAAATAAATTTAAACCCAATAAAATTGTTTTAATTATATGAGAGTTAATTTGGATCAAGTAAAATATAAATGGAACCAAATAAAATTATTTTAAACTAAACTAACATTAATTTGAAACCAACAAAATTTAATTTGAACCAAATAAGCGAGCATAGTAGAAAAGTTATTTTTAACTAAATAAAGTTTTATTCCAACTCTTTAGGATTTAATTTGAACTAAATAAAATTAATTTAAACCAAATAAACTTTCATTGGAACCAAATAAAATTAATTTGAACTAAATAAAATTCCATTGGAACCAAATATAATTTATTTAAACCAAATTAAATTTAATTTGAACCAAGTAAGCACGCATCAAATAAAAATTAAATTGGAGTCAAGTGAAGTTTAATTTACACCCATTAAAATTTAATTTTTGATCCTAATAAAATTATTTTAATTAAATAGAAGTTAACCAGAAGCAAATTAAATTTAATTCGAACCAAATAAAAATAGTTTGAACCAATTAGAATTTAATGTGAAACCCAATAAAATTAAATTTGTACCAAATAAAATTTATTTTAAAATGTAAACTACGAAAAATTCAATATTCACCGAATATTTAATTTAAATGAAATAAAATTTGTTTGAAACAATAAAAAAAATGAAATAGGCTCGGAATAAAATTTTTCTAAATTCAAGTAATCGATTATTTAAAATAAATGATTTATTTCTCTGCGTAAAATTACTAATAATATTTTTTTAAAAATAATTTGAAGTTATCGAGGCTCATTGGAAGGGTTAAAAAATTCCACTCTTCAAATTTTTGTGGTTAATTTCATTTTAATGAGATACAAAATGCTTTCAATTTGACATTAATTTTTTCCATTCCTTGGTTCAATGGCACTTGGTGGTTTAAATCTATTTTCACTCCAATTGTGAAATTAATTTGCCAATAATCGCTTAATAAGTTATTTTCATTCTCATCCTGCATATATATATAAAGTATCGTTTTAATTTAATCCATCCTTCATTTATAATACTCGCGATATCAAATTAATTGAATCGAATTTTTATTTATATTTTTATTTTCAAAAAATGCTAACAAGTGTTTTGCATTATTACTTTGCTTTCAGCACACTCAAGATTTAGCTTTATGATAATTTTTGTTTTATAAAATTTTCTTTAATTAAAAACTGAAGACTCGTTTTATTTTTGAGATATAAAAAAGAGGAAACTCGTTCTCTCGGAAGTATTATTTTCTTTTTTTTTTTTTTTATTATTATATAAAGTGGAAAATTGACGTAATGAAAAAAGTCATAATTTTTTTTTTTTGACCGCATATCTTGATCTTAGTGTGTAAATATTCAATTTCGAGGCAAGTGGAGAGGTTTGGATGAATAGAGTTATGAAGGCAGATGGAAATATGGAAAAAGAAGAAAGAATGACACGAGGGGGTGTGGGGGTGGGGGAAAAGTGTGAAAAGTTGACCGTGGAAAGAGAAACTTTGAGCAGTGAATGATGAGGAAAGAAGCGAGGCGATAAAGTGGCACGTCATGACTCAAGCAAAAACTACTTATGTTAATGAGCCTCAGTTCCGTATTTATATATATATTGTTCCACAAAACTTTGTCTCTTTGAAATAATTATTAGAAGACGGGGGAAAATATTTCAACCACACTCATAAAATTTTAATTTAATCCACTCTTTCTTTTTTAATTTTAAGTTTTTAATTTTTTTCGGACTATAATTATAACTTGAGAAGATGATTGTAAATTATAATTTCATTGGCTCTTTTTTTAAATTAGGTTTCTATTTTTTAATTATGTTTTTATTTTTTTAATTAGATTTTCCTAAATGGAATTATTTTTAATTTATTTTAAAATTATTTTTCAATTATTTTTAATTTATTTTTCAATTATTTTTAATTTATTTTTAAATTCTTTTTAATTTATTTTTAATTTATTTTTAATTTATTTTTAATTTATTTTTTAAATAGGTTTTTTTTTAATAGGTTTACTTAACGTGGGTTTATTTTCCAAATTGGGTTTTGAATTTTTCTAATTAGCTTATTTTCAACATTTTTTTAAAATTGAATTTCCTTTTGTTGTATCGTTAGGAAAAATAATTTTATGTTAAAAAAATGTGTAAAACTTTAATTGACTGTGAGAAAATTTTCTGATAAAAGGAAAAAGTTTTATTAAAGGGAAAAATTACTTTTTATTAATAAACAAAAAAAAAAAAGAAAGAGGAGGAGGAGGAAAGTAACTTTATACTCTTTTTTTCACCGTGAGGCTCTTTTGCTGTTCATAAAGCAGCTAAATTTTTATAGTGTCGATCCTTCAGATTTTTAATCTCCGGTCTCTAAAAGTCTCGTCGACATTTATTAAAATTTTTATATTTAAATCAAGAAATATTAAATTTAAAACTCTAGCACCTTTGGAAAATATAATGAAATGTGATAAAGTTTTTGAAGAATGTGAAATATTTCATTGTGAATTTAAGTGAGTGGTGGTTTTTTGTATTTTTTTAAATTTTATTTCAATTATTGTTTATTGAAATTTTATCGCAATTTAAATTTGCATTCTCTTAAATTGAAAATTATTTTGTCTGTTTTAATAATTATATTGTTGTAATAATTTCTTAGAAATTGGTAAAATTAATATTATTGAAGTAATTAAAATGATTTTCGAGAAAATATGTCTTAATTTTACATTTCTATTTTTATTTTATTTTTATTTTATTTTTATTTTATTTTTATTTTATTTTTATTTTTATTTTATTTTTATTTTATTTTTATTTTATTTTTATTCTATTTTTATTTTATTTTTACTTTATTTTTAATTTATTTTTAATTTAAAAAATGTTTTTTAATTTTTTCCTCGGGGATCTTATTTTCTAATTTGAAACTAAAAACATTTATTGATCAATCTTCCTCTCGCTCTCTCTCTCTCACTTTTTTTGAAGGGAAAATAATGTATCTTTTCTTATGAGACTTTCTGAAGTGCTTTTAAATATTTTTCATCATTTTTTTTCGATTACTGGAGGGTTATCGAACCTTTAATGAAACGTCGAGTGCCTCATTTTTGGCACGGTGTAGTAACACGTTTGCCCACCTACTGGAGAAAATTGCTTTCCAGAGAAACTGCGTTCTACAAAGTTTCTTGAGTCGTGACGAGGATGAAAAGAGGATGAATTCGCGGGCCGAAAGTTTAAAAAGAGGAAACGAGATATGGCTTTTCTCCTAGAGCGATTTTTTTCTTATTCGCAAAAAAAAAAAAAAAAAAAAATACCCTGCAAGATGTGCGGTGATAACTTTATAAAAAGGATGAACTTTTAACATTCTTATTAGACACGGGGAGGAAAATTTACAATGTTATTTAGCCGAACTTTTTTTTCTTTCCCTTTTGTCTTTTTTTGTGTTTTTATTCATTGTCAGTTTTTGTCGATAATTTTTGAACGGAAAAAAATTTTTTTTATTGATTTTCATTTGTTTTTTGGATTAAATTTGATAATTATTTGGAATGAAAGACTTTGGGGTAAATAAAGGAATGGAATTTTTTTGAATAATTGGGAATTTTTATTAGTAAAAATATGGAGAGAAGAAAAATATTAAATAGAAAAAATTTCGTATAGTAAAAATAGTAAATAGTAAAGATTTTTACTAGTAATAATAATAGTAAAAATATAATAATAATAATAATAATAATAGTAAAAATAGTCAATAGTAAAAATATCTAATAGGAAAAATATCTAATAGAAAAAATGTCTAATAGGAAAAATATCAAATAGTAAACATTAAATAGTAAAAATATTAAATTTGCAAAAATATTTGTTAGTAATAATATTCATTAGTAAAAATATTCAATAGTAAAAATACTAAGTATTAAAAATATTTTTTACTAATAATATCGATTAGTCAAAATATTCTACAGTAAAAATATCGAATTGGAAAATTACAGAATAGTAAATATATTCAATAGCAAAAAAATTAAAAAGTAAAAATATTGACTAGTAATAATCTTAAATAGTAAAACTATCGAATAGTAAAAATATCGAATAGAAAATTTACAGAATAGTAAATATATTCAATAGCAAAAAAGTTAAAAAGTAAAAATATTGACAAGTAAGAATTGTAAATAGTAAAACCATCGAATAGTAAAAATATTGAATACTAAAAAGATTAAATAGTAAAACCATCGAATAGTAAAAATACTGAGTAGAAAAAATATTCAACAGAAAAAAATTACCGATGCTAAAAATACTCAAAAGAAAAAAAACTAAAAAATTCAAATAGTCAAAAATTAAAATATTGGCTGATGAAAATATTAAATAGTAAAAATAGTATATACTAAAAATAGAAAATTGTCAAATTGTCGAATAGTGAAAGTATTGAACATTAAAAATTCCCAATAGTGAAAATATCAAAAATTAAGAATTGATTATTTTTAAAAAATTTTCCTCAATTGAAAATTTACAATTTCGGTATAAAAAATAAGGGAAGAGATGAAAAATTTCTAAAGTTTAATTTCTTTCCTATTTTTTTTTCATTTTTATTTTTTTTCTTTTTTTTGTAGAAAGAGATTTACTCTGCAGTGAATTTGTGTTCTGACATTCTTTATTTTTCTAGTTAGTTATATGGGTCGCTGTAATGCTGAGCCCTGCAGCAGTATTTTTCCAATATCCTAATAGGATGACCGGATGAAATAAAATCAAAAATCAGAAAATTGTTCCCTGCATTGATCTCATTTCTATTATTTTTGTAGTTTATTTTCTGAATACTTTTCCTTCCTTTAAACAGATTCGTATATTCAATGTAAAGATTGAAAACAATTTTTAAAGAGAAGAAATTAAAAGTAGAAAAAAATTCAATTTTTATTCAAGTATGAAGAAACGTTACTATAATTTTATGAGAAAAATGTAATTTTTTTCTTTTTCTAAATAAAATGATGTTGTAATATTTTCAAGATTTATAATTAAAAAAAAATTATAGAATAAATTCAAGTTATTCAATATTTATTATTATTATATTATTATTTATTTAATAATATTTTATTTATTTACTTAATTTATTTATATCTTCAATTTTGACATATTAATGATTAGTAATTTAGTAAATAATAAAACGGATAAAAATTTTTTTTTAAATTTAAAAAAAATTAGTTTTATTAAAAATGTCTCGAGGTGTGAAAAAAATTGTAGCAGCTAAAAATAAATACAATCGACTCTCGATATTTTAAATTTCAAAAGAGATAAAATTCCAATTTCGAGAGTTTTATTTAGCGAATATTTTAAGTGTAAAATTTTTTTCAAGGTGTTCGATATCAAGTTTAATTTGTCGACTGTTTAGTTATCGAGAGACGACTTTAATTTCTATTCTTTATTGATTTTTTCAAAAAGTTATAAATAATCGTTTAGGAATTTTATATGAATTTTCAAGTTGAATAGAATATGAAAAATAATGTTCGCAAATTAAGAAAAATTCTCTCTAAATTTAATTTAATTTTCTTTAAATTTAAAATATATTATTAAAGTAGAAAAAAAATAAATAAATTGTTAATTGAGAAAAGGAATATATTTCTTTTGCTATATTCTATTGTACAAAATGAAAAACCATGTCATAAATAAAGGGGGAGGAAAATTAATTTGAAAAATTGAAGAGACTTGCTAATGCTCAAATGACTCCCAAGTGGAACAGCCTGTACTTTAAGTAAATCTTTACGACTTCCGGTCAAAGCCAATTTGTATGATTGAGTAAAGAGAATTTCTCAGTAGCTCCGAAATCCTGCGCGTTTTTAATATTTCATGTCCTCCATACAATAGTGGAACGTTTTTATATTGTGAAAAGAGAAATTTTAAATTTTAAATCTGATTGTTGAATACGTCGAGGAATTTAAATAAATTTCACGTTTTTTAATATGATAAAAAATGTATTTATTTTTATTTATTTTAATTTTTAGTTATTTTTATTTTTAGCTATTTTTAAGTTAAATTGTTTTATTTATTTTTATTTATTTAAATATTTAGTTATTTTCATTTTTAGATATTTTTATGTTTAGTTATTTTTATTTTTAGATATTTTTAGGTTTAGTTACATTTATTTTTAGATGTTTATTTGTTTAGTTATTTTTATTTTTATTTATTTTTATGTTTAGTTAGTTTTATTTTTAGATGTTTTTATGTTTAGTTATTTTTATTTTTAGTATTTGGTTCACTCGAATAAAAATAGGGTCATTAAGGGTAAGTGTAAACGCGGGGTAAATTGAAAATTGAAGTTTCAAAATGAAAAAATGTTATTGATTTTGGAAAAACAATTGTAACTTTTTTAATTTTGGTCCTAGAAAAATGCGTCTAAAGAAGAAGTTGCATGGTTTTGTTCCAGTAATTAGGAAAAATGTCAAAAACCCTTCAAAAATAAAGTGGCAAAAAGTTACCGAAAATTAAATTTTCAAAATGAAAAAATGTCTAGTGCGAAGAGTAGAGAGAATTTTCGAATGTAGAAAATGGTGGTGGAGAGATTTTCTTTTAAATAAGAAAAAGGTAAGGGAATCCTAAGAAATAGATTAAGGTCAGAGTTAAGTTTTCCAAGGAAAAGAAGGGAGACAGAAAACTAATTTTCTCTAAATCGAAAGCCGGAAATTTGTCGGGGATGGTATCGTGTGTCTAAAAGCGAGCACACTCGCACAATTTCCAATACCTGTTCAGGTAATTCTGTTAGAAAGCCACCTGCGTCTATAAATCTCACGGTAGTCTTAGATATCCCCGTGTATTTGCTCGGATAACGACAAAACCAAAAAATAAAGAAAAAAAAACAAAAGTCAAAGATCAGTTTAAGGGGAAAGAGAGAAAAAATTTTTTTTTTTCGAAATACTCTCGAGTATTGACGTTTTTCCTGGGGATTCACGATTGGTTTTTTTTCTTCGGAAAAATAGTACTACTTCAATTTTTCTATGCCATTGAAATGAAAATTTAGTCGATTGCATTTGGTTTGTTTTTTTCTTTATGAGAAGTTTTTTTTATTTGCAAACAGTTTTTAATATTTACAGAAAAATGTTTTATTTATTAGCTATTGGTTTATTGGATATGCTTAAAATAATATTCACGTATAAATTTAAATTGAATATTTACCTCTGGTATTTAGTTATCGTTTATTCTTTATTTTTGGATACAGTTTTTAAGCGCTCTTCTCATTCTTTTATTAACATCTATTACTAAAAATATCCTGTCTTTTTTTAATTACTAAAATCAAATTTTCTTTACTAAAAATTAAATTTTATTTGATGTAATTTTTTTTAACTACAAATAAAATTTTATTTAATGAAAACAATATTTTCGTAATATAAATAAAAATTTTATTTATTAAAAACAGTATTTAACTAATACAAATACAATTTTATTTACTATAAATAAATGTTTATTTACCACAAATAAATCTTTATTCACTATAAATAACTCTTTATTTACTGTAAATAAGTTTTTATTTACTGTAAATAAATTTTTAATCACTGTAAATAATTTTTTATTTACTGTAAATAAATCTTTATTCACTATAAATAAATCTTTATTCACTATAAATAAATCTTTATTCACTATAAATAAATTTTTATTCACCAAAAATCAATCTGTATTTACTTTAAACAAAAAACTTGCCTACTATAAATAAAAATACTTTTGAAGTAAAAATAAATGTTTATTTACGATAAACGAAATTTTGCCTTTTAAATATTAATTTAATTTTTAAATTTTCATAAATTGAAATATGAAAAATGTTTAATGGTGGAAATATTTTTTTTTTGCAAACGCACATAACGTAAAGATTCATTTGCGTTTCAATTGCGAGAAGAAAAATATTTAATTTTATCATGCAGCAAACTAACTGGAATTTTACAATTTACAAGCAAAACTCATTTTGAATTGTGTGTTGAAAAATAAACAGCATAGTTAAATAAGTGTAAAATCCAACAACATCAGTTGCTCGTGAATTCGGTTCAAAGCGTGTACATTAAAAGCATGTAGCGAAAATTCTCGTAAATAAGTAATTACAATGGCGTTTTATTTTTTTCGAAAAGCAAACAAAAAATAAATAAAGGAGAACAGAAATTTTTCAGCTAAAATTATTTAATAACATTGTTGTGAATTTTGAATTACACAAGAAATTAAAGTACGGGGAAAAATTTTGTATTCGTTTATTTTTTTGGAATTATTTTAACTAGAATATAAATATAAATATATATAAATATTTTAACTAAAAAAAACAAAAGTAAAATGTAAATTATGGTAAATTTTTTTCTCGTTGTACACTGAAAAAAAAATTATTTGATTCAAATAACCGATTATTTGACTATTATCAAATAAATATTTACTTGAGTCAAATAATTTTTATTTCAATCAAATAAATTGTATTTGAATCAAATATTTCAGTATTTGAAGCAAATACTATTTAATTGATTCAAATAAAAATTATTTGATTCAAATATTTATTTGATTATAGACAAATAATCGGTTGTTTGAATCAAATAAATTTTTTTTCGTTGTAGAATTAAATTTCGACTAATAAATAAATATTTACGTTCGAATAAAAATGCGATGGAAAAATTAAATTAAAAATTAATAAATAATAATAATAATTAACAATATTTAAATATTTTTTCAATTAATTCTATTTTTAATTTTAAATATTATAAATATTTGTGAAATTTTGGTTGATTGTTTAATTAATTTAATAATTGAGTAATTAAATCGAAACTTGACATTTAAGTAAGGCACACATAGAGAGAGAGAGAGAGAGATAGAAGTACAAGTTACAGAGAGGGTCGGAAATTGTCAGACAATACAATCTGAAACTTTGGCCAAGTCGTAGTAATAAGTACGCAAGTGGGTTATGTTACTTGCGTGATTCCACAATGTTTGCATTATGTATAATAAATTTTCTATTACACGACGGTTTTTGAAGACAGGAATGGTTAAGGGTAAGAGTGAGAGGGAGAGAGAGAGAGAGTGGGAGAAGTGTGAATCCTATCGAGAAACCACCAGAATAGTTGGGTTTAACTTTACCACAAGTTCATATAATTTATTTCTCTCGCGACTAGCAGTTGTGCTTGTGAAAACATTTGTGGAGTGAGAACTGGGAATTCTGTATGAAACGAGTAATTTAACAACATCCATAATTTTAACGAGAAAATTTGTTTGTCACCTTCTCATTTTTTTTTTTGGTTTCTTTTTTGATTCACTGATTTACACGTAATAATTAAAATTTATGTTTATTGAAATTTATAAATTTAGAACATTTTTGGAATTTTTTTTTATTAAAGTAAACGAAATTTGTAAGTTCAGTGGGAAAAGTTCTTTATTCACCAGAAAAAAGTTATTTGATTCAAAAAACCAAAGTATTTGAGAATTAACAATTGAATATTTCTTTGAATTAAATAATTTTAAATTATGAAAAGTTACGAAAAATTAATTAATAAATCAATGAATTAATTAATTTAAAAATGGTAAATTGAATGGTATTTGCTTTAAATACAGAAATTTTTGCTTCAAATACCATTTAATTGCGTCAAATAAAAATTATTTGATTCAAGTAAATATTTAAATGACGATATTCAAGAATTATTTGAATTTAATATATTTTTTTAATATTTACTTGAAGTAAATAATTTTAAATGATGAAAAATTAATTAATTAATTTAAAAATGGTAAATTGAATGGTATTTACATCCATAATTTTAACGAGAAAATTTGTTTGTCACCTTCTCATTTTTTTTTTGGTTTCTTTTTTGATTCACTGATTTACACGTAATAATTAAAATTTATGTTTATTGAAATTTATAAATTTAGAACATTTTTGGAATTTTTTTTGTTTAAAGTAAACGATATTTGTAAGTTTAGTCGGAAAAGTTCTTTATCCACCAGAAAAAAGTTATTTGATAAAAAAAACCAAAGTATTTGAGAATTAACAATTGAATATTTCTTTGAATTAAATAATTTTAAATTATGAAAAGTTACGAAAAATAAATTCATAAATCAATGAATTAATTAATTTAAAAATGGTAAATTAAATAGTATTTGCTTTAAATACTGAAATTCTTGGTCCAAATGCAATTTAATTGAGTCAAATAAAAATTATTTTGTTCAAGTAAATATTTAAATGACGATATTCAAGAATTATTTGAATTTAATACATTTTTTTAATATTTACTTGAAGTAAATAATTTTAAATGATGAAAAATTAATTAATTAATTTAAAAATGGTAAATTGAATGGTATTTGCTTTAAATAAAGAAGTTTTTGGTTCAAATGCAATTTAATTGAGTCAAATAACTATTATATGATTTAAGTAAATATTCAAATGACGCTTTTCAAAAATTATTTGAATCAAATACTTTTTTTTTAATGTTTTTACGAATCAAATAATTTTAAATGACGAAAAATTATTTAATTAGTGAATTAATTCATGAAAAATTGTTGAAGTAAATAGTACTTGCTTTAAATACTGTAATTCTTGGTTCAAATACCATTTAATTGCGTCAAAGAAAAAATTATATGATTCAAGTAAATATTTAAATGACGATATTCAAGAATTATTTGAATTTTATACATTTTCTTAATATTTACTTGAATTAAATAATTTTAAATGATAAAAAATTAAATAATTAATTTAAAAATGGTAAATTTAATGGTATTTGCTTTTAATATAGAAATTTTTTATTCAAATGCAATTTAATTGAGACAAATAAATATTGTTTGATTTAAGTAAATATTTAAATGGCGCTCTTTAAGAATTATTTGAATCAAAAAATTTTTTAAAAATATTTCTTTAAATCAAATAATTTTAAATGATGAAAAATTAATAAATTAATTAATTAGTTAAATTAAAAAGGGTAAATTAAATGGTATTCGCTTTGAATACAGAAATTTTTGGTTCAAATGCAATTTTAATGGAGTCAAATAAATATTATTTGACTGAAGTAAATATTTAAATAACGCTTTTCAAGAATTATTTGAAGCAAATAATTTTTTTTCAGTGTAGTTTTGCTGGGTATTGTTTTTAAAGTGTTAAAAAATGCAATTTAAAATTGTCTAAAATTGAAGATCAAATAGCGAATAGAAATGAAAAAAATTTGTAATTCTTAAAAATAAATAATATGGTCTATTATAAATGAATATATTAATATTTTTTACTTTTAATAATTTAAAGTTTTGGAAATTAAAAAAATTAATAATAAAATGAATAATAAAAAAATTAAATAATAAAATGAATAATAAAAAAAATTAAATAATAAAATAAATAATAAAATGACTAATAAAAAATAATAAATAATTAAAACATTTTAAAATAAAATAGTAAAAAACTGAGACAATAAAATAAAAAATAGCAAAAAAAAATTAATAAAATTAATATTAATTAATAATTAAAAAAAATAATAATAATAATTTTATTATTAATTTTTTATTATTTTTTATTTATTAATTATTATTATTTTTTTTTTTGTTAACGTTAGTTAAATATAGTCAAACAGTAAAAAAAATTAACGTTAAAAATTAGTCAAAGCGGAAATTTTTTGAATGGTTATTTATAAAAAAAGCTTTTAAATCTGGAAGAACATTTTTTTTTTTCAACATATTTGGAGAAGTTTTTAAAAAGCTCGCCTTTTAGCTGCTGCACTACAGCTGGAAATCGATTTTCGTTTTAACTATTTTGCAGATTTAATTCATATCGGAATGCATTTCGATATTTAGAGGACACTTTTTATTAAAAAAAAGAGAGAGAAAAAAATCAGTGATATTTGAGAAGCCTTTAATGCGATTAAGTTCTCGAACTGCATCAGGATTACGTTAAGTTTTGAAAACTCATCCGAGAGGATTGATTTCCAATACAGGGGATTACATTTTGAAAGTTAATACGTTAATGACTAAAATTAATTTTGATTCATTGGTTGATCGTGTTTCAAATTTTGATAGTCATATATACGAATGAATATTAATGTCAATGCAATTTTAATACTGTTTTTATATTTTTTAGTTTGCTTTTAAAACAATTGGAATTTAGATTCGTTTTCGGTTCGATTCTTATGTTAAATTATTTAATTATTTTTAAATTCGATAAATTTTTTTTATTTACATTCGTTAAATTTTTTTTATTTAAATTATTATTACAATTTTTTAATTTAAATTAATATTATTTTTTTATATTTAAATTATTAATATATTTTTTTATTTAAATTATTTTTTTTTATTTAAATTATTTTTTTTTAATTTAAATTATTATTTATTTATTTAAATTATTATTTACTTTTTTAAATTATTATATTTTTTTATTTAAATTATTACATTTTTTTAATTTAAGTTATTGTAATTTTTTTCATTCGAATTATTGATATAACTTTTTTTTATTTAAATTATTCTTGATATTGAATAAAATTATTTTAGAATTTATTTTTTCTGAATTTTTTCCTTTGCTTTTCAGTTGACGACTTGACACAAGAGTTCAATTAACAGGACAAGGATTTTCGCAGGAGTGGCTTGCGAGGAGTTCCATCGTCTCAACGTGTGAATTCATCGACCGGGGAGTCAAAAAAAAAACGAAAAATATTTCTTTAAGCTTAAATCCTTTTCTGCTTGACGTAATCTCCACATTTTTTGCTTTAATTACTAGTTTTTGGAAGTAATTTTAAACGAAAATTAATTGAATTTGTTTTTTTAAATTAGAATCAAATTCATTCGAGCAGTTTTTATAACTTTTTCTCAATGTGAATAATGTGATTATTACATTTTACCCCTAGGGTAAAAATGAGTACTTTTTTGCTCTGCGAGGAAGATTATTGACCTAGGGCAAAAGAGACACTTTTTTTACCTCTGGGTAAAAAAAAAATTGTAAAAAATACAATATTAGCTAATAAAAAAGTTTTTACCTGAAATGGGTAAAAATTTTGCTATACTTTTACCTTGTAAAAGCAAAAAAAAAATTCTAATCAACCCAAAATTAGTAAAAACTTGTTTTGGTTTGATTAAAATTTTTTTTAATTTTGTTCTTTCTCTTAATTTTTGAATATGAAAATAAATTAATAAACAAATATTGCACTCTATGTATAGCGGTGTATATTTTGAATTTGTTACATAAGTAGAGTTACATACGTTTATGTAGATTTGCGAGTGTAGCGCACATACCTTGTGGCAAAATACATAAGCAAAGTAAGTTGATAATTGCGTAATAAATATCCATATAATTATGGAAGTTCGTCGCGTTGCCGCTAGTGTGCTTAGTTACAAACTTTGGCAGACGAGAGAGACTCATTTAGTACGGTTATCATCTCGGTAATGATTAGCCTTGTGGTGAACTGTGCATGCACTATAACTTTATAGACTATGTGTCACTTACCTTATGCCCCTCGAGGCACGAGTGAAATTTCACTCATTAGCTACTTCTTTCTAGTCAATTTCAAAGGATATACTATTGCTGATTATTCATTAAGTTAATATTTTGTTAATTCAAATTTAGAGAATAGTTAATTAATTTTTTTTTGGGTATTAATTTATTTAGTTTAGTATTTATTCAGTTTTGTTGATTATTAAGTAAATTTTTTGTAAAATTTGTATTGAATTAGTAAATATTAGTAATAAGTAGTAATTTTCTATTAATTTCTAATTAAAATTTGCGAATTTAAATGTAACATATCAATCACCCATTCGAATTATAGTAAATATTTTTTTTATTCCTAAATTAGTAAAAATTACTATTTATTAGTAAACTGTACTAATTAAATAGAAAACAGTCAGTCAATAACTCAATAATTTAAATTAGTAAAAATTACTATTTATTAGTAAACTGTACTAATTAAATAGAAAACAGTCAGTCAATAACTGAATAATTTAAATTAGTAAATAATTTTGTTAAGACAAATTAAAAGAATAATTAATTAATTAATTAATTAATTAATTAATTATTAATAAATGATTTGTTCAGTTTTGTCAATTAATAATTTTATTATTTATTTAGTTTTGTTAATTATTCATTATTTATTTTGTGAAATTTGTTTTGTATTCAATTAGAAAATATTACTAATAAATAGTAATTTTTTTATTAATTTCTCAGCAAAATTTACAAATTTTAAACTAAAATATCGTTCACTCATTCGAATTATAGTAAATATTTTTTTATTCCTAAATTAGTGAAAATTACTGTTTATTAGTAAACTGTACTGATTAAAAAGAAAAAAGTCAGTCAATAACTCAATAATTCAAATTAGTAAATAATTTTGTTAAGACAAATTTAAAGAATAATTAATGAATCAATTAGGTTATTAATAAATTATTTGTTTAGTTTTGTTAATTGTTAATTAAATTTTTTGTGAAATTTGTTTTGTATTGAATTAGTAAATATTATTAATAAATAGTAATTTTCTATTAATTTCTCAGTAAAATTTACAAATTTTAAAGTGAAATATCAATCACTCATTCGAATTATAGTAAATATTTTTTTATTCTTAAATTAGTAAAAATTACTATTTATTAGTAAACTGTACTAATTAAATAGAAAAGAGCCAATCAGTAACTCAATAATTAAAATTAATAAATAATTTTTTTTTTTAGTAAATAATAATTTTTTTTAATAATAATTAGTAAATAATTAATTAATTAAGTTTGTATGTTATTAATTAATGATATGTTTAGTTTTGTTGATTATTAACTACGTTTTTTGTAAAATTTGTTTTGTATTGAATTAGTAAATTTTACTAAGAAAAAAGTTGAAGTTACTATTTATTAGTAAAATTTAAATAAGTAAATTTTACTAAAAAAATAGTAGAAATTATTATTCATTTGTATAATTTACAAATTCACAAGCAAAAAATCAGTCATTCATTTAAATTATATTAAATATTTATTTATTCCTAAATTAGTAGAAATTAATATTTATTAGTAAAATTTACTAATTCTGAAGCAAAAAGTCAATCGATAACTCAATAAATAAGATTAGCAAGCAATTTTGCTAATTCAAATTTAGAAAATAATTAATTCATTAATTAGGTTACTAATTAATTTTTGGTTTGGTTTTGTTGGTTATTAATTAATTATTCTGGGAAATTCGTTTTGTAGTGAATTAGTAAATTTTACTAATAAATAGTAATTTCTACTAATTTCTTAGTAAAATTTACAAATTTGAAACTAAAAAATCAATCACTCATTCAAATTATGGTAAAAATTTTTTATTCAGCTAAATTAGTAGAAATTACTGTTTATTAGTGAAATTATCTAATTTCAAGGCAAAATGTCTGTCGCTAATTCAAATCAGTGAGAAATTTTGATAATTATAAAATTTAAAAAAAATTAGTTCCTTATTTAGATTATTATTAAATTATTTGTTTAGTTTTGTTGTTTACTACCTAAACTTTTTGTGAAATTTGTTTTATATTGAATTAGTAAATTTTACTAAGGAAATTGTTGAAATTACTATTTAATAGTACAACTTGAATTTGTAAATTCTACTAAGAAAATAGTGGAAATTACTATTTATTAGTAAAATTCACTAATTCACAAGCAAAAAATCAGTCACTCCTTCAAGTTATAGTAAATATATTTTTTGTTCCTAAATTAGTAATAATTACTATTTATTAGTAAACTTTACTACTTCTAAAGCAAAAAGTCAGTCAATATTACAATAATTCAAATTAGTAAGCAATTTTGCTAATTTAAATTTAGAGAATAATTACCTAATTGATTAATTTGGTTACTAATTAATTATTTGTTTAGTTTTGTTAATTAATTATTTTGGGAAATTTGTTTTGTATTGAATTAGTAAATTTTACTAATAAATAGTAATTTCTAAAAGTAATTTCCACTAATTTCTTAGTAACATTTACGAATTCCAATGTATAAAATCAATCACTCATTCAAATTATGGTAAAATTTTTTTTATTCTTATATTAGTAGAAATTAGTAAATACTAATTTCTACTAATATAAGAATAAAAAAAATTTAGTAGAATTTATAAATTTAATAGCAAAAATCTGTCATTAATTAAAATCAGTAAACAATTTTGCTAATTCAAATTTAGAAAATAATTATAATTAATTATTTTGGTTATTAATTAATTAGCTATTTAGTTTCGTTAATTATTAACTAATATTTATAAGAAATTTGTTTCGTATTCAATTATTAAATTCTACTAATGAATACTAATTAACTAATTAACTACTAATTTTATAGAAAAATTTACTAATTTTAAAGTAAAATATCAGTCATTCATTCAAATTAGTAAACATTTTTTTAATTCCTAAATTAGTAGACATTACTGTTTATTAGTAAAATTTACTAATTAAAAAGAAAAAAGTCTGTCACTAATTTAAATCATTAACAAATTTTTCGAATTAAAATTTAGAAAAAATTAGTTAATTATTTAATTATTTGTTTAGTTTTGTTAATTATTAATTAACTATTTTGGGAAATTTGATTTGTTTTGAATTAGTAAATTTTACTAATAAATAGTACTTTCTACTAATTTCTTAGTAACATTGACGAATTCCAATGTATAAAATCAATCACTAATTCAAATTATGTTAAAAATTTTTTTATTCCTATATTAGTAGAAATCACTATTTTTTAGTAGAAGTTACAAATTTAATAGCAAAAATCTATCATTAATTTAAATTAGTAAACAATTTTGCTTATTCAAATTTAGAGAATAATGATAATTAATTATTTAGGTTATTAATTAATTATTTGTTTAGTTTTGTTAATTATTAACTAATATTTATGAGTAATATGTTTCGTATTCAATTAGTAAATTTTACTAATGAATAGTAATAACTACTAATTTTTTAGAAAAATTTACTAATTTTAAAGTAAAAAATCAGTCACTCATTCAAGTTATAGTAAATATATTTTTTGTTCCTAAATTAGTAAAAATTACTATTTATTAGTAAACTTCACTAATTAAAAAGCAAAAAGTCTGTCACTAATTTAAATCATTAACACATTTTTCGAATTAAAATTTAGAAAAAATTAGTTAATTATTTGTTTAGTTTTGTTAATTACTAATTAATTAGTTAGGAAAACAATAGCTGACAGTTAGGTTTCAGTATTTTGAAGTACGATTATTATTATTATTATTATTATTATTATTGTTATTATTATTATAATTACTATTATTATAATTATTATTATTAGTAAAGAAATTGAATTAGAATATAATTCGCCAGAGAGGAATGACTACCTCATTTCACTCTATCGTCCTCATCTGTCTGATTATTGCTTTTAAATACACGGAAACTTGAGACTAACTTAGTTACATAGTAATTTAGCACTGACTAATGAAATTCGTTACAGTGATGGTACCAATTTAGCCTGCATCTCTGACATTTAAATCTTTACTTTCTAAGGCTACGCGAAAATCAAGTTACACAGCAAGTAATTTTAATCATAACTTTTTATTAAGAATCCCAATATTGCAGGACAATTTCTTTTTTTTTTAATTTATCATTAGAACATGTTGACAAAAATTAAGAAAACGAACTTTATTGAATTTACAATCGAGGGAAAGTTCTTTTTTTATAAGAAATCTAGTGATGATTGAAAATTTATTGATTTTTCATTTTATTCTAAATGATAATATTAATAATAATGCTAAAAAGTAATAATTAATAATAAAAAAAAATAGTACATGTCTGACCTAGCCATTGACTTAAACTACTTAGAATAGAATTAATAACATGACGAACTACTTTAAATAAAATGAAAATGGAAAAGTTAGATAATTGCCTAAATTATTAAATTTAGAAATAATATCAATAATAGTGATAAGAAAATTATTTGTTTCAATAAATAATTGAAAATTATTCTATGTCTCATCTAGCGATTGACTTAAACTACTTGAAAACGGCAAAATTTAAATGGAAAAATTAAATAAAATTATTTTTAAATTATTTTACACTTCATAATATTAATAATTTAATAATAATGATATACAAACAATTAATTGTTAATAATTAATTAGAAATTAGTTGGTCTGACCTAGGTATTGGCTTAAACTACTTGAAAACGGCAAAATTTAAATGGAAAAATTAAATAAAATTATTTTAAAATTATTTTACACTTAATAATATTAATAATTTAATAATAATGATAAACAAACAATGAATTGTTAATAATTAATTATAAATTAGTTGGTCTGACCTAGGTATTGACTTAAACTACTTAAAGTAGATAAATGAAAATGGAAAAGTTGGATAATAATAAATAATTTATAAAAGTGTTAATAATTATTATTTAAAAATTATTCTGTGTCTGACCTAGTCATTCACTTACACTACTAAAAATAGACAAAATTAGAAGGAAAAAGATAAATAAAATAAATAATTAACAATAATTTGAATGTAAGATATAAATATAAATAAAGAATAATTATTTGTTTTTAAAATATAAAAAATTATTGTAAATTTATTATTATTATTATTTTTTTTTATTATTATTATTGTTATTATATTATATTTATTATAATTATTATTTATTTCAAAATGCACCTACAATATATTGCATTCACGAAGTATTTAATTGTATACGTATAATGCTACCTTTCAAACAATGGGAGAATTCAAAACAATGGTAATTTTAATTACTAATTTTATTTTATTATTAGTAATAGCAATTCTCATTTATAGTATACTATTATTAATGTAATTATTATATTATTTATTCCATATTATATAAAAAAGAATAATTCCTATTTATACAATAATTTAGATTGTTTATTAATATTATTAATATAATAATAATTAAAATATATAATATAATTAGAAGAATAAGAATAAGAATAAAAATAAGAATAATAATATTAATATTAAGATTAATAATAATAATAATAATAATAATAATACTCGCAATAAAAAAGGCGAATTAAATTTTTTTTAGAAAAAGAAAAAAACTTTTCAATGAGTATAAAAATAGAAACAAATATAAAAAAATTTATTCTTGAGTAAAAATAAATTATTCCATGTGTCTGACTTAACCATTGACTTAAACTACTTACAAAGCAGATAAAAAAAGAAGCAATAGAAAAGTTGCGGGGATAAAAATTTTTCTTGAATGCTTCCTGAGAATATCAATATTGTGATTTATTAAATCATAAATCTGTTGATGGTTTATTTAAAAGGTTTTCCAACTTAGATACATATAAACTGCAATATATATATATATATGTGTGTGTGTGTATATTTATACCAAGAAGTCGAAAACTTGAATTAGTTTCTCTACACAGTTTGAAATGCCCCTATAACTTTGGCCTGTTCTGAATGGCCGCGCGCTGTTTCATAACGAATTTACGAGTTCAAGTCAGGTGCGTAGAATGGGCCACATCACGTTATAGTTTCTAGAGTTCGAAATTTCATACGAATTGAATTCTCGAAATTGAGTGTTTAGTGTTTAGAATTCATTTCGTCATTTCTCTGTATCAGCGTTGATCACTTCATTAAACTGTCGTGCTTCCATTATTCCGAGGCTCTTTCAATTTGGGAAAATTATTTTTCTTTTAAATGCTGTTTATTTACGAGGAATATTGGGAGGGGACTTTGAGAATTAGAAAATTAATTTCGATAATTATTAATTATTATATTATTTATAATAATTATTATATAATTTCTAATTAATATTATTAATAATAATTATATTATTTATTATTATAAATTATTAATAATAATTCCTAATATAATAATTATTATATAATACGTAATTAATATTATTAATTAGCAATAAAGTTATGAATGACAATAATAATAATAATAATAATAATAATAATAATAATAATAATAATAATAATAATAATAATAATAATAATAATATTCGCAATAAAAAGTCTAACTAAAACGTAATTACGTAATTAATATTATTAATTAGCAATAAAGTTATGAATGACAATAATAATAATAATAATAATAATAATAATAATAATAATAATAATAATAATAATAATAATAATAATAATATTCGCAATAAAAAGTCTAACTAAAATTTTCTTAGAAGAAGAAAAAAAATTAAATTAAGATTTAGTAATGTAATTAGTTAATAATATAGTTAGAAAACAATATTATTATATAATAATGTAATTAATTTATAATATAATTAATTAGGAATATAATCTATAATAATAATCGTTGTAGTTCGCTAGTTTCATTTGTTCCCAGTTTGAAAATGTTTTTTGCTTATTTCTTTCATTCCTAATTTTTTAAATTATTCTTCTCTTTTAATTATTTGAATTTGTAGAATTAATTATTGAAAATCATTAAATTTCGCAGAAATATTTTTTAAAAAGTTTGAAATTAATTATTAGAAAGAATAAAAAAAAAGGATTTTATCAAAAGTTTTGAAAAAATGTAAATTGTTAGAGAAATTTGATTAAAATTGTATTGAAAATAATTGAACTCTCGAAAAGAATTTTATTATTTATAAAAATAATCGAATTCATTTAAAGTAATATTATTAAAATTTATAAAAATTAATTCTTATCGAGGATTTAATTAAAATTTTTTATAGTGATTGAATTTTATGAAGAATTTTTTTAGATTTCTTGCAAATAATGCAGTTTTTAAAATAATTTTAATTGAAGTTTTTGAAAATAGTTAAAATCTACAAAAAAGATTATCAACTTAGAATTTAGAACAATTTTATTGCAATTTTTAAAAATTATTGAATTCGTCCCAGAAATTTTATTATAATTGTAGAAAATACTTGAATTTTGACAAAGAATTTTATTATTTATAAAAATAATCCAATTCATTTAAAGTAATATTATTAAAATTTATAAAAATTAATTCTTATCGAGGATTAAATTAAAATTTTTGATACCTAGTAATTGAATGTTATCAAGCAATTTTTTAGATTTCTTGAAAATAATGTAGTTTTTTTTAATAATTTTAATTATAAATTTTGAAAATAGTTGAAATTTACAAAAAAAAAATTATCAATTTAGAATTTAGGAAAATTTTATTGCAATTTTTAAAAATAATTGAATTTGCCCCAGAAATTTTATTATAATTGTAGAAAATAATTGAATTTGTCCCAGAAATGTTATTATAATTGTAGAAAATAATTGAATTTTGACAAAAAATTTTATTATTTATAAAAGTAATCGAATTTTTCCAAAGCGATATGATTAAAATTCATGAAAAGAATTGTATTGCTTTGATGGATTTTTTAAAAATAATGGAATTTTTTTAACAACTTGTATTGATATATTTATAAGGAATTTCTTTAAATTTTATTGAAGATAACGTAGTTTTTTAAAAATAATTTTCATTGAAAGGTTTTTTGAAATAATTGAAATTTATAAAAAGTGACATCACTTTTAAGAATAATGGAATTAAAAAAAAATTTATTATAACTCTTGAAAATAATGAAATTTGTTTGCGAAATTTTATATTAATTGTATTGAAAAGAATTGAATTCTATAAAGAATTTTACAATTTAATAAAACAATTTAATTGTTTCGAAGAATTCGTAGAAACTTTAGGAAACAATTGAATTGCTTCGAAAAGATTTATTAAAAAGTTTCAAAAATAATTGAATCCTTTTGTTAAAATTATTTTGTTAATTTATTAAAATTGTATTGAAAATAATTGAATTTTTGTGAAGAATATTAATATTTATATAGAAATAAATAAATAATTGAACTCTGTCAAAGAATGTTATTATTTATAAAAAATAATTCAATTCGTGATAAAAATTATAATTTTAACAATTATAAATTAAAAAAAAAAATTTTTAGAATAATAAACTATAATAATTAATTACCTACTAAAATAAGTTATAAATATTAATTGTCTAGTTATAAATATTGACTAACTCGATATAAATATTAATTAACTTGTTTTAAATTTAAAATAAATATTTATTAACTTGTTTTAAATTTGAAATAAATATTAATTAATTTTTTATAAATATTAATCGCTTCGATATAAATTATAAATAACAGAATTGCCATAAATGTTGACTGACTCGTTATAAATATTAATTTACTGATTCTATAAAATATCAAAACTGACTCCCTATAAATATTGACTGACTCAGTATTGTTAGGAATATTAATTTGACTTATTGTTCTAAATATTAAATGAATTATTGTCACGAATATTGACAGATTTCTTGTCGTAAATATTGACATATTCGATAACATAAATATATAGACTGGTCTCGTTGTCATAAATATTGACTGATTCTGAGTAAAATTGAAATTTGTCACCTCAACCGAATAATCAATTCCTTTTAAATGATAATCAATCCCGTTTCGATGATTGCATTCACTTCTATTTTCGAAATGGAATTGATTATCATTTAAATTGAGTGACTTTAATTTAGAGTCCATAGATATTATTCTCGTTTGAAAAAAAAGTTTGTTTTTTTTTATTTAATTTTATAATTTTCGATATTTTAAAAAGTGGGGGAATCAAGTTTTAAACGAAGAAACAGTAAATACTAAATAAAAAATAAAAAATTTAAGTATTTAAATATTTAAATTGTTATTAAATTATTATTAATTTTAAACTTTTAAGTAAATTAAAAAAAGATTATAAATTAAAAAGAGCTGAAAAACGGTTTTAAATGAGTAAAAAATGGTTTGAAAAGAGAAGGGAAGAAATTTAAGAAGAGGCAATAAAAGTTTAAGAAGAAAAATAGTAAAAATCTGTTTGTTTTTATTGTTCTATTTTTTTTGGGAGTAAAAATGATATAATGAAATCTAGGGAAACGAAATATTTTAATTTATACACTTTTTCAGTATTAGAGATACAGAAAGTGGATTTCTCTAGATTTAAAGAATTTCTCTTTTCCTTCTTCTTCGTCTTCTTTTTCCTTCGACTTTTTTTCTTTTGTTAAAAAGTTAAATCTTTCCTGAAGATGATTAAATAATATTATTAAAGTAAGCTCGAAGGAAAGTGGAGTCCGCACAGATCTGAAGAAATGTCCTTTTATGAGTAAAACAATTGTTCTCTGACTCCTTATGTCAGTTTTTTAAAGTCATTTTCCTTCTTACACCCATTATATTCCAACATTGTTCCCTGTGTCTTAATGAAAGCTCTTTAAATATTCAGAATTCCATGGAAAAAAAAACTTCGCCAACAGTATTTATGCAGATCAAAAAGATGGAAAAATTTTCTCCCAACGCATATAAATGCAGACTAAAATGCAGCTAATAATCTCACTGCGAATATGAATGGTGCATAAAATGTGGAGCACTCGAACGAACGAAATAATCGTCTATAAAAGCATTATTCTTCTTTTCTTTACCTCCAAGCATATTCATCTCGTATTTAAATTAAAAAATTTTCGAAAAAAAAGAATGGAAGAAGGGAAACTTCTACTTTTTTTCACATTTACATTTTCTGTAAACTTATAATTGAGGGGCGTCCCCCTTTTTTTCGTTAAAGACTTGCGTAATTTATGGACGACCCCTTTAGGTATTATTAATAAAAAAAATAAAAATTGCATTATAAATATTATACAATTTTAATTATTTTCTGTATTTTTGTATAATTATATTTTCATAATATAAATATATATTGTATTTTTATAATATAAATATATTTTATACTTTTATAATATAAATATATATATATTATATTTTTGAAATATAAATTTTCCAGTTTAATAACTCTAATATTTAATTTAGAAAATAAAAATTTCTGAAATTTACGTCTCTCTATTTATGAAGAAATAAAAAATTGGATATGAAAAATTTTGATGCGCAATATTTGTCTCTCGCACTAAAAGAATGTGGGCACATTTTTTATTTGCGCATATCAGTAAAACTTTTTACTTTAAAAAGATATCGTGCAGTCGGCATAAGGACGCGTTCTTCATTTCTATAATAAATCTTCTACTTTAGATGATCGATCACTTATGTTGTCTCGAGCGCCATAAATTGTACCTTCTTTCTCTTATACGTCTCCAGCATCAGAAAACAATTCTTCGAAACGGTCAGAAAACAAATAAAAATAAGTAAAATTCTATTCATTCAAAAATCGTATATAAAAGTTAAAGGCAATATTTTCAAAAAAGTTTTCGAGAATCCACTGAATTCAACTCATGACAAATTTTATTTTGTTTTAACAAATTTCAATGAAACAAAATCGTGAAATAAAAGTTTTTAAATTAAAAATTTTAAACATAAAATTAAAATAGTTAAACTAAAAATTAAAGATTTAAAAATTAAAATTATCAAATTGAAAATTAAAGATTTAAAAATTAAAACTGTCAAATTAAAAATTAAAGATTGAAAAACTAAAATTAGGATTTTATTTCATTGAAATTTGTTAAAACAGAATTAAATTTTTCAGTAGTTGAATTCAGTGGATTCTCGAAAACTTTTTGAAAAATATTGCCTTTAAATCTTTAACCCTCCGTCACACACCTAGGGAGGGATTCCCTCTACGGTTTTAGTATTTTTAAAATAACTTTTGTTTTCCTCATTGCAAAATAAAATCAGTTTCTATACCTTTCGACAATTTACTCCTCAACACATTTCTAAAAAAAACATTTAGTTTAAACATAATTAATATTTAATTATGAAGCTTTAAAGCTAGAAAAAACTCGAAAAAGTGAGGTTATGTTGAATAAAAAAATCAAGTTTTCAAAACATTTTTTGATCCACTGTTGGTTAATGGCAAAATTATATTCTAAATATAATTAAAATAAACTATTTTATGATTTTTTTGCTTATTTGTTAATGTTACATTATTTTTACATGTAAAGTGTAATTCCTTCGAAGATGTGCATTCGTGTAATTAATTATTATTTTTGAGACCGAAAATTAATTTTATTAATTTTATAAATTAGAATAATTTACTACATATTTGTAAGTTTGTGTTTAAATTAAATTTTTGTTGATTTCTTTGTTTATGTTGTAATGTTGCTTATTTTACAATGTGGTGAGGGATTCCCTCTAAACCTGTGTAAAGTCGTAATTTTTTCCAAGGTGTGTGACGGAGGGTTAAATCCCACTTTAAAAACTTTAATTTTAATTTTTTAATTTTTACTTTAAAAACTTTAATTTAATTTAAAAATTTTTATTTTTAAAAATTTTGATATCAATTTGAAAGATTGTTCAAATAGAAACTTTTAACCATAAAGAGCAACACTGTAGAGGATAATTTGTGCTGATTTAAAAAAATTACCAGCATAAATGTGAATAGTAGTTGGAAAAATGGGAAATTACGAGTAAATTTCTTGAATAAATTAAATTTGCAAAGTTAAATTTGCGAAACGATAAAAAATTTGGTTGAAAAATAAATAGAAAGATTTGATAAATTTTTATATCTTACATATATGGATTTTTATTTTGATTAAAAAGGCTTCACTGTCACAGAAAAATGTTTACAAACAGTTTTCCCATTTCTTTCACAAAGAAACCTCTGTAATTTTTCAAAAGGTAGAAATATTTTACTCAATATATTACTTTCCTCTAAACTGAGAGATTTATATTTTCTTTCGGTTCTTCCTTTTGATTTTCAGATTTCTCAGACTTGAAAACTTTCCCGAGTTTTATTTTTTATTACACTTATGGGAATTGGTTAAAAATTTTTTTATTATTGTTTCCTTTTTTTATAAAAATCACTAATATTTTTATATATTTAATTAAAATTCATCATAAAAATTAATTAGTTTATTTAAATCGATTTTTTCCTTATAAAAAAAATTCTTTATTTGCAATGGATATCAATGAATTTTACTTTTCTACGGAATGGAAAATTTTTAAGTACCTAATACACTTTTACTTTCGTTTGTAGTAACTTTGAAATGTCTAATTAGAAGAAACTTGAGGAATTGAATAAGTGGCGTCGACTCTATATCTACAAGAAAGTTAAATAACACAAATCGTAAGAATTGAGGTTTTCAAAGTTAGGCGTCTGAAAAGACGGATTAACATTCATTTCTTATCAGGTTGGAGATTCATTTTTAATTTCCCGTCGGAGTATCACTCAAAAAGTTTGTTTGAAAGAGGGTAGAGAAAGAGAGAGAGAGAAAAAGTCCAGATTTCCAACGACGACGACGACACTCGGAAATTCTCTCCTACTATACTCGACTACTCCTTGGGGAAATTATATGATCACTTAACGATTCATAAGAAAAGGCCGGACGGTAAAATTGTACAGCAGTTGGACAAACTCTGTCGTTGTAGTCTTTCTATAGCCGACATGTATATATAATAAGTCGGCATTATTATCCCGAAGCACGGGAAGTGTAATTAGCATAGCTTTAATTGCGATTTACATTGTTAATCAGTAATAAGGCATCAAATTTTCACTACAATTGTCCAGTTAATCACCTGTATTAACAGGTGTATGTGTAATGACGAAATTAACTTTATTGACCATTGGGGACTATTTTATTACAGTTAATTTTCAATTCTTTTGTTTTGTAATTTTATTACAGGTGAACAATTTTGGATTTTTTTCTAAATCATCGAACAAAAAAATTCTTTATTTGCAATGGATATCAAACAGTTTTATTAATACCGTTCAGGTATTGTTTTATGATAGGTGAACAATTTCGGAATTTTTCCTAAATAATTAAACAAAAAATTCTTTATTTGCAATGGATGTGAAAATAATTTTATCAATACGTTCAGGTATTGTAATAAACAAATAAAACAAATAATTATTAGTAATCACTAAAAGAAAATATCAAAAATCATTCAGGTATTGTTTTATTATAGATGAACAATTTAGGATTTTTTTCTAAATAATAAAAAAAAATTCCTTATTTGCAATGGATATCAAACAATTTTATTAAAGTCATTCAGATATTGTAATAAAATTAAGAAACAACAATTATATCAAATATCAAGAATTTTAATTCAATTTTATTTTAATATAACTTTACTAAATTCTACATAAGCTTTTTTAAACTTTAGTATTTTTTGTATCAAAATTTCTAAAAAAAAATTCTTTATTTGCAATGGATATCAAACAATTTTTATGAAAGTCTTTCAAATATTGTAATAAATTTAATAAAGATAATAATTGTATCAATATCAAGAATTTTAATTCAATTTTATTTTAATATAACTTTACTAAGTTCCACATAAGCTTTTTTAAGCTTTAGTATTTTTTATATAAAAATTTCTAAATAAAAAAAATTCTTTATTTGCAATGGATATCAAACAATTTTATTAATGCCGTTCAGGTTTTGTAATAAAATTAATAAACATTAATAGTGATTAAAAGACTTTGATTCTAAATGTATCGAAGCCTCGTTAAAATTTACTATTCAAAATAAAAAAGAAACGCTTGCTAAAATTTCAAACAAATAATATATTGATATAATATATTCACTGAAAGAAAATATATTTTAAATTTTGTAAAAGTATTTTACAATTTAGGGAAAAAGTGCAATAAACAAAATTTTGACATAGAAAATACTAAACATAAAAAAATTATGTGAACTTTTGTAAAATTATTTCAAATATCAAGAATTTTAATTCAATTTTAATATAACATAACTAAATTCCACATAAGTTTTTTTTAAACTTTAGTATTTTTTATATCAAAATTTCGCTTTGTTGCACTTTTCTCCAAATTCTAAAACACCTACAAAATTTAATATACATTTTCTTTCAGTTTTTATGTAATATATAAATATAATATATTTGTATAAAATATTACAATATATCTGTACAAAATATTAATGTAATAAAATTATGTAATATTTTTATAAAACATTTATATTACACTATTTTTTTATATTAAATATATTTCCCTAATAAAGTTATAAAATATATATTTCTATTATAATAATCTTTAGTTCCAATAAACAAATCGATTTCCAATTAATTGTCAGTTTCAATCAATGATAATATTAATTGCAGTTTACAATTTGCATTTATATGAAAAATATGAGGCGGATTATTCCGTGAAACGAATATCGTTGAAAATAAATTTTCAATTCATATATTTTTCCTTCCAGCAAAAAGTTTAAACTTTTTTTTTTGCATTAAATCGTCGAGAATAAAATAGCTGTCTGCAATATAATGGATTATGAATTAATTATACTATAAACACCATTGAATACCTAATAAACACTTCATTTTAAATTCTGCTGTCGACTTCTTTTCCTTCTTAATAGAAAGAAGAAAAAAAAGAACGAAACAACAACAGTTTTCGGAAATAATTCATATTCTACGATAAAGTGCAGTCGGAAATTTTATTTATTAGCTTCATTAAATTTTTAGTGAGGGGAAAATTTAATTATTACAAAAGAAAAATATTGTTAGATATATTATTAGACTTGAAAATAAATTTCCTTGGATTTAAATTAAAGAATTGGCAATTTTCGAATAAATTTTTACTTGTATCGAATATTTTTTATTTAAATCAGTTGATTTATGAATTTAATAATTATTGATAGGAAAAGCTATGTATTTAGTTATTTCTTTGTTCGTTTTCCTTGACGAAAAAATTTCTTTTGTTTCGTATTGGTTATATAATTTTTTTACTTTCTTGTACATTTTGCTTCAAGAGATATTAATTTTAGAAAATAATTCAAATAATTAATTTTAATTACGAAATAAATATTTGCATCAAAGAATTTTGTTCTTTGTGCATTTAATATTAATATTAGTTTCAAATACTCAAATTATTGGTTTATTATTAATTTATTTGTTTATTATTTAATTTATTATTAATTATATTGGTTAAAATTCTGAAATTATTTGCTTTAAAAACAAATAATAATTGGTTTAGAGCTACACTTTATTAAATTTAATTATTTTTAATTCAAATAAATGCTATTTGTTGTAAATACTAAAATTATTCATTTGGTTACAATTTATTTAATTTAAATAAAAATCGAGATAAGAACTATTGGATTCAAGTAAATATTTATTTAATAATTGACGAGCAGTTAATTATTTAAATCAAGCAAATTAATAATTAATTAATTATTAATAATTAATACTTAATAAAAAATTTAATTAATAATAAAAATATCTGTAGAAAATATTTACCATTTTATTCATTGATAAACTTCGTGGTTAATCATAACTTCCGAAAATTGTAACTGTGATGGTTTTGATATTTAATTAGAAAATTGGCTCGTGCATGTAATTACTGAAACTGACATTTTTCACGTTAGGTTAAATGTTATTGTGTGTGTGTGTGTTTATATGTATATATAAAGTTTAATTACATACTTGGAGTAAACTGCGATTTTCTTCACAAGTGAAAATGTTGGGAAAATGGTACAAAACGGAACATTAATTTCTGTGGGGAATATACAATTTTCGCATAATTTCCCAACGAGAACCTTGACTCAACGTGACGGGGAAAATCGTATTTAGAATATATAACTTTATATATATATATATATATACGTATAGATGAAAAGGGAACAAGAGATGTATGTATATATATATATATATATATATATGTATGAGTAAATGAGAAAGTCAAGAGCTTTATTTGTATTCTGAAAAAGAAAATGGAGCATCGTGCTCTGAGTTTATAAGAATGCAAAAGCTTCGAGGCTTTTCGAAGAAAGTTTGCTCTCTGGATTTACTTCTTTTCAAATTAAATTACATATTTCATGGTATTTTTAATCTCTTGATATTTTAATTTTAATGCAAGAGTTTTCTGACAGTAATGACACACTGATTTTTGTCAGTTTTTCTTTTTTTCGGAATGAAAAAAATTATTATAAATTATTTACTTTAGTTATTTTTGTTTGTAAATTATTTTTTTATTATGCTTTTCAGAATTGGAAATATGTGTCTGACAAAAGAAACAATGTTTTTTGTCAACTTTTTCCTTGTTTTCATTCTAAACAGTGGAGTTTAGTATTTTCTATTTTAATTGAAAAAGAAAAATTTGCTTTTGTGGAAGAAATTTGCCAAAACATTTTTTAAATTTATTTTTTAAATAAATTAAATTTTCGACTGATTTGAATTTTTTTTTCCGAAAAAGTGATTTCATTTTCTTGTTTGCTTTCTTCGTTCTGAATTATACGGTCGCTTTTCATCAAAAAGTTGACTTAAAAAAAACAGGAAAAAAAGAATTAGAATTTATAACTGCGTGTATAAATTTCTGTCTTCTCGTGCATAACATTTTTAGAATTTTTTTCAGGAAATATGTAGGTAAATGTATATATAGTATAAAGAAGAAAAATTTCTGAAATCTGAATAAAGAAGAGTTTATTTTCTTTTTCTCTTTCTCTCTAAATTTAAATTAGCAAAATTGCTTACTAATTTGAATTATTGTGACATTAACTGATTTTTTGCTTTTGAATTAGTAAATTTTGCTAATAAATAGTAATTTCTACTAATTTATTAGTAAAGTTTGCTAATTAATTAGTAAAGTTTACTAATTTATTAGTAAAGTTTACTAATTTATTAGTAAAGTTTACTAATTAATTAGTAAAGTTTACTAATTTATTAGTAAAGTTTACTAATTTATTAGTAAAGTTTACTAATTTATTAGTAAAGTTTACTAATTTATTAGTAAAGTTTACTAGTTCAAAAGCAAAAAAAATTCAAATTAGTAAAAATTTTGACTAATTCAAATTTAGAGAGAGTTCGTCTTTATTTGTTCGAGACTGTTTAGGGTGACTAAAATATTTTAATAAAAAAGTTATTCGCCATTTCTCGCCGCTGCGATTTTAGGCTAGCGTTCTCATTGATATTTGCGGACTTTTGCACTTGTCGACCTGTCGCAGCGTGCAACCGCAATATCAGAGTAGAATTATGGAAGCAGATGATGGGACATTTGAGAAATTTGGTTGAGATGCTGTGCGAAGGAGCTCGAGCAGCTGCTAGGGCAAATAACCATTTTCCACTTTACATAATTGAAAAACGGAGATTCGTCCCTAAGATTCTTCATTGTTTTTTTTAATGAATTTAAAAAAAAATTCCTTTTTATTTCTTCCTTCGAAAAAATCGATTTTTACCAGCAAAATTCCCTTTTAGAAATTTTTTTCTTCATTTATTATTATTCTTATTATTTATATTACAATTATTAATAATAAAAATAAAAATAATAAAAATAATAATAAAAATAATAATAAAAAAAATAATAAAAATAATAATAAAAATAATAATAATAATAATAATAATAAAGAAACAAATAAATAAAAAAAATTTCTAAAAGTGAATTTTATAATAATGATATTTTTTCATTTTTTGCTAAATAATAATAATAATAATAATAATAATAATAATAATAATAATAATAATAATAATAATAATAATAATAATAATAATAATAATAATAATAATAATAATAATAATAATAATAACAATAAAGAAACAAATAAATTTAAAAAAATTTCTAAAAGTGAATTTTATAATAATGATATTTTTTTATTCTTTGTTAAATAATAATAATAATCATAATAATCATCTTTTTATTAATACCACTTAATTACTTCTTATTATTTGTTATTATTTTTTATATTTATTAAATTTATGTTTTATATTATTACCATCATCAATTTTTTTCATTATTATTATTTGTTATTATTAATGTTTTTTTTTCATTGCTAATCGAAAATCCCCTTGGACTTTATTGAGACAAATCGGTTTTTGACAAAATGGATATGGCACTTGTTGGCAAAAAGCCAGTAATTAAAACAATCGTATAAATTTTGCCGAATGTGAAAATCAACAATCAGAATTTAAAAAAAAATTAAATAAATTGGAAAAATGTTTTATTTGGTATTTAAAATTTTTTTTTTTTTTGAAAATAACAGCCCACCCTAATTATAGGATCACTACATAAATTATCTGTTAAATGAGGTTGCGCAAGAGTTATCGAGGCGAAAGAAAGTTCATCCGAAGAACAGTGAACCGAAAAGAAGGGGGAGGGAAAAAAAGTTGAAACCAAGACTCGCTGTGATTAACTCAGCGAAAAATTGGCGAATTAAAAAATTGTAACTAATTGCTAGCAAAGAAAAAAATTTCTAGCAAGAAAAAAAAATTATTGAATAGAAATAGAAAAAAAATTTGTTTAGCTAGGAAAAAAATTTTTTTCCTACCTAAACAAATTTTTTTTGCAATTAGTTACAATTTTTTTGTTAGGAAAATTTTTTTTTCGCTAGTAATAAGTTACAATTTTTTCTGATATATTCCAGAGGGTAAAAATTGGTGTATTTTTTGCTGAGAAAAAATAGAAATAGTGAAGGGAGGGAAAAAGGGGAAAATAATTTTTTTCAGCAAATAGTTACAATGTTTTTGTCAGATAACATTTTTTTCTCTAGCAATTAGTTAAAATTTTTTTTTTTAGATAACATTTTTTTCTCTAGTAATTAGTTAAAATTTTTTTGCTAAATAAAATTTGTTTCTCTAGCAAATAGTTAACAAATTTTTGTTACATAAAATTGTTTTCTCTAGTAATTAGATAAAATTTTTTTAATATATTCCAAATTTTAAAAATTGGTGTTTTTTTTTCAAAAAAAAAATAGAAATAGTAAAAGATGGGCGGGGGTAATAAGTGGTGGGGCAAAATTTTTTCTAGCAATTAGTTACAATTTTTTTGTGAGGAAAAATTTTTGTTCGCTAGCAATTAGTTAAAAAACAATTTAATTTATTCTAAATGGTAAAAATTGGTGTATTTTTTTGTTGAGAAAAAAAATAATAGAAATAGTGAAGGGAGGGGAAAGGGGGGTGGGAAATAAGTGGTGGGGCAAAATGAACGTTTATCGAAGAAAGATAAAAAGGAGTTTGAATTCAGTTGCAACAGATTTCCGCTTGGTTGAATTGGGACGAGAAAACAATCCTTGAATCGTGGTCCCAGTGTGTAGGTACTATAGGAAGAGATGTACTCAGGAAGACCACTTTCTCCATGAATGCACGATTCTCGACTCTATCTTGCCAGCAATTCCAGATAGTTGCTTGCTCGATGGAAACTTGAACGCCCTGAATGGTCTTCACGAGACACGTCAAACTGATGACGCCTTCCGCTTTGAAACTTGAACACGGAACACATAGCGTGAAAATACCATTTAGAATGAAATCGATTTTGATTAATCTTATTGTGTGTTTTGGCTAAATCTATTAATTGAACGATTCGTGTTTCCGAATTTGGCGGTGATAAATGCTTTCTCTCACTAATTGGTTTTAGTTTTGTGGATTTTGTATTTTTTTGGGGATTTTATTTGTTGCTTGGTTTTTTCGATTTTTATTTGTCATTTTGTTTTCTAAATTTTATTTTTTGGTTTGTTTTTTTAATTTTTCTTTGGTAATTTATTTTCTAAATTTTATTTGTTACTTTGTCTTCTAAATTTTATTTGTTATTTTGTTTTTTTCGATTTTTATTCGTTACTTTGTTTTCTAAATTTTATTTGTTATTTTGTTTTTTCGATTTTAACTTGTTACTTTGTTTTCTAAATTTTATTTGTTTGTTTGTTTTTTCCATTTTTATTTGGTTATTTAATTTCTAAATTTTATTTGTTACTTTGTTTTTCAATTTTTATTTGTTAATTTGGTTTTTCAATTTTTAATTTGTTAATATGTTTTCTGAATTATATTTGTTAATTTGGTTTTTCAATTTTTCTTTGTTAATATCTTTTCTGAATTTTACTTGTTATTTTGTTTTTTCAATTTTTATTTGTTAATTTAATTTCTAAATTTTCTTTGCTATTTTGTTTTTCTTCTTTTATTTGTTATTTTGTTTTTTCGATTTTTACTTGTTACTTTGTTTTCTAAATTTTATTTCTTGGTTTGTTTTTTCCATTTTTATTTGGTTATTTAATTTCTAAATTTTATTTGTCATTTTGTTTTTCAATTTTTATTTGTTAATTTGGTTTTTCAATTTTTATTTGTTAATATGTATTCTGAATTTTATTTGTTAATTTGGTTTTTCAATTTTTCTTTGTTAATATCTTTTCTGAATTTTATTTATTATTTTGTTTTTTCAATTTTTATTTGTTAATTTAATTTCTACATTTTCTTTGCTATTTTGTTTTTCTTCTTTTATTTGTTATTTTGTTTTTCGTCTTTTATTTGTTACTTTGTTTTCCTATTTTTATTTGTTAATTTGTTCGTTAAATTCAATTTTTTATTTTGTTCTTCTATTTCTTTTTGTTCTTTTGTTTTCTAAATTCTTTATGTCATTTTATTTTTCTATTTTAATTTCTATTTTTATTTCTATTTGTTTTGTTTTTAAAAAATTTTCTGTTCTTTTTAGCAAGAGAAATATTTTTTTGCCGTTTAGAAAATTCTTTTTTTGAATCTTTGGTTGAAAAAAATCTTTGAGTTGTAATTTTGTACTAATTTAAATTCACAATTCAATTTTTTATTACCATTTTAGATTTTATTTATTAATTTAAATTTTTTACTAAATTTTTAATTCAAAATTAATTTATCAATTAGCATTTTAAATTTTTAGCTGTTTATTTATTTAAACTATCTGAGCTTTTGCTAAAAAAAAGAAACTAAATTAAAATTTGTTGATGAGAAAAATTTTTCTATCAATTTGTGAGTGCACAGATTTTTTTCAATTAGTGTGAGAAAAAATTCTAAAAATTGTTCATGAAAAAAGAAGTCGTTTTGAAATTTTTATTAGTAATTATATAAAAAAATTTATTATGGAAATTTTTTCTTAGGTAAAAAATTTTCAACTGCCTCCGTTTTAGATGTAAAAAAGGTAGTTTTAAAATTTTTATTGTTAATACTAATTAGGTGAATATTTTAGTAATTTTTAGTAGGAGTCATGTTTTTTAAGTAGGAAAAAATTTCCAAATGCTTGCAGAAGTGAAAATGAACTAAAATATTACCAATTAGACAAAAAAAAAGAAATCTTTTTGTTGGCAAAGGGGAGAAAAAATATTCTCGTTGTTCTCAGTGCTGGGGAAATTTAAATTCACCCGCAAAAATAAAAATATTGCCCGAAAAAATCTAGAGTGACCCCAAAATATTCTCGGTGAACAACTCAAAAATTGACTAAAACGATATAAAATTGTTTCGAGAGTGTTTTTCTTTTAGGTATGATTTGTTTTTTTTTTCTCTCGGAGCTTTTTGATGTTCGCCTTTGACATTTGGGATATTGATTGGAAATTTCAAAATTTAAACGTAAAAAAGTATTGAAGGTAGATGAGAATGAATGGTTTTTCAGATTTTTGAAGTATATACGTGTGAGATTTATTGCTACAGGGTCGAATCCGATAGCGCTTCACGGTCGGAAAGTGCTTTCGTTATCGTGTGTCAGCGGAACGAATTCAATTCTTTTTTTTTTTTTTTTTTTTTTTTTTTTTCTATCGCGTGACGTCGATCGATCAGTTGCATTTCGTACAATCTTTTCCTGTGATTGTGTGTTTTCATTTCCGAATACAAAGAATCGGTAAGCGAGACATTGAAAGTTATCTCACTGAATAGGGAAAGCAGGCACACACACTCACACAATCTTACGAGTATTCTACGAAAAAAAAATAAAGAAAATAAAATAAACGTAGAAATATCTATTCAAGACAAAGACTCGAGGAAAAGGATTTTCTCCCGAATAAAGACAAAATCAATATTGGAAAAAAATCCCACTTGATGGCGAAATTTTCTTTACATTATTTTCCACGAGAATCATTCGAATTAGTCAGGTGGAAATTTTTTTTTAGAGAAATGTAGTTGGCAAATTAAATTTTGTGCTAATATTTGAAAAATTAAATTTTCGTTGCAAATTTTTAAATTTTTATTTTCATTGACAAATGAATTTATTTTATTTTCATTGATAAATGAATTTATTTTATTTTCATTGATACATAAATTTATTTTAGATTCATTGATAAATAAATTTGTTTTATTTTCATTGATAGATAAATTTATTTTATTTTCATTAATAAATAAATTCATTTTATTTTCATCAATAAATAAATTTATTTTATTTTCATCAATAAATAAATTTATTTTATTTTCATTAATAAATAAATTTATTTTATTTTCATCAATAAATAAATTTTCCTTTATCAATGACAAAAATAAAAAATTTTCCAATAGAAAATTTCTAAATAAACCAAACTTTGTATTTTTCTTTTGTACTTTCGTTTTGTAATCTATTTTCTTTTTTTTTGAAATTTTTTCCTCTAATTCTGTTTTTATCAGAGACAAAAAAAATCGCGTGCGGATGAAAATTTCGAAAAAGAAAATCGCTTGTGAATGGGACGACTATGTGTTTTCGATTGAAATGAATATTTGCTCAACAGTTGTAAATTTCTTTTTAATTTTCTAAACGAACGAGAAAAAAAGTGATTCCACTTGTATATTGTGAGTAATTCTTCATGTCTGGTTTTTTTTTCCCCTGATTTCTCAGGCGGAAGTAACGTGTTTCGATTTATAGTATCCAACATCATTGAAACCAGAGGTGCTAAAACAATGGCGAATTTATGGAGCAATAAAGCAAAAGTGTAGCGCCTCAAATTTTGTGAGTTGTAGAAAATTTAGTTTACGGGCAATATTGAATTTTATACGGAGCTTTTGACGCATTTTAATCTTCTGAATTTTTATTTCAATATTCATTGCAATGTGTGGGATATCTATTTCTTCTGTGTTTAGTTATTGTAGAGAAAAATATTTTTTTTTATTTATTGTATAGAGAAAATTTTTTGTATTCATTGTAGAGAAATGTATATTTTATTTTATTGTAGGAAAATATTTATTTTACTAATTGTGAAAATAAATGTTTTCTTGTTTAAAAACTATTGTGTGGTATATTTTTTGTTGAAAATTTTTAGTCTGGGGTAATTATTTTTTGGTGTAATATTTATTTTATGGTAAATAGTTTTTTTAAACTATTTATTTCATGGTAAATATTTTTAATGTAATATTTAATCTATGGTAAATATTTTTAATGTAATATTTAATCTATGGTAAATATTTTTAATAAAATATTCATTTTACTGTAAATAATTTTACTATAATAAAAAAAATATAAAAAATAAAATAAATAAAAATAAAAAAAATAAAAAAAAATAATAATAATAAATAAATAAAAATATAAAATATAAAATTTAGTCTATGGCAAATATTTTTGGTACAATATTTAATCTATGGTAAATATTTTAAAACTATTTATTTTACGGTAAATAATTTTAGTAAAATATTTATTTTACTGTGAATATTTTTGGTATAATACGTACTCCAAGGTAAAAATTTTTTGTATTATATGTATTTTATGGTAAATATTTCCGGTGTAATATTTAATCCTTGGTAAATATTTTTCGTAAAATATTTCATGGTAAATATTTTTCCCATTATATTTATTTTGAGGTAAATGATTTGTTGTACGATGAATATTTTTTCAAATGATATTTATTCTGCGCTAAATATTTTTTCAGTGATAAATATTTTGCAACATAATTTTTATTCTAATGCTAAATATTTTTTATTCTAATGCTAAATATTTTTTATCCCAATCCTAAATATTTTTTATTCTAATGCTAAATATTTTTTATTCTAATGCTAAATATTTTTTATTCCAATGCTAGAGATTTTTTATCCTAATACTAAATATTTTTTTTAGTGATATTTAAATATTTTTTTCTCATTGCATAATTTTCACACCTTCAAAAGGATGAATTATTTTTTTTTGGAACATTTTCGCGGCACTTAATGTGAATAAAAATCGTTGGGAAAATCGAATAACTATTAAGGAATTTGCAATGCTTTTCAATTCCTTAGATTGGAAATCGTTTGGCTTCTTTTTTTTATGATCCTGATATCCGATAAAATCGTAAAACGCGTCGTTTATGACCAAATGGTGGTCCGCAAAATTTATCTGCAATTTGATACCCATTTACTTTCGAGCATATTTTCACCTAACCGTTTATTTGTCCTCTGGGGGTGATATTACCATTATTTGGGAAATCATTAAAAAAAATTAGTTTCCATGATTTTTATTTCATTATTATAACAATTAATGTTTTTATATTATCTCCCTTTCTCTCTCTCTCTCGGGTGCTGCAAAATTTATTCGTTTCGAATAGTTTGCATTATTAAGTTTATTGGAGTGAATTTGTAATTAAATAAATTTTATTTGGACGAAATAAATTTGGTTTAGATCAAATAATTTTTATTTGGAATAAATAATTTTTACTATAAATTAAATATTTTTTACTTTAAATTAAATATTTTTTACTTTAAATTAAATACTTTTTACTTTCAATAAAAAATTTTTTACTTTCAATTAGATATTTTTTACTTTCAAGGAAATATTTTTTTCTTTCAATTAAATATTTTTTACCTCCAATTAAATATTTTTTACTTCAAATTAAATATTTTTTACTTCAAATTAAATATTTTTACTGCAAAATACAATTAGAAATAATTTTTACTTAAATCGAATAATTTTTGTATTGAATTTGAATCAAATATTTTTTTTCGTCAGTATATATTTTTTTTTTTGAACAATTTTATTATTCGAATGGTAATAATTTATTCAAATCGTAATGTGTGTGGTTGGTGTTAATTAGTAAAAGTTTCTTTCTTTTTTCGAAAGCACAGTTAAAAATACTGGGTTAGAACGAAGCAAGGCAAGATTTTGCAAGTTTTCAGTCGAGCATAAGTTTCTCTGCTCGCCAGTTTGAAGGGAAACGACTTTGAGTAACGATTCTGAAAACTTAAAGGCAAACTTAAGAAATATTCGGCTCTAAACTTTTATGTGTGTGCACAACAAATCGTTAAAAGTGTAAACAAGAGTAATCAAAGTTGTGCAAATACGTTTAATTTCCTTTATTATTAGTTCTTATTTTCTGTTTCTTGCATTATTCACATAAAATATGTTTCTCTCGTAGTGCTTTTTTTTCTTTAAACTCTGCGTGAAAATTTAAGAGTGACATTTATATTATTTCAAAGTTGAAAATTTGCAATTTTTCTTTAGAGTAATTTTTAATTATTCTTTCGTGTTTGTTTCTTTGGTAATTTGAAATTTCCAACGATTTTAAGTAGAAGAAGTATAGTTCAGGTCAGGCAGTATTTTTTGCTTGAAACTTTTTATTTTAGTTTTTATTTTTTTCATTTTTGTTCGAATGTTTTTTTTATAGTTTTTACTTATTATAGGTTGTATTTTTTCGTTTAAAAAACAAGTTAAAATTTTTTTTTATTAGAACTAGCGACTTAAAGCTAATATATATATTTTTTTTAAATTACCCATCCTTTAAATTCGATAATACTAGAATTAAAAAAAACAGTTCTCAAAAATTATAATCGAATTCTTTACAACAATTCTGTTATTTTCAAAAAATATTCAAAGTTCAATTATATTCAATATCTAGTATTTTCATAAAATTTCGTAAAAGAATTTAATTGTTTAAAAAAAATTAATAAAATTCATTCAAAGTTCATTTATTTTCATAAATAATAAAATTACCACAGGGATTCAATAATAATTCAAAATAGTATTTTCAAAGAAAAAAATTCAAGAAAACTATTTTTCAAAATTTGATTACAATTTAAAATTTTTCACAATAAATAGAATATTTTAACTAATAATAACATTTTTCATGGAAATTCAAGTTTTTAAAAAAAGTGGTAGATGAAATTCTACCCAAGAATTAAAGTATTTTTTATACTATTTGAAATTAATTAATCGAAATATTTAATTAGTAAAAATAAAACTATCATGATATTTATATTATTTCGAAAACAATTATTATTTAAATCAATGTTAAAAAAGTTTTTACGAAATATTCAATTATTTTCAAAAATAACAAAATTTTTTAGAGGAATTATATTTTTTTAACCATTTTAACAAATTTTTTTGCAATAATGCAATTATTTAAAATTTTCATCAAAAATAAAATTTTTCAGAGACTTTCAATCGTTTTTAAAAATTTTAATAACATTTTACACAATAATTCAATTATTTTCATAAATAATAAAATTTTTCTCAGGAATTTAATTCTTTTAAAAAAATTTTTAAAACATTTTTCGCAATAATTCAATTATTTTCATAAATAATTAAATTTTTCTCAAAAATTCAATTATTTTCATAAATAATTAAATTTTTCTCAAAAATTCAATTATTTTTGAAAATTTCAATAAAATTCTTAGCAATTATTTAATTATATTTATAAGTAATAACATTTTTCTCAGGAATTCAATTATTTTTAAAAATTTTAATAACATTTTTTGCAACAGTTTAATTATTTTCATAAATAATAAAATTCTTCTTAGGAATTCAATTATTTTTGAAAATTTTAATAAAATTTTTAGCAATTATTAAATTATATTCATAAAATATGTACATCTCAGGATTTCAATTATTTTTTATATAATTTTACAGAAATTGATTGACAAATATAATTACTCTTAAAAATTTAATTTCAATTCGTCGAAAAAATCAATTATTAAAAAATTTTTTTAAATCCTTTGGAAGAATTCAATTATTTACAAAAATATTAGAATTTTTTTACAGAAATTCAGAAATTGGAATTAGCAATTTTCAAATATTTCCGTAAAATTTTTAGAAAGAAATCAATTATTTTAAATACAATTTTAATTACATTTTTTTCGAATAATTTAATTATTCTTTTAGATTTTAATAAAATTCTTTCCTAGAATTCAAATATTTACATAAATAATTCTTTAAATAAATTCAATTATGTCGATAAATAACAAAATTATTTCCGAAAATTCAATTATTTTGAGACATTTGAATAAAATTGTTTGCAAAATTTAATTATTTTCATAAATAACAATATTTATCGGAAGAATTTAATTACAATTATTTTTAAAAGTCATAAATTTATTCTTGGAAATTTAATTATTGTCAAAAATTTTCATAGAATTTTTTGAAAAATTCAATTACTTAAAAAAATTTTTCTCAATTCAATTATTTTCAATATCTTTTTTTTTATAAAATTTTCAAACAGAATTAAATTATTTAAAAATTTTATTGTAAAAGGCTTTCTTAAAAATTCAATTTTTTTATGAATAGGTAATAAAAAATTTCTTGGGAATTCAATTATTTAAATTACAATTTGCATAAAATTAGTCAAATGAAATCAAGTATTTAAAATTTTTTATAAAATTCGTCACAAGAAATTATTTTTATAAATTATTTTTATAAATATTTAAATTCGTTTGTTTACTATTTTTTTAGTTCGAAAGTTACTTTTTGCTACTTTTTTTAGAGTTAATTTTCGAGTACGAAGTTTGTCGGAATCGAATTTTTATTTTGTGTTTCGGTTGATAGAAGAAAAAATTTTTTTTATCTAATTTTTTTATTGTTTCTTTTGTTTTTGTAGTGGAAAAAATTTTTATTTTATGGAATTAATTTTTTTATCGCTCTCATAATAGAGAATGAAAAAATTTAAGTCGAACTAAAAAAATTAAAAAAATTGTTTTATAAAATTCGTCACAAGAATTAAATTATTTTTATCAATATTTAAATTCGTGTTTTTTACCATTTTTTTAGTTCGAAAGTTACCTACTTTAAGTCAGAAATTAAATTATTTTCTTATAGTGATTTTAAAATAGAAAAATTGAATTCGGAAGTAAATAAAATGTTTTATTTTTAAACTTATTTAAAAAAATTTTTAAATTTATTTTTGAAAATTATTAAATATTTTCAGGAAAAATCAGGGCAGTAGGGAAAAAAAATTTTGTTGCAACTTTGTTTTTTAAGTATTAAAATAATAGTAAATAATTATTAAATAATTCATTAATATTTCGATTCATGTTGGGAATTATCTTTCAAGGATTGTACAATTCTTTTTCATACTCTAATTATGGAAAAAATTGTTAGTTTCGAAAAAAAAAATTGGAAAATACTGCCATTAATTTATATTAATATGCCTCTTTCCGAAAGTTTAAATGAAGCACAGTTTACACACTCATGTAGAAGTTTCTGACTAACACTAATAATATTATCCCGTTGATGCGCACAACCCGCAACTTGTGAGCTTGTATATAGTCGCTTTTACCCGCCTCGGGTCACGCTGCCTCGACGTTTGTATCCAAGAGTTAACGAAGCTCGGTTCAAGCTGAACAGGTTTTTATCAAAGCCAACTTTATTTTTCTAACCGCGTGATAAAACGAATTTTCTCTTACACATATATATATATATATATATATATATATATATGTATATATATATAAAATCCACATGTATAGCCAACGTGTTTTGTATTCTTTCACTCGTCCTTTCAATTTTTGTCCTTTCCACAAAATATATCGTGTTTTCATGTCACGAATCAATTTTTCATAAAAATCGATGTGAAAGAATTAGAATTTTTTGGGTTTGATATTTTTTTTTGTTCTTTTTTGGTTTTTTTATTTTTCAATGAGATAGCTGAGTATCTTTTACATGGAGAATGATTACTTTTTCTCAAATGGTTTTGTGTGTCTGTGTGTGTGTGTTAGTTTTTACGAGTTCTTTAAAAACGGTGGGGGAATTTTTTTCTTCTTTCGGGTGAAAACTCTGTTTGCCGTGAGCTTGATATTTTTTTGCTGATTCTACTGACTTTGAAGCTTATCGAATTTACTGAAAAAGTTCGGTAGGTAAAACATTATCGTTTGCGTTCATTATTCAAATGGAATGTACAAATTTTTACTTAGAGTTACAATCTTTTTTGAGGAAATTATTTTGATGAATCTTTTGACTTTTCCAATCTTTTTCAGTCTTATTCAATCTTTTATAATTTTTTTTAAGTCTTTTCCAATCTTTTGCAATCTTTCGCAATTTTTTGCAATTTTTTTCAATCTTTTTAAATTTGTTTTAATCTTTTTTAAATTTGTTTTAATCTTTTTTTAATCTTTTTCAATCTTTTTCAATCTTTTTCAATCTTTTCCAATCTTTTTCAATTTTTTTTCAATCTTTTTTAATCTCTTTCAATCTTTTTCAATCTTTTTCAATCTTTTTTATTCTTTTTCAATCTTTTACAATCTTTTTCTTTTTTTTACAATCTTTTTCATTATTTTTCAATCTTTTTAAAATCTTTTTTAATCTGTTTCAATTTTTTTCAATCTTTTTTATTCTTTTTCAATCTTTTTAGATTTTTTAAAATCTTTTTTAATCTTTTTCAATCTTATGCAATCCTTTTTAATTTTTAAAAATCTTTTTCAATCTTTTTTAATCTTTTATAATCTTTTACAATCTTTTGCAATCTTTTTCAATCTTTTTCAGTCCTCTACAATCTTTTTAATTAATTTTTTAATCTTTTTAAATTTTTTAAAATCTTTTTTAATATTTTTCAATCTTATGCAATCCTTTTTAATTTTTAAAAATCTTTTTCAATCTTTTTTAATCTTTTATAATCTTTTACAATCTTTTGCAATCCTTTTCAATCTTTTTCAGTCCTCTACAATCTTTTTAATTAATTTTTTAATCTTTTTAAATTTTTTAAAATCTTTTTTAATCTTATGCAATCCTTTTTAATTTTTAAAAATCTTTTTCAATCTTTTTTAATCTTTTATAATCTTTTACAATCTTTTTCAATCTTTTTTAATCTTTTTCATTCTTTTACAATCTTGTTAATTATTTTTTAATCTTTTTAAATTTTTTAAAATCTTTTTTAATCTTTTTCAATCTTATGCAATCCTTTTTAATTTTTAAAAATCTTTTTCAATCTTTTGCAATCTTTTACAATCTTTTACAATCTTTTGCAATCTTTTTCAATCTTTTTCAGTCCTCTACAATCTTTTTAATTAATTTTTTTAATAATCTCAGAGAAAATAAGATATTGATTTTAATAGAAATATTCTTTCGCTACTTTTCTAACAGACAGTATATATTTATAAATTATTTATATTTTTTTGAATTCGTCTCGATGTTTATTGATTATTCAGTTTCTTTCATGTCATTCTTTTGTTGAAAGAAAATATTCTCCGTTTTGAAAAGATTATAGAAAGTTGATAAAAATGTTATTCATGTATTTATATAAACTCGAAGGTGGAGCTGTAAATTGAAATTTATAAGTAGTAATATTTCTTTATCAGAGAAATTTTTTTCGAATATTTTTTTTTAAGAATCTGTTTTTAAAGGTTGTTTCTTACTCTTTTCTAAAACTGTTTTTAAAGACTCTTTTTTTAAACAAACTTTTTGTCACTATTTTTAAAAAAATCTTTTTAATCAATCTTTTTGTCACTTTTTTTAAAAAAATCTTTTTAATTAATCTTTTTGCCACTCTTTTTAAAAAATCTTTTTTAACAATCTTTTTGGCACTCTTTTTAAAAAATCTTTTTTAACAATCTTTTTGGCACTCTTTTTAAAAAATCTTTTTAAAAAATCTTTTTAAACAATCATTTTAAACAATCTTTTCCTCACTTCTTTTAAAAAGTCTTTTTAAACAATTTTTGTAAAGAAAATTTTCTGTATTAAAAAAATGTCCCCGCGCCTTTGAAGTAAATTCAAAAGTGACAGTTGTAATTTAAGTACTTCTTTGAGATTTAATTAAAAGTTTTTCAACTTTTTAAATGCCTCCTTGACGGTTATTATTCTTTCAACTTTTGGTCAAACTTTTGGTTTGAATTTATTAAATTAGTATCGTCTTACAAAAATTATTTATTATTATTATTATTATTATTTATTATTAAATTATTTACTGTCTTTTATTGCTTAACTTTTATTGCTTGAAATTTTCTTAGTTCTTTTTTTAGTTCTTTTTGTAGTTTATTAATATATGTATAAAATAATTCCATTTTTTATTATTTTTATAAGAAAATTTTCAAATAGAAATGAATTAAATATCGTGATTTTTCGCATTTTAATTGTAAAATTTACAATAATGGGGATTTAAAATTATTTGATAGTCAGAAAAAATACATCAAATTAGAATTAAAATTCATTACATACAGTTGTTGAAATTCATTATCATGCTGAGAACTGAAATTAGATTATTTTACATTTACGATTTTTAATTTACCTCAAATGCACGAATTAAAGCGGCTTTTATCTGGAAATGTCTCGAAATTTATGCAATTCATTTAAAAGAGAAATTATTGCAATTTGGCTGAATTCTGAAACCCATTTACAATATTCCCATTGTTATTATTATAATTGTAGTCAAAATTAAAAAATAATAATAGAGAATAATAATAATAATAATAATAATAATAATAATAATAATAAACAGTCTGATTATAATAATTAGAATAATAATGATGATAATAATTAATAATAATAAAAAAGTAATAATAATTATTATTATTATTATTATTATTATTATTTTTACTGTTATCACAAATATAATAGTAACAAATATAATTATTGCAATTATTATTATTCTTATTATTATTTTATTATAACTGTATTATAGAATAAACCAAAAATGCCTCATTTCTAAATAAATTAACAATTTTGTAAATTTTACACATTCTGCGAAATTCGTGTAACATTATCATATTACCGGCGTTATAATAATTGTAATTGACAATTAATTTCATTATATAGTCGCGTAATATTAAATTTACTGTAAATGTTATATTAACGCATTACACTAATTTGTAAAATTAGAAAAAAAACAATTAATCGTTAATAAGTCGTTTGATTTGCTAATAATTAATCATTCTTTTTATTTACTATTCATCTATTTTATTTATTATTTACCTATTTTATTTATTATTTACCTATTTTATTTATCTTTTATCTAGAAATAAAAATTAATTTTTACTTTTAATGAATTTTGAATGATTGAAAATTAAAAATTGTAAATGAGAGAAAAATAAATAAATAAAATCTAAATAGAATAATTAAAGGAAAAATAAATAAATAAGTAAAAAATAAACTGAAATTTTTATGTTTAAATCAGTTTTTAATTGAATTTGTGAATTAAGTCGAAGGTGATAATTTTTGAAATAGGGAAAAATTGCTACTGATTAAGTAAAAATTAAAAAGAAAATTATTTAGTAGATAATTCCTTTGTAAGTAAAATTTTTACCACGGAGTTGTAGATTTATTAATGTATTATTTATTTATTTTTTTTATAAAAAACAAATATTAGAAAAATAATAAAAATAGTAAAAAAAAAATAATAATAAGTATAATTATAGAAATAATAAAAATAATAAAAATAATAATAATAATAATAATAATAATAATAATAATAATTGAGAATTCTGTTCCATGAATAGTTTTCTGACTTTTCAAGAACTCAATTTATGTGCAGAAATAAACTTTTGTTATTCCTATTTGAATTTTCAATAATTAAGTTCGAATGGATATTTTTTCAAGAATATACCTATTAAAAAAGTTAGATTAACAACTGACCAGAGAAATTTATGTCGGATATTTTTCTTCATCTTCTTCCTTTTCTTCTTTTTCATCGTCTGCATTCGCGAGAGTTTAATTTTCTAAAGAAAAATCTCAAGTTTCATTTTTGTTGTATAAGAAATAACATTTATATTATATTCTTGATTCGGTTTGCTTCTTATAATTTGTAGCGTAAAAAAGAAAAAAAAATAGAGAAATAAAAGGATTGCGCAGATAAAGAGAAAAGTTGAAATAGCACACGAGAAAAATCGAATTTTACCCTAGAGTATTTTATTTTTTACTCACGAACCGGGAGTTAGAGAAAATTACAGGTGCTATATTGGGGGGCAAGTTATTGCGTTTGAGAAAAATTGGAAAAATGATGAATTTCGTTCATCAAATTCGCACCCAAAAAATTAACTATTTTGAGAGAAAAGTTGGTGCGAAAAATATTTTTTTAGAAATTTGTTTTTATCGGAGGGGAATTATTTTTTAATTTAATTCGATAATTAAAGAAAAAAAAATTCTAAAAACAGTTTTTCATTAAAAAAAAAAAAAACAGAAAGTTGGTTTTAAAAAGGAAAAAAAATAAATGAAGAAATCCGAGGTAATTTTTGTCTAGTCAGTTTCTACTGGATTGAGATTATAAGAGACGGGATTATAGATTAATATTCTTGTATACATTTTCGATAAGAAAAAGAACTTCTTTCTTTAACAAGTCTCGTTAAAAGTTTATTAAGCTTAATTAATATCCTCCTGCGCAGTTTTTGCATGTTCGCAAGTTTCTTTTTTTATGTGTAGATATTTTTTCTTCAATAAAGTTTTCTTCAACTTTCTTTATTAATTATAGAATTTACCGATGAATCGGTTTTAATTTTCCTATCAGAAGAAAGTTTTGCTCTTTAACCCTGGGAAGATATTTTTTCTTTTGTATTAGTTGGAAATAATTAAGTTTTAAAAATTTTAAGTGAAAAAGAAAGTCAGTAATTTATTGTCATTAGATTTCAAGTTACTGAAAGTGACTAATGGTGCAATTAATTATTAGATAAAAATATAGCAGGAATTTTTTTGGTAAAATTAAAATTTATTTAAGAAACAATGAAAGTTAATTAAAATTTATTCTAATTTATTTGAATAATTGGAAATTATTTTTTGGGTACTTAAAATTACTAGATTTGTGGTAATTTATTAGTTTTTTATTTAGTAATTATTAAAAATTATCAAAAATATAACAAACGTTGTTGACACCGATTAGTTACTAAAGATAATTTATTACTTTATAAAAAATATTTTAAAAAGTTTATTACAAATATTAAGAATTTTTACTAAGAATTTCAGATTCCGAAAATTATTAAAAATAATTTATTAGTTACTAAAAATTACAAGAAAAAATGTATTAGTTACTAACAATTACTAAAATAATTTTTAGATAATAAGAATCTCTAACAATAATTTTATAGTTACTAAAAATCACTACAATTAATTTAGTAGTTACTAAAAGTCACTTGAAATAATTTCTTAGTTACTAAAAATATAAAAACAATTTTTATACAACAATTTATAACTAAAAATAATTTAATAGTAACTAAAAATTACTAGAAATAATTTACTAGTAACTTAGAATGTTTAAAATAATTTTTTAGTTACTAAGAATCACTTTTAATAATTTCTTAGTTGCTAAAAATTACTACAAATAAATTACTAGTTACTAAAAAATAACTAGAAATGATTTACTAGTAAGTAATAGTTATTAAAATAATTTTTCATTTACTAAGAATTACTAAAAATAATTTCTTAGTTACTTAAAATCACTACAATTTATTTTGTATTTACAAATAAATTATTAATTACTAAAAATTAGTGGAAATAATTTACTAGTTACTAAAAAATAACTAGAAATGATTTACTAGTAAGTAATAGTTATTAAAATAATTTTTAATTTTCTAAGAATTACTAAAAATAATTTCTTAGTTACTAAAAATCACTACAAATAATTTTGTATTTACTGAAAGTCACTTGAAAAAATTTCTTAGTTACTAAAAATTACTAGAAATAACTTACTAGTAACTAAGAATTATTAAAACAATTTTTTAGTTACTAAGAATGACTTTGAATAATTTCTTAGGTGCTAAAAATTACTACAAATAAATTAATAATTACTAAAAATTAGTGGAAATAAATTACTAGTTACTAAAAAATAACTAGAAATGATTTACTAGTAACTAAGAATTATTAAAATAATTCTTCATTTACTAAGAATTACTTAAATAATTCTTCATTTACTAAGCATTACTAAAAATAATTTCCTAGTTGCTAAAAATTACTACAAATAATTTATTAATTACTAAAAATTAATAGAAATAAATTATTAGTTATTAAAAATTACTAGAAATAATTTTTTAATTACTAAAAATTACTGAAAATCATTTTTTAATTATTAAAAATTATATATTAGTTACTAAAAATTACTGCAAATAAGTTTGTATTACTAAGTTAATAGAAATAATTTTTTCGTTACAAAAAATTTCTAGAATTATTTTATTAGTTAGTAATTACTAGACATATTTTACTAGTAACTATGAATTATTAAAATAATTTTTTAGTTACTAAGGATCACTAAAAATAATTTCTTAGTTCCTAAAACTTATTACAATAATTTTTGAGTTATTTAGAATTACTAAAATAATTTTTTGATTCTAAGAATCACTAAAAGTAAAATTAATTTCTGGGTTAATAAAAAGTACTACAATTAATTTTGTAAATACTGAGAGTTACTAAAAATAATTTTTTAATTACTAAAAATATAACAACAATTTTTATACAACAATTTATAACTAAATATCACTTAAAATAGTTTCTTAGTTACGAAAAATTACTACAATTAATTTATTAATTACTAAAAATTAATAGAAGTAAATTATTGAATACTAAAAATTTCTATAAATTTTTTTTAGCTACTAAAAATTATTAGAAATAATTTATTAGACTCTGAAAATTTCCAAAAATTATTTTTGAGTACTACAAATAGAATAGTTTTTTACAAAATCGTTTGGGAAAATAATTAAATGTAGTAACTGATTGAAAAATTTATAACATTTCGTTATTGTTTTACTAAAAACTAGTTACATTTTGTTACTTTTTTATTAAATCGTAATTAACTTTTAATTTTACTGATTTTTGGTGTTTTTGTAACTAAAAATTAATTATTCTGTTTAGTAATTGGAGAAATTGTTATCAGTTAGTGTTTTTTAGCTAATTTATTAAAAAATAATTGAACTGATTACTTACATATTCGAAGTATTAGTAAAAAAATATTCTCACCTGAAACAAAGAAGAAAAAATAATAATTAGAGTTTAATTTAAAAGAAAAACAAATTTTTGTACTGAGCAACTTTTCTACTAAAATTTTCGTTTATATTTAAAGTTTTAGAGGAGCGAATGTGCGCTCGCGTTACAATTTGAGAAAATAACAACTCGTCGGCGGTATTATAATAACAGGGGATTAACGTTGGGGATTATAATGTAAGCCATCCGAGGCATAATACCATGTTAATCGATGAGTGTTGAACCATCGATTCTATAACACCATGGACGTTTACGGTGTCAGAGCATTAGCAGTCGATTATCAGCACAAGGTTATAACGTTGCTTCTCAATTGACTGACAAAGCGTTCATCTCTCTCTCTCTCTCTATTCTATATACATAAAGTTATTAAACTTTATATATTCGACTTGCAAAACTCCCAAGTAAACGAATTCTCATTTCCCCTCTTCTTCTTTTTTTTGTAACAGAAAAGTTTCACTATCTTTCGAACAGTCATGAATATTTATCGAGTCAACTCCCAGGAATTTACTTTCTGCCATTCCATTCGAGTCGTTCGTTTTTTAACGATTATTTTTTTGATGAAAATGGCCCATAAATAGTGCCAATGACATCGTATTGCTTGCTCGCATGAAAATCAATAAAAAATTGTAAAGGATTTCTTTTTCTTGAAGCTTTAGTTTATTAGTTACTAAAAATTACGAAGAATAATTAATTAGTTGCTTAAAATTACTACAATTAATTTTTTAGTTACTGAGAGTTACTAGAAAATATTTTCTTAGTTACTAAAAATATAACAGCAATTTTTATACAACAATTTATAATTAAAAATTTCTAGAAATAATTTATAACTAAAAATTTCTAGAAATAATTTATTAGTTACTAAAAATATTATTAAAATAATTTTTAGTTACTAAAGAAAAAAGAAAAAATTTCTTTGTTACTACAAATTCCAAGAAATAATTTTTTAATTATTAAAATTTATATAATAGTTACTAAAAATATTACTAAAATATTTTTTAGTTACTAGGGATTACTAAAAATATTACCAAAATATGTTTTAGTTCCTAAGGATTACTAAAAATAGTTTCTTAGTCACTAAAAGTGTACAAGAATTTTTACACAACAATTTATAAGTAAAAATAATTTATTAGTTAATTAAAAATTACTAGAAATAATTTACTAGTAACTAAGAATTCTAAAAATAATTTTTTAGTTGTTACGAATCACTAAAAAGAATTTCTTAGTTACTAAAAATCACTACAATTAATTTCTTAGTTACTAAAAATCACTACAATTAATTTCTTAGTTACTAAAAGTCACTTGAAATAATTTCTTAGTTACTATAAATATAAGAACAATTTTTTTACAACAATTTATAACTAAATATAATTTATTAGTTACTAAAAATTACTAGAAATAATTTTAAAATTTTCTACAATTTATATATTAGTTATTAAAAATATTACTAAAATAATGTTTAGTTACTAAGGATTACTAAAAATAATTTCTTAGTCACTAAAAGTGTTACATAAATTTTTTAAACTACAATTTATAACTGAAAATAATTTATTATTTACTTAAAATTACTAGAAATAATTTACTAGTAACTAAGTATCATTAAAATAATATTTATTTACTAAGAATCGCTAAAATTAATTTCTTAGTTGCTAAAAATTACTACATATAATTTTAATTACTAAAAATTAATTTAAATAAATTATTAGTTACTAAAAAATACTAGAAATAATTTTTTTTAATTACTAACAATTATATATTAGTAACTAAAAATTACTGAAAATAATTTATTAATGACTTAAAATTATATATTATTTACTAAAAATTACTGGAAATAATAATAATAATAATAAATAATAATAAGATTACTTGTGAGAGTTACTAGAAATAATTGTTTAGTTATGAAAATTACTAGAAACAATTTATTACATAATAAAATTGACTAGAAATAATTGTAGTAACTATAAAAATTGTTTAAATAATTTTTTATTTACTGAGAATCATTTAAAATAGTTTCCTAGTTACTAAAAATTACTACAAATGATTTATTAATTACTAAAAATTAATTTAAATAAATTATTAGTTACTAAAAATTACTAGAAATAATTTTTTAATTACTGACAATTATATATTAGTAACCAAAAATTACTGGAAATAATAATAATAATTATAAATAATAATAAGATTACTTGTGAGAGTTACTAGAAATAATTTTTTAGTTAGAAAAAATTACTAGAAACAATTTAATAGATACTAAAATTGACTAGAAATAATTGTAGTAACTATAAGAATTGTTGAAATAATTTTTTAGTTTCTGAGAATCATTCAAAATAGTTTCTTAGTTACTAAAAATTACTACAAATGATTTATTAATTACTAAAAATGAATTTAAATAAATTAATTTTTTTGGTATATTGTATTCTTAAAGTACAAAATACATTCTTAACACTTAGTAAAAAATAATTATTAGAGAGAAAATATAGAATTGTTATATTAATAATAATAAGATTTTTATTAAGTAATTATTGATTAATTTTTTTTATCAAATATTAATTATCAATTTATTAATTTGTTAATAATAATAATAATAATAGTAAAAATAACAATTATATTTTAAATAACAGTAATTCACCAAGATAAGAGAAGTTTAGTGAAAAGAAATTTCTATTCAAGTAGAAAAGTCACTTTTTTGTCAGACAGGGATTTAGTAATTATTAAAAATTATCAAAAATATAACAAACGTTGTTGACACCGATTAGGTACTAAAGATAATTTATTACTTTATAAAAATAATTTAAAAAAGTTTATTACAATTATTAAGAATTTTTACTAAGAATTTCAGATTTCGAAAATTATTAAAAATAATTTATTAGTTACTAAAAATTACTAGAAAAAATGTTTTATTTACTAATAATTAATAAAATAGTTTTTTAGATAATAAGAATCAGTAACAATAATTTCATAGTTACTAAAAATCACTACAATTAATTTTGTAGTTACTAAAAGTCACTTGAAATAATTTCTTAGTTCCTAAAAATATAAAAACAATTTTCATACAACAATTTATAACTAAAAATAATTTATTAGTAACTAAAAATTACTAGACAAAATTTACTAGTAACTTAGAATGATTAAAATAATTTTTTAGTTACTAAGAATTACTGGAAATAATAATAATAATAATAAATAATAATAAGATTACTTGTGAGAGTTACTAGAAATAATTGTTTAATTATGAAAATTAGTGGAAATAAATTACTAGTTACTAAAAGTAACTAGAAATATTTACTAGTAACTAAGAATTATTAAAATAATAGTTTATTTATTAAGAATCACTAAAAATAATTTCTTAGTTAATAAAAATCACTACAATTAATTTTGTAGTCACTGAAAGTCACGTGAAAAAGTTTCTTAGTCACTAAAAATTACTTGAAATAACTTACTAGTAACTTAGAATTATTAAAATAATTTTTTAAGTTACTAAGAATCACTTTTAATAATTTCTTAGTTGCTAATAATTACTACAAATAAATCATTAATTACTAAAAATTAGTGGAAATAAATTACTAGTTACTAAAAGTAACTAGAAATATTTACTAGTAACTAAGAATTATTAAAATAATAGTTTATTTATTAAAAATCACTAAAAATAATTTCTTAGTTACTAAAAATTACTACAAATGATTTATTAATTACTAAAAATGAATTTAAATAAATTAATTTTTTTGGTATATTGTATTTTTAAAGTACAAAATACATTCTTAACACTTAGTAAAAAATAATTATTAGAGAGAAAATATAGAATTGTTATATTAATAATAATAAGATTTTTATTAAGTAATTATTGATTAATTTTTTTTATCAAATATTAATTATCAATTTATTAATTTGTTAATAATAATAATAATAATAATAATAATAGTAAAAATAACAATTATATTTTAAATAACAGTAATTCACCAAGATAAGAGAAGTTTAGTGAAAAGAAATTTTTATTCAAGTAGAAAAGTCACTTTTTTGTCAGACAGGGATTGTGAGATTAAAATATAGTTGAGACTTTATTCAGTGAGACAAATTCCTCTTAATCGTTGACACTTTGGAGATAAATGGTATAGAATTTTGAGTAGGTAAAACTTGGCTTAGTCAGACAGATTACTTGTGAGGTAATAAAAAAAAACTAAGAAAATCTGTAGAAAAGTTGGGATCTGGTCGGGCAAATTATATTTGATTTCGACAATTTTTTTAATGAGAAGTGTGGAGTAAAGTCACTTTTAAGTTTTAAATGGAAAAATTATTTTTGTTAGATTTCTAAAAATGAGATTTTTGTCATCAGTAGAAAAATTGCGATTTAGTCAGACAATGTTCGAATATTTTTTAATCATTCTCAGACAAGTTGAATTGTCTCTTGTGAATTTAATGAATTTTTAAAATAAATAAATTTACTGAATTTTTAATATAAATAAATTTACTGAATTTTTAATATAAAATTTACGATTATTTCTTAATTAGATTTTAAAATTCGTATTTTCGAAAGTTCAGTGGAAAAATTCCAATTCAGTCAGACATAGTGCAAATTAATTTTTGATCATTGCTTTTATTTAGTCGAACAATTTCCGCTTTACGCTTTTCGAGATGAAAATTTTTTTATTTCATTCCAATTTATTTTGTCGTTTTAGTTAAATATTTTTGAATTTAATTAATTAATTTTCTAATTAAATAGGGGAAGGTATTTTTTATTTCTCTTTATTTTTTCATTAAAATTAATTTTTTTGTTTTAGTCAAATTTTAATTTGAATTCAATTCATTAATTTTCTAATTAAATAAACGAATAGATTTTTTTATTTCTCTTGATTTTTTCCTTACAATTTATTTTTTCGTTTTAGTTAAATATTTTTGAATTCAATTTCTTAATTTTCTAATTAAATAGAAAATTGTAATTTTATTAGAATGATTTAATTATTTAATATTTCTATTTAATTAGAAAATTAATGAATTAAATTCAAAAATATTTAACTAAAAGGAAAAAATAAATTTAAATGAAAAAATAAAGAGAAATAAAAAAAACTGTTCCTCTATTTAATTAGAAAATTAATGAATTGAGTTCAAAAATATTTAACTAAAAGGAAAAAATAAATTTAAATGAAAAAATAAAGAGAAATAAAAAAAACTATTCCTCTATTTAATTAGAAAATTAATGAATTGAGTTCAAAAATATTTAACTAAAACGAAAAAAGAAATTGTAATGAAAAAATAAAGAGAAAGAAATAGAGAAATTAAATAGAGGAATTGATTGAAGCAATTTCTCTATTTAATTAGAAAATTAATGAATTGAATTCAAAAATACTTAACTAAAACCAAAAAAATAAATTGCAATGAAAAAATAAAGATAAATAGAAAAACAAAATAGAAGAAAATAGAAAAAATGAAAAAATAAAATAGAAAAACAAAATATGAGAAATGAACAAAAAAAAAATAGAAAAGTAAAATGTTAAAATAAAAATTCACTTGTTCACACCGAAATATATTGAATTTAAATAAAAAAGTTTCACTTTGAAAAATTTTTGCGAAACAATTTTTAAATAATATTTATTTCTCCAGTCAATAAATCGAACAGTGCAAAGGAAAGAAGAACGTGAACAAATAAAAAATTTTTTTCTGATTTTGTTGTTGGGTTTCGGGGTAGATGTGAATTCTATTCGATAGAAAATGGAAGGAGGTATTGAATGGGATCATTACACGTTCAAATTGGTATCACATGTGTTACTACGCTTTTAGAAACACAGAGGTCCAATTAACTTGCCAACATTCTGCGCATCGAGAAATTGTAACAAACATTCATTCCTATTGATTCTCATCAGATGCTGTTAACGTTTTACAATACGTGGTTCATTTTCCTTTCTGTTTCACCCTTTTTTCTATTTTTTCTTTTTTTTTTTTTTTTTGACTAGAAAACAATTGTTTCTAGGTCAACTTGAAGATACAATAGAAATTCTGTCATCAATATTTGTGAAACCTGATTTTCAAAAACCTTAATTAATAAATCGTGTGTATATATAATAGAGATCAGTTTCTATTGTAACTATTCGGCATTGTATTTTTTTTTCTTTCTGACAAAAGAAATTTACAAGGGATTTTTTTTTAATTATCTTTTTCTCGATGTGCAAATATTTAGACTTTAGACAAATGTGATTTTGAAAGAGAGAAAGGAATTCACGTTCATTTATTTTCGAGTTGAAAACTGAAGTGGATTTTTCTTTATTTTGCTGTGTGTTTAAATTATTTTTTAATTTGGTGAAAAAAAAGTTAACTCAATTTTGATATAATTAGCGTAAAATGTTACATTTTTCAGAAAAAATTTTAAGTCCGTTTTAATTTAAAAGTCGAAAGAATTTCGCTGTTAAATATTTTCAAATTTGAATTTTAATTTTTTCAAATTTTCAATTTCAAAAATAAATTGCTTAATTTTATAAAAAACTGCAAACTTTATTTTTAGGGAAAATTTTTATTGTCTCTATAATTAAAGAAAAAATGTTTACTCATTTTATTCCCTTTTTGGAAAAAAAATATCTCTCGACTATTAATTGCATTAAATTGGAAATTATATGGAACGTAAAAAAATCACAATTTAAATTGCAAAAAAAGTGAAAAAATTTTGAATAAACTTGCAGTTTGATGAAACGAACAAAAAATATAGTTGAAAACAAAATTGTATTGAATTAAATTTTTTATTTTTCAATTTTGTCATTAAATTCTATTTAAGTTGAAAAATAAAAATTGCTAAAATTTAAAAAACTGTTTGTAATTTGTAAAAATAGGAGTTTAGGAAAAAATTATAAAAAAGGGTAAAAAAATTGCCTCCTAAAGAGAGTTTTAAAAGAAGTGGATTTTTTTTTTGATTTTATTCTTCTCTTGGGAGTATTCAAAGTGGCTCAACTTAAATGTTGAGTTAAGAGGAATATTTATCCTATTAATTCTGATATCTCTGCGGATCTCTACGTGACTCGGTGGTTATTTGGTTGGAACACTGCCCATGCACGAATTTCATCGATCACGCAGTAGTTTTATGCACGTTTCTCAACTTGGCATAAGATATTGTCCTAATGGCTCTAACAAATTTTCCGAATCAAGAATTACCTTTTTTGATTCATATATATACATTCGTTTTGCCATCTCTATACATTACGTACAGTGGAAAATTCTTTAGCATTTTGTACGAATTCGCTTTGATATCACGTCTTCTATAAATCTCAATATTAATTTTAGAGAAAGGGTTGCAAATTTTTCATTCTTTTATAAAATATTTTCCCGCTTATTGAAGATTAAAGCAAGTTGATTTTATTTCTTTTTATTTTATTTTATACTTTAACTTAATTAAATATTCAATATTCAATATTACATATAAATTACACTGAAAAAAAATTTATTCAATTCAAATAACCAATTACTTGACTAATTAATGAATTAATAATTAATAATTGAATAATTGATAATAAACTAATAATTAATTAATTGACTAATTCATAGGATTATTATTATCAAATAAATATTTACTTGAATCAAATAATTTTTATTTGAATCAATTAAATAGTATTTGCTTCAACTACTGAAATATTTGATTCAAATACAATTTATTTGATTCAAAAAAAAATTATTTGATTCAAGTAAATATTTATTTGATAATAGTCAAATAATCGGTTATTTGAATCAAATAAATTTTTTTCCAGTGTAAAATATAATTATAATTTATAAATTTATTATTGAGAAAATATTAAAAATATTATTATTGTTTTTATTAACTTTATTATTATTATTTTTATTATTATTTTTATTATTATTACTATTATTAATATTAGTATTTTATTTATTAATTATTTTGATTAGTTTGATTATTATCACTATTATTATTTAAATTATATTCTATATTTTAACATATTAAATATATTCACTTTTATATGTTTTTATAATACTTTAAATAACATTTTAATATTTTTCATTGTAACTTTTATTGTTACTATATTATAAATTTTTTCCAATATTTATTTTTTATTTTGATTCGTTTTGATATATATTTCATAGAGAAATATTTTAATATTATTTTAATATTATTAAAATTTAATATTATTATTAGTTTAATTATTACTTTAATATTTTAATATTTTTCATTGTCACTTTTATTGTAACTGTATTATGAATTTTTTTTCTACTGTTTATTTTTTTATTTCGCTTCGATTTGATATATATTTTATAGAGAAACACTTTTCTCAAAGGATTGTGAAAGAAAAAAAAAAATTTGTGAGAAATATATAAAAATATTTTTTAAAAATATTGAAGAGGATTTCTTCAAAGGTATACATGAAAAATATTTTTCTAGAAAAGGATTTTGCCTCGGATTTTGCAAAAACTTGCCGCAAAAGATTGAAAAATAATTCTCGAAGGAAGCCTTTGGTTTTGCAATAAAAAAGAGAGTCAATTTTTTCATTTATTTTGCCTTTGCAAAGTGTTTATTTTACTTTTAATATTTAAATTTTTTTCCTTCTCTTTTTTTTGAGTTTATTTAATTTTATTTCCTTTTTTTGTATTTTCTCCATTTTTACTTTTGCACTTTATCCACATTTTTTCTCTATTTTCCTCCTTTTTGTCATTTTTCCTTTTTCGCTCTTTTCTACTTTTATGCATTTTTATTCCTCTTTTGCATTTTTCCTTCTTTTCACCCATTTTTACTTTTCTTTTACATTTTATTCCTTTTTAGATTTTTTTGCACTTTTTTTATTTTTGTTCGATTTTTTTTACATTTTTTTGCCGTTTTTCGTAGAAATTATTATTATAGCGACTTTAAATAAATGAAAAATTTAAATACAGTAATTAAAATAAGCAAAATGAGTAAAATTAGTAAAATGAATAAAATATAAAAATAAATTAAGGAAAAGTAAATAAATAAAGTATAAAAATAAATTAAGAAAAAATAAATAAATAAGATATAAAAATAAATTGAGAAAAAATAAATAAATAAGATATAAAAATAAATTGAGAAAAAATAAATAAAGAAAATAGAAAAATAAATTAGAAAATAAATTAATGTGAATAAACATTTTTTCTAATATTGAATATTGTTGAAAAAATTTCCTTTAATTTTTTTCTATTCCATGATATTGAATAAGTTTTTGTTTGATATTTATTTTTTGATATTTCGGAGAATATTGAATAAATTTAAATTCAATGAATGTGAAAAAAGTTCTGTTATCTTTGAAAGGTACTTAGGCATTGGGAAGAGAGGAAGAAGAAAATAATACATCTTTCCTTTTTCTTTTTATTTCTTTTTTTTTTATTGAAGATAACGTGTAAGCTTGGACACTCTTTGATCAGAAACCGATCAAGATTGGCTGAAGATCAAAGAGACCTTTTCCGCTTGTAAAGTACATTAATCTTTTCCTGAAAATAGCTCGCTTAAAACTTTCTTCTCAATGATGGCTTCTCAGTACAAAAGATGTTATCTTTCTTTCTTTTCTTGTATAAAAACTGTACAATTCTATTTGAAGGGTTATAAATGAAAATTAAATTGATCTCGACATTTTATTCTTTTGTTTTTTTTTGTTGAATATTTTGTTTGACATTTACTTTTTTGTTACTCTTTATGTTCTTGATGTTATAAAATGGTGTGGCAAAAATAAATAGGAAAAATAAAAATTGAATTTTAAAAATTAAAAAATAAATTAAGATAATAAATTAAGAAATAAATTAAGATAATAAATTTAAAAAATAAAGTATGACAATAAATTAAAAAATAAATTAAGATAAATTTAAAAAATAAAGTAAGATAATAAATTAAAAAATAAATTAAGATAATAAATTTAAAAAATAAAGTAAGATAATAAATTAAAAATAAATTATGATAATAAAAATTAAAAAATTAATTAAGATACAAAATTAAAAAATAAATTAAGAAAATAGATTAAAAAATAAATTAAGATAATAAATTAAAAAATAAATTTAAAAAAATTTAAATTTTAGTTAAATAAATACTAGTTTTTTATGTAAAATTTAATGTAAAAATTTTTTATAAGTAAAAAAATTGAAATGCGATTTTGAATTTAGAGTAAAAATTGAGTTTGGCCATTTTCATCGACTTTTCGTTATTTAGGATAAAAGTTAAAAATAAAAAATTCCAAAGTTTCTTTTTTCTCACGAAAAATACTTTTTTCTTGGTGAAAACTTGAATTTGAAAGTGAATTAAGAATATTTTTCAAAGATTGAAGGCTTTCAAAGGGAATGTGTTTTTTTTTCTTTATCATTTGCTGTAATAGTTTTATGTAAATCGACTTTGATATTCATATTTTATACAATATATATTTGATCTGCTTCCCAAAGGGAAGAGGAAAATGTGATCTTCTGTGATTCCTCTCAAAGGTGGTTGAAGAAAATGCGAGAGAGAGAGAGAGAGTGAGAGAGGGTGAGTCGTGAGTGGCTTTTACGAATAAGTGCTATGATGGTTGGTCGTGAATTTCAAATCGATCAGAACGACACTCGTGTTCAATACCAGATGTTCAGTATAAACTAGTGAGGGGCTCATGAAGTGATGCGAGCCATTGCTTTCTGTAAATATATATTCAACTCCGCATCATGTTAAAGCGAAATTCAGGAAAATAATTATTACCTTCCGTGCAGTGAAAAAAAATTCAATATAATCTGAAAGTGTGTTTACTTTTTGAAATATTATTTACTTTTTTTCGAATTATTGTTTACTTTTCTTGAATTATTTACTTTTACTGGGAAAAAATAATATTTTTATTTAATTAGCTATTATTTTAAATTCACTTTTTCCTTAATTACTTATTTAAAGGAAATTTTTTCTTATTTTCTGAATTCTTTGTTTTTTATAGAAATGTTTTATAATTTAATTGAATAAATTAATTTTTAAAGTAATAATTAGAATATAAAGTAATTATTAAAATAAAAAAGGAGCAAATGTTACTCGCGTTCGCGTGCCGATCGTGACATTTAATTTATTATTATTATTATTATTATTATTATTATTATTATTATTATTATTATTATTATTATTATTATTATTATTATTATTATTATTATTATTATTATTATTATAGAAATTATTAAATTTTTATTTCTTAAATTAAATTTTCGAATAATTTTATAATCGAAATAAAAAAAATTCATTTACTAAGTACGTAATTAATTACTCTTGGTTTATATTCTCAAAAAATGTAATATAATTCTATGAAAAAAATCAATTATTTATAAAATTTTTTGAAAGAATTCAATTATTTTTAAAAATAGTAAAATTCTTTGAAAAAATTCAATTATTTTTAATAACAGTAAAATTCTTTGAAAAAATTCAATTATTTTTAATAATAGTAAAATTCTTCGCAGGAATTCAATTATTTTTATAAATAGTAACATTTTTTGCAGGAATTCAATTATTTATATAAATAGTAAAATTCTTTACAGGAATTCAATTATTTTTATAAATAATAAAATTATTTTAGAAATTCAATTATTTTTATAAATAGCAAAATTCTTCTCAGGAATTCAATTATTTTTATAAACAGTAAAATTCTTCGAAGGAATTCAATTATTTTTATAAACAGTAAAATTTTTCACAGGAATTTAATTATTTTCAAAATACAATTTTTATTACAACTTTTATGAAGGATTTCAATTATTTTCTATAACTTAAATAAATCCATTAGAGCAATTTAATTATTTTTTTAAATAGTAAAGTATTGAAAAACATTCAATAACTATCCATTATTTAAATTTCTTCCTTCTGATTTCCTTTTTGTTATTTAAAATCTTATTTCTTGCAAAATTTTTTAGTTTTCAAAATGTTTAACAAATTCCCTGAAAAATATTCAAACATCTTTTTCAAACTTGAGAAATTTTCAATTATAATTCAAAAATACCAATTATTTAGAAAATAGTTGAAATAATTCTAAAAGTCAAATTAATCGAAAACAATTGAATTATTCCTAAAAGTGTCTGTAAAATTTATTTTCAAAATTCATTTATTTTTAAAATTCTTAAGAATTTTTTTGTAAAATATTAAATTGTATTCTATAAAAATTAGAAAGTGATACAATTTGTTTATAAAAAGTTAACTATCTCAATTATTTAGTAAAATTCTTAAAAAATTAAATTTTTTTGTAGAATTTAAAAATTTTTTCTTGTAGAATTTAAAAACTAAACTTTCAGAATTAAGAATATAATTTTTTTTAAAGAATTCAACTATAAATTAACATATTTGTATTAAATTCTTAGCAAAATTTGAATTTTCTTAAATAACAAAATTCTTCGAAAGAATTTAAATACTTTCAATTTCAATGCAATTTTAATAAAATTTTACGAAAAGGATGCAATTTAATTTTTTCCAATTTCTAATAAAAATTTTCCGAAAGACTTGAATTATTTTCCAAACTTATTATAAATTTAGGGAAAATAGTTAATTATATTTAGAAATAGTAAAATTCTTTTCAAAAAGTCAATTATTTTTAAAGATAGTAAAATTCTTCTCAAAATTTCAATTATTTTTATAAATGATAAAATTCTTCGAAAGAATTCAATTATTTTCAATACAATTTTTAAATTTTATGTAAGGATTCAATTAAATTTGTTTTCTATTCTTAATAAAATTTCACGAAGAATTTAATTATTTTCTAGAATTCTAATAAATTCTTGTACTCATTTGGATTAATTAAAAAAAATTTTAAATAGTAAAATTCTTCTCGAAATTGCAATTATTTTTATAAATAATAAAATTTTTCAAAAGAATTTAATTATTTTCTATACAATTTGAATATTTCACTAAAGGATTCAATTAAATTTTTTTTCAATTTTTAATAAAATTTTACGAAGAATTTAACTATTTCAACTATTTTTATAAATAATAAAATTCTTCGAAAGAATTTATTTTATTTTCAATACAATTTTAATATTTCACGAAAGGATTCAATTAAACTTTTTTTATTTTTTAATAAAATTTTGCAAAGAATTCAATTATTTTCTAAAATTTTAATAAGTTCTTGAAAACAATTCTAAAAATTTTACAAAAAGTAAAATTCTTCGCAAAATTTCAATTATTTACATTACGATTTTAATTAAATTTCATGAAAAGATTCAATTAAATTTTTTTGGGAATTTTTAATAAAACTTTTTGAAAGAATTTAATTATTTTCTAAACATCTAATAAATTCTTGAAAACAATTCAATTATTTTTAAAAATAGTAAAATTTTTCGAAAGAATTCAATGATTTCCTGTTTTTATGATCTTCATTGTAAAATTAAAAATATTTAAAAAGAAAAATTGTTAAAAAACTATTAAAAAACATTAAACAATGCAAACAAAATAATTATTGTAAATACTATACAACAATAATTTCTATAAAATATTATTGCATATTAATTATAAAAATATTATCTATTTCGCAAAATATATACAAATTGACGCAATTATCACTTGAAAAAATGGAGAATAAATTAAAAACCATAAAAATAATGGTACATTTCGATAATAATAGAGCAAAAATTTCTCTTGTAATCTTCAGCAGTTAAAAAGTTTTTATTTCTCGTGAACTCGGAAATATTTTCCAGTTTGTACAAAAAAAAAATGATCATTTGCACGGTGAAAACTTCTTTTTGCGTCTGAGTCCGGAAATAGGATGCAATAAAACAATTTTATTTGCAAAAACTCAAGAAGTTTAACGATCCTCGTAAAAGTTTTGACCCAAAAAGACATTTGGAGGAGATCAATTCCCTAAAACCAAATATCGAGTTTTCTGCATATACGCACAAGAAATGTGAATCAAAAATAAATTATTATCCTCTGATAAGAAAAGGAGGAAAATATGAAAATTTGAAAAATAAAAGTAAAAATGGAAATAAAAATTTAAATTTATGTTTGTTTATAAAAAAAAGAGTACGTTTTTAAATTTAAATATAGTCTTTTGGTGAAATTGGTTTCTTAATGTTTCTTCTTTTTTTCCTTTTTTTCTCTTTTTTGTAAATGAAAATCGATGCTTTTTTATTATATCTGGAGAATTTTTGTTGAGATGAAACGTTTCAGTCTTGAAGGTAGTTTCACGTTCGGTCAATATAAAGTGACAAAAGGAGAATGTAAAAGGCCGTGACATAACGTCTGAATGTTTCTCGTTCAATTTTAGAGGCTCTACCTTTTTTTTTGTTGTTTTTTCAATGTTGTAACACGTGCACAATTCTGATCGATAAAAGATTTCGTGCGGTTTGTACCCATCGTGTCTATCAATTTTATTATTTTTCCCCTTTTTTATTTATTATTATTTTCCGTTTTCAATTTTATTCATTGTTTTTCCCTCATTTCCATATTTATTTAATAAATTTTCCATTTTCACTTTTAGTCATTTTTTCTATTTGTAGTTTCATTTAATTTGTTTTTAAATTCATTAATTTATTTATTTTAATTCATTATTTTTATTTATTTTATTTTCTGTATTTTTTTGCTTCTTATTTATTCATTTCTGTTACATTTTTTCTAATTTTATTTTGTTCTATTAGTATTTTTATTTAATTTGTATTTAAATTTATATATTTAAATTTATTTTTTTTTATTTATTTAATTTTGTGTATTTTTTTACTTTATATTTATTCTTTTCTGTTACATCTTTCCTAATTTTATTTTGTTCTATTGACACTTTTATTTAATTTTTATTTAAATTAATTTATTTATTTTCATTCATTATTTTTATTTATTTAATTTTATGTATTTTTTTACTTTTTATTTATTAATTTCTGGTACTCTTATTTTTTTTCTTGTGTTCGTTTCGTTTTCCTTTTTCTATTTTCATTTCGTTTATATTTTTATTTACATTTTATACTTTCCATTTTTTTTTGTTTGGTAAATTTTTGCCTATTGGAGTTTTATTTCTTGTATTTTCTGGTTTTTTTTCTGAAAAATGGTAATTGCAAAATTCAAAGCCAATTCCTCTCGCGAATGCTGATGAATTTTTTTATTCGATTTTTCCTCTCTTTTTTTTTAGTTTTGTTTTCAAATTAAGGCGAAGGCATCTGATTCTTTTATTTTGCAAAGTCGTCGAAGTGGAATCGTTGTTAGAGGGTTGTGTGTTGTGGTTGTGGTTCCGAGAGAAAAAGGCAAAGAGAAAAGAAAACGATAAAGAACGATATTTGCTTTAGACGTTTCGAATTGTAGGCTTTTTTCTTAAATTAGTTCTCAAAGGAAAAAATATTGTCGAACGATTCTCGAAAATTATTTATACAAAGAAAAAAAATATTTGTGTGAAAATTTGAATATTTCTTTTTCTTCTTCTATATAATTTCAGATAGAAAATAGAAAAATAGAAAATAAAAAATGGATAATAGAAAATAGAAAATAAAAAATAGATAATAGAAAATAGAAAAATAGAAAAATAGAAAAATAGAAAAATAGAAAAATAGAAAAATAGAAAAATAGAAAAATAAAAAATAGAAATTAATAAAAATCGAAAAAAAACAAAAATAGAAAAATATTTGGTTTGGTAGAAAAAATTACTTTGTTATAAGTCCATTAAATTGAATGTGAAAATTTCAGGAAGAGTTTACCCTCTTATTTGAGAGCCCTAATTCGATCAATTTCTCCCTCTATTTGATGACCAATTTAACCAATATTTCTCCCATATTTTACTCTTATTTCCTCATTTGAGTTTTTCCTGAGAATTTTTCCCGCAGTATTTTGATATTTAATTTTTATTTTAGTAGTATTTTACTATTAATAAGTAGTACTGTCAATAATTACCATTAATTGAATTTTTCCAAATAAAGAGAACAGAAAATTTTCCAAATTTTTTTTCGACCCAAACATACATATATATGTAAGTTAATTGAATAGTTACAGTAGAAAAGAGTCGCGGGGAAAACTTTGATGTTTGCCCGACAAAAGAGACTTTGAACTTCAACACTTGACAGTGCCAGAAAGTTTGTTGAGAGCAATGTAGGTAAAGAGAAAACGAAAGATAAATCGAGCAGAAAATCATAACTCTCGAAGGCAAATTGAAAAATTCTTTTCAAAAAATTCTGACGAGAGTTATTTATTTTTCACAATAGAAATGTTAAAAAGCCATTTGGCCTGAAAATATCAAGTCAAATTTCACGAATAGAGAAAAAGAGAAATAGTGTGTATAAGAGAGAAAGAGAGAGAGAGAGGGAGAGAGAAAATCAAAAATTGGTTTGGCAAAAAACCCAATTGCGTTAATGTTTTCCTCTGGCACAATTCCATTTTCATGCCTATTCGCTTTTTCACATTGCGAGATAATAATTGATAACAAATGAAAATCGATGAGGAGAGTTAATTGGACAATAAAATTTCGAAATTTTAATCATCAATTTATTTTTCCTCTGGAGTTTTCTTTTTTTATGTTTAATGAAAAATGCTTTTTGTTTTTAATTCCATTCGTAGTGATGGACAGGAAAATTTTATTCATTTGTTAATCAGTTATACTAAATTGAATGAATTATTATTATTAATTATTATTATTTTTTTGTCAAAATTCAAGAATTAGACATTTTTTTTCTTGTAGTTGATTTCGAAAAATAATTTTTCAAGTTTTTGTGATAATTTTCTAGGCAGGTATATAAAATCTTTTTTTTTTTTATAAAACCTTTTTTTTATTTTATATTTATTAGCATCAATTACTTTGAAGTGATTTGGTAGTAGAAGAAAGCAGGTAAAGTTAGACAGAAGTCTGAAACTTTGAAAAATTTTCCACTAGTAGTAGAGTCGAGTTATAGTCAGACCGAACGATAAATTCGGCAGCAGCTGTAACATTGTGCTATATTTAAAGTTTATTTTCAAAATCTATTAAATTTTGGTGTTCTTGTGGATCAAAAGTCAATACTAATTTTGCTTTTGTCGAATATTATCAAAAATATTAAATCGAATAATAATAATAATAATAATAATAATAATAATATTTTATTTATTAATTAATTAAACTATATAGTAAGTTAACTGCTAGGTCAGTAACAACATCAAATTAATCCGATCAATTATTATTTTTACAAATTTTTAACTACAATTTTACTTTATATCTATTATTTTTAATAATAATTAATTTATCAATTTCACGAACCTTCAATTATTCCTAAATTATTTAATTAAATGCATATTAGAAAATGAAAACATCAAATAATATTTAAAAAATTCAATTAAACTTTTTCAAAAATATTAATTTTGAAAATTCAATTATTTCCCAAAGTTTCACTCTATATTTCTTTTAATATTCAATTATAATCTAAAATCTTAACTAAAATTCATTTTTGTAAAATGAAAATTAATTTTTTTAAAAAAATTCTACAAGAATTTAATTATTTAAATGCAAAAGTAAATAATTTATTGAATAATTGAATGTTTCTCAAAATTCAATTCTCATAAAGAATTTTAGTAAAAAATTTTTTAATAATTCAATTCTTTTGTCGAATTTTATTGAAACTTGCATGATCATAATTACTTATTTTAAGGAATTCAATTATAATTGTATGAAAAATAATTGAAACGCTGCGATGAGTTTTATGAGAATTTTCAAATTTTTTCGCTTACAATTCAATTTTACAAAATTTCAATCATTCGGAAATTCTGCAATTAAATACACATTGAAAAATAAAAACTTGAAATAATTTCAATAAAAATCCTACTAAACTTTTAAAAAGAATTAATTCTACAGAATTTTTTGTCAAAAATATGAAAAATTAAGAATTTCAATAATTTTGGTTTGAAACTTTTTAAAAATGTAATTATTTCTAAAAATTCACGTTATAATGCTTTTAATACTTAAGTATAATCTAAAATCTTAACTGAAAATCATTTTTAAAACCATTTTTATTAGTAAATTCTACGAGAATTCAATTCTTTAAATACAAAAACAAATAATTTATTAATTTCATGTTTGTTAAAAATTAAATTTTCATAAAAAATGTTATTAACAAATTTTTAAAATCATTAAATTCATTGGACATATTTTAATAAGATTTTTAAGAATAATTACATTTTTCGAGGAATTTGATTAAAATTGCATTAAAAATAATTGAAATTCTGCAATAGTGCAATAAGTTTTATTATTTATAAAAATAATTAAACTCCTACAATAATTTTTTTTATAAAAATAATTGAATCCCTGTAGAAATGTTATTATTTATGAAAATAATTAAATTTCTAAAAGAATTTTCTTGTTTATAAAAATAATTGAATCCTTGTAAAAATGTTATTATTTATGAAAATAATTGAATTATTGCAAAGAAATTTATAAAAAAATTTGTAAATAATAGGATTTCTGTAATAAAATTAATTTTTTATGAAAATAATTGAATGTTTGCGTGGATTTGTATTTGAATTTTTTTATAATGGATTTCTTTTGGAAAATTTGATTGAAATAGTAGATATTAAAAAATATAGAATTTTAGAAAACTTTTGAAAATAATTGAAATTTTGACAAGAATTTGATTAAAATTTTCTAAAATAATTGAATATCAGAGAAGAATTTTATTATTTATAAAGAGAATGGAAATTTTGACGAGAATTTTTTTAACTTTTCGATCACAATTGAGTTTAATAACACGGCAAATCGTTAGGTATTAAAATAACACCAAAATGGATTAAAAGAACACTAAATTGGATTATTTTAATCCTTTTTGGTGTTATTTTAAAACCTAACGATTTACCGTGAACTACGTTATACTAAGTTAGTAACTAACTTACTGTTCTTCCTGAAGAAGCTAAATTCGTTGAATTTTTACAAATCGTTGACTTTGGTGTTTTCTTAAAAATAAAATTTCATTCATACTTAAAAATAACACCAAAATAGACTATTTTAATCCTTTTTGGTGTTAATTTAATCCTAGAGGGATTAAACTGTTGAAAATTAATTTAATCTATTCTGATGTTATTTTAACACCTCACGTTTTACTGTGTAAAAAAAATTAAAATTAAAAAGAAGAATATATTTCTTTTTTTATAGAGAAATAAAAAAAGTTCCTTTTATATATATGAACTATAGGAAAAATTCTTCCTTCTTGAACAAGAATATTTTCTTATGTAAAAATTCCTCTTCACAGAAGAAAATATTTGAAGGAATTATTCTCCTTTTTTTGCCCCACACTCTTCTTCTTCGTCTTCTTCGAGGAAAAATATGAATATTCCTTCAAAATGCCAAGAGCATTATTATTCATGATCTAATGGCTTTATTTGAATATTAATTATCTAGATGAAATGGATTGTTTGTTTTTTTTTCGGGGTAAGAGTTAAAGTTAATTAAATGAGGAACAGTTTCCTTCTGTATAATGAAATAGGAAAATGTTGCACATGTTAACCAGACACTAAAGCTTTTAAACTTACATTCATTGTGTAAAGAGGCTTTCCTCCCCCCTCCTTACTTTCCTACCCTTCAAAAAAGAAAAACATTGCCGAAAAGAAATGAAACTCGTCAAGATTATTTTTTCAAGATATTCACCGCCGCAAAGCTTTTATTAAAATTGTCCTCATTCATTTATATTTTCTTAATGTTTTTTCTCTAGAGAAAATGCGAGAAATATACGATTTAAGAGAAAATATATTTTCTTCATAAAAAGAAGAGAAAAAATAAATTAAATTAAAAAGATAAATAAAAATATTGCAAAAAAAAAATATGAATATCAAAATAATACAAATAGAATCAAAGATAAAAGAACCTAATAGATACGTAATATAATCTTTAAACCTTAAAAAAAATTTTTGAAAATAAGATAGTAAAATTTGGATGTATGTAAAATTACTATAAGTAGTAAAAATATGAAAATAAAGCAGTAAAGGAAAGTAAATTTATATTTTAAATAGGGTCAGAATTCGTGAAATTTTCACAGAAAACAAAAAGTATTTTTTTGAAATCAAAATGGTGAAAAAACATTTCTATTTGGTCTTAGGAATGTGTCCACCAAAGAACAGAAAAAAAATATTATTTTTTATAAAAGTTATTGCAAAATTAATTTTTTTGCAACTTTTTAAACAAAACCGCATATTTCTCCTAAATGAATGAACCGATTTAAGAAATGAATGAACCAAACGGGAATATAAAGGGAATAAAAAATACTTTCGTTTAGATTTAGAAAATTTTAAAAAAGTTTATATTTTAATAATTATTCAATACATTTTTTATAAACAATTAATTTTTTTTAATGTTCTACGCCTTTAAAAAATTATTTAAAAATATCTACATAGACTTAAAACTATAAAAAATCAAAATCCGTTGAGAAAATTTTGGAGCGACAATTATTTTAAAAGTTATAACGGAAATTATATTTTCGCGGTATAGTGAATCAACACTGAACTTAGTTTTTGATCATTTTTATGGTTATATAACTGAATAAAAATGTTAATTCGACAGTGTTTTGTTCATTTCATAGTTAAAAATAATGTTTTAATTCTGAAAATCATCAAAATCGCATCTCCGTTCGATATAATTTCCATTATAACTTTTAAAATAATTGTTGCTCCAAAATTTTCTCAACGGATTTTGATTTCTTATAGTCTTAAGTGTATGTAGATATTTCTAAAAAAAATTTTTAAGGCGTAGAACATTAAAAAAATTAATTGTTTTATAAAAAATTTATTGAATAATTATTAAAATATTAACTTTTTTAAAATTTTCTAATTCTAAACGAAAGTATTTTTTATTCCCTTTATATTCCCGTTTGGTTCATTCATTTCTTAAATCGGTTCATTCATTTAGGAGAAATATGCGGTTTTGTTTAAAAAGTTGCAAAAAAATTAATTTTGCAATAACTTTTATAAAAAATAATATTCTTTTCCATTCTTTGGTGGACACATTCCTAAGACCAAATAGAAAAATGTTTTTTCACCATTTTAAATTAAAAAAAAAGATACTTTTTGTTTTCTGTGAAAATTTCACGAATTCTGACCCAATATTTTGAGAAAGATTGTACTAGAGTGGGGGAAGTGAAAAAAGGTATTATTTCTAGATAAGTGATAAGTGTAGTTGAAAGCCAATGACTGTTGACTGTGTCTCTGATGTCGAAAGAGTTTTCATTTCGTGTTGAAGGAGTGCTGAGAGACTTGGGGAATGAATATTGCAACAACCATTAGCCGGCAGTAACCTCTTGTGTCTGTTAATTTTTCAGAAGCGAGAAAGCGAATCCCCCAACGACGAACGACGACAACCCTTCGTGATTATCGCGACCCTTTCCAACATCCCCCCCCTTCCCTCATCTTGTACAGTTTTTCCAGTCGTCTGAGTCGGAAACACTAGTGGCTCATGAGACTTGGCAAAGCGTGAAAACGGAGTCTTAAATTGAAATACCATGACGCCATAAATTCTCCCCCATATTGCCCTTAACATCCTTTTAATGAAGGTACCAGTTCGGGATTTTTCCATTTTCTCAAAATTAAAAAAAAATTGTTTAGCAAAAATTTCCATTTTTTTACACAGCAAAACGTGAGGTGTTAAAATAACACCAGAATGGATTAAATTAATTTTCATGGATTAAATTAATTTTCAACAGTTTAATCACACTAGGATTAAATTAACACCAAAAAGGTTTAAAATAGTCTATTTTCGTGTTATTTTTAACTATGAATGAAATTTTATTTTAAATAAAACACCAAAGTCGCAACGATTTGTAAAAATTCGACGAATTTACCTTCTCCAGGAAGAATAGTAAGTTAGTTACTAACTTAGTTACCAACTTACTAACTAACTTAGTAACACAGTTACTAAATTCAATTGTGTTAAAATTTTTTAAAAAATTCTCGTAAAAATTTAATTCTTTTTGTAAATAATAAAATTCTTCTCTGATATTCAATTATTTTAGAAAATTTTAATCAAATTCTTGTCAAAAATTCAATTATTTTCAAAAGTTTTCTAAAATTCCATAATTTTAAATATCTACTATTTCAATAAAATTTGCCAAAAGAAATCCATTATTAAAAAAAATTTAAATACAAATTCACGCAAACATTCAATAATTTTCATAAAATATAAATTTGTTTACAGAAATTCAATTATTTACAATTTTTTTTTAGAAATTTCTTTGCAATAATTCAAATATTTTCATAAATAATAATATTTTTACAGAAATTCAATGATTTACAAATTGTTTTTATAAATTTCTTTGCAATAATTCAATTGTTTTCATAAATAATAAAACTGATTGCTGAATTTCAATAATTTTTAATGCAATTTTAATCAAATTTCTCGAAAAATGTCCAAAGAATTTAATGATTTACAAAATTTGTTGATAACATTTTTTATGAAAATTTAATTTCAACAAACATGAAGTTAAAAAATTATTTGTTTTAGTATTTAAATAATTGAATTCTCGTAGAATTTACTAATACAAATGGTTTTAAAAATGAATTTCTGTTAAAATTTTAGATTATACTTTAGTGTTAAAAGCATTATAACGTAAATTTTTAGAAATAATTACATTTTTAAAAAGTTGCAAACCAAAATTATTGAAATTCTTAATTTTTCATATTTTTGACAAAAAATTCTGTAGAATTAATTCTTTTTAAAAGTTTAGTAGGATTTTTATTGAAATTATTTCAAGTTTTTATTTTTAAATATGTATTTAATTGCAGAATTTCCGAATGATTGAAATTTTGTAAAATTTAATTGTGAACGAATAAATTTTGAAAATTCTCATAAAACTCATCGCAGCGTTTTAATTATTTTTCATACAATTATAATTGAATTCCTTAGAAAAAGTAGTTATGTTCATGCAAGTGTTAATAAAATTCTACAAAAGAATTGAATTATTAAATAATTTGTTACTAAAATTCTTTATGAGAATTGAATTTTAAGAAACATTCAATTATTCAATAAATTATTTACTTTTGCATTTAAATAATTAAATTCTTGTAGAATTTAAAAAAAAAAATTAATTTTCATTTCATAAAAATGAATTTTAGTTAAGATTTTAGATTATAATTGAATATTAAAAGAAATATAGAGTGAAACTTTGGGAAATAATTGAATTTTCAAAAATAATATTTTTGAAAAAGTTTAATTGAATTTTTTAAATATTATTTGATGTTTTCATTTTCTAATATGCATTTAGTTAAAGAATTTAGAAATAATTGAAGGTTAGTGAAATTGATAAATTAATTATTATTAAAAATAATAGATATAAAGAAAAATTGTAGTTAAAAGTTTTAGAAAATCATAATTGAATTGAAATAATGAAAATAATTTTAAAGAAGTATAATATTCTTATATTCAATTATTTTCATAAATAATAACAATTTTTAAGTGCATTTTTAGAAATAATTAAATTTTAAAAAAGTTTGAATCTAAAATCATTGAAATTTTAAATTTTTCACATTTTTGACAATAAATTCTGTGGAATTAATTCTTTTGAAAAGTTTAATAGGGTTTTAATTAAAATTATAACAAGTTTTTATTTTTCAATATACATTCAATTGCAGAATTTTCAAATAATTAAAATTTTGTAAAATTAAATTGTAAACGAATAAATTTTTATGATTTTCATAAAACTCATCGCAGCGTTTCAATTATTTTTCATACAATTATAATTGAATTAATTGAAAAAAGTTATTATCTTTATGCAAGTTTTAATAAAATTCGACAAAAGAATTGAATTATTAAAAAATTTGTTTCTAAAATTATTAATGATAATTGAATTTTGAGAAACATTGAATTATTCAATAAATTATTTACTTTTGCATTTAAATAATTAAATTCTTGTAGAATTTTTTAATAAAAAATGATTTTCGTTTCATAAAAATGAATTTCAGTTAAAATTTAAAGTTGTTATTGAATATTAAAAGAAATATAGAGAGAACTTTTTGGAAATAATTGAATTTTGTAATAAATATTTTTGAAAATGTTTAATTTAATTTTTTTTAAATTATTCAAAATTTTCACTTTTCAATGTGCATTTTAATTAAAGAATTATTATTAAAAAAAAACCTAATAAATAAAAACCTAATAAAAAAAAAAAAAAAAACCTAATAAAAAAAATAAAAATAAAAAGTAAAACCTAATAAAACCTAATAGATATAAAGGAAAATTGTAGTTCAAAATTTTCTAAAAATAATAATTGAATTGAAATAATGAAAATAATTTTAAAGAAGTATAATATTCTTATAATATAAAATAATGATTTTATTACTTGGTCATCTTTAATTATTATAAAATGTGAAGAAATCGATTTCTCCGAGTCAAAGTCTCGAAGTTATCGATATCTTCATGTTTTACAGTTATAAAAAAATTTAATAAACTAAAGTTTCATTCATTGTAAAAAATAAGACCAAAATTGTTTATTTTAATATTTTTTGGTGTTAATTTAATCATAGAGGAATTAAACTGTTGCAGATTATTTTAAGCCATTCTGGTGTTATTTTAACACCTCACATTTTACTGTGGGGTTATATCGTACACGGTAAATCGTTAGGTATTAAAATAACACTAAAAAGGATTAAAATAGTCCAATTTAGTGTTATTTTTATCCATTTTGGTGTTATTTTAATACCTAACGATTTACCGTGTATGGAAAATTTTAACTATGTTTCTTATTATTTATAATTTTATATTATGATGTTATTATAGTATGTTATTATTATTGTGCGTTATTTTTATAGTATCTTATCATTATCGTATGTTATTATTATAGTATCTTATTATTTTTGTTTTCCATACTAAATATTAAGTACCAGTGTTCTCAGTTTCTAATATTGTGCAATAAATCCCCTTTATCGTTCATCTAAACTAGTGTTTACTCTACTTTTCCTGTAATAAATATAAATACAGAAATATCGTGCGCATCTAATCACAGTTTCGCTCTAGTTTTTCTCCATTGGTTCAATATAAATATAAATCAGAAAGGATTAGATGATATTGCATTTTTATGGCTAAATTGAATTAATTTCGGTAGGGAAAGAGGAAAAATATTTCTTCACGAAATGTAATATATATATATTGTGTTTGAAAAATAATTCACATTTGCTGCTTTTGGCCTTCTCGAAGCTTTTGGGTCATGGAACTATTACCTGGGGGTAACAAATTGCCAGTAATGAGGCTAAATACGAGTGAACATTTATCATCCCTCCGGCGTATGCCGCTGGCGTTGCGGATTTGACCCAATACCAATCATTCGTTCGATTGTGTGTTGGCTACTGTACTCCTGCCTCGAACCCTGGGTCAAAATATCAGAATCAAGGCAACTACATTGAACAGCGTATATATATAGAGAGAGAGAGTCCTATCGCTTCCCCCATTTGGGGCGTTGATAGTCTCGCAATATGATTCGCCTCTGACCAAAGGAATTTTTCAATCTCGATTTTTCTCCCTCTTCTTTTTTTATTTTGTTTATTTATTTTTTTTTGCTAAGATGAATTTATAGGTTTGTCTGACTGAAACTATTTTTCACTACTTTATTTTTAAACTCCTAGAATTTTTAGAATTTTCTATTTATTTATTATTATATTATTATTATTATTATTATTTATTTTATTTATTTATTTATTATTTATTTATTTTTTTATTTATTTATTTATTTATTTTTTTTTATTTTTATTTATTTTTATTTTATTTTCTCTTACATTTCTGACTAAACTTTTTCCATACTACTGATTTTTATAAGTAGCGTCTGAACAAACTTGTCTTTTACTACTTATCACGTTTTTTTTTCTTGGAATTAATATTCCCTTACAATCAAAAAATATTTTTGTACTACTAAAGTAAATTATAATTTAGAATTTCCGGGACTTAGGAAAATAATTTTTACTCCTATGGCTTGATTAACGTCCACGTCTGACTAAAAACGTCCTCTACTACTGCTCATAAACTTACAGTCTGACGTAAACTTATCTTTACTACTAATTTTCCAAGTATTTTAAAGTCCAAAAATTCACAAATTTGTAATCGTATTTTCCTCGTCTCGAATTTTTTTTTACTTTTAACCTTCGCGCTACCGGCTGGCCACACGGTGTGGCCAAGTGATACATAATGTTTTATATCTGCTCGAATTTTGTATCAATCGAATCGCCATTTTAACTCACTGAACCAAATTTTATCTACTTTCGAAAAAAACAAAAATAAATTTTTTTCTTACATTTCTTCTTGTTTATTTATAACAATTCAAAAAGTATGTACAAGAATACTGAAAATTGACCGGGTGTTTTTTTTCGTATACTGCAAAAAAATAAAAATAAATCCATTAAACTTGAACAGTAAAATTGTTTTATATCAATAAATACAATATATTTTGATATTACAATACATTTTTTATTTGTTTAAACAAATTATTGTTGTTATTTTCCAACTTTTTCCAGAATGCACCTAGAAAGTTCGGGGTTTTTCCTAATTTTGCAATTTATTAAATCTTATATGATTGTAGATAAAGAATATAAGTTAAATAAAATTGAACTATTGTTTAAACAATTTTTAAACAAATTATTGTTGTTACTTAGCAACTTTTTCAGAATGCACCTAGAAAGTTCGGGTTTTTTTCCTAATTTTGCAATTTACTAAATCTTATATGACTACAAATAAGGAATAAAAATTTTATTATTATTTAAACAATTTTTAAAACAAATTATTGTTGTTATTTACCAACTTTTCGCAGAATGCACCTAGAAAGTTCGGGGTTTTTCCTAATTTTGCAATTTACTAAATCTTATATGACTACAAATAAAGAATAAAAATTTGATTATTATTTAAACAATTTTTAAACAAATTATTGTTGTTATTTACCAACTTTTTCCAGTATGCACCTAGAAAGTTGCAGTTTTTTTTCTATTTTTGCAATTTACTAAATCTTATCAGATTGCAGATAAAGAATAAAAATTTGATTATTAATTAAACAATTTTTAAACAAATTATTGTTGTTATTTACCAACTTTTTCCACAAAAATTGTTTAAATAATAATCAAATTTTTATTCTTTATTTGTAGTCATATATGATTTAGTAAATTGCAAAATTAGAAAAAAAAAACTGCAACTTTCTATGTGCATTCTGGAAAAAGTTGGTAAATAACAACAATAATTTGTTTTAAAAATTGTTTAAATAATAATCAAATTTTTATTCTTTATCTGCAATCATATAAGATTTAGTAAATTGCAAAAATAGAAAAAAAAACTGCAACTTTCTAGGTGCATACTGGAAAAAGTTGGTAAATAACAACAATAATTTGTTTAAAAATTGTTTAAATAATAATCAAATTTTTATTCTTTATTTGTAGTCATATAAGATTTAGTAAATTGCAAAATTAGGAAAAAACCCGAACTTTCTAGGTGCATTCTGCGAAAAGTTGGTAAATAACAACAATAACTTTGTTTAAAAATTGTTTAAATAATAATAAAATTTTTATTCCTTATTTGTAGTCATATAAGATTTAGTAAATTGCAAAATTAGGAAAAAACCCGAACTTTCTAGGTGCATTCTGGAAAAAGTTGCTAAGTAACAACAATAATTTGTTTAAAAATTGTTTAAACAATAGTTCAATTTTTATTTAACTTTTATTCTTTATCTACAATCATATAAGATTTAATAAATTGCAAAATTAGGAAAAACCCCGAACTTTCTAGGTGCATTCTGGAAAAAGTTGGTAAATAACAACAATAATTTGTTTAAATAATTTTTTAATAATACTTATGACTCGTTTCAGTAAATATTGCAATATTCATAAAACATTATTAAAATACAGTATTTGTATTAGCACATAATTATATACAAAAAGTTTGATGAATTTTAATCGTTTTGGGAACATAAAAGTAAAATAGCGTTTGGCCACACCGTGTGGCCAGCCGGTAGCCCGCGTATACAAAAATCTTTGGTAGCGCGAAGGTTAAATTCAATTTGTGTCTGACAAAAACGACCTTTTACTACTGATACTGCATTTTTAGTAAGGGATTAGAAAAAAAAAATTTGCTTGTAATTTATCGAGTATTCTAGAGGTGACAAACTTAACTAACTTTCCTGATGTTGTTACTGATTGAGTAGTTAAGTTACTGAATAATTTTGGTCTGACAAAACCCGGCTTATTCTACTGAGAACAATCTTAGGTGTATAAAGAAATTCATAGCTCTTTCTGTAGATTATAATTTTTTTATTTTCAAACCAACGAAATTAAAAAAAAAGACGAAAATAATAAATTAACCAACGGAATTTGTTTCAACTGGTTTAAATATATTTTGTCTGACCGAATCTGTCTTTTACTACTTGACTTAAATTCCGAGAATAACAAACACTTGATACGAATTAACCGAGTTTGGCAAAATCAAAAAATATCTGTTTGAATAAACTTTTTATAATTAGTGGTAGAAGTTGCTCGAAGTAAAATTATTTTTACTACTAATTTCGATAAATTGTGTCCGACCAAAGACGGTTTTTACTACTGTTTTTCATAAATTGAGTCAGACTAAAATCGATTTTTACTACTAATAATTAAAATTTTACAAGAGTTCAGCTAATATTTCAGTCGATTTGGAAAATTTTTGTTCTTTAGAAAATTTTATTAATTAATTCCAGGAAGAAATGTCTGGAACAAATTGTCTTATCACAAGAAAGTAGAAAATAGAATGTCTGACCAAAATTTGTCTTATACTACTTAAAAGTTCCGTAGAATTTTCCTTTTACTACTAAGGAAAACAAAAAATATTCGGAAAATGATCCATAAAATTAAAAATACGTCTTATTTTCTAAATATTAAGATTTCTTTCATCGAAAAATCACTCGATTTAGAGTAAGAACTGAGCCTAACAAGATTCTGAAGGATAAAAAATTTTATTTCAACTTTAAAGTGGTATTTAATCATATCCGCCATTCAGCAGACAATCAAAAAATTTTTTTTTAAAATTGATAGAATGTAGATCATTACAAATTATTTAAAATCTACTTTCTAACACTGAATTCCACTAAATTCACAATTTCCACAATTAAAAAGTAATTAAAATTTTAAATAAGCGTGACAGAAATTTTCAGTAATTTTTAACTGCGATTTTTAGTGAAATTCCACTAACTTAATCACGGTAAATCGTTAGGTATTAAAATAACACCAAAATAGATTAAAATAACACTAAATTGGATTATTTTAATCCTTTTTGGTGTTATTTTAATACCTAACGATTTACCGTGAAATCATGTGACAAAAAATTTTGTTTTAATCACTAGAAGTGAATTGTTTTGTATTTTGTCTTTGTCTGACTGTAATTATCTAATACTACTGAGAGGCTTAAAAGAGATTTTGAAAATTTTCTAAAAAAGTTTTTCTTACTGAATATAACAAAAATTCGAAAAACAAAAAAAAATTGAAATAGAGAAAAATTTTACAGCTGTTACAAAATTTATCGTTCCGTCTGACTATAACTTTCTTCCACTACTGGCGGATAATATTTCAAATTTCCGGAGTCTTGTCTAACTTTAATTGTTCTTTTCATATCACTCATTTAAATTAATTGCAGATGGTAAATTTTTTTTTGAACAGGAATGAAAATGTGAATGAATAAATGAAATTCAAAACAGAATTCACTCAAATTTACCCAAAAATATTTGTTTCTGTAATAATTATTTTTCCATATTCAATACATTTATTTTTATATTTTTTTTTTAACTTAAACTATACGTTTAATTTTTTAAATCATATTTCAAAAACAAATTAAGTTCATTACAATTGAAAAAAATTGTCGAATTTTCATTTTTCAGAATTTTTTAGAATCGTTCTGAAAACTTAATTTTCGTGTATAAAATTCTGTTGGAAAAATGAAATAGAATACGTGAAAAAAACCTTTAAAGTGGAACAGCGATAACTTTCGCTAAAATAGCGAAAGTATTCGTTGAAATAGCGAAAGCATTCGTTGCAATATCTAAAAATTTCGATAATATAATGAAAATTGTAGTTGTTTCAGGTGAAGATTTTTTTTCATGTAACGAAGTTGAATACAGTTTTTTTGTGACAAAATTGACTAAATTTCGTTAATATAATGAAATTTGTAGTTCTTCCAGGTAAAGATTTTTATTTCATGTAACAAAGTTGATTATAGTTTTTTTGTTGACAAAATTGACAAAATTGATTCCTATTTTACTTTCATTATCATATTTCTTTTTTCCCCAAATACGACAAAATAATTCACACTAATTTCTTATCAGAAGAAATTCTCTCTCGATAATTCTGTTTTTATTTTTAAGCACACGATCCAAAAAAAATTGCCCCCCAAAAAAAAGAACTGTCGTTTAAAGTTTGGAATTAATAATTCATTGTTCGATTTGTAGAGTTTAGTGAGAAAAATAAATGAAAAAGATGGGTGGGAGGGGAGGTGGGTTCTGAGTTGCCTACAGCAGTTATCGCCTATGGCTTGTTTATTGAACCTCGTATTTCTCTCTCTTCACGCTTTTCTCCACCTTTTTTGATTCGAGTGTCGACAACAGGATTCACGCAGAGAATCTAGTTTCGTGTATTTTTTTCTCCCCTTCCTCCCTCACGGCGCTCTTTCTCTTTTTCTCGAAAAACAAAAAGTTTAGTAGCATAATATTTTTTTGAATTGTTTCCCATTTCATGTTCGGAGTTTGGAAACTGTACCGTTTTCAAATGTATATAAGGACAGTAAAATAAATGGACTATTTCTCTGCTTTTTATGCTCTAGTTTTGATGTGAAAAACGGACGACGGGATATTCTTTTTATATATAAAGGAATATAAAAGTAGTTAGTGAGGAGATTGAAAGGGATTTTTTTGTTGGACAAGTTTTGTAAATTCTTGTCTTTTTTTTGTTTTAGAAAAAAGTAGATAGTTTATTTTTAGTATTTTTGGAGTATTAGTTTTTTATTTATTAGCAGAATTAATAGAATTTATTGATTTTGTAGAATTTTGAGCATTCGTAGAATTTTAAGGCTTCTTGGAATTTTTAGGTTTTGTAGAATTTTAAGAAATCGTGTAATTTTTAGGTTTTGTAGAATTTTTAGATTTCATGGAATTTTAAGAATTCGTGGAATTTTTTTGATTTGTAAAATTTTAAGGTTTCATAGAATTTTCAGAATTTGTAGAATTTTAAGGTTTCAATGTTTCATGGGATTTTTATGTTTTGTAAAATTTTTTAGGATTCATGGAGTTTTCAGAATTTGTAGAATTTTGAGGCTTTGTAGAATTTTAAGGTTTCATGGAATTTTTAGGTTTTGTAGAATTTTTAGGTTTCATGGAATTTTAAGAACTCGTGGAATTTTTTTTATTTGTAAAATTTTAAGGTTTCATAGAATTTTAAGGTTTCAATGTTTCATGGAATTTTTATGTTTTGTAAAATTTTTAAGGATTCATGGAATTTTGAGACTCTGTAGAATTTTAAGGTTTCATGGAATTTTTAGGTTTTTATAGAATATTTGGGTTTCATGGAATTTTAAGAATTCGTGGAATTTTTTTGATTTGTAAAATTTTAAGGTTTCATAGAATTTTCAGAATTTGTAGAATTTTAAGGTTTCAATGTTTCATGGGATTTTTATGTTTTGTAAAATTTTTAAGGATTCATGGAATTTTGAGACTCTGTAGAATTTTAAGGTTTCATGGAATTTTTAGGTTTTTATAGAATATTTGGGTTTCATGGAATTTTAAGAATTCGTGGAATTTTTTTGATTTGTAAAATTTTAAGGTTTCATGCAATTTTCATAATTTGTAGAATTTTAAGGTTTCAATGTTTCATGTAATTTTTTACATTTGTAGAATTTTTAGGTTTTGTAGAATTTTAAGGTTTCATAAAATTTTTATGTTTTGTAGAATTATAAGGTTTTATGGATTTTTTAGGTTTGATAGAATTTTTAGAATTCGTAGAATTTTTAGGTTTTGTAGAATTTTAAGGTTTTATCAAATTTTTAGGTTTTGTATAATTTTTATGTTTTGTGGAATTTTTAAAAATCGTAGAATTTTTTGTTTTGTACAATTTTTAGGTTTCATGCAATTTTCATAATTTGTAGAATTTTAAGGTTTCAATGTTTCATGTAATTTTTTACATTTGTAGAATCTATAGGTTTTGTAGAATTTTAAGGTTTCATAAAATTTTTATGTTTTGTAGAATTATAAGGTTTTATGGATTTTTTAGGTTTGATAGAATTTTTAGAATTCGTAGAATTTTTAGGTTTTGTAGAATTTTAAGGTTTTATTACATTTTTAGGTTTTGTAGAATTTTTAAGTTTTGTAGAATTTTTTAGGATTCATGGAATTTTCATAATTCGAACAATTTTTAGGTTTTGTATAATTTTTATGTTTGTAGAATTTTTAGATTTCGTAGAATTTTAAGGTTTTATGGTTTTTTTTAGGTTTGATAGAATTTTTAGAATGTTTAGGTTTTGTAGAATTTTAAGGTTTTTTTTAAGTTTTTAGGTTTTGAATAATTTTTATGTTTTGTAGAATTTTTAATTTTTGGAGAATTTTTTAGGTTTCATGGAATTTTTATAATTCGTATAATTTTAGGTTTTTTTAGAATTTTCAGAACTCGTAGAATTTTTACGTCTCATGGAATTTTTAGTTTTCATAGAATTTTAAGAATCTGTCGCAAAATTTTTCAAAGAACACAAAACGAAACTTTTTTAAAGAAAAGGTTATTTTTTCCCCAAAAAGTTTCGAGTTTAGGGAAAATTATAAAGAAACATGTTGAAGTTAAAAAAGAAGGCAAATTTTTAAGTTTTGAAGAGAAGTTGTAACAAAAGAGAAAAAAACGAGGACCTGGCCTTAATTAAAGTCACAATTTGAATATTTAAATTAGAGATGAAGTTTTTTCTTTCTCTCTTACTCTCTCTCGCATTTTTTTTATTTTCCAACAAAGTTTCTCTCGACAAGTTTCCTAACCCTTGTGGAGTCATCTAAGTTTGTTTGAAAGTTGATAACTTTTTTTTTTTTTTGGTGAAAGTTTCGGTTGAGTACGAAAGTGAATGTCTCTTACTCAAATAGTGGCGAGAGAGCTTACAATCTTGAGAGGTTGCAAGCGCTTCTGAACAAAGTACCGACAATCGGATGATATTTGAGGACCATATCGCGAAAACCCACGAGGATGCGAAGTGCACACTCGAAGCTTCTTTCGTCTAAGAAAATCCCTTTATCTCAATGGTCCCCTAGACAAGTTGGTACTTCATGCCTTTTACATATATAGAGAGAAGAAGAAATGTCCAAATATTCTTTGCTTATGTATTTTTCTTGATTTTCTTTTCTTTTAAGTCTTTATTTTTTGAAGACTTCATTTTTTTAAGTCTTTATTTTTTTAAGTCTTCATTTTTTCAAGTCTTCATTTTTTCAAGTCTTTATTTTTTCAAGTCTTCATTTTTTGAAGACTTCACTTTTTTAAGTCTTAATTTTTTTAAGTCTTCATTCTTTCAAGTCTTTATTTTTTTAAGTCTTCATGTTTTTAAGTCTTCATTTTTTTAAGTCTTTATTCTTTTAAGATTCTATCGATATTTATATGTAAATTGATCACTTTGGTATGAAAGTGAGAACTGAAATATTTTTACCACCAGTGTCGTCATCATCATCAGTCTATCGAAATTTGAAATCTGTGTTTTTTTCCCTCCTAGCTTATCAAGTTTTTGTCGTAAATTTTTAAATTTCACAAATTTCCGTTCTCATCAGTGTAAAATTTACTGAATTTACATTTTCCTTCTCGATAAATATTGAGCTTTCTTTTAACTTCGACGCAAAGTTGGGGGATTTTTTTACCGACTAGTTACCGAAAGTAGAAAAATTATATTCAAGAGAGAAAAATTAAAATTATTTTTTTGTATTTATTTTTTATTCTAGAAGAGCAAAATCAAGGCTTTTGGTTGAAAAAATCAAAACGTAACAAGGATGTTTTGAATCAAGTACGTTTTTTAATTTTAGTAAATTTTTAATTTTCCAATGTGACTAAAGTTTCGAACGTTCAAGTGAATGAAAATTTTTTTCACCTTAAGATTTTTTGAAAATTACTTTACAAAAAAGAAAAATAATTAAAATTAAAGAATATTCAGTTTAGAATATTAGTTTGTTTTTGTTTTAATCTAAAAAATAATTTTTTGTAAAGAAATACAAATTACAGGAAGTAAAAAAAATATTGTCATTTATTTGAACGTTCGCAACTTTCTAATAGTCAAGTAATCGGTTATTGAACTCAAAAATTTTTTGTTTCACTTTCTTTAACTTAGAAAATTAATTTCCATTTGCTGAACAGAATTATCGTGATAAATCGAATGGATGAAAATAAAAAAATTATCTTTCATTAAAAAACAGAAATCCGCGTATTTTAAAATTGAAAAATTAAAAACAAAACTGCTCTTTAAATTAGCGCACTGAAGAGGTGTTGTAATTTCATGAAGCAGTGACTAAACGCGTGAACGAAAGGTGAGTAATAACAAAGACCACGCCGTATCGTCTCTTTCTCTGCGCTTGAATGTATTTTATGAGAGAAAAAATAAAAAAAAAATCGCCAGTGTCGTTAAATCTCTTAAAGTCCATGAGAAGTTGGGATATCTCTTTTTTTCTCCCTCTTTCGTTCTTATTCTTCGTATTCTTTTTCTTCTTTTTTTTTCTTTTTTTTTGTTCGCGCACATTTATATTGCTACTAAATTGCCTCCTATATAATCCTCATGTCCCGTGACCGCAGGCTTCTATGTTGCTTTTATGTTCGTTTTCGACCCAATTCACGGGCACTCGGCACAATTCTCTCATTAATGTTTTCCGCTATTTAGGAATATAAGTGTATCACTGACACTTTTTCAATCTTTTCTGATGAAATTAAATATCTCCCTTTCGAACGTCGGAGAAAAATTATTTCATTTTACGTTAGATATTGTTTTGATTTCGATTTTTCTTTGGAAATATTTTTTTATAATATTATTGAATCTGAATAATTTTAATTTTTACTGATTTTTTATTACAGTGTAGAAAAAAAATACTTGATATTTTCTGACTAAACCGATTTTTAAATAATTTAATTTTTATTAATTTTTTATTACACTGTAGAAAAGATTACTCAATATTTTCTGACTAAACCGATTTTTACTATTTATTTATAAACTAAAATTTTTGAACTAGAATTTTTTGCTTTTTTTGTAGTAAAACAATTTTTACTAATTTTTTATTACACTGTAGAAAAAATTACCAAATATTTTCTGACTGAACCGATTTTTACTATTTACTTATAAACTAAAATTTTTAAACTAGAATTTTTTGCTTTTTTTTGTAGTAAAACAATTTTTATTAATTTTTTATTACACTGTAGAAAAGATTACTCAATATTTTCTGACTGAACCGATTTTTACTATTTACTTATAAACTAAAATTTTTAAACTAGAATTTTTTGCTTTTTTTTGTAGTAAAACAATTTTTACTACTAATTTCTGTAGACAAGGAATTTCTGTCTAAATTATTTTAGTTTTTCGGGCTATTGTCTGAATGAAATTGTTTTTACTACTGATTACTGTACTAAACGAATTCCTGGTAAAATTTTTTTTTATACTATTTTCTGTAACAAAATATTTTTTACTATTGATTTCTGTACTAAACGAATTACTCTTCAAATTATTTTAGTTATTTTTTTCTGACTAAAACAGTCTTTATTACTTTTTATGCTTTAAGCGAACTATTAGTTAAATTATTTTTACATTTTCGAAAATTACAAGTTATCGAAAAAAATTAATTTTCCATCAATTATAAATTTGTGGAAGAAACACAAAATTAACAAAATCCATGATGGAAAAATTAAATTAGAAAAATTCTGCTTGAAAATGACTGTCTGAGTGATAACTATTTTTACTACTAATGTAAAAAAGTCGAGTCTAATTAAAAAAGTTGAGGATTCAAAAAGAATTGTAATTTACATTAAAAAATTGTAATTTACATTAAAAAATTTAAATTTACACTTGAAAATTTTAATTTACACTTAAAAATCCAAATTTACATCTAAAAATTTTAATTTAACTTCCCTTTTTATCGATAATGGAAGATTTTCGCAGATCCACTTCTACAATAAGGTATTAGAGTGAAAAAAAAGAAAAAGAGTAAACGAGAGAGAGAAAAAATAGTGGAGAACGTGAGAAAAAGGAAAATGTGTATATGTAGGTTTAATGGTTTGAGACTTTTTGGAATCAGTGCTTTCTCTAAGGTTCATTGGTGTTCTGAAAAGCACTGTCCACGTAAATGAGAATTAATGATGGTCGAATAGTAGTATAAAAATCCCCAGCGACTTCTTATCTCTCCAATATCCCTTTGAATCTGCACTAGCAACTCTCGAGGATTGGAAACGACAACTGATTTAATGTACTTTTTGATATTCTACATAAAAATCCAAAGTGGAAATTCGATTTCTTTTTTTGTTCGAGATTATCTTTTCACATTATGATCTTTATTGTCGTTACTCGAATTGAAGTTAATGAGTAGATTTTTGTCAGTAGATTCTCTATTCGTCGCTTTTTCTTTGTGGATTTTGTTTTTTATTATTTTTTTTTATTATTAGGTTCATTAAGAACCAATGAACTTTCATTATTCTTCTAAATGTTTTTTTTATTGGTAGATTTCTTTTGGTGAATTGTTTACTTGTATTTTAATGTTAAATTTTTAATTTTTAATTTTTAATTTTTAATTTTTAATTTTTAATTTTTAATTTTTAATTTTTAATTTTTAATTTTTAATTTTTAATTTTTAATTTTTAATTTTTAATTTTTAATTTTTAATTTTTAATTTTTAATTTTTAATTTTTAATTTTTAATTTTTAATTTTTAATTTTTAATTTTTAATTTTTAATTTTTAATTTTTAATTTTTAATTAGTAAATTTCTACTTAGTGTTTTTCAGCTTGAAAAAATTTTTAATAGAAGTAATTTATTAATATAATTATTTAACTATTATTGTTTATTTTCATTTTTTATTTTTCTTATAATAATTTTAATATATATTTACTATAAGTATCAAGGAAATAATTAAAAAATTCTCATTCGTTCATTTAAAGAAAAATTATCAGCTCCTTAGTATTTTTATGAATCGTTAATAGCAAATTTGTTATTAGTTATTAATTTTTTCCAATTTTAATAATTATTTTTTTAATTAATAATTTATTTTAATCTATTTTGTATTTATTTTACATTTTTTTATTGGGTGAATTTTTTAGTTGATATTTATTGCTAGATTTTTATCAGTAAATTTTCATTCGAATCAAGTTTTAAAAAAGTAATTGAGAAATCGTTCGTGAGGTTTTTACACAGTTTGTTATTGTTATTATTATTTATTTATTTTTTTTTGATAAGCTTTTATTGCTCTCAAGCTCTTCAATCAGAGTGAAGGTGGAGAAGAGTATTGGAGAGTTTGGTAGTTGTGATGAAGTATATAGAACCCCCGACCTTCTCTCTTTTTTTCTGTTTGTATATAAACGCGTTTCACGATAAGCTTCTTATTTTCCGGTAGCAACTTTTATGAAACGGACACGTATTATGTCGGATAAATAATTAGTAGTCTTCGTAGAAAATGCTTTTCACTCGCCGCAAGGATTATTAAAGCTCCGCCGAGTATAAGCACAAAAACAATTTCCCTATTATTAGCTTTTGTATATAAATAATAATTACCCCCTCAAATTGCACCCATCAACGATTTTTTCGTTTTTTATTACACCGCGCAATTTGTTCGCAAAAAAAGGAGAGAAAAACTTTCATTTCTACACTTTAAAGAGTGAAAAAAAAGAAATTAAAAAAAATTTGTAAATAAAGTAATAAAATAAATAAGGAAATAAAAGTTATAAAGTAAATAAATAAGTAAAAAACAAGTGAAATAAATAAAAGTGGTAAAAAAATAAATGAGAAAATAAAATAATAAAGTGAATAAAGAAATAAAAGTATAATATAAATAAATAAATCAAAAACAAGTGAAGGAAATAAAATTATAAAGTAAATAAATAAATAAACAAAAAACAAAAAAAAGTGAAAAAACAAAGAAAGAAGTAAGATAAAAGAAATATAAAAAATGAAAAGAAATATAAGTGGTAAGCAATAAATAAGTTAGAAAATAAAATAATAAAATAAATAAATAAAAACAAGTAAAATAAGAAATTAGTGAAAGCATTGAACAATAAAAATATAAAATAAATATGAAAATAAAGAAATGAAATAAATATAAAAATAAAATATTAGAATAAATAAGGAAATAAAATAAAACCAAGCAAAAGAAATAAAAGAATTAAACAATAAAAATATAAAATAAATAAGAAAATAAATATAAAAATGAAATAATAGAATAAATAAGGAAATAAAATTATAAATTACCTAAATGAATAAAATATTAAAATAAATACAGAAGTAAAACAATAAAGTAAATAAAAGAATAGAATAAATACGGAAAGAGCACAAAATAATATAATAGGAAAACAAATAAAAAATAATATAAAAAATATCATTTAAGATAAGTTTAATAATACATAAGTGCAGAAAAAATGTTATTCACAAACAAAATTAAAAAAGAAGACAATAAAATAAAATTAAAAACATAAAAGAAATAAAATCTAAGGAAATTGCAGAAAACAAGTCTTAAATTATTAATAATTGTCAAATATTTGCTTTTTGCTACGAAAAAAATTGACTTTTATTGTTTTCAAGAGAAGGGGAAAATTGTCAAAAGGAAAGCATCAATGATTTGGATGAAGCTTAATATTAAAATCCTACAAAGCTTTTAACTTTACGAAGCCCAGTTTTCGTTTTTCAAAGTATACAAAGGGATTTTTAATGAAATGCTCTTTTTTCCCGCTCTTGGAAAAAAAAGAATGAAAAAGAGGGTATTAATAAAATGAATCTATAAAAGTCTTCCTTTTCGGTAAAAATCATTGTTTTTAGTATATAACTGAGGTCAAAGCAACTTCATTTGTTTTCATGAAAAGCAAAAGATACTTTTTTGAATTTTAAATCGAAAATTATTTCTCCCGATAAATGGAATAGGAAAAGTAATCTTTTTTTATTGCTACCAGTGGAATCAAAGTTGTTTTTTTTTTGTTTTGTTTTGCCTTTCAACATTAGAATTTAAAAAAAAATTCGAGTTGTTTTCCCAAAGGTTAGGTCTTTGGGTTTGAAAAATATGTACACACCAGGATTGAAAATTCGACAGAGTAACGAACTATAAACGCTCAGGTCGTGAAACTCGTTTAGAGGCGCTTAATTTTATTGGCTGCCGAACAAATAAAAGCTATCGACAAACGGGCAAATTTTTTATACATGCAAATCTTGGGAAACAAATAAAAAAACAAAAATAACACAAAAATACATGAAAATGTTGTTTATTAGTTTTTGATAAAAAAAAAAAATGCTGTACACAATTTTTGTCGATTTGATTTTTGTCAGTTTTCAATCCAAAGTTTATTTTATTTGTTTCCGTAATTTTTACATTTTATAATGATTCCGCAATTTTTGCATTTTATAATGTTAAATTCCAAACAATTTTTATTCAATAATAAGAGAAAAGAAATTATTGAAGTTATTTACACTAATTTAGATTTAATGAGAGAATAATTATAGAGAGAAAAAATTGTAAATTTTTTTGGCACGATTTATAGAATATAATTTTTTTTCCACGTAAAACAGGTAGAATAAATAAATATATATGGGAAAACAAAATGAATGCATTGGCATTCAATTAATCTGAATGTGAAAAGGGAATTTTTTTTTTTGAAAACAAATAAAACTAGAAATATCAAAGCTTGCGAATTGAAATGTAACATCAAATATCAGAACTTTTTAATCAATTTCAATTGACAACGTGCATGAAAGAAGAGTGCGATATCAAATAATTTTAATAATGAAAATCCGATACGCTTTGCATTTGAATCAAACGAATTTTAATAATTTAAAATACGGTAATAATAAATAATAATAATAATAATAATAATAATAATAATAAAAAAATAAAAGAAGAAAAAAGTGATTTTTCGAATTAATTTTTCGGAAATATTAAAAAAAAAGTAATTTAATTGTTTAAAAACAGGAATTGCAAAAGAAAAAGGGTAATAAATGCATAAAAAGTAATTTTTTACGTAAAAAAGTATTTTTTAATTGTTTAAAAAGAGTAATTGCAAAAGAAAATGGTTAAAAAAAACAAAAAAAGTAATTTTTTATGTAAAAAAGTATTTTTTAATTGTTTAAAAAGAGTAATTGCAAAACGAAAAGAGAAATAAATGCAAAAAAGTAATTTTTAATTTAAAAAGTATTTTTGGATGCGGAAATTTCTAATTTTCTGTAAGTTTTGTATATTTTTTTCAATTTTATTAAAAAACGAAAGTGTTTTCTCGTTCTATGAAATGTTTGCAATGAAACTTGCTGGCAAAAAGCATGAGAATATTTTGATTACAACTGAAATGAAATGATAGTAAAAAATGTGAAATTTAACATTTCTTGTTAAAAATTACATTATAGATATTTTTTGATGGTTTACAATAATTCTAGATTACGAGGCAATAACTTTGTTGTAACTGTAGTAAACTTTACGAGTTCTTTTCTTGAGTCAGATTTACGAATTGAATTTTATTTTTTAAAATAAATCTTCGACAATTTTTTTTTCCTATTTTTATTTAATGTACAATTTTGAGAAAAGCATTTTCTTTATTTTCGTATTTTTTCTTTTTTAGTAATTTTAAAAAATCACTTTTTTTCTCTAAATTCTGTTTCGTCGTTCACTGGTATTTATTTCAACAATGATTGAAATAAAAAAAAATAAATTGACTAATTAAAATCAAATCCTTGAGTATAGGAAACTTAATATTTTTTATGTATAAAAATTTTTTTAACAACTTTTTATCAATTTTTCTATTTTTTCCAGTGGTTGCAAATATTTTTGATATTTCGATGAATGAAAATATAAAAAATTAATTAACTAATTAAAATAAAATTCTTGAGTATAGGAAACTTAATATTTTTTATGTACGAAAATTTTTTTAACAACTTTTTATCAATTTTTCTATTTTTTCCAGTGTTTGCAAATATTTTTCGTATTTCGACTAATCGTAAATTTTAATTTAACAAATTTCGATTATAGTACAAAAATAGAAAACTGTCCTTTAAACATTTTTTTTAAATTTATTTTTTATAGCAATTTTTAACCAAAAATGCTTTTGACACTGTGTATAAAAATATAATAAATGAAGATAAATTTTTAATTATTGGAAATTGAACAAATTTTGTTATTTACAATTTTTCATGTTTTTCCTATCAAACTGTTTCGCTCGAGAATTTTTTTATTTTTCTTTTTAATTATAAAACAAAATAATACAATATTTTCAATTTTCACAGTTTAATAAACTTTTGTATTTTGCAAATTTTCATATTTTTCCAATAAAACTGAATCTCCTGTGAATTTGTTTTTTTTCGACTACATAATAATGCAATATTTTTTAATTATTTACAGTTTAACGAATTTTACATTTCAAGTGACAAATTGAAATTTTCATATTTTCCCGATAAAATTGTTTCTCTTGACAGTATTTTTTTTTTAATTGTAAATTTTTATTTCAAACAGAATAATAATCGTAATAAAAAATCAAACATAAAGTAATGAAATAAAATAACAAATATAATAATAATAATAATAAAAATTATAACAATTATAACAAAATAATAGTAATAATATTATTAATAAAAAATAATAGTAATAGTAAAAATAATAATACTAAAAATATTAATAATAAAAATAACGATGATGAGAATAATATCAACAACGTAAATATTAATAAATTTATCAATTATTTAGAAATAAATGCTTTTTAACGGAAAAAAAATTGTTATCTCCACTTTTTAGACAAAATGAAAAGTACCACATTAAACCTAACGTGAAATTTTGCTACAAGTACTCAATAATTTAGATTTTAGTTCGAAAGTAGGTACAAGCTCTTTGAATGAGGTATATTGAAGTGGTACTTTGGAGGGGTTATAAAAAGAGAGAGAGAGAGAGAGGGTTGAAACTCTAGAGAGATACTCCAGTTGGGGCTCAGTCACAGCCTAGGGACATTATTTCTCAGTTAACGTCGAGGGATGTATTTATCGCTCAAGACACTCGACTCTTGGTTGGTAATTACCTCGAGTTATCAATATTTGGCACAATGAATAAAATTATCATTCATACTATATATATGTGTGTGGAAGCAAAATTTAGTTATCGTTGAGAGAAAAATGCTTTTCTTCTCCACGAAAAAAAAATTTTAATATAGATTTATTGAAGAGTCGCGTTAAAATTCTCATTAAAAAAACAATTTAGTAATTTTCATGAAATATTTTTTTATTTAAAAATTAATTTAATTTTTCCTAATGAAATTAATTATTCTCAAGAGTTATTGATTTTTCAGAGTGAGAATCAATCTTGAAATTAATTAACATTTAATAATTGTGGACTATTTTTTTATTTCATTGCTATTTTTCCCAATTTTTCCATTGACTTTATTTACTTAATTTTTTAATACGTATAGAAATTATAGATTTTAAATTTTATTACCTCGAGTTATCAATATTAAAAAAAAATAATAATAATAATAAATATTAATTAAAAAAATAATCATTAAAATAATCATTTTTATTATTTGGTAAAAATAATCATTTTTATTTTTTGGTAAAAACAATCATTTTTATTTTTTGGTAAAAACAATCATTTTTATTTTTTGGTAAAAATAATCATTTTTATTTTTTGGTAAAAATAATCAATCATTTTTATTTTTTGGTAAAAATAATCAATCATTTTTTTTTAGAATAAAAAACCATTTTTTTTATTCCATGTAAAATTATTGAAATTAAGTTTTTTGAAAGAAAGAATTTATTCTCGATGACGTTAATTATTGTCTGTAGTTATTAACTTTTATGTGTGGATTACTTTTTTTATTTTTTATTTTTTCAATGTGAATTATTCTTGAAATTAATTAAGTTTTTAAATGAGAATTATTTTTTATATTAATTAATTTTTCAATGAGAAGTATTAAAATTAATTTTTTAGTAAAAAGAGGTATTGAAATTAATTAAATTTTCCGTATGAAGAAATAACGAAATTAATTAATTTTTTCAAAGAGAAAAAATTCTAGAAGCAAATTGATTTTCTAATAAGAATGATAAACAATTTTAAAAAATTATTTAATTTCGTTCTATTTTCCAAGAAGAATATTTTTTCAACTATGGAATTTTTTGGAAAGATGATTTATTTCTTCAAACCGGATTTTTCTTGGCATGGAAAAAATTCGAAAATACGAATCGATTTGTGAATCAAAATATTTTTTCGACATTAATTACTTTCTCGACAAGAATAATATTGTTGAAATAAATTTTCCGCAGGTAATAGTTTTTTTAATTATTACTTAATTTTTTAATACGTATAATAATTATAGATATTTAATTTTTGGTAAAAATAATAATTACTACATGTAAAATTACAGTAATTAATTTTTTTGGAAAGAAATAATTATTCTCGAAATTTCAACGTTAATTATTGTCTGCAATAAGTTTAATTGTCGTTGAAATTAGTTACTTGTAAAAATTAATTAGTTTCAACAATTAATTACTTTTAAATAAATTAATTACTTTTAAATAAATTAATTACTTTTAAATAAATTAATTACTTTTAAAAATTAATTAACTTTGTTTACTAACAGTAATTGTACGTTAAAAATTAATTAACTTTTAAAATCCTTTTAGCAATATTTTTCCTTTTATTTTTCGAGAGACTGAAAAGCAGCTGAAATGTTTTGAAAAAGTAATTTTTTAAAAAGCTAACTTTTTTTTGAACAAAAGTAAAAAAACAAAAAAAAAGAGAAAAAAAATTGTTGCAGTGAAATGGAAACTTTGACTTAAAGGTACTGCTGCGTTCACACACCTGAAACGTGAAAGTATACACTCGCATTATGTGGATCATTTTGCCTCGTGGCCCTTAAGGTTTCATAAACTTTACAAAAGACGTGTAATCGACGTTCTTTCATGCCATTGTAACATTTTTTTTTTTTAAACTCCCAACTGGAAAAATAAAAAAGTGTGCTACGCGCACTAAAGACGAAAAAAAATAATAATAAAAAAAAGAAACAAAAATAAACCGCTGACAGAGAAAATTATCCGTCCTTAAAATATAGAGCATCAGAAATTCTTGAAAATTGCTGAAGGAAAGGTATAAAGTCTTCGTTACGACTTTGTAAAGACGGCACATTTCTTTATATATACAACACTGTTTTTTTTTTTGTTTTTTTTTAGCAAAAAACTCTTTTACGATCTTTTCTTCTTTTTTTTATTTCTTTATCTTAGCCAACGACTTCTCTTTTCCACTTGAAGGAAAATTAAAGTTTTGTCTGACCTAAACGCGCGTGCACCAGATGCCGAAAGTGTCTTGGCTTGTCCTAAGAAACTTGTTATAGTTTCTCTCTCTCTCTTTCTCTTAAACTTCTTGCTTTTCACTCTTCCCCCTCTTTTCCTGAAGCGACACCATTTTTCCCCCCACCATTTTTTTTTCTTCTTTTGGTGTTCTTGGTCCCTAAGACTGCTTCTTTCAAAAGTGAAAAATTAAGGTGAAAGAGGGAAAAAAAGAACTTTACGACTTTAACGAGAGGGGCGAAGTATTCTTTTAGAGCTTTCTTCTATATACGTATATATAGTCTTTTTTTCTTTTTTTTTAAGAAACTTATTCGACTCTGAGGCATTAATTACTCCAACTGTGCTGGGAGTCAACTCTCCACCCACGAGCAATTTGCGTAGGTGCCAAACGAAATTTCCAAACCCAGTCATTAATTCTTTTCTCGTGGTTCGAGAAAATAGGGTGAAGGGAGAAAAAAAAGGAGAGAAGGACAGAAAAATTAGTATTGGACAAATCTTGTACGATTTTTTTGAGATTAGTTTTCATTTGATTCAATTATTTTGTCAAATTATAAACGAATTTAGAATTTTTAATATTAAATTTCATTAAATTGGGTTTAAATAAGTTTTGAATTACATTTTTACTGAGTTCACCGTAGCCGTAGTCGTTAAGCGCTCGCTTGTCGCAAAGACAGGTCTCTTGGTTCGATCCCCACAAGATTGAATTTTTTTCAAACTATTAATTCTTGTTCTTATTAAATTCTTCGAAAATAATATTATATTAAAAGAGTTATACTAAATTTTAATAAATTTTTGATTGTTTGAAAGTAATTTTATCATTAAAATAATAAAATTATTACTAATTATTATTATTAGTTAGTCCCCCATTTTTTCATGGTTTTTAATTTTCAATTATTATTACTAAATTATTTAAAAATAATTTTATTTTTTAAATTATTTTTAATTTTCGGAAGGTATTAATTATTTTTAAATATGGAACATAATAATAGTAATAATAATAATAATAATAATAATAATAATAATAATAAAAATAACAACAATAAAATAATAATAATAATAATAATAATTAATAATTATGAATTAATTAATAAAATACTAAAATAAAAATAAATTAATAATTATTCTGCTATTTCCCTATGGAACGATTTTTGGAAAACTTGCGAAAAAAATCTGGAATTTTTCCAGTGGTCTTATGGAAAATTGCAAGAATTTCCCAGAAATTATTCCGGAAATCACTTGTGGAAATCTATTTATTTTTTTTATCTGCTTAATATTATAAAACATTATTAAATAATTTTTGTACTAAATTTTATTATAAAATTATTTCAATTTTTTATTATCCATTATATTTTTGCGGTGATTATTAAACTGTAATAACTTATTTTATTTTAATACTAAGCTTCATTGGAAAATTTTATTTTCCTATTAAACTTTATTAAAAGAAAATTAAATTTATTAAATTTGTTAAATAAAAATATTTTATTGAATAATATTAATTTATTTTTTAAACTTTATTGAATAATTTTATTTTATTTTTAAACTTCATTAAATAATTTTATTTTATTACTATAAATTTTAATAGATTACCAGTTAATTTTTTCTCGTTCATTCATTTGTTTTCAATTCAAACACTTTTTGTAAATATTTTCTTTTTATTTCGAACAATTTTTTTTAAACTTTTTCGTTGTTTATTTTCCTATTTTTTGTTCGTGAAAAATAAAGGACTGGATTGTAATTTTTCTATAACAATGAAAACGGTATATTTTAAAGTAGAAGAATAAAAGGTTAAATTAAACAGTGGGACAAAGAGATTTTTTGGGTTGAATATAGAAAAAAGGATAATTAATTGTAAAATTGTTTTTTTTTGTTAAAAAAAAATATTATCATTTATCTGCATTTGTGTGGATTGCTGTTGTAAATGTTTTTTCTGCTTCATTGAAAAATTTAGTCGAATTGGTCAACGAAAGGTCAGACTATTTTCAAGCTCTTTAGTAATTTATTTAGTAATTCGAGTGGTGTGAGTCAATAGAAAGACGGATCGCTTTTTTTGTATTAATTAAATTATACTTGTTAGAGAACGTTTTTATTTGGAGTAAATAAAGTAGATAAATTTTTAGTTCTGGGAAAAGCGTTGAAAATAAATATTTTTCGTAAAAATAAAATAAAATTGTTCATTGTTGAAATATTAATGTTAAATACATTTTTTTCACTTTAGTATTTTATTAATTATTATTATATTTTATTATTATTATTATTATTATTATGTTCTATTATATTTAAAAATTATTATTACTTTCAGAAAATAAATTTTTTTTCTTTGTTCATTTGTTTTTAATTTATTTTATATGATCCTAAAGTTCTGAACGTTCAAATGAACGAAATTGATTTATTTCTTCTAAAAATTAAATTTTTATTGCAATTATTTTGCGTCACTATCAAAAAAATTAGTTACTGAGTTTCTAAAGGTAAAATTTCAGTTTTTAAATTTTTTTATGATTAGTAATTTATTAAAATATCTTCAATAAAAAATATTTCGTTCATTTGAAAGTTCAAAACTTGGGGATCATTTTTGATTCGATTTTATTTTTTCATTTTATTTGTTTCTGTTTTTTTCATTTGATTTTTTTATTTAGTTTTTTTATTTGATTTTTTTTATTCAGTTTTTTTATTTAATTTTTTTTCTTCAGTTTTTTTATTTGTTTTTTTTATTTAGTTTCTTTATCTAATTTAATTATTTAGTTTTTTTATTTAGTTTCTTTATCTAATTTAATTATTTAGTTTTTTTATTTGATTTTGTTTTCATTTAATTTTTTTGTTTTATTCACTTTGTTTTATCCTATTAGCTAATTTTTTCTTTTATATTTAATTTAATTTAATTTTTTGTCTGTTTTCAAGTTTATCTCTCTCTCTCTCTCTTTCTATTTAGTGCTCGATTTAAAGAAAAAAAAATTATTTTGAGCTATTTTTTTTCTTTAGAATTATTTCTCGAAACGCAATATAGGAGAATTGCATGGAAAAAACAAGTTGCGAGTGACTTAAAGTTAAAAGTATAAAAAAAAGAGAAAAAGAATTCAATCAAGTGAGAGATTCGACTTAATGGTGAACCAACCCCTTTTAAGTAGTCTACGAGACAGAATGCTCTCTACGCCCACTGTCGCGTATTTGCATAAGAAATCAATCAGAGAAAGAGAAAGAGAAAGAGTGTCGTCTATAAGAATTGTCGAGGAGCAGTGTGAATTTCCTTTTTACATTTTACGAGAATCATTCGAAAAGTCCAGGGTTCATTCTAGAGAAATACTTCACTTCCACGATTTCTATTTCAAACTTATTATCTCCAGGAAAATTTGTTCGAGAGAAAAAAAAGAATTCGAAAAAATGGGTTTTTTTACATGAAAAAAAGATTGTTTTGGCTTTTTTTCTGTTTGTTTTAATTAAACGAAGTAAATTTTTCCTTGCAACGAAAAAAGGGTTTTTTTTATTTGAGAAAAAGATTTTTTTGATTAAAACAATTTTTTTTTATTAAAAAAATTTTTCTTAGATTTAAACAATTGTTTTTTATTAAAAAAATTTTTCATAGATTTAAACAATTTTTCATTGAATCCGATAACTTTTCTTTCCATCTGAAAACCTTTTCTTTAAATCCAATAAATTTGCTTCCTGCATCGAAGAAACTTTATGAATCATTTTTGGACAAAGAAATAATCCTCAATTCGAAAAGAAAAATTATTTTTATTCAAATAAATTGTTTTTGAATCAGAGAATTTTTTCTTTTTATTAAAAACATTTGTTTCGAATTAACGAAATTTTTCTTTAATTTAAGAAATTTTCATTGAATCAAAGAGAAATGAATTTTAAATACGAGAAATAAGTCATACTAAATTTTCTTTGAATCCAAGAATTTTTTTTCTCCATATTAGAGAAATTTTTTTTTTAGTAAAGAAATTTTCTTTGAATTAAACTAATTGTCGTCGAACAAAAATTTTGTCTTTTAATTAAGGCAAATTTAGTTTTTAACCAAAAAAATCAAGTCAAGGCAAATTTTCATTAATCAAAGAAATTAAATTATATATTTATTTGCAATGAGATAATTTCTTAATTTAAAAAGAAAAAGTTATTTTAAACAAATAAATTTTCTTTTAAAATTTAATTTTTAAAATTTTGTTTAATTTAGAGAAATTTTCTTTCAATTAAAGTAATTTTTTTGGAACTAAACAAATTTTTTTTATCAAGGAAAATTTAATTTTTAACCGAAAAGCCAAGTCAAGGCAAATTTTTTTTTAATCTAGAAAATTTACTATTTTTATCTAAGAATTTAGTGTTAAAGAAATAAATTTTTAATTCAAGAAGAACAATTCTTTTGATTCATACAAATATCCTTTAAATTGAAAATACTTTCTTTTAATCAATTTTTCCTTCAATTTTCAAAAAACTTTCTTTCAATTTTGATTTATGAAATTAAAGAAAAATTAATCATAAGTCGAAGAGTCAAATCAAGGCGAATTCTTTTTTAGTTAAAGAATTTTACAAAGAAATTTTATAAATTAGTTAGTTTCAATGGAGTTAATTTCTAAATTTAAAAAGAAAATTTTCTTTGAAAGAAATAAATTTTCTTTTGAGTTACAAAAATATTTCATGATAAAGAAAATTTTTTTTGAATCAACGAAAAATTACTTCTTAATCGAAGGAACAAGTCTAGGCAATTTTTTTTACTATGAATAAATTTTCTTTTGAATTAAAGAAACATTTCTTAATTAACAAATTTTTTTTTTGAATCAGAAAAATTAACTTTTAGTCAAAGAATCAAATCAAGAAAGTTTTCTTTGAATTGAACAATTTTATTCTTTATATCAAAGAAATGTTATTATTTATTTATTGGAATGAAATTATTTCTTAATTGAAAAACGGAAAAATTTTTTTAAACAACAATTTTTTTTAATTCAAGAAATTTTTTTTTATTTAAAGAAATTTTCTTTGAATTACAGTAATTTTCTTCGAATTAAAGTAATTTTCTTCGAATTAAAAAAATTGTCTTTTTACCAAAAGAATATTTAGTTTTTAACCGAAATATACAATCAGAGTACATTTTTTTGAATAAAAAAAAATTAATCAGTCGAACAATCAAATCGAGGTAAATTGTCTTTGAGTTCGAAAATTGTTTTCTTTATGTCAAAGAAATTTTATCATTAATTTAGTGTCATAGAAATAGTTTCTTAATTTAAAAAGAAAAATTTCTTTGAAGCTGATAAATTTTCTTTTCAGTTAAAGAAATATTTCACAATAAAAAAAATTTTCCAACCATGAAAGAAAAAGTAATTTTTAATCGAAGAAACAAGTCAAAGCAAATGATTTCCTTAAATAATGAAACTCCTATTTTTTGGTTCTTTTTTTTGGTTTTGGTTTATTTTTAATTTAAAACTAAACTAAAAATTATAGAGTTCAACAAAAATAATTATAGAAAAAAGAATAAATATCAAGATGGAAAAATATATTTTTAATACAAGAAAAAGGAAAAGAAATGTTACTTTTGAAAATACAGGAAAGAGGAGAAATTAATTTTTCTGAAAATTAATATTATCTCGGTGAAGTAAAGTAGTGGGTCGTCTCTATTTTAAATTGCAAAATAATATTCTAAATCCCACAGTGTTATTCGAGGAGAGAGAGAGAGAGAGGGGGGGAGAACCCCCCCCTTCGAGTGAATACATTTTAGAAACGGAATATCAAAAATTTGCAATGTCAATTTCAAGTAGCTTAGGAAATACGATTTTGTACTTTTCTGCCGAAGGAAATGCAAATTGTTTATGGAAATTTTTATTTTAAATTTCAGAGTACGAAGCTTTTGATGCTGAAGACCTGATGCGATGCGGTAGGTACAGGTGATGCTCTTGAAAGCCTTGTGAACCCGCGGCAAGGTGCTTTATCGATCTTCGGCAGGTTGCGGTACTGCCCGTCGTACTTATATACTTAAAGCTTTCTGATCAACGCATTTTCAATCTAATTTTCCTCTTGTTTTTTCGGGGGGTTTTTTTTTCTTCGTTTTTTTCGTCTTTTTTCGCTTCTTCTCGTTTATTTTTGTTCCTTTTTGCTCCTTTTCATTTTTTTCGTTTCTTTTTTTCTCATCGTTCCTTTTTGTTCCCTTTTTGATCCTTTTTGACCCATTCATTTTTTTTTCGTTTCTTCTCGTTTCTTTTTGTTCCTTTTCATTTTTTTTCGTTTCTTTTTTTTCTCTTCCTTTCTTTTTTATCTCTTCCTTTCTTTCTTTTCTCTTCCTTTCTTTTTTTCTCTTCCTTTCTTTTTATTTCATTTTCGTCTATTTTTCCTTCTTTTCATTTCTTTTTATTTCTTTTCGATTTTGTTCCTTTCTTTTTTCTAATTTTCTTCTTTTACCGTTTGTGCTTAATTTTCTTCTTCGTTACTTTATCAAATTCTCGTTTTTTCCCAAAAGAAAATATTTTCAATAGAAAAAAAATAACTTCCTCCACTTCGTTGTTCTGGAGAATGAGGAAAAAGACCAAAAAGAAACGCATGGAGAAAAATCAAGGAAAACTGACGATAAAATATTCTTCGTTAATTTTTTGCAAAAAATTTAATTAAATATTGTTGGGAATTTTCAATTATTTCTTCAATTAAATTTTACATGAAAAGTGTTGTAGAAAGGAGGGGGGGAAATTACAGTTTATATTTTATAATTAATATATTCTCAATATATTGATTAGATTTTCTTCCCTGGTGTGAATTTAATTATTAGGGGATTTTTACGAAGTAAATATTTTTTTTCAGTGGGAAAAATGTATTTTATTGAATTTTTTTTGCTTTTTAAATTTTTTTTGCTAATGGAAGTAAACAGAATGGGTGAATAGCTATTGTAATAAACAAGATACGTTAATATTTGAAAACGTTTCTCATTGTCGACAGTAGATTATGAGGTTTCGAGATATCGAGAGTAAATCGAACACAAGTGGCTGATTACTATCAAGTTTAGAACAAGTATTATAGTCTCTAATGGAGACTTAATTAAGGCTTTATGGTCGTTAAGATATCACCTTTGTCTTCCTGTGGCAGATAGTCTGGCATTTGATCTTTGATCTCGTAATCATTTTCCGTTAGTTGGAAAAAGAAATTTTGTTTGGCACCTAATTAGAGTTTGCTACTCTCATTTCTATTTTCATTATCAAATTATTATTTTCATTATATTCTTTGTTATAATTATTTGTTTTATTTTTAATTTATATTGCAGTCCATGTCTGAAAAAGGCGAAATTTCTAGTTACTTTCTGTTTATAATAATAATAATAATAATAATAATAATAATAATAATAAATAATAATTTATTCATTTATTGTTGTTATTATTAATATTTTAGTTCGTCTGCCAAAATAAAGAATTTTCAATTTATTTTCGACTTAATGTTATTTATTGTTCAATAATTCTCACTGAAAAAATTTTCACTTTCAATTTTTTCCAAACAAAGTATTAATTTGAATGCAATTTATCTAATTAAATGTTCATCTAAAGGTAACAATTTTACCAAAAAATATTTTTTTTCAAATAATCGACTATTTGTGAATTACCAAAAAAATATTAACTTGAACCATGAAAAACTTCTTTCCTAATTAAATTAAATTAATAAAGAAATGAAATTAATTTAATTAATTTTATTAATAATGAAATTAATTGAAATTAATTTAATTAATTTTATTAATAATAAAAGAAATGAAATTAGTTTAATTAATAATGAAATGAAATGAAATTAATTCAATTAATAACGAAATGAAGTGAAATTAATTTAATTAATAATGAAATGAAATGAAATTAATTTAATTAATAACGAAATAAAGTGAAATTAATTTAATTAATAATGAAATGAAGTGAAATTAATTTAATTAATAATGAAATGAAATTAATTTAATTAATAACTAAATGAAGTGAAATTAATTAAATTAATAATGAAATGAAATGAAATTAATTTAATTAATAATGAAATTAAGTGAATAAAATTTTATTGAAACAAATAATTTCAGTGATTTTCTCCAAAATATTCTTGTCTCAAAAAATATAGATTTTTTTCTAATCGAATTCAATTTTTGTTATTAAATATTCTCATTGTGATAAAAAATACACTGGAGATGGAAATTATTAAAAAATAGAAATGGAAAAATTGTGAATTTTTAAGGAGATGCAGGCAGTAAACACTTCTTCTATTATCATAAATCACTTTATTCATGACAGTTTAGATTTTAAGACATAGGGAAAAATCCTGGGTGATTAATGTTGGCGGAGCAGTTTTAGTTGAAGTACATTTCCAGAGAGAAAGAGAAAAAATTACAAAACAAACTTGAAAAAGAAAAATGTTTAATAGAGATGCAATATGCATTAAAAGGCGTGTAATTTACAAAGAAGGGGAAATTAATTTTTCCCTCGCGCTTTTTTCACTTTTATTTATTTTTTTTTTTTAAATTAAAAGTGAATTTTTTTTAATACAGATTTTTTAAAAATTAAAAGTGATTTTATTTTAATATAGATTTTTTTTTGAATGAAAGTGAATCTTCTTTTAACGCAGATTTTTTTTTAAATTGAAAGTGAATTTTTCTTTAATACAGATATCTTTAAATTGAAAGTGAATCTTTTTTTAACACAGATTTTATTTTTAAATTAAAAGTAAATTTATTTTAATACAGATTTTTTTTTAAATTGAAAGTGATTTTTTTTAATACAGATTTTTTTAAAATTGAAATTGAATCTTTTTTAACAGAGATATTATTTTTAAATTAAAAGTGAATTTTTTTTAATACAGATTTTTTTTAATTGAATACAGATTTTTTTTAAATGAAAGTGAATCTTCTTTTAACAAAGATTTTTTTTTTAATTGAAAATGAATTTTTTTTAATACAGATATCTTTAAATTGAAAGTAAATCTTTTTTTAACACAGATTTTATTTTTAAATTAAAAGTGAATTTATTTTAATATAGATTTTTTTTTAAAATTGAAAGTGAATTTTTTTTTAAACAGATTTTTTTTAAAATTGAAATTGAATCTTTTTTAACACAGATTTTATTTTTAAATAAAAAGTAAATTTATTTTAATACAGATTTTTAAAAAATTGAATGTGAATCGTTTTTAATACAGATTTTTTTTATTGAAAGTGAATTTTTTTAATACAGATTTCTTTTTTTGAATTGAAAGTGATTTTTTTTTAATACAGATTTTATTTTTAAATTAAAAGTGAATTTATTTTAATACAGATTTTATTTTTAAATTAAAAGTGAATTTTTTTTAATGCAGATTTTTTTTAATTGAATGTGAATCGTTTTTAATACAGATTTCTTTTTAAACTGAAAGTGAATTTTTTTAATACAGATTTTTTTTTAAATTGAAAGTGAATCGTTTTTAATACAGATTTCTTTTTAAACTGAAAGTGAATTTTTTTAATACAGATTTTTTTTTTTAAATTGAAAGTGAATCGTTTTTAATACAGATTTTTTTAAATTTGAAAGTGAATTTTTTTAATACAGATTTTTTTTAAATTGAAAGTGAATCGTTTTTAATACAGATTTTTTTTAAATTGAAAGTAAATCGTTTTTAATACAGATTTTTTTAAAATTGAAAGTGATTTTTTTTTAATTCAGATTTAAAAAAAAAGAGAATTTACAACGAAAATGGTCTTGAATTTTCTTTTTTTTTATTGCTCGTTCGTTTTCGATTGTTTGTCGCAATCTTTTCTTTTTTGCTGATTATGGTCGCGCTTATTACTCATTCACGCGACGAAAAAAAGGGCTCTCTTCAAAACCCTTCGTGCGCAGTTTTAAACACTTTTCATTCTTTCACGACGTTTAAAACTCAAATGCCTTGTACATGAGCACACTGTACATATTAAATACTTTACTTTTTTCCCTTTTTCTTACAATTTTTATTTTTCTCCTTTTTCTTTCCCTTTCCTTTCGTTTTTTTTCTTCTTTCCTCCTGCTTCCTTTTTCACCTTTCTCTACAATTTTTCTTTTTCTTTTTTCCTCCTGCTTCCTTTTTCACCTTTTTCTACAATTTTTCTCTTTTTCTTTTTCTTCTTTCGTCCTGCTTGTTTTTTCACCTTTCTCTACAATTTTTCTCTTTTTTTCCCTTTCTTTCTTGTCAATTATTTTTCTATGTAAAAAAAAAATTTCCCCACCCCACAAAAAGTGTTATTTCTTATACATATAACATGGGAAAAAAAAGAAATTATCCACGAACCCGTGTGCAATTTTCCACAATAATGCGATGGAATATATTTTGTGGCAACGAATTGAATTTCTTATTATTCATGGCTTTGACTAACGAGATACATTTACATTTTATGCACTCTATATTCGTGACAATCGAATAAGAATATTGGGTTTTCTCCCAGAGAGTTGATTTTGAGTAAAGTGCGCGCACCGCCCACACTACATACAATTGCTGCAAAGGCAAACCAAATAAAATAGAGGTGGGGGTAGGAAAGAGAGAGAGAGAAAGAGAGAAAAAAAGCAAGTAACGAGAGAAATCAAATTAAGAAAGTGAGAAAATTGGATGGGAAATGTTACATTTTTCAGACTCAATTGAAATAAATGGGGAAAATCAAGAAAAGACAAAAGAAAAGGATACAATTTTTAAAAGTTAAAGTTGAGTTCACTTTTTTTTCTAGAGTCAACTATTTTGTAGTTAATTTTTCTTCTTTTTCAACAATTGACAATTTAATTATTAATTATTCAGTGGAGAAGAGGGAAAAAATTGAATTAAGCTTTTTAGAAATAAAATTTATTTCTTTTTGCAAAAATTAATTTTTCTTGAATAAAAAAAAATTTATTTTCTTTCTATAAAAATTGTTTTTCATTCAATTAAAAGTTTTTTTTTTAATGAAAAAGTAATTTTTAATTATTTAAAAATTTTTTTAATTATTTTAAGTAATTATTTTTTCATTCAAGCAAAAGATTTTTTTTCTTTTACTGAAAAAGTAATTTTCAATTATTTAAAACTATTTTTAATTATTTTAATTAATTATTTTTTCATTCAAGCAAAAGATTTTTTTTTTACTGAAAAAGTAATTTTTAATTATTTAAAAATATTTTGAATTATTTTAAGTAATTATTTTTTCATTCTAGCAAAAGTTTTTTTTCTATTAATAAAAAAGTAATTTTTTTTGTATAAAAGATAATTTTTCTTACAAAAAAGTAATTTATTTCTATAAAAGATAATTTTTCTTACAAAAAGTAATCTTTTTCTATAAAAATTAATCTTTCTTCTAAAAAAAAGTAATTTTTTTCTATAAAAATTTATTTCTCTTCCAATAAAAAGTAATATTCATTTTCATAAGAATTAAAACTAAAATAAAGAAATAAAATACGAAAATGAAATAAAAAATTAACCAACGAATAAAAAAGAAATTTTCAATTTATGAATTGAGTTAAATTTATATTTTTCGGTTCAATATGAAAGTTTATATTAAAAAAAGGAGAATAAAAAAATAATTTGATTTCAGTTTAACGACAATGACGAGCTCTGTGAATGTGAGCGACATTACTATTTTCTTGCACTCGACAACTGAGTTATGAAACAATAATAACTCTCCGACTAAAGGAGAAAAGCGACTCAATCTTTAAACGTTATATATACGAGACAATAAGTTCGGAACTTTATTCTAAAAAGAAATAATTCAATTATTCTCGAAAGTTTGAGAAAAAGTCATTTTTTTCATTTACAAATAAACATTTATTATTCTCTTCTTTGAATTGACTGCCAATTTTCCACGTCACGTCAATTTTGTGATATATTGAAAATGAAAACAATTCATCAATTATACGCAAGTGGAAAATTTACTTATTCTTGAAATATTTTTCCAGTTGCGATGATTTTTACCTTTTTTTCTCATTTTTGAGGCCGGAAAAAAATTTCTTCAGGAAGTTTTTGACAAATTATCACTGTTTACGTGGATTTTTAATTTCCCAGGATAATTTTTTCTAGATAATTTCCTAAAAATAATTTTTCAGGGGAATTTTTCATTTTCCAATTAAATATTTTCGAATATTTTTTATTTTTTGTGGAAAATTTTCAGATTTTTTTATTTTCCAGGAGCGAAAAAATTCTTTGGGAAATTTGAATATAAAAATCACTCTGGGGGGAATTTTTAATTTTCCAAAAAAAAATATTCTAGAAAATTTCCTAATAATAATTTTCTAGGGGGATTTTTAATTTTCCAATCAAATATTTTCGAATTTTTCTTATTTTCTGTGGAAAATTTTCATCTTCTTTTATTTTCATCGAGAAAAAAAATTGTTTGGGAAATTTTAAGCTGAAAAAATTACTCCAAGGGAATTTTTAATTTTCCAGGGAAATATTTCCAAAAATGTATTATTTTCAATGAAAAATTTTCACCTTTCTTTATTATTTACGATAAATAAAATTCTTTGGGAAATTTTAAGTTAAAAAAATCATTTTTAGGCAATTTTCAATTTCTCTGCGAAATATTTTAGAAAATTTTTTAACACTTATAATTTTCCAGAGGAATTTTTAATTTTCCAATAAAATATTTTCGAAAATTTCTTATTTTCTATGGAAAATTTTCACCTTTTTTCATTTTCCACCAGAAATAAAATTCATTAGGAAATTTTAAGCTAAAAAAATAACTCCAGGGGAATAATAATAGTTTTTCAGGGGAATTTTCAATTTTTCAATGAAATATTTTCAAATATTTATTATTTTCTATGGAAAATTTGCAACTTTTTTCATTTTCCAGGAGGAAAAAAAATTCTTCGGGAAATTTTTGATAAAAAAATCATTCTGGGGGTAATTTTCAAATTCCCAGGAAAATATTCTAGAAAATTTCCAAATAATAATTTTCTAGAAGAATTTTTAATTTTCCTATGAAATATTTTTGAATATTATTTAATTTTTATGGAAATTTTCACCTTATTTCATTTTCCAATGAAGAAAAAAATCCTTTGTGAATTTTCGCCAAAGAACTACTCAAGGACGATTTTCAATTTCATAGGGAAATATTTTCGAAAATTTCCTAATAATAATAATAACAATAATATTAGTAATTTTTCAGGGGGATTTTTTTATTTTTCAATGAAATATTTTCGAAAATTTCTTTTTTTTTGGAAAATTTCCATTTTCTTTTCTTTTGACACGCAAAGTAAATTCTTTGTGAAATTTTAATCAAAAAATAACTTCAAGATAATTTCGAATTTTCTTGTAAAACATTTTCGAAAAATTCACAACAACTTTCCCAGTAATTTTCTATGGAAAATTTTCATTTTTTTTCTCATTCGTCATTTTCTAAGCGAAGGAAATTCCTGGGAAAATTTTGTCTAAACAATAACATTCAGGGAATTTTGATTATCCCAGTAAAATATATTTTTCGAAAATTTTCCAATAATTATTTTGCAGAAAAAATGCTACGTAACTTTACGTAGAACAAAATGTAAAAAAAGGGAAAATAAATAATAAATAAAAGTCAATTTAAAAATTTTTCCTTCATATAAAATTAAAAAACAGGAAAATTCAATGAAAAATATACGTTATATATATTCAATTCAAGAGTTCGGGACTATTTCACATTCTCTCCACTGTGCAAAAAGAAATTTTCCCCTCTGAACAATAAATTTTCATAGTCGCGAAAAATCCGCGCGCAACTCGATTTTCGAAAAACTTTTCAATCGAATAGAAAACGTCATGAATTTAAATATCGTCTTTATCTTTATACAGTATAGTATTGCGATATGTTGTCGTTGTCCTCGTCGTCGTCGTCGTTTCAAGTTTTCTGGTCGCGAATTTTCTCCAGTTTTTTGCAATGAATTTAATCTTTATTTTGAGGAGAGGGAGAGGGGGTGAGAAGAGGGTAGTTTTCTTTATAAATATACAAAAGGTCTCCATACTCACACAAATACACACAAACTCAAATACACATGTGATTTTATATCATTGATTTTTCTCTCTTTACTTTTTATCGCATCCCCCTCATTTTCTATACAATCCTGTTTTTCCTTTCACCTCCGATCAGATACATTTCTGATATCAACATTCCTGCCCCGGGGGAAAAATCCCCATGAGAAATGTTCATTTCCTTATATTTCACGGTCTTGAATCTACAGTTGGGGAAAATGCAAATTTAAGAGAGGAAAGAGAGAGAAAGAGAGGTTTCGTTACGTTTCAAAAAAGTAAATGTTATTCACACTCGATTTTTTTTTCTTTTTGACTATTGAGACTCTTTGAGTTGATTGTAAATTTTTTTTTCACAGAAATTCTGTATTTTAATTATTATTCTGACTCTTGAGTGTTGAATTCTAATTACAATATTAATTAGTCATAATTTTTAATATTTAAAATTTAATTTAATAATAAATGTTAATAATAAATAAATTTAGCAATTTGGTTAAAAAGTGCTAAAAATTAGTAATAGGTTAGCAAAATTTTTATATTCTTAGTTTCTAGAGGAAATTTTTGGTAATTATTATTTTTCAAGTGACTTAAAGTGACTATTTTTAGTAATTTAGTAAAAAATTATTATTAGATTTTACAAATATTTAGCTAAATTTGATAATTACATTCGCCAGTTATAATTTTCAGTTTTTAGTGCTCAGTAAATCTGAATTAGTGCGGATTCGTTTACTAATTTATAGTAGTTTTTTACTAATTGATAGTAGAAAATTACTAATTCAATTAATAAGTCGTATTTTTTACTATTTCAAATTAGTAATTTTTCTACTAATAATTAGTAAAAAAACTACTAAAAATTAGTAAAAAAAACTACTAAAAATTAGTAAAAAAAACTACTAAAAATTAGTAAAAACAGTTACTAATTCAATTGGTAAACGAATCCGCACCTTTTCATTAGTAGAAAACTACTAATTCAGATTTAGAGAGTGAAGAAATTAATAGGGTTGATTTTTATTAATTTAATAAGAAATTATTTAAAAAATTTAGTATAAAATTTTACTACTTCGTTCTGTAGAATATTTTTTAAGCTATTTTTTAGTAATTAATTTATTATTTTAGTCATTTTTAGTAATTTAGGGGGAAAATGCTAAATATTTGTAGAAATAATAATAATAATAATAATGATAGTGATAATAATAATAATATTAATATTAATAATGGATAATAATAAAAATAATATTGATAATAATAATATTTATCATTTATAAGTGTTTAAAAAAGAGTTTCAATAAAATAAAATATAATTCACTCATAAAATCTTTATTTGATTCAAATAAACGATTAACTTGTCAATTTAGAAAAAAATATTTATCCGTATCAAATAATTTTTATTTCAGTCAACTAAGAATTAAAATATCTATTGAAATTAAGTTCCAAACTAAGTTAGAAAAAACTATTGAATTTTTTGTTTAAAAATTTTAAAAAAACTCAATTTCTTTGATTAAGAAAACATTTTTTTTTATTCAATTAAATATTTATTTGATAATTTACAAATAGTCGACTATTGGAATAGAAAAAAAATTTTAGTGCAGTTTTTATCACTATAAGAATATTTAATAATAGAATTTGCATTCACCCAGAAGAAAACTTCTTTGGTTCAAAGAATGTTTTTTCAAATCAAAAAAAAATTTGTCCATTGTTATAGGGTAAAAAAGTTTATTTCATTTAAAGAAAATATTTCTTTAACTATTTTTTGTTGGTCTAGAGAAATGTTTATTTAGATTTAATAAATATTTTTTTAAGGCAAAGAAATAAATGATTCAAAGAAATAATTTCTTTGAATGTTCTCAGCTTTTTATTTGTCTTAAAGAAATTTTTCTTTGCATCAAAAATGTCTTTCAAAAAAAATAATAATTTCTTTGATTCAAAAAACCTTGAAAATTTTTTTTCTTAAACGTAAAGGAAACTTTTTTTAACTCAAACAAATTTTACATCTTTAATTCAAAGATTAGTGAGTTTGAAAAAAACAATTTTTTGGTTTCAAAGAAATCCTTTTTCTGGGTATTTAAGTAGAAAAAGTCGCTAATTTTTCTTACCAGTACAAAAAATAATAATAGTCAGTAAAAAATATATATTTGATAATTGACAATTAGCTGGTAATTTTAATAAAAAGAAAGAAAAAATTTTCAGTACAATTTTTACGACTATAAGAATAATTATTTTTTTTTACTTTTATTTTATTATTTTTATTATTAACAAATATTGAATTCAAGTAGAAAAAATCACTATTTTGTCAGACAGGAACTGTAATAATAATAATAGTAATAATAATAATAATAATAATAATAATAATAATAATAATAATAATAATAATAATAATAAAAACAATGAATACTAATAAAAATAATGAAAAATAAGTAATAATTTTTTTTAAATTTCCCATCAATTGCGCTTCATTTTTGAATTTAATTTTTATTTTCTTTTCGTTTTTGTATTTTATTCAATTGTTTTTACTTGGTTTACGCTTTTTTTAAGTTTTTAATTAATTGTTTCTATCTGTTACTAGTAATAGTAGTATAATACTAGTATTTTTATAATTTCTTGTTGATTTCCCATCCGATTAACTGCCAGAGGAGTATTTATTTTGTTCCCTAGAGCTAAACGACAGTATTTTATTCTCTAGAGCAAAAAAAAAATAGTAATTCTAATTCTTTTTACCAAAACATCGAAAATGTCAGAGCTATTTACATATTATAGAAAATTAAAAAACTCTACATTTGCAATAGTGCTGTTACAATATAAAAAGAAAAACAATAATAATAATTTTAAACTAAAAGTAAAGAGAAAGTTTTTTAATTTTTTTTTTTTTGAGGGGGCAGAGGAATAAAATAGCAAAGTTTCACTATATTCTCAGCACGCAGGAAGACTTAATTCGCAAAACGCAAAGGCGGTAAGCATGAATAATCGTATTCGTCTATAGCTATCATTTTGTCATAAAAGCGAAGCGAGGAGGAGAGAATAAGAGTGAGCTGTCTCTCTCTCTCTCTCTCTTATTCCCTCCTTCTCTAGTCCTTAAGGGTGCACCATCATTATTGAGTCAGGATTAATGATTCACTTGGTCTTTCTTATTATTAAGGACTCGATAAACTTTCGATTTGAAGGCATCAGGAGAGAGAGAGAAAAAGGGAGAGAGAAGAGAAAGAAATAGAAAAAAGAAAGAGAGAGAAACAAAGAGAAAGGAAAAAAAGAGAAAGAAAGAGAAAGGAAAAAAAGACAGAAAGAGAAAGGAAAAAAAGAAAGAAAGAGAAAGAAAAAAAAGAAAGAAAGAGAAAGAAAGAGAAAGGAAAAAAAGAAAGAAAGAGAAAGAAAAAAAAGAAAGAAAGAGAAAGAAAAAAAAGAAAGAAAGAGAAAAAGGCAAAGAAAGAGTGAGAGAGAAAGAGGCAAAAAAAAGAGTAAGGGAGAGAGTGAGAGAGAAAATTACAAAGAGGCAGAGAGAGAAGGAAAGAGATAAAGAGGCAAAGAGAGGGAGAGAGAAAGAGAGAAGAAGGCAGAGAGAGGGAGTGAAAAGGAAAGAGATAATGAGACAAAGAAAGTGAGAGAGAAAAAGAGAAGGAGGCAGAGAGAGTGAGAAGGAAAGAGATAAAGAGGCAAAAAGAGAGAGAGAGAGAGAGAAAGAGAGAAGAAGGCAAAGAAAGAAAAAAAACAGTGAGAGAGAAAGAGATAAAAGGCTAATAGAGAAAGAAATGAAGAATCAGAGAGTGAGAGAGAAAGAGACGAAGAAACAGAGAGCGAGAGAGAAAGAGATAAAGACACAAAAGAGAGAGAGAGAGAGAGTGAGATAGAGAGAGACTTGAATGGTACACAATCTCCTTGTGACAACGAATAAGCGAATAAATTTGAATTTCAAATTCAAAGTTTGCATTCGAGAGCAAGAGAGAGAGAGAGAGAGAGAGAGAAGAGACTCTTACTAATATATAGCGTGTGTCGGCTTATATATTATAAAGATTTTAAAATTTCGCTTAGAGAATATTAGTTACGCCATTAGATACATATTATGTGCAACGCTCTCGTTTGACTTTCACACACGTGTGACAACTGCCGTCATAGTTACAAAAGGTCGTGTCAAAGTGTTTTCATTTACGTACACATTTGCTTCTCCTTCTCCTCTCTCTCTCTCTCTCTCTCTCTCTTACTCTCCTGTCCCCCATCCCAGTTGCTAGGAACGTGATTCGCCACTGAAACGAGCAGATTGTCATGTTTCAAGTCACCTCTTAAGAAACTCAAGATTCACCTCGCATTCTTCCTCGCGGAAATGAGAAATTTAGAGGGAAGCACGGTGTGGGGTCGAACGAAAATCCCACGAGAAACTGAAATGTGACGAAATTTAAATTGACTCTTTTTAGAGAGAGAGAAGGAGAGGGAAAATAATAAATAAACTTTTCGCGCTTTTTTTTTACTATTTGATAAATTTTTTTGCGATGAGAAAATAATTCAATTGTTTATTTTTGTAACTGATAATAATTAGTAATATTGTAAATTTTTGTTTTGATCCAATTAGGTTTTTTACCAACTCTTTTTTAGTGACAATGAGTCTTCTTTATTGACAATTTTTACTGACAATTTTTACTGACAATTAGTCTCTCTGTTTTTTTGCTGATAATTCCATTTTTTTAAAATAGTGTATTGATTGTTTTTTACAGACAATAAGAAATTTTTAGAAATAAGATGTTCTTAGCTTTTTTTACTAATTTTTAGTGATTTTTAGTTATTTTTAGTGATTTTTAGTTATTTTTAGTGATTTTTAGTGATTGTTTAAAGAAAACTTCAGCAAAAACTTTATTGATAATAAGTTACTTTGACTGATTGTCAATCTTTTTTTTGTTTAATATTTTTACTAACAGTGTTTTAAATACTGAGTTTAGTATTTTTTTTACTAACAATCAATTTTACTATAAAATTTACTAAAGGAAGAATTTTTACTTTTACTGATTGTCAATCATTTTTTTTAGTACTTTTACCAACATTATTTTGAACAGTAAGTTTTGTATTATTTATTAACAATTAATTTTACTGAAAAATTTACCAAAGAATCAATTTGTACTTTCACTGATTGTCAATCTTTTTGTACTATTTTTACCCACAATATTTTGAATACTAGGATTAGTATTTTTTACTAACAATCAATTTCACTAGAGGAACAATTTTTACATTTACTAATTGGCAATTATTTTTGTTCAGTATTTTTATAAACAGTATTTTAAATACTAATTTTAGTATTTTTTACGAACAATCAATTTTATTAAGAATTCTACTAAAGGAGCTAAAGGAATGATTGTCAATAATTTTTTTTAGTATTTTTACAAACAGGATTTTAAATACTAAGTTCAGTATTTTTAACTAACAATCAATTTGACTAAGAATTTTACTAAATTAAGAACTAAATTAAGAACAATTTTACTATGAGTATTTTTTACTATTAATTATTTTCCACTAAGAATCAGTTATTTTTTACTTACAATAAATTAGTTTTTACCAAGAACCAGATGAAGTACAACTATTTAACATTTAATGGGTAAAAGCCCCGTTTTATTAATTGAATCACCAAAAAAAATTTTATTTAAAAATTTCACCTGAACAATTTTATAGAATTTTTTATCAATATTTGTTAAAATTGCGTATAAAAATTTACACTATTTTTTATTGTTATACTAGTTAATTGTTTTTATTAATATTTATGATAAATTAAATTTTTTTTTTTGCGAATTTCGTGCCAAATTAGTTCATTATACAGCGGCATATAAAATAAATACCAAAAATTACTATTTATTAGTAAAATTTACTAATTCGTAAGGAAAAAGTCAGAAACTAGTTGATATTAGAAAATATTTTTATTTTTTACAAACTAAATTTTAAAGAGAAGGGAAATAGTTAAAAATCACTGAGAATTAGTAGCATTTTTTAACTAATTTTATGTAGTAGAAAATTGAGCAACTTTTCTGCATTTAAGTCACTGGACTTAATTTAGTAAAATTTTCATATTTTCACGATTAGATTATAGATATTTTTATTATTATAATATTATATTATAAGAATTATAAGAAAAAATTTTCACAAACTTCAATTTTATTATTAGGCAATTCATTCATTAGTAATTAGTAGCAACTTTTAGGAATTTAATTGAAAGATATTTGTATTAATTTTAATTTTCAGTAATTTTAACTAATTTTAATGAGTAGTAATTTTAGTAAATATTAATTAGTAATTTTAACAAATTTTAATTAGTAATTTTAGCAAATTGTAATTAATAAATTTAACAAATTTTAAATTAGTAGTGATTTTAACAAATTGTAATTAGTAATTTAAACAAATTTTGATTTACTGGTAATTTTAACAAATTTTGATTTACTAGTAATTTTAACAAATTTTAATTTGTGGCAATTTTTCATAATTACGATAAGTTAAAGTTTATGCTAAATTTAATAAATATCAATTGTTACTAATTTTTACTAGAATGTATTTATGATAATTTTAAAAAGTAGTAAATTTTACTACTTGTAATTAGAATATTTTTATAGTAATTTCATTTAATAGTAACTTTTACAAATATTAATTAATAGATATATACTTGACAATTTTAATTAAGTAGATATTTCTACTAATTTTATTTAGTAGCGACATTTACTAATTTAAGTAGTAAGAATTTGTCACTAATTATATTAGAAGAGGTTTTTACTAATTTTAAATTGTACTAATTTTTCTTAATTTTAATTAGTGTGAAGTTTTGAGTAATTCTGTGTAGGTATTATCTTTTCTAATTCGAACTGGAAAATATTTTTACAATTTTAATCTAGTGAATATTTTTGCTAATTTCATTTAGTAAATATTCCCAATTATAATCCCATTTTCAATTATAATTCCTATTTTAATATGTATCAATATTTACTAATTGAATTTGAGAATTTTTTTATCAATTGTATTTATTAATAATTTTTCTAAACTTTACTATGCAGATATTTGAGAATTTATATTTTTTTTTATTTTTCAAATTATAGATATTTGTACTAATTTTATTTAGTAGCAATTTTCACTAATTTCATGTAGTTGGGGATTTTTTAATAATTATATTTAGCAGAGGTTTTTATTAATTTTTAATTAAAACAACTTTTCTTAATTTTAATTAGTAGAAGTTTCTACAAATTCTAAGTAGTTTATTATTTTTTCTAGTTTTAAGTGTAAAATATTTTTACAAATTTAATCTAGTGAATATTTTTGCTAGGAATATTTAGTTAATATTTCCCCATATTTTAATTAGCAGCAATTTTTACTAATTGAATCTGTGAATTTTGTTTTACCAATTTTATTTAATAATAATTTTTATAAACTTTACTAAGCAGATATTTGTGCTAATTTCAATTTATAGATATTAGTACTAATTCTATTTAGTAGCAATTTTCACTAATTTTATGTAGTTGGGGATTTTTTTCTAATTATATTTAGCAGAGGTTTTTATTAATTTTAAATTAAAACAATGTTTCTTAATTTTAATTAGTAGAAGTTTTTACAAATTCTAAGTAGGTATTATTTTTTCTAGTTTTAAGTGTAAACTATTTTTACAAATTTAATCTAGTGAATATTTTTGCTAGGAATATTTAGTAAATATTTTCCCTTATTTTAATTAGCAGCAATTTTGACTAATTGAATCTGTGATTTTTTTTTACCAATTTTATTTAATAATAGTTTTTATAAACTTTACTAAGCAGATATTTGTGCTAACTTCAATTTATAGATATTTGTACTAATTTTATTTAGCAGCGACATTTATTAATTTAAAGTAGTAGAAATTTGTTACTAATTATATTTAGTAGAAGTTTTTGCTAATTTTAAATTGAATCAATTTTTCTTAATTTTAAGAAGTAGGACATTTTTTACTACTTTTTTTGCTACGGTTTTTATTAATTTTAAATAGGTAGCATAAATACTAAAATAGTGCTTAGAACTATGAATAAAATTGACTACACATGAATTTTCATGTCCACTACGATTAGCAATAATTTGCTACCAACAAAAAAATAATTCCAAAGTGCTATCAAATTGAATATCTTGATTTAATTACAATCGAAGCGTTTATTATATAGTGACACTATTCGTGTGAATATATATAGACTACGTGTGAGGTGGAAATATTAGACATTGTTTTATGACTATTAAGTTTTAATTAGTAGGTGGCACATACACGGAGTCTAGCGTCTAGGGATGAGCTTTAATCAAAATCCTCGTTTATGAATTTTTGAGACGCATGGTTGACATTATGGCGCGAAGACAGGAAAGGCGTAACAAGCAAAAGACTAATTAACTGACTAAACTTATGTGTGCCCCTATGTATATATCTAGAGAGAGAGAGTTTCTCGAACATTACGTGACATTATACCCAACGAGAGATGGTAATTACCGTTACAGAGGAGTGACTACTTGTAATTAAATTATCGATGAACTGAGTGTGTCACAGAAATCAATTTACCATCGCAATTTCACTCATTTTTTTCCCTCCCTTTGTTCTCTCTTCACAATAGAGTGATCACAGTTTTCCCAAATACGCACGTTGATGCAAATATTTTATTTTCAATGGTGGAAATTTTTTTCTGTACTAAAATAAAAAATTTTTTCTTGATTAAATAAAGTCTAGTTTTCATTAATTGAGAAAGAAATATTTTCATGGGGGAAAATTTTATGGAAGTATCCACTGGGAATTCCATGGAACTTCTAAATAATATTTCCATGAAGATTCATTGGAAATTCTGAATGTTAATATTAATCATTAAAATTTAAAATTTTAATATTATTTTAACATCTCCATTATGATGAGGGTTTAAAAATTATCTTTGTTGTAATTTTCGAAAAACGACGCTAGTTTTGGCAATTTTTTTTTAAACTATGTTTGTAAGTAATTGTCAAATTTAGTCTTTAATGTAATTGTAGTAATTGTCAAATTTAGTCTTATTTTAAAAAGCTTGCAGCTTTTTTAGAATTTATTTCCGATTCAGAATAAATTTCCAGCTTGAAAAACGACAATAATCTTAATAATTTTTTAAAACAATTTTTTATGTCGATTTCCTAATTTGAGATTTTTTGTCCAATTAGAGCTTTTCATGGTAAAGGAAAGCTTTTCCAAAACACGGAACACTATACTGGGAACTTTTTTAGAATTTATTTTTTATTCAGAAAAAAATTGTATTTGGAAAAAAAGACAATGGGCCTGATAACTTTATTAAAACAATTTTCAAAAATGATTATCGAAATTGGTCTTTTTTTATCAATTTGGACATTTTTTTGTTAGAAAAGAGCTTTTTTTAAAAAACACAGAATTACTCAGAAATTTTTTTTAAATTTACTGTCGAAGCAGAAAAAATTGTTTTTTTAAAAACGACGATAGTTTTGTAAATTTATTTTTACAATTTTTGCAGTCAAATATCAAATTTGATGCTTTCTTTCGTCAAATTAAAGCTTTTTTATTGAAGAAGAGCTTTTTAGAATTTATTTCCAATTCAAAATAAATTTATATCTTGAAAAATTATGTTGATAATTTTCTACTAAAAATTTTTGGAGACGATTATCAATTTTGAGATTTTTTTATCAGATTGGAGCTTTTTTATTGAACAAGAGGTTTTTAGAATTTATTTCCAATTCAGAATAAATTTTTATTTTTAAAAATAATCTTGACAATTTTCTACTAAAAATTTTTGGAGACGATTATAAAATTTGGGTGTTTTCATCAAATTAGAGCTGATTATATTAAAAAAAAAGCTTTTTCCAAAACACGAAAGTACTCAGAAGTTTTTTGGTATTTATTTGTTATGTAGAAAAAAATTGTTTTTAGAAAAACAGCAATGGTCCTGATAATATTTTTAAAATAATTTTTGAAGACGATTTTTGAAATTGTGCTTTTTTCTTCAATGTGAAGCTTTTTTATTAAAGGAGAACTTTTTTCGATACACAGAGTTACTCAGAGCTTCTTAAGAATTTATTTCCATTTTAGAATAAATTTCTATCTTGAAAAACGACGATTCTATTTCTAATAATTTTTTTTGAGCAATTTTTTGGAGTCGATTGTTAAATTTGAGATTTTTCATCAAATTAAAGTTTTTTATATTAAAGAACAGCTTTTTCCGAAGCACGAAATTACTTGGAATTGTTGTAGAATTTTTTTTATTTAGAAAAAAATTGTTTTTTTTTTTTTAAACGACGATGTACTATTTTTTTTAAAAACGACGATGTTATTTTTTTTTAAACACTTTTTGAAGCCGATTATGAAAATTGCTATTATTTATCAAATTGGAGCTTTTTTTAAAGTACTCAGAACTTTTTAAGAATTTATTTACGATTCAGAAAAAATTTGATTCTTGAAAAACGACTATTGTCTTGATAATTTTGTTTAAACAATTTTTGGTGTCGATTAGCAAATTTGTGCTTTAATCATCAATTTGAAGTTGTTTTTTAATTAAAGACGAGCTTTTTCCAAAAACTCAAAACTTTTATCCAATTTATTTTTCGATTTAGCCAAAAACTTGTATTTTGAAAAGACGATTATCTTGTAAATTTTTTAAAAAGAATTTTCGGATTCGATTATTAGATTTCAGCTATTTTTTTTATTGAATTAGAGCTTTTTTAATAAAGAAAAGCTTCTTTTGAAACACGAAGGTGCTTAGAACTTTTTTAGAATTTATTTTAGATTTAGAAAAACTTCGATCTTAAAAAAGGACGAAGATGTAAATTTATTTTTAAAAATTTATTTATGTAAGTAATTGTCAAATTTGAAATTTTTTTTATTAAAAGAAGCTTTTTTTGAAACACGGATATATTAAGAAATTTTTTTTGAGAATTTATTTTCGATTCAGAAAAAATTTGTTTTTTGAAAGACGAAGATGGTCTTGTAAACTTATTTGCACAATTTTTGGAGGCTATTATCAAACTTAGCGATTTTTCAACCAAATTCGAGCTTTTTTCATTAAAGAAGAGCTTTTTTTGAAACACGGAATTTCCAAGTGGTACTTCCAAAAAAATTTTTCCTCATTTGTTTTAGTAATTTTTTCTCTTTTTTTGGTAAATATTTTGTAAAAATATTTTTTAATAATTTTTAAAAAGTATTTTTGGTTTTATTCTTAATTCTTTTATTAATACTTTTCTGAAAACATCTTTTAACAATTTTTTTAAATTTACTTTTTAAATTTCTTGTAAATTCACCTTAACCATAGTCGCGAATATATAGAGAAAATCCAATGAATCTGACAAGAATTATTATTCCCTCATTGAATATTGTAAAAAAACTTTAACTCAATTCTTTTGCTGGTTTGAATCTTCAAATTGTAATTAAACAGAGTCATGTATCTAGGAAAGGAAGTGGGAGGGGAGGGGGGAAGGAGAAAAACTTTTTTTCTTTTTTTTTTTCTTCTTTTTCATCGTTACTTGTCCTTTTGTTATACACGGCTTTTTGGTGAGCACACAATCTTATCAAACTTGAAGTATTCCAATTCGGACGTGAAAAGGAGCCGCTGAACAAATCCTCCTCTACATAAATCGATTAGGAAAAATCCCCCAAGGAAATCGCCTTCTATTACTTCCATTGCAAATAAATCGAAAATTCAAAAGTAATTTTCTAACGTACTGGCAAGAAAAAGGAGAGGAGAAAGAAAGTTAGATAAAATATATTTCCTCCATATGAGAAAAATGTATAATGAAATTAGAAAATATTCTTTATGATTCTGTTTTTTTTTTTGCTTTCGGGGAAAATAAAATTTTATTTGCAAGTATTTTAGTACTAACAAGATAATTTTTGTTTAAATTATTTTTTAATCCTGACTATTACATTATTACTACTATTACATTATTACATTATTACTATTATATTTATTTGAATTTAAATAATAATAATTATAATAATAATGCTAATAATAGTAATAATAATTATTATTATAATGATGATGATGATGAATGATGATGCCTCGAATTTCTTTTATGATGTTAATTATTTTTTATTAAATATTTTTGTATTTTAATATTTTAAATAAAAATAACAAGAAAAATATAATTCGTGGGAAATGATAAAGAATTATAATAATAATAATTATTATTATAATGATGATGGAAAATAATAATGAGAATTTGAATCTGTTTTACGATATTAATTTTTTTTATTAACTACTTTTGTATTTTAATGATTTAAATAATAATTGCAAGAAAAATATAATTTATTGGAAATAATAAACAATAATAATAATAATAATAATAATAATAAAAATAATAATAATATTAATAATAATAGTAATAATAAGTATTATTATTATAATGATGATGATGGAGAATAGTAATGATGATTTGAATTTGTTTTAAGATATTAATTATTTTTTATTAACTGCTTTTGTATTTTAATGATTTAAATAATAATAGCAAGAAAAATATAATTCGTTAAAAATGATAAACAACAATAATAATAATAATAATAATAATAATAATAATAATAATAATAATAATAATAATAATAATAATAATAATAATAATAATAATAATAATAATAATAATAACAATATTAATAATAATTGTAATAATAAGTATTATTTTTATTATAATGATGATGGAGAATAATAATGATGATTTGCTTTTGTTTTAAGATATTAATTATTTTTTATTAACCATTTATGTATTTTAATGATTTAAATAATAATAACAAGAACAATAAAATTCGTTAAAAAAGTTAAAGGAATATAATTAAACTCAGAAAAAGTCAGAAAACATAATTCAAGGCAATTGTTTATATTCTTTACTGCGAGTCGGGGGGATTAAATAAATGAAGTGCGCTTTCATCTCTAGAGAAGAAAATAGCAAAGAAAAGGATGAAATAATCTTTACAATTGCGAATAATACAAAATGTTAAGTTGTCTGTTAAGATAAAATAATATTACAATAATGAAGGTAAAAGAGGAGAGAGAGTGCAGTTTTCTCTCTCTCTCTCTTTTTTATTTATTTTCTTTGTTTTTTTCTACCTCTACTTTCGTATTTTTTTTTTTTTTTTTTTTAACTCCCAAGGAGATGGAAAATAATTTTACTCCTGGGCATTTATTCGTGATGAAGATGAACATTACTTTCGTTGAAAGGAAAAACAGTTCATGACAATGTCCTCTCTTAAAGGGAGTAAAAGATGTGAAAGATGCAGGGTTGAGTCTAAGGATACTTTCCTTCATTACTCTCATGCTCCATCCACTTTCCTTTACCTACCTCGTAGAGCTGTGCGTCGTCGTTGTCGTCTACAACGACCTCGGGGAGGTTATGGGGCTAAATTGATTTTAGTCGACCTCCACTACTGACTGACCTGAGAGTTGAGAAACGAGGCTTCATTAAATGACAACTTTGGCATGGTGAAAGTCGGTGTAGTTAATTTCCGGCAATAAATTCTAATTTTGTTTCTTTTTTTTTTTACTTTTTTGGGGAAAAGAGATTTTTTTCTATTTTCTAAATTGGTATTTTTTTTTAATTTGTTAGATTTAAAAAAAAATGTTTCTTCTCTAAATTTTTTTTCTCTAAATTTTAATTAGTAAAAATGTTTACTAATTTGAATTAGCGACTGACTTTTTGCTTTTGAATTAGTAAATTTTACTAATAAACAGTCATTTTTACTAATTTATTAGTAAAGTTTACCATTTAGTAATTTAATAATAGTAATTAACTCTCTGAATTAGAATTAGTAAAAATGTTTACTAATTTGAATTAGTGACTGACTTTTTGCTTTTGAATTAGTAAACTTTACTAATAAATTAGTAAAAATGACTGTTTATTAGTAAAGTTTACTATTTAGAAATTTAATAAGAGTAATTTACTCTCTAAATTAGAATTAGTAAAAATATTTACTAATTAGAATTAGTGACTGACTTTTTAGCTCTTGAATTAGTGACTGACTTTTTTGCTCTTGAATTAGTAAATTTTACTAATAAATAGTCATTTCTACTAATTTATTAGTAAAGTTTACTAATTCAAAAGCAAAAAGTCAATCACTTATTCAAAATTGGTAAACATTTTTACTAATTCAAATTTAGAGAGTAACTTTTTCACTACTCGCTCTTTGTATATAGTTAATTTTTGTGACTAAAGCGTGAAAGAAAATTCTAACCTCTTATTCTGTAAATTAAAATTTACAGAATAAAACGGTTAAAATAATTTAAAAAATAAAATTTTCACTAAATTGAATTAGTCACATGTGTTTAGATTAAAATTTACAGAATAAAACGGTTAAAATAATTAAAAAAATAAAATTTTCACTAAATTGAATTAGTCACATGTGTTTTGCTTCTAAATCAGTAAAGTTGAGTAATAAAATAGTAGAAAGTACGTTTTGTAAATCAAATTTACTAATTCAAAAGCAAAAAGTAAGACACAAAATCCAAGTGATAAATTTTACTGCAGACGTTAGTAGAAATTACTGATAAATTAGTAGAAAATACTTTTTTTTTTTTGTAAAACTTACTAACACAGAAGCCGTCAGTGAATTTCTAATTTAAAGAATTGAAAATATTTTGTTGTACTCAATAAAAACTTGGAGAGTAATTTCTACTAATTTATTAGTAAAAGTTACTAGTTATTAGTAATTACGTATTAGTTAATAATACATTTTGGTAGTAATTTAGTAGAAATTGCTACTTAATTATTAAGTATTAAAATTTACTGATTCAAAAACAAAAAGTTAGTCATTATTTCAAATTTGTAAATTCTACCTAAAAATTAGTAAAAATTACTAATAAATTACTAGAAAATACTATTCTTTAGTAAATTTTACCAATAAAAATAAATAGGTGAATTACTAATCTAAATTAGTAAACATATTTCTGTTTACAAAATAAGGAATTGAAGAGTAATTTCTACAAAATTATTAGTAAAATTTAGTAACTCTTAGTAATTATATTTTCTGGTTAGTAAATTAGTAATGATTGATTAATTAGTAGAAATTGATATTTATTAGAAAAATTTACTAATTCATTGGAAGAAATTCAGTCACTAATTCAATTTAGTTAAAATTTTTATTTTTAACTAAAAAAATTTTTTAACTAGTAAAAGTTTACTAAGAATTTATTAGTTGTAATTTTTACTAATTTTAAATAGAAAAATTAATAAAAATTTACTGTATTAACGTTTAGACTGTAGAGTGTAGGAATTTTTACTTATTTTAATTAGCAAAAACTTTTACTAATTTAAATTAAGAGAAATTCTTTTCTGCATTTAATGGTTAGGAATTTTTTATATTAATTGTAATTAGTATTAACACTTTTACTAATTGTGATTGAAAAATATTTTTATCAATTTTATTTAACGGAGATTTAAAGTATTATGTTAAAATAAAAATAATTGAATTAAAATTAAAGTAATTAAATTTAAATTCAATTCATTGAGTAAAAGTAAAAATAATTGAATTATAATTTAATTAATTGTAATAAATATTTAAAAAATTCAGTAAAAATGAAAATAATTTATTATAATTTAAGTAATTGAATAAAAATTAAAATAATTCAGTAAAAATGAAAATAATTTTACTATAATTTAAGTAATTAAATAAAAATTAAAATAATTCAGTAAAAATGAAAATAATTTTATTATAATTTAAAAAATTGAATAAAAATTAAAATAATTCAGTAAAAATAAGAATAATTAAATAAAAATTTTTTAAATTTAGTAAAGCTGAAAATAATTGAATTAGAATTAAGATATTTGAATTGAAATTAAAATCATTGGTAAATATTAAAATAATTGAATTAAAATTTAAATTATTAAATAAAAATGAAAATAATTGAATTAGAATTTAAGTAATTGAATAAAAATTAAAGTAATTGAGTAACAACGAGAAGAATTGAATTAACATTAAAAAAATTGAATAAAATTAAAGTAATTAAGTAAAAATGAAAATAATTTTACTATAATTTAAGTTATTGAATAAAAATGAAAATAATTTAGTAAAAATGAAAATAATTTTATTATAATTTAAGTAATTGAATAAAAATTAAAATAATTCAGTAAAAATAAGAATAATTAAATAAAAATTTTAAAAATTTAGTAAAGCTGAAAATAATTGAATTAGAATTAAGATATTTGAATTGAAATTAAAATCATTGGTAACTATTAAAGTAATTGAATTAAAATTTAAATTATTGAATAAAAATGAAAATAATTGAATTAGAATTTAAGTAATTGAATAAAAATTAAAATCGTTGATAAAAATTGAAACAATTGAATTAAAATTAAAGTAATTAAGTAAAACTGAAAATAATTGAACTAGGATTGAAATAATAGAATAAAAATGAAAGTAATTGAATTAGAAATTCACTAATTGTGTAACAACAAGAATAATTGAATTAGAATTAAAATAAGTGAATTAGAATTAAAATATTTGAATTTAAATTAAAATCGTTGATAAAAATTAAAATAATTGAATTGAAATTAAAATTATTGAATAAAAATGAAAATAATTGAATTAGAAATAAAATAATTAAATAAAAACTAGAATAATTGATTTAAAATTAAAGTAATTGATTAAAAGTGCAAATTGTTGAATTAGAATTGAAATAAATAAATGAAAGTTAAAGTAATTGAGTAAAATTGAAAATAATTGAACTAGACTTGAAATGATAGAATAAAAATGAAAGTAATTGAATTAGAATTAGAGTAATTGAATTAAAATTTAATGAATTGAATTTAAATGGAAAATTTCCAATTAATATGAAATTGAAGAAATTAAAATTTAAATCGCCTAATTAAAATCAAAATCATTGAATAAAAAAATATAAAATTGAACTACAAAAATTGAAATTGAAATAGTAAACCCCCGAATTGCAAATTAAAATCCCCGGGACATTAAAAGCAATAGAAGAAAAAAGAGTTAAAGGTAAATATTAAAAACACGGTATAAACCATGTAAAACATTCATCTACTTTAATCTGACCAAGAATGCCGGAAGTTTGAAATGGGGTTTTCGGATTAGAATGAGGATTAAGGGCAATCCTGTATGCGAATCGTTTCGTAATTGTGGGAAATTTCAACGATGTATACGAGAACAAAGGATATAGTTTCCTCCAAAGGTGAAACTTTAATCAGAAAACGGACAGACCCAAACGAAGGGTGCACGAAAATGGGAGAATGCGGAAGAAAACGATGAAAAACGGTGAAAATAAAACCAAAAATAAAAGATAAAGAAAGAAAGAAAGAAAAAGAAGAAATATCGACTAGACAATCTTTAATGTTTAGTGTGTGCCACAAAAAGAAATTGATATTTTCCATTCCACTAAATGCAGAAATAAAAAAAAAATTTACTATTTCGCAAAATCTCGAATAAATTTGTTGAAATAAGCAAGTTTTAAAGGAAAATACGATTTTTTTTATCTTCAGGATAATGTTATTATTATTATTATTTTTTTCTTGATACACTTCTTTGTGTGGAATAGAATTTCTTGTATCATAAAAAAAATTCCCGTTTTATCATAAAAATAATTTCGCTTTATCATAAAGTTAATTTCATCTTTTACCATAAAGGGAATTTCGTTTTATCAAAAGAATAATTTCGTTTTCTCATAAAAATAATTTCTTCTTTTATCACAAAGTGGATTTTGTTTTATTGAAAAAATAATTATTCTTTTTTTTATCGCAAAAGGAGATTTTTTTTAATCATAAAAATTTGGTTTTTATTGGAATTTTTTTAGCAGAAAATTTTCTTTTTAATAATGAAGAAATTTTTTTTAACCATTAAAACAATGTTGCACCATTCGAAGAAGTTTTTACCATTAGAAAAAGTTTTCATTATTAGAAGAATTTTTCACCATTTGAAAAAATTTTTATCATTAGAAGAATTTTTCACCATTAGACAAATTTTTTATCATTAGAAGAATTTTTCACCATTAGAAAAATTTTTTACCATTAGAAGAAGTTTTTACTATTAGAAGAATTTTCCACTATTTCACTATTGCAGAAAAATGTTTTATCAATAGAAGAATTTTGTTTTTCCTTTTATTGAATAGAATTTCATTTTCTGTCATAAATAATTGAAAATTTATTCAGAAAAAAGAAAGAATTTTTTGAGGTCGTTCTGTGAGAATTTATTCTGCTATTTGTGTCATTTGAGTAAAGTGCTGGAATCATTACGAAAGGTGAGCACAAACTTAAAGGGGAAAAAAATGAATAAAAAAAAAACAAAAAACAATGCGTTTCGCTCAGTAAGCGATACGCGGGTGCGCTGAGAAGGAATGATAAACTCGAATAAACCATGACCTCGGAATCGCATTTCTCGCATGTCTTGAAAGGTGAAACGACTGTAACGAGACCTTAATTCCTATAACAAACAAGAAGAAAGGCGAAACCAAGTCCTTCTCATCGTTTCTGAAATGCATTTCTATATTAATTTTTTGTTTTTTTCTTTTCTACAGATAACAAAAATTCAACTAAATTAATTTTATTGAATTCAATAAATTCAGTTCAATTTGTTGAATTCAATGAATTTAATGGAACTAATTTGAATAAATTACATCGATTCAATTAATTCAATTTAAAATAATTTGATTCAGAAAAATAAATTAAATGATTTCGATTTTCTTAATTCGATTTAATATATTCAAAAAAATAATATTAATTCAATTCATTCGAATTCAATGAATTTAATTAATTCAATTTGAATAACTTTAATTCAATTAATTTAATGAATCCGATTTGAATAACTTTAAATCAATTAAATTAATTTAATAAATTGAATACAAGAAATTTAATTCGCTTCATTCGATTCGAACCATTTAAATTAATCATTTCGGTTTCATTAATTCAAACTCAATAATTTTAATTTCATTCAATCCATTCAATAAATTTAATTCAATTCCACGAAATAAAATTATTACGATTGAATTAATTCAATTCAATTAACACAAATTCAATTAAATCGAGTTAAACCATTCAATTTAATTAATTTGAATTCAATGAATTTAAATCAAATTATGCAATTTGAATAACTTTGATTCAATTTATTTACTATAATAAATTTAATTCTAGAAATTTTAGTTTATTAAATTAAATTTAATGAATTAAATTCCATTAATTCAAATTCAATTATTTTAATTAAAGTAATTCGGAGAAGTAAATTTGATTTACGGGATTGAATTGAATTCAATGAATTTAGTTATTCAATTAAATTAAATTCAATTCTATAAATTCCGTAATTAAATTAAATTTATGGAATTTAGTAATTCAATTTCATTCAATTCAGTCCAATTCAATTATATTCATTAAATTTAGTAATTAAATTAAATTCAATAAATTTAGTATTCAATCCAATTCAATGAATTTATTAATTCAATTTAAATTAATGAATTTAGTAATTTGATTTAATTCAATTAAATTTAATGAATTCAGTAATTAAATTGAATTCAATGAATTTGAAATCCATTAATACTATTAAATTACATTCAGTTCAAGGAATTTGATAATAATTGAATTAGAATTAAAGTAATTGAATGAAAATGCAAATAATTGAATTAGAATTAAAGTAATTGAATAAGAATAAAAATAATCGAATTAGAATCAATGTAATTGAATTAAAAAAAATAATTGAATAAGAATTAAAATAATTAATGTAAAATTAAAATAATTGAATGAAAATGAAAATAATTGAGTAAAAATGAGAAAAACTGAATGAAAATTAAAATAATTTAATAAAAGTGCAAATAATTGAATTAGAATTAAAGTAATTGAATAAAAATAAAAATAATCGAATTAGAATTAAAGTAATTGAGTTAAAAAAATAATTGAATAAGAATTAAAATAATTAATGTAAAATTAAAATAATTGAATGAAAATGAAAATAATTGAGAAAAAATATGAAAAACTGAATGAAAATTGAAATAATTTAATAAAAGTGCAAATAATTTAATTGGAATTAAAATAATTGAATAAAAATTAAAATAATTGAATTAGAATTAACGTAATTGAATTGAAATTAAAATCATTTAGTAAAAATGAAAATAATTGAGTTAGAATGAAAGTAATTGAAGAAAATTTAAAATCAGGGACTGACACGAACACGAAAAAACACGAAAATTCGTGTCGTGCCCGTGTCGTGCCTTGACACGACACAAAGTTCGCTTGGTAATTCGTGCCGTGCCTTGGCACGACACAAAGTTCGCTTCGTAATTCGTGACGTGCCAAGGCACGACACAAATTCAAATTTGTAATTCGTGTCGTGTCAAGGCACGTTTTAAAGACACGCATGAAATACTGTGTAGAATCTTGCAAGCGTTATTTGTGTTTTTTTAGGCACGACACGAATTACGAAACGAACTTTGTATCGTGCCTTGGCACGGCACGAATTACCAAGCGAACTTTGTGTCGTGCCTAGGCACGGCACGAATTACAAAGCGTTATTTGTGTCGTGTCAAGGCACGACACGGGCACGACACATATTTTTCGTGAAGGTCCCTGTTTAAAATAATTGAATAAAAGCGCAACTTATTTAATTGGAATTAAAATAATTAAATTGAATATTAATTATATTCAATGAATTTTGTAAATCAATTTAAGGCAATAAAATTCAATTAATTTAATTTAATTAATTTAATTCAATTAATTCGATGCTAAGAATTTAATTCTATAAATTCGAAATACATTAATTTAATTAAATTACATTCAATTCAAGGAATTTAATGTAATTAATTAAATTCAAGGAATGTAGTTCAATTATTTTGAATCACTTTATTAAATTCAAAATTCATTGATTATAATTAATATTCAATTCAATTATTTTAATTTTAATTTAATTATTTTAATTCCAATTAAATTAGTTGCGCTTTTATTCAATTATTTTAATTTTTCTTCAATTACTTAAATTCTAACTCAATTATTTTCATTTTTACTGAATGATTTTAATTTCAATTCAATTACGTTAATTTTAATTCAATTATTTTAATTTTTATTTAATTATTTCTATTTTTATTCAATTATTTTAATTTTACATGAATTATTTTAATTCTTATTCAATTATTTTTTTTTTAATTTAATTACTTTAATTCCAATTCGATTATTTTTATTCTTATTCAATTACTTCAATTCTAATTGAATTATTTTCATAAGTAATTGTTAAAATGAAGAAGCAAACAGTGGATAAGTATTAAATTTAATTAAAACAATTATTAAAATAAGAAATTATTGAATAATAAAATACATTCTCTGTGTCGCAATATGAAAAAAGAATGTGAATAACAGAAATGAATCAGAAGAGACAAAATACACTAAAATACAAAGATACAAATTATAATTAAAAATAAACAAACATTTTTATTTTTTTTTTTGCAAAAATAAGAAATAACATCATAATTAGGAAAATTTAGCGAGAAAATTTTGTTCCCTTGTTCCAGTGTGTGGTATTGCGTGTATAATACGTCAACTAACTGTAATGTAATGAATTTTTTTTTGTCCGTCAAGTTTCTCAGTAAAATTTGAAACTTTCGTTAAAAATGAATCACTCTAATAGTCACGTTTGCTTTATTAACTTAACGAGTCTGCAGGGCATATGTCTGTTGTTTCGTGGAAAATGTAAAACATTCCTCTCTCTCTCTCTCTCTCTCTCTCTCTTCTATTTGGAAAGAGCGAAATGTTGGTCCGATATGTATATATGAAACTCACTAAAAGGTTTTGTATACTAATTTAAATTTAACAAAAACGAACCAAACACGAGATGTAACTTTATATGATACACGTTATTTTTTGCCCTTTAGCGGTTAATTTCGTATCACAAAGCTGTAATAAAGTCAAAAACATTCATTTCATGATTCTCGAAAATTACAATTCCGTCCATTCAATATCTACGATTATTTGTGATTTCGAATCTATTTCATTTAATTACAGTTTATAAAATTTTAAGCTCTATTACTTTTTCATTCAATTATTGTTATTATTTTCAGCATTTTTTTTAATTCAATTTATTTTATTATTCATTATTACAAAAACGATAGTTGTTATAAAAACTCTTGCAATTTTCAAATAATTTAAAGTCTTTAAATTTTCACAAAAATTTTTTAATATTTTTCCTACTTTCAATTGCTGTGAAGAAATTAATATATGATTTAAAAATATTTTAAATTTGTTTAATTTATTTAATTTTAAAATGATTTTAAAAAATTGTTTAACTTTTTAAGATAATTTAAAATAATTTGATCTCAAATTGTGGGAAAATTATGTTTTGATTGTGGAGTTTTTATAGGCAAATAATTGAAAATTTTTAAAATAATTGTAATTTTCAAGAACACGATTAAAAATAATCGATTTTTTGTAGAATTTTGGTAAAATTTTTCAAAAGAGTAGAGAATAATTTTCGCCACAGTCTATAAATAATTTACTTTTTGAAAATGCTTCTCTCTTAATGTTTTAAATTAACTTTTTGATTCTGAAATTTTTTTTCTAATTGAATACTTTTTATAGGGATCAGGAAAAGAATTTTAAATTCTGTCTGGGAATCAGAGGAAAATAAAATAAAATTGTTATTGCAACTTTGCAATAATAATAATTTTTTTATAGAAATAAATATTTCGTTGATATATATATTGTTTATTTAAATAGAAAATTAAATGGGAAACTTTTTTTTCAATCAATTATTAAATAGTAAAATAGTAAATATAGTAAAAAATAGTTAAAGAAAGTCAAAAATAGTAAATACAGTAAAAAATATTAAAAGATAGCCGTAAATAGTAAAAAATGGTAGAAAATAGTGGTAAATAGTAAAAAAATAGTAAATACAGTAAAAAATATTGGAAGATAGTCGTAAATAGTAAAAAATGGTAGAAAATAGTGGTAAATAGTAAAAAAATAGTAAATACAGTAAAAAATATTGGAAGATAGTCGTAAATGGTAAAAAATGGTAGAAAATAGTGGTAAATAGTAAAAAAAATAGTAAATACAGTAAAAAATATTAGAAGATAGTCGTAAATAGTAAAAAAATAGTGAAAAATAAAAAAATGTTAATAAAAAAAAATATTTTGTAAGAAATAGTAACAACAGTAATAAATAGTAAAACAAATAGTAATTATAGTTTATAAATTTACAAAAATCATAATTATAAAATTATGATTATTATGATTATTATGATTATTATGATTATTATGATTATTATGATTATAAATTATTAGAATTATAATAATTATAAAATTATAATTTATTATTTTACATAATTTACGTAATATTAATATTTAGATATAAAAATTGAAAAATTATTTCAACACCGATTGCTTTTAAATATTTTTCTCTCTCATATAATTAATGACAAATATATAAATACATAAAATTATAAATATATAATAATCATATCAAAAAACAAGAATTTAATAACAAGTGAAAATATCAGACAGAAATAATTTCGTTAAATTGAAATTTAATTTAACGTCACACATAAACCACGAACAATGCAAAATATAAAGGGTGAATTATGCACAGGAGCCTTTCTACTAATTTTCATTTTGTGCAGTTAATAGTCCCTTGCGAGAATGTAAAATAATTTCATAATTTAAACCAAATATTTGAAATACTATTGAATTCCATTTTGTCAAGTATTTTAATGTATTTCACTTTTTCTCTTTTGTTTAAACCAACGCCTTTTTATAAATTCAATGTTTATTTTCTTATAGTTTATAGTTAGTAAAAAATAAAAAAATGCATTTTTAATTTACAATTTTTAATTTACATTTTTAATATAGAATTTTAATTCATATTCTTATTTGTATGTTTCTTACATATAGAATTAAAATCTTTATTTTTGAAAATTTAAATCAATTTCAAATAACCTCATATAGTATATTATGTGATTTTTAAAGTTTGGAAAAAAAATTTAATTTTTCGATCATTAATTTTTTTTTCGTTATTTTAATATTATATGAGAGGGAAAATTTCAAAATTGTCCCATCGGCAAGCACGCAAAAGCTCATTTGTATATCCGACACGTAAATTCATTCAGTGCTTGGTGTATATATGTATATATAAATGGAGATATTTAGAGAGGGTGAGAGAGGAAGGGAGGGAGGGAAATAAAGAGAGGGAAGATTTTGAGGATGTATTTGTGTGTTTATGCATTGTTAAATTACGGGAATTGTAAAGTGTTGTATTTGCAAAAGCATAACAAACCCAGGCTCTGATCGTTACATAGGAAACCATAAACATCACGCACTGTTTCCGCGACGATATTCTACTGTTTTCAAAACCACTCGAATTACTTGCATATTATGTGTAATAATTTTGAATCAACAATTCTAAGTCAGACATTAATTTTCCTTTAGCATTTCTCTCTCGCTCTCTCGCTCTCTCTCTCTCTCTCTCTCTCTTTTCCTCCCACTCCAACCCCCCTAGTCTACTGATTCATCTCACCACTCTGCGACAACTTTGATTAATATTTACGATCCTAGAGAATTTGGCAGAAAATATTTTCACATATTGTTTATTAATGTAGATAAATATTTAGTAGTGAAAATGGTCGATTATAGTCAGACATTTAGTAAAATTTTTATTTTGTTAATTAATTTTTTTTATACTTATTTTTATTATTTTATTTATTATTTTTATTTTTTTTAATTATTTTTATTTTTATTTGGCGAAAAAAAGCAATTTTTTACTACATTTACAAATGTGGATATAGTTTAAGTCAAGAAGGTTTAGAAATAGTCGGACGAAAAGAAGGTAGAAAAATTAAAAATTAAAATAATAATAATTATAAAAAGATAAAAGTATAAATAATACAAATAAAAAGAATAATAATAGTAATAGTAATAATAATAACAATTAAGGTAAATGTACATATTTCCGTGCTAGAACATAATTCCGTGCTATCATATAATATTAATTAATATAAAAAATTAATAAAATATTTTAGTAAAATAAAACCCATAATATTAATCTACTAAATAGCAAAATTTATTCTACAATTTACCACTTGCTAAAATATTTTATCAATTCCTTATTTTAATTAATAAAAAAAATAGCACGGAATTAGGTTCTAGCACGGAAATATGTACATTTACCTTATAAAAAGATAAAAGTATAAATAATACAAATAAAAAGAATAATAATAGTAATAGTAATAATAATAACAATTATAAAAAGATAAAAGTATAAATAATAATAATAATAATAATAATAATAATAATAATAATAATAATAATAATAATAATAATATCACTGAGAAAACAATATATTTGAATTAAATATAATTATTTTTGTTATACAACCTACCAAAAATTATCTTTGAATTAAACATAATAATTTTGATTTAATATATAATAAATTAAGTTCAATAAAAAATTTGTTTAATCCAAACATATTTTTTTGGTTGACTACTTACTTTGGAATTAAAAAAATTTATTTAATTTATTTAAATTTAATTTATTAAATATATTTAATTATATTAAAATTTTTTTTCTCATTGTAATAATTAAAAAGCAAAATTAGAAAAATTCGAAACCACAGACGAAAATTGAAGTCAATTCTTTCAAAATTGTAATTTAAGTAGAAAAGGTTTTCAGATATGGTCAGCCATGAAAAAACGTTTTATCTTTTGAAACCTAAATATAAAATTATAAATTCAATTTTTTAATTGAAAATTATTATTATTATTATTATTTTTATTATTTATTATCATATTTCATGTTTAAGTTCCACTGGAATTTAAGTAGAAATTGTTTAGATTCAGTCAGACGTTAAAAAATGATGGAAAAAATAAGTAAAAAAATTGAAAAATTAAAAAAAAAAAATTGTACTCGCTGGGTTCTTTGAAACTTGTGATTTAAGTGAAAAAAGTTTACATACCAGTCGGACATTGAAAAAAGGGAAGGAAAAATAATTATAAAAATTAATAAAAAATTATGGAAAAAATTTCTATTTTTTTAAGACTAATTACAGTCAAGCAGGTTTTTTATATAGTCAGACACAAAAAAAACATTAGGAAAATTAATTAAAAGATTACTCTAAACTTACGTGGGAAAATTATTGTATTTTATTTTTTTTTTAATGTAATTAAAGTAGAAATGATTTAATTTTAGTCAGACATTATAGGGAAGATTGTAAAAAAGTTTGTAGAGACTAATTAAAATAATTAAACATGAAAATTGCTGATAAATTCTTTAAGGAGTTAATTTAAGTGGAATAATTTTCGATTTAGTCTGACATTACAAATATGTTAGAAAAGTGAGTAGAAAATTAAAAATACTAATTAAAAATTACAAAACAAAATTTATTTCTGTCAGTTTTCTTTCAAAATGTGTATTTTAGGTAGAAAAAGTTAATATATAGGCAGACAGCACAGAAAGGATTATATTTAATTTAAAAAAAATTAATTATAAATACTAATTTAAACTTTATTTTGAATATTAGTTTTTGTCAATTGTATTATTGACTCATAATTTAAAAAAAAATTTTTTAATTTAAAATTAAATTTTTAAATTTTTAAATTTTTAAATTTTTAAATTTTTAAATTTTTAAATTTTTAAATTTTTAAATTTTTAAATTTTTAAATTTTTAAATTTTCAAATTTTTAAATTTTTAAATTTTTAACAATTAAAAAAAATTCAGTTAAATTCTTTCAAGATTTCATTGTAAGCAGAAAAGTTCTAGGTATTTTATTTTATTTTAGGTAGACATTAGAAAAACGTGGGGGAAAATAAATGGAAACAATTTGAAAGAATCGAAACGAAAATCACATTATAAGTTGCGGTTGGTAATTTTAAAATTTTTTATTCATCGACTTGTGATGTAGTTTAAGTGGAATGAGTTTTAATCTAGTCAGACAGTAGATAAAAAGGGGTCAGTTTCATAGTCAGGCAAACTCGTTCGGAGGAGTTTTGAACGAAAAACAAATCACGATTTTTACCTTTCTATGGGAAAATTTTTTTTATTCTCTTTTTCTTTTTCCAAATACAATTATCATTTGAAAAGTAATTTCATGGGATTTTTTCTTCTTTGATGACAATATTCATAAATTAAATCTGATTACTTATGAATATTTATATTTTAATTTTAAAATGGTTTCTTTATTTTGTATTTTTCTTTTGCTTTGCAAAACATTTGTGTATACTTATCAATATTAATGTCTGTATTGATAAATATTCATAATATTTATTATTAAATACAAATATTGAAAATAAATTAATTGTTCTTTATAAAGTTTACATTAATTTACATTTGTATTTAAATATTTACAATTTACAATGTTAATTGAATTTTCCCTATATTTATTGTTAAAAATTAAAATAATTACACAGTGAAAAAACAATACATTTGAATCAAACATAATTATCTTTATTATACACTCAAACAAAAATTATTTTTGAAACATAATATTTATAAAAATTAAAATGAATATAATTAATATTTATTAATATTAATTAAATTAGTATTAAAAATTTTTAACACAATAATTTTGATTCAATACATAATAAATTTGGTTCATTAAAAAAGATGTTTTATTCAATTATAAAAAATGTTTAATTTAAACATAATTTTTTGCTTAACTACTTATTTTTAAAATAAAAAAAATTTTTCTCAGTGAAGTAGTGAAGGTTCATAAAATAGTCAGATATTAAAAAATAAAAAGACATAAAAAATATTCACATTTAGAAATTGGAAATGATTTTTAGAATTGGAAACCGAAACTGATTTTATATTTAAATAAATAAATAAATAAATAAATAAATAAATTAATTAATTAATTAATTAAATTGATGTAAAAATTCAAGTGAAACAAGTTTGAGAATAATTAGAAATTGTAGAAAAAAAATTGTTAATAAATAGTAATAAAAGTAAATAGTGATTCCTTTTTTTAAAAATCTACTTATAATACACAATTTCCGGGAACTTTTTTTCATTCTTTTATTTCATTTTTCTTTAATGTCACAATTCGAGAGTGGAAAGAGATCAGAGAGAGGAGACATTTTCAAGAGTACTTTCGTATTTTCATTATACATTAGAGTTAAAACTAAAGAACATAAAGCCTCGCACGATGACATAAAACTTATGTCTCATATCTTTCGTTCTCCTTCGACTATGATTTATGTTCTTTCTTCTCTTATCTTCAATTTTATACTCTGAGCCTTGCATTTTCCCTCTGTGTATTATAACAGTTTACATTTTTCAAAGCATCAATCATGCTTTTTTATAACTCGAATGCATTCGTCTTTTTTTTATTGCTTAATAATACATTTTCAATATAAGATTGAATTAATCGTTAAAATCATTGGAATTATTAAAAACATTAATATCACTAAAATCATTGAAATCATTGAAATCATTGAAATCATTGGAATCATTGAAATCATTAAAATCATTAAAATCATTAAAATCATTAAAATCATTAAAATCATTGAAATTATTTCAATTTGGAAAGTTACCGATTTTTTAAATTTTCACTTGCTCTCTAAATTTGAATTAGTTAAAAAAAACTAATTTGATAGCAAAAAGTCAGTCATTGATTCAAATAGTAATATTTTACTAATAAAATAGTTAAAAATGACTAATTATTAGTTAAATTCAATTTTAGGTTATGTAAAAATGACTGAAATCTGTAGTAACTAATTCAATCAGTGAAATTTGCCTATTTTTTTAGTTATTTATTTACTTATAATTAGTAATTAACTACTAATAATTAGTTATTTTTTACTAATTGCTGAAGCAAAAAGTGAGCCACGATTTTACTAATAATTCGTTATTTTTATTTAATTCAGATTTAGAGAGTGGTTCTATTTAGAATTCAGTTATTTTATAATACTTACAATTCATTGTAACTGGGTGGATTTTCTGAAAGTGACATTTTTGATGTCTCGATTAATTTTACAAAATTTACTCTTTAATAATTACTATCAATTTCCATAGTGAAAATTTAGCACTTATTTATCATTTTTAAAAGAAAATTAAATAATTTAATTCAACTTAATTTACCTAATAACTAAATTACTTTCATCTTCGAAGCCTTTTCAACATGTCTCCAATAGGACTTCTACAATAAAATTAAATTTTCATGGTTTTTTTCAAATTCTCAGAAATTTTTTAAAAATATTGTCAGAAAGTACAATGTTTTTTCTATCATTATGTGCATTTTAAAAATTTGCAGACCTCACTTTTATTTTTGAGAAAAATGTTTAAACTTTGTCTTCAGTTTCAGGTTAAAATTGCTTTACAATGATTACTGACATTTTATACTTTGATAATATCTTAAACAAAATTTTAATGCACATTAAAATAAAGCTGAGAATCTGACGTTAAATTTTCCTATATTTTATCTACAAAAAGGAGAAAAATTATTGCTGTTATAAATAATCGAAATTTACATTTTTCTCCGAGTAAAAATTAATTTCATCTCCGAAGCCTTCCTTTTTAATAAATAACTGAATGTAGAAGTAAATTTAACAGAATATTTCGATGGTAATATTAAATGAGGGTGTGGGATTTGTGTTTTACTAAAAAACATATTTTAATTGCGCCCTAATGTATACAAATTTGAAAGAAAATTTATTTTTCATCTCCGAAGCTTTTCATCTCCGAATCCTTTTCCTTAAAATATGCGAGTTTTTCTTTTGTTTTTAGTATTTACCTGCATTGCTTTGAAAAAATTAACCCAAATTACCATTAAATCAAATACTTTAAATAAATTTATATTTTCATCTAATTGAAAATATTTGGTATTAAAATATACAAATTATTAATTTTTAAGCAGTGTAATTTTATTTTCGATTTCGTGAACGCGATATTGGCGTGAATTTTTAATAGAAAAGCTCTCGCCAATTAAATAAAATTAATTTAATGGAGCAACAATAATATTTTTCAAATGAAAAAAACTTTAATATTTTTAAGAATTAATTTTGCGCAACCCAATCTTACTCTTGAGTATGAAATTAAGTAGTTTTAATAGAAAAAACCATATAATTGAAGAAAAAAATTAATTGAAAAACTGAAATTTATAAGTGTCACTTTCAGAAAATTCACTCATAACCTTCGATTAGTGAATTCAATTTTAATTAATCTTTTACTTTTTCGTCTTTTACACAAAAATAATTTATTTGAAATTTTTAAAAATGAAATCAGTTTTTAAAAAATAAATTGAGAAAATAACACGGAAAAAAAGCTTTATCTGGAACAGCGATTACTTTCAATAAAATAGCGATTGTATTTGTTGCAATAACTAAAAATTTCGCTAATATAGTGAATTTTATAGTTGTTCCAGGTGATGATTTTTTTTTCATAAAAATAAATTGATAAAATATGTTCTTAATTTCCTTTTTGTTTGTTTGTAATTTTTTTTACTGCCCGACAATTTTTCTACCTTTATTACTTATATAAAAATCGACTCTTTCCCCCTCTTGTTACACTGAAAAAAAAATTTATTTGATTCAAGTAAATATTTATTTGATAATAGTTAAATAATCGGTTATTTGAATCAAATAAATTGTTTTTTCAGTGTACTTATATAAAAATCGACTTTTATCCCCCCTGTAACTTATACAAAAATAGACTATTACCCCCCTCGAAAATAATTTTCTCAGCTTCTTTCTATTTTTCATCCCTTCCATTTTCCATTTTCATTTTTTGCTTTTCTCTTTTCATGTACAAAAAGCGAATAAAAATCTGCACGCGTATATATATATGTTGCATGGAAGATATAAAAATGTAAAATGTGAAAAGAAGAACACATGTATCTTAACCAAAGACAAGAGCACTTGCTCACCTTGGTTGTGGCTAAAATATGACTTCATGGGTCTGGGTAACACCCCACGGGATCGTCAGAGAAAGGGTGTTCTTTACGGTGCCTCCCTGTGGGAAACAGGACGTAAGAACACTTGTCTCCCCTCCCCCCTCCGCACCCCTCAACCCTATTCCTTTGCGTATATACACTTTTATACATAAACATGCACAGCTCTATAGATATATTATATACTCTATATATATATATACATATATGAACAGATTATATAACGACATACAACGCTTGCAACAACTCTGGGCTTCATGCCAGAGAGCCACCGTATCATACAACTGACTCTCATTGTGCATACCGGGAATAATCTCAACAAACCTGGCCAATAAAAAGAAAATTCACGGGGAAAATTTTGGAGAAGAAAAAATAATTACGGTAAAATAGAATTAGAAGGAGATAGTATATTTTTTGATGAAAGAAATTGTTTTTGGGTCTAATTATACGGCTCGAGGAAAAAGTTTCGATGATTTTTGAGAAAAGGGGTCTTTAAATACGTCAGGAGGTCGAAAAAGTGACTATTATTGCCCTAGGATAATAAAGTGACCATTATTGCCCTAGGAAAATTAAAAGGACCATTATTTCCCTAGGATAATAAAGTGGCCATTATTGCCCTAGGATAATAAAGTGACCAACATTGCCTTAGAATAATAAAATGATTAGTATTGCCCTGGGAATGTAAAGTGACCATTATTGCCCTAGGAAAATAAAGTGACCATTATTGCCCTAGGAAAATAAAGTGATCATTATTGCCCTAGGATAATATTAATATTGCCCTAGGATAATACCAATATTGCCCTAGAATAATAAAGTGACCATTTTTGCCCTAGAAAAATAATGGGTACTTTATTGACCTACCAGTAGTGAATAAAGTGTCCATTATTGCCCTAGGGAAATAATAGGTACTTCATTTACCTGCCAGTAGTGAATAAAGTGTCAATTATTACCCTAGAATAATAAAGGGTACTTTCTTGGCCTACAAGTGGACAATAAAGTGACCATTTTTGCCCTAGAATAATAATGCGTACCTTAATGATATTCCAGTGAACAATAATTTGATCATTATTGCCCTAGGATAATAATAAGTACTATATTAACCCCTGGGTACTTTATTAACCTGCGAATGGCCAATAAACGAGTGGTCAATTAAAAGCCAAACATTATTGCCCTAGGAATATCATTTTTAACCCATAGGCTATAATAAATTGACTACTATTCCTCGAGGGCAATAAAGTGCCCATTAGTAACCTAGGGCAATAATGAGCACTGAATTTATCACTATTTACAGTCTAGGGATTAACAAAGTGAATATTATTGCTCTAGGAAAATAATGAACACTTTTATTGATGACAGATCAATAAAGTATACATTATTATCCTAGGGGAAAAATAGATACTTTTTTAACCTCCGAGCTGTCAATAAAGCACTCATTATTACCCTAAGTAACTAAAAAAATGTATGTGTAATACAGTAACAGAGATTAATTAGCTTCTCTTCAAGAAAGATAATAAAATAAATGGCAAAAAATATATACATTATTATCCTAGGGCAAAAATAGACACTTTATTCACCTGCAAGCGGTCAATAAAGTATTCATTATTACCCTAGGTAGTTAAAACAAAAATTTCTGTATCTAAATATAGTAAGAGATAAATTAATTCCTCTTCAAGAAAAATATTGAAACAAATGGTAAAAAAATATAAGTAAATAGATAAATAATAAAATATAAAAAATAAAAAAGTATAAAAATTAAAAAATATAAATAAATAGATAAATAATAAAATAATAAAATATAAAATATAAAAAAGTATAAAAATTAAAAAATATAAAATTAAAAAACATAATAAATAAAAAATATAAAAAATGAAATAATTAAATAAAATGTAACGTTACAAGAATAATAAAGTAAGTTACATAGTTAGAAGCTTTTTAATATATTTATTCTAAGAGCATTGACGTCAAAGTGAAAACAGCTTTTTTCGTTCTTTTTACGTCTAGTCTTACATTTTTTATAATTGCAAACCTTTCAAAGACTTACGGTCGTTAAAAACTTAAGATATTATTTAAATCTTTTTGAAATTTTTGAAACAGAAATATATATATATATATATATATATATATATATATATATATATATATTAGCTCGCAAATGTGAATGTGAGTCATACATATGTAATATGTCGAGTGAGCAGTGAACGTGCCACACATGTGAAACCAAACGTGATTCAACATTTCAAAAAATCACAACAAAATCCCGTCAAATTCTTTGTTTTTTGTCATTTTTCAAGAGTTAAGGAGAGAGAAAGAGATTCCTTCCCATTTTTGCCCTATTTTTTTTTTTTTTAATATTGTGTGACTTTTTCTTTCTGATCTGAAAATTCTCGGCTTTTATCGATTCTCGATATGCGTCTCTTAAGTAAATTTTGTCAATATACAATTCTAAAAGTTAGTTTCTAAAATATTTTACATTTTTAGAATATGAACATTTTTGTTCTTTTTTCCATATTTTCCTGTTTTCTGCTTACTTTTCGTTTTCCTTTCCATTTGTTTCTGTTTTGTCAATTTTATTTTCTTCTTTTTTGCTTTTTTAATGTTTTCTTCTTTTCTTATATTTTTCGTTTTCTTTTTTATTTTCTTCTTTATTTTTGGTTACATTTTGTTGTTTTCTTTTTTGCTTTCTTCTTTGTTTTTTGGTACATTTTTTCTTTTCTTCTTTGATAAATTTTTTCTATTTTTTGTTTCCTTTTTTTGTTAGATTTTTTCTTTTACATTTTTCCTTTTTCTCGTTTTGTTTTCTCGTTTTGTTATATTTTTTGTTTTTTTTTATTTATTGTTACATTTTGTCCTTGTCTTTTTTGTTTTCTTCATTTTTTATTTGTTATATTTTTTTCTTTTTGTTACATTTTTCCTTTTTTGTTTCCTTTTTTTGATATATTTCATCTTTTTTTTGTTTTTTTCTTTGTTTTCTGTTACATATTTTCTTTTTTGTTATATTTTTCTTTATTTCTTTTTCTTAACATTTTTCCTTTTTTTGTTATATTTTTTGGTTGCTTTTTCTTTTACATTTTTTCTTTTTCTTTGTTTTCTTTTTTTGTTATATTCTTTGTTTTCTTCTTTGTTTTTTGTTACATTCTGTCGTTTTATTTTTTGTTTTCTTCTTCGTTTTTTTGTTACATTTTTTTCTTTTTTTCTTTATTTCTTTTTTGTTACATTTTTACTTTTTTTGTTTCCTTTTTTGTTACATTTTTCCATTTTTTGTTTCCTTTTTTGGTTATATTTTTTATATTCTTTTTCTTATACATTTTTTATTTTTGTTTGTTTTCTTCTTTCTTTTTTGTTATATTTTTTGTTTTTTTTAAATTTATTGTTACATTTTGTCCTTATCTTTTTTTGTTTTCTTCATTTTTTATTTGTTACATTTTTTCTTTTTTTGGTTCCTTTTTTTGATATATTTCATCTTTTTTTCTTTTTTGTTTTCTTCTTTGTTTTCTGTTACATTTTTTCTTTTTTGTTATATTTTTCTTTTTTTCTTTATTTCTTTTTTGTTACATTTTTCCTTCTTTTGTTACATTTTTTGGTCTCATTTTCTTTTACATTTTTCCTTTTTCTTTGTTTTCTTCTTTTGTTATACTCTTTGTTTTCTTCTTTGTTTTTTGTTACATTCTGTCGTTTTCTTTTTTGGTTTCTTCTTTGTTTTTTGTTACATTTTTTCTTTTTTTTCTTTTTTGGTACATTTTTTCTTTTTCTGTTTCCTTTTTTTGTTACATTTTTTATTTTCTTTTTCATTTACATTTTTTATTTTTCTTTGTTTCTTTTTTTATTCTATTTTTTCTTTTATGTTATTCTTTTTGGTTACATTTTTTTTGTTATATTTTTTCTTTTTTTTCTATTTTGTTTTATTTTTCTTTTCTTTTATTTACTTTTTTTCATTACAAACAAAATGTAGAATTTTTATTCCCAGTCCAAAGAGAAATGTAGAATTTTTTTTCCAACTATTGCAGAATAACAGAGAGGCTTTTTGAAAACTAATACTTCGTCAATTTGTAAAAAAAGAAAGTTCTGGATAAATTGCAATGAAAAAAATTTCTTGTGAATGATAATCGTATTGTTGAGAATTTATACGCGAATAGTCTTTTTTCACGATGTAATCGGCATTCGATTTCCGTTTTCTTTTTTTTTTTCTTTTTCTTTCTTTCCTTCTTTTTTTTCATACAAAAAACTTGTTTCCGTTTGTTCATTACTTTTACGATTTCACATAGGAATTTAGAAAAAATATTGGTCGATTAATACTTGGAAAAGCACATCGATTGTTATTGCAATCTACAATATCCATGGGGAGTAGCCTTTTTTTACTCTCTTTCCGGACGTTTCTCAACTTATTCAAACACAAACTGAAATTAAAAGTCACTTTTAATAGATTGAAAATATTCATTTCTTTTTCTCCCGACGATTTTTCTACGGTTCCATATTGTTCTACGGTTCATAACAAAAAAAAAAGAATTCATTGCGAAAGAGAAATTTGATTCAACTAATGGATTGCGATTTTTTTTTTATTTTTACATCCACCTATAAAAAATTAATTTTTTCGAATTTTGTACAAGGATTGTAGTTAATAATAAGGATGATAATTGTGATAAATAATATTTATTTGTACAAAAAAAATAAATTTATTTTTCAATTTTCTTTTCTTTGTTTTGACAAAGAAGGAAAACAATTTTTTTCATTTTTCTTCCATTTATTTTCTATTTATTTTTTATTTACTTTTTATTTATTTAGTTTCTATTTGTTTTTTATTTACTTTTTATTTATTTAGTTTCTATTTATTTTTTATTTTTTTTATTTGTTTTTTATTTATTTTTTATTTATTTTTTATTTATTTTTTATTTATTTTTTATTTATTTTTTATTTATTTATTTTTTATTTATTTTTTATTTATTTATTTATTTTCTCTAATCTATTATTTGAAGAGAATAAAATTCCTTTCTCTAAAAGTAAAAAAAAGGTAACAATTTTACCAAAAAAGAGCAATTGCCCCTTATCCAAAAAAAAGTTAAATCCCAAACTGATTTTTATTTGAATAATAAATTGTTTTGTAAGGAAAATTCGAGGCACGTAATTTGAGAATAAAAAAGCAACGAAAAAAAAAAATAAAAGAAGAATGTTATTTGAATTCGAAATATCGTGTGTGGGGGATGACATAAAAATTTAAATCAGATTAAAGTGTCATTCAAAGTTAGTCACCCTGAATGAGATGAGCTGGGTGTATAAGGATTTCAAGGAAGCAAGAACGAAGCTCGCTTCATTTATACTTTACAAAGTCGCATCTCCCGTTTGAATCCAATCTTTTCGTCTCTCTGGCGGATTCGCGCTCCATTACACCTGCGGATGCACAAACGACGTGTCTTCGCTACCCACATTTACACACGTATATGTACGTATATATAGGTAGAACTATATATTCTCTACCGCAATATACGTTGACATAACACAGGAACCGCAGTTCAAATTCGAGGAATGTTGGTTATCTGGAAATTCATGAACCAAATGTCAAACCGTCCACACGCAGCCATTCACATCTCAATATAATCCATACTTCAAATTACAATTCTTTTTTTTCTAGACTTTGCTTTTTAGTGTTGTCGATTTTATGGATTTATGGGAAAATTAATCGTTATGGGGAAAGATGAATTGGTAGGTAATAATTGTCCCGCAGAATGTAACGTTTAATTTTCTACTTTTCTAATTTTCTAATTTTTTACTTTTGAGTAAATTGACAATTAAAGACTTTGATGAATCCTTTCACAATTTTTTTTATTATGGATTGCCAATTTTTCTATTATTTATTTTATTTATACACAAACTGAAATTAAAAGTCAAATTTACTAAAAATCATTCTTCGAAATTGAGAAACAATTTTTTTGTATTAATTTTTCGGAATTTAGAAAAGGGTTATTTCCCTAACGGATCACCTAAATTTAAAAAATTTTGTTTTTAAACAAAAATATTTTTTTACTCTCAATATCTATATTATTAATAATTGTAATGTTCCTATAATCTTCTTGCAGTTTGTAGTTAGTTGTTGTTTGCTTTTTTGTTTTACAACTTTTTAAATAATATTTTTCTTTTTAATTTTTTTCAATTTCATACCAAATTAATGTCATAAAAATCCTCAAAATTCTTACGAAGAAACTTACAATTTATGAAAAAAAATAAATAAATAAAAAAAATAAAATAATAAAATTTTATTGTTTATAGAATTTTAACATAATTTTTGAAAATAACAAATAAGTGAATATTTTGAAAGAATTTTTTTATAAATTTTCAAAATAATGTCATTCAATCGAAAACTTTAATTAAATAGTTTTCAAAATAAATATATTCGGTTGAGAAATTTTATTAAAATACTATTAAAAGTAATTGAATTTCTGCTATGAATTTTACTATTTAAAATATATTTCAGTTTTTTCGAAAAATTTTATCATAATTTTTGAAGCAATAATTGAACTTAATCAATATTTTTAAAAATAATTCTAGTCTTTCGAGTAATTTTGCTACGATTAAAATTAAAAACAATTGAATTTCTTTGAAAAATTTTATTATTTATGAAAATAATTTAATTCTTGCAAAGAATCTGACAATTTATAAAAATAATAAAATTGTTTTAAAGAATTTTAACATGAGTTTCAAAAATAATTGAATATTTTTGAAAGAATTATTTTCATATTTTCAAAATAATTGTATTCAATCGAAATCTATTATTAAATAGCTATTTTTTTAAATAAATGAAAAATCTTGAAAAATGTTATTAAAATGCTATTAAAAATAATTCAATTCTGCAATGAATTTTACTGTTTTACAAAATAATTCAGTTTTTCCGAAGAATTTTATCGGAATTTTGGAAAATAATTCAATTTAATTAATATTTTAAAAAATAATTCTATTCATTCGAATAATTTTACTAGAATTAAAATTAAAAATAATTGCAATCCTTTTGAAGAATTTTATTATTAATGAAAATAATTTAATTCTTGCGACGAATTTGAATAAAAATTTCCAAAATCCTGATTAAATGCGTTTGAAAAATTTCTTTGATTTTTTTTTAAATAATCTATTTTCTTTAATAATTGACATTGAATATTTTGAAAGTAATTAAATTTTATGAAGTAAAATTTTTTCCGTTTTTTTAAGCTTTTTAAATAATCGCTTCTTTAAAAGATTATAAATTATAATTAATAACTTTATTGTTGAGGTTTATTAAAATTGTTCTGAATATAATTAAATTTCTGTTAAAAAAATATTATTTATAGATATAATTTTATTCTTGCGAAGAATTTTACTTTTGTAAAAATAATTGAATTGATTCCAAGAATTCATTAAATGTTTGGAAAATAAATTATTTTTTTCAAATAGTTTTATTAAAGTATGAAAAAAAATTTACCGAATCATTTAGTGGAATTTTATTAAAAAAATGGCGTAATAAAATTTTGACCAACAAATTGTGACTTCTTTTAATTTTTAAAGAAAATAATTTAACTTTTTTACAAGAATTTTTTTTAATGTTTACAAATAATTTAATTTCTTTTTACAAGAATTTTTTTAAAAATTTGAAAAGAAATTTCACGAACAATATTAGAAATAATTGATTTTTTGAGATTAAATCGCTTTTAGAATTATTTTTAAGACAATTGAATGTTTGCAAAGATTTTAATGAATATTTGAATTATTTTTAGAAAACGTTCTGCAAATAATTTAATTCTTTCGTGAAATTTTATTAAAATTGTATTGAATATAATTTAATTTCTACGAAGAATTTTACTATTTATAAAAATAATTTAATATTCTTCAGAAGAATTTTTTTAAATTTAGCACTAATATAAATTTTAATTGTTATAATAACTTTTACATAATATTTCCTAAAATTCATCTAAATCATATTGAGAGTAGAAAAATTTTTATTTTTAAAAATAAAATTTTTTTAGTCTTAATTAATCGATCCATTTGGGGAAATTCTAATCCAAAAATTAAGATGTTTTTGTATTTTTTGATTAATATCCTTAATAAATAATAGAAAATTAATATTTAATATTTAGACAATATTTTTTCTCGTGAAACTTGTGTTTGAAAAGAATTTAATTAACAAACAATTTTTTGTTTTTTATTTAATGAAATAAAGAAATAAGAAATAAATTTTTCGAAATTAGTGACAAATTCATTATTATTAGTTTTTTATTTATCTCTGGAAATTGTGTCCGGTAAGAGTGAGCGTATTTAATTTGACGTTGCAGATACTGCAATACCTTTTTTATTAAATTTTAACGCCGAGTTGTTCTCGTTGAAACATAAAAAAAGAAGAAGAAAAACGAATAAAAACTAATTTCTTTGAAAAGGGGAAATTCGTCGCTTAATAAAAGTCCATATACATAGAAAATCTGAGTTGAAGTTTCGATTAAAATAATAGTGATAACAATGATAAAAATAATAAAATTATAAAATTATAAAATAATAAAATAATAAAATAATAGAATAATAAAATAATAAAATAATAAAACAATAAAAAAATAATAAAATAATAATAAAAATAATAATAATAAAAATAAAAGTAATAATAATAATTTGGTATATTTATTATTTTCAGTGTTTAGAAATTTAATAAACTTTAATCGATTATTACAAAAAGGGAGTAATTTATTTTTTTTATAGATTCATTTTAATGTAAAATTTAAAATTAATCATAAAAATCGTGAGTGTTCGTAAATATACTTAAAGTCAGGTTCGCATCTAATTATCATAATTTTCCATTTTTCCAGTTTGTAAACACGTGGCTTGGAAGTGTTCGAAAATTTCAAAATCGCGAGAGAAAGTACCTTTATTATCCCATGTGCAAATTTCTTAACGTACGAGTGAAGTTCTACTATTATGGGAAGTTTTTTTGTAAATATAAAATTTTTACCATTATTTTTGTAGTTATTTACAAATTTTTTATTTTATTATTTACATATTTATGTAAAATTCATAATCTTATTTACAATTATTTTTATGTATTTACAATTTTATTACAATTTATACATTTAGACAATATTTAGACAATTTTTCGCGCTTTTTCCTCTCTTTTCGTGATAGTTATTTAAAAACAAAAAAATTATAATATTATTGATTAAAAAAAACAATTAATAGTAAAACAAAAAATTAACTGTAAAAAAATTGAAACTGTAAAAAAAATTATTTTTTAAATAAATTTAAGAGTGTTTTTTATTTATCGTTTGAAGTTTCTTTTCGAGAATGAGTTCGCGAAATAAAAAAGCAGACATTAAAAAAATTGTTCGTAGTAACAAGAAAAGGACGTTAAAAAATTTTTGTAGTAACAAAAAAAGAAATTTAAAAATTGTTGTAGTAATAACAAATTTTTATATATTAATTAGAATTATAAAAAAATGAAACTGATTTAACAAATGGATGTCTTTAACTCTAATTTTTATTAGAATGGAAAATCTGCAATTCTCTCGAATTTCTCTTCATAAAAATTAATATTTCTATACAGAAACGTAAAATTCAATCTCTTTGAGGAAGAAATGAAATCAAAGAATTTCGGAAAAAAGATTTCAAATGAGATAAATATTTCTCATCTAAAGGCAATGCAAAAAGGATTTATTCTATTTTTTACTTTTTTCTCCAAAGCGTATAGAGAAAAATTACTAAAAAAAATTTCCTATTGATAATAATTATTTTTCTCCCTCTATATAGAGGGAAAAATGTATATATAAACGTAAAAAAATAAAAAATAAACGTAAGTGTATCACTTTTAAGAAAAATTAATGCTCGAGGCCTTGGGAGAGATACTTCAATAATATATAAAAGAAAAACGAAAAAAAAAAACCCACCCCCTAGTGAGTCCGCCAAGTCTAATTATTTTCAAAGCATTCGCAGAAACGAAAGGTAGAAGAACAATGCCCTTGGGGGAATCCGACGTCTCTTACACCCCCTTATAGTCGGCTTGCGAAATATCTCTCTTAGATTCTCTGGGAAACGAAAACAAGAATAAAAAAATGGGAAAAAAATCCGGAAAATTCTTTTTTTTTTACTCTTCTTCTTTTGAAAAAAGGGAAGGAAGGAAAAAAATAAAAGTTGTGCTTGACGTACGTTGCTTTAACGAAAACGAGGCAGCACTCGATCACGAGGGAACGTTTGTCGGGGGCATAGCCTGTCGTGGGGTAATCCGTTCACGTCTACAACGAGGTGCCATTACTTCTGGAAAAGCTGCCTAACCTCGCGCCACCACTTGACTTGTATTGTATGTGCATACACGTATATATATGTCAAAAAGCAAATGTCGTGTATGATTCACTTTGACAGAACGATACTGAGTTAGCTTCTGCATATACAATTGACCATTATTCTATGGGTAATGAAAGTTATACATATGGGTGAATTTTCTGAAAGTGACACTTTTAAATTTTAGTTTTTCAATTAATTTTTTTCTTCAATAATATAGTTTTTTCTATTAAAACTACTTAATTTTATACTCAAGAGTAAGAATTTTAGGGTGCGCAAAATTAATTCTTAAAAATATTAAAGTTTTTTTCCTTTGAAAAATACTATTGTTGCTCCATTAAATTAATTTTATTTAATTGACGAGCTTTTCTATTAAAAATTCACGCCAATATCGCGTTCACGAAATCGAAAATAAAATTACACTGCTTAAAAATTAATAATTTGTATATTTTAATACCAAATATATTCAATTAGATGAAAATATAAATGTATTAAAAGTATTTGGTTTAATGGTAATTTGTGTTAATTTTTTCAAAGCAATGCAGGTAAATACTAAAAACAAAAGAAAAACTAGCATATTTCAAGGAAAAGGCTTCGGAGATGAAAAATAAATTTTCTTTCATATTTGTATACATTAGGGCGCAATTAAAATTTGTTTTTTAGTAAAACACAAATCTCACACCCTCATTTTATATTATCATCGAAATATTCTGTTAAATTTACTTCTACATTCAGTTATTTATTAAAAAGGAAGGCTTCGGAGATGAAATTAATTTTTACTCGGAGAAAAATGTAAATTTCGATTATTTATAACAGCAATAATTTTTCTCCTTTTTGTAGATAAAATAGAGGAAAATTTAACGTCAGATTCTCAGCTTTATTTTAATGTGCATTAAAATTTTGTTTAAGATATTTTTGAAGTATAAAATGTCAGTAATCATTGTAAAGTAATTTTAACCTAAAATTGAAGACAAAGATTAAACATTTTTATCAAAAATAAAAGTGAGGTCTACAAATTTTTAAAATGCACATAATGATAGAAAAAACATTGTACTTTCTGACAATATTTTTAAAAAATTTCTGAGAATTTAAAAAAAACCATGAAAATTTAATTTTATTGTAGAAGTCCTATTGGAGACATGTTGAAAAGGCTTCGGAGATGAAAGTAATTTAGTTATTAGGTAAATTAAGTTGAATAAAATTATTTAATTTTCTTTTAAAAATGATAAATAAGTGCTAAATTTTCACTATGGAAATTGATAATAATTATTAAAGAGTAGATTTTGTAAAATTAATCGAGACATCAAAAATGTAACTTTCAGAAAATTCACTCATATATTCATTTTGGTCATGAAGGGAATATGGAGAAAATTTCCTTTTTTTCTATTTTCGATCTTTATTTATTTATTTATTATTACTTTGAATATATTTATTTATTAAGTAAACAGAATAAGTTCTTTCGAATTTCGTCTTTTCCAAATAAAAAATCCTTCTTCCTCTTTATTTTGTTTATTAATTTATTATTTTTTTGTGATTTTTGTTTATTTACTTTTTACAAAAAAAAAACAATTTTTATTAATTCATTTTTACACATAGAAAAAATTTTTAAAAATTGAAAATCAAAAAGGAAAAATCTGTTTTGTTTATTTATTAAGTAAACAGAATAAGTTTTTTAGAATTTCGTCTTTTCACAGACAAAAAATCCTTCTTTCTTTTTATTTTGTTTATAACTTTATTATTTTTTGTGCTTTTTGTTTAATTACTTTTTACAAAGAAAAACAATTTTTATTAATTTATTTTTACGCATAAAAAAATTGGAAAAATTGAAAATTAACAAAAGGAGAAATCTTTTTTGTTTATTTATTAAGTAAACAGAATAAGTTTTTTCGAATTTCGTCTTTTCACAGACAAAAAATCCTTCTTTCTTTTTATTTTGTTTATAACTTTATTATTTTTTGTGATTTTTGTTTAATTACTTTTTACAAAAGAAACATTTTTTATTAATTTATTTTTACGTATAAAAAAAATTGGAAAAATTGAAAATTAACAAAAGGAGAAATCTTTTTTGTTTATTTATTAAGTAAACAGAATAAGTTTTTGTTTAATTTCGTCTTTTCCGAAACAAAAGTCCATCTTTCTTTTTATTTTGTTTATTAATTTATTAATTTTTGTGATATTTGTTCATCTACTTTTTACAAAAGAAACATTTTTTATTAATTTATTTTTACACATAGAAAAAATTTGGAATAAATGTAAAATAATAAATGTAAAAAAGAAATCTTGTAAATAATGATAACAAAATTTGGAAAAATGGAAAATAAACAAAAAGAGAAATATTTTTTGCAAAAACCAACAGTAAATAAAAAAAAAGTTTCTCTTTGTAAAAATCAAAATAATTTACAAAAGAGGAATTTTTTTGTTGCTAAATCAAAAAAACATTTATTTGGTTGAAATAAGCGATTTTAAATTTTTAATATATATTTTTTATGATTTTGTTTATTTATTTTTACAAAAATAAAACAACTTTTGTAAATATATTTTAACAGAGAAAAAAAATGTATTTCATTCAAATAGTCGATCAATTGACAACTATTATCAGATAAATATTTACCTAAATCAAATAATATTTATTGCAATCAATTAAATGTTATTTGGGTAAAATTTTGAACCAATAATTTCAGTATTTGAAAGAAATAGAAATTTAACAATTTCATTGACATCAATAAATATTATTTGATTCAATTAAATATTTAGTTGATAATAGTCAATCAATCGACTATTTGAATGAAATACCTTTTTTTTGCTGCGTAAGAATAAATTAACGAAAATTGATTTGTTTTCCAAAAGTAATGAAACAAAAATTACAACAAAACAAAAAATTAATTAATATTAAAAATTAATATCACTTATTTGAACCAAATAATTTTTTTTTTGCTTTAACAACAAAAAAATTCCTCTTTCTATGTATATTTTATCGATTTTTAATATTTTACAAAAAGAAAAACGTTATTTACTATTTATTGGTCATTTTTGCATAAAAGATTTCTCTTTTTAGAGAATTTATTTTTAACATTCATTTTCAATTTCTGGAAAAAGATTTTCCTTCTGTTTTTGAGTTTTTCGTAAAGAATTTTTAGAAAATTTTCCCTCCTATTTATTTAAACGATTTTTCTAAAAGAAATAATCCATTTCTATAATTTTATTATTGTTTCTCCGAAAAGTTTTCTCTATTTTAGACTTTTCTAAAAAATTTTCTGTATTTATTTTCAATTTTTTGAAAATAAAATTCCTATGTCTAGTTTTTGATTTTTAAAAAAAAAGAAAAATTCCCCTTTCTGTGTGTCTTTATTTTTTCTAAATAAAATTTCTGAATTTTTCTAGAATGAAAAATTCCTTCTTTCACATTTACTTGAATTTTTCCAAATTTTATTATCGATTTTTACAGTAAGATTCTTTTTTAAAATTGTTTCTAATTTTTAAAAAACAAAAAATTTTTAATTGTATTTTTCATTTGTTTAAAACTTTAAAATGAAAGAACCCTTTTTTTTATTTTTCATTTTTCAAAATAGTTAATATTCTTCATTCTATTTGTTTTTAATTTTTTTAAAAATCCTTGTGATTTTATGTTATTATTGATTTTTCAAAAGAAAAGTTTCTTTTTCTATTTATTTTCAATTTTTGCGAAACAAAATTTGTCAAAATTATCTTTCTTTTTGACAAGAATGAAACGTTCCTCTTTCCATTTAATTTCATTTTTTCTTAAAAGAAAATTCTTTCTAATTTTTCTAAAAGGAAAAATTCGTTTTTCTCTTTCCATTTAATTTCAATTTTTCTTAAAATAAAATTCCTTCTAATTTTTCTAAAAGGAAAAATTCGTTTTCCTATATTTTCTACTTTTCCAAAAAACTTATTATCCTCTTCTCTTTGTTTGTTTTCAATTTTTCATACAAAAAAAATTCCGATTTTATTTTTTTTCCAAATGCTATCTTTTTTCTATTTCTTACCAATTTTTCCGAAAAAATATTCCTCTAATTATTCTCGATTTTCCCGAAAAGAATTCCACTTCTTTTTTTTTACCTTCTTCGAAAAAATGACTCTTTTTCTATTTATTTTCCTCTATTTTTTACTATTCATACGAAAAGACTTTTCCCGTTAATGAAATAAATAAATAAATAAATTTTCGATTTTTCAGAATGAAAAATCCCTCCTTCCATTCGCAATATCGATTTTTCATTCAATTTTTTTTATACTTTACGAACCAAAAAAGTTTAACGATTTTAACTTCGAGCAATGTAAAGGAATATGTCTCGCGGGTAGCAGGTGGTCGCTGAAAGTGATGAAAGTACCTTTCGAGGGAAAGAAAAATTAAGAGCTTTCACTAACTTTCGGAAAAACGAAAAAGAAGAAGAAGAAGATATCACGAGAGTGTAGGTCGTTTAAGATAATCGATTTCTTCGTATACAATCAGAAAATTTTTTTTTAATTTAAAAAAAATTTTTATTTTCTTTCGTCTTTTTTTTAATAAGAAAAATATTTTTTTTTACAAACAATCGGAGGTATTTAAATTAAAGGGGAATTTATTTTATTTTTCTCTATATTCATCAAGAAATCTATTTTCATTTTTAGTTTTTTTCAAAAATACTGCCACTTTTTGGGAAATAATTTTTTATTATAAATTTTTTTTCGATTGAAATTTAGAAGAAAACTTTACTAGAAATTTTATGGAAAAATTTAATTAGAAATTTTATGGAAAAATTTGATTAGATATTTTATGGAAAAATTTACTTCGAAATCTGATGGAAAAATTTATTTCGAAAGTTAAAGGAAATATTTAATTAGAAATTTTATATAAAAATTTAATTAGAAATTTTATGGAAAAATTTAATTAAAAATTTCATTGAAAAATTTATTTAGAAATTTGATGAAAAAATTAAATCAGAAATTTAATAGAAAAATTTAATTAGAAATTTCATAGAAAAATTTATTTAGAAATTTGATAGAAAAATTAAATCAGAAATTTTATAGAAAAATTCAACTAGAAATTCCATAGATAAAAATATTGCGTAGAGAAGTCAATTCTGATTTGACTGCCTATTTTTGATTTTGTTGTGATGAGAAATAATTCTCTTTTATTTTTAGTGCCACAGGAAAGAGTAGATGTAATGAAATTTCTGACATTTACTCGCATTTTATTTGAAAAGATCAAACACAACTTAAAATTACTAAAAAGAATTACAATTCTCTTCTCATTCGTTTTTTTCCCTCTCTAAAGCATCGCTCGCATTTGAGTTTACAACGGCGTGAAAGAATGGAAAGTGTTTTAAATTGCATACGAAGGGTTGAAGAGATCCGTTCGTCGAGCGAATGAGTAATAAGCTCCGAGAAATTCCCTTTCTTTTGTGAAAAAAGAGAGGCGACTTTTTTTCTTTTCTTTTTTTTTTTTGGTACTTGCCCAGAAATGTTGACCACAAAGGAAGTAGTTTTTTTCTTCTCGCTAGCTTTTTTTGTAATTTAACTTATTTACTGCAAATATAAGGTGACGTGAAATTTGTCCAAAAAAATCTTTTTCATATTTAATCAAATGAAACGTGGCGATTAAAATGGAGAATTGAAAATGGAAATGAAAATATAGACAAAAAAAAATAAAATAGAAAATAAAAAATGCATGAAAGGTAATAACAGAAAATCGAAAAAAGGAGAAAAATAATAATAGAAAGTCAGAAATAGAAGAAAAATAATAACAGAAAATCAAACATAGAAGAAAAATAATAATAGAAAATCAAACATAGAAGAAAAATATTAATAGAAAATCTAACATAGAAGAAAAATATTAATAGAAAATCAAAAGTTGGAATAAAAAATGGAAATATTAAATAAAAAATCAAAATAAAAAATCAAAATAGAAAATAAAAAAAGAAAATAAAAACAGAATTAAAATTAAACATAGAAGAAGTTTACAACGCTTGTGAAATAACTATTGGAAAAAATATTTTCTATCCAAAAAAAAATCAGTGATTGATTACTAATTTCTATTTTTGGAATTGCTAATAAAGAAACATTGTTATAAAAAAGTTTCCAGCTAAACATTTTGATAAAAAAATATATATTTCTATTAAATCGTTGATTACGAACGTTCTGATCTCCATCAACATAAAAATTGAAAATAATGAATAAAAAAATAAAAACTGAAAATAAAACTAAAAATTAAAATTCTCCGTAAAAAATAGAATAATTTCCTTGTATATTTAAATTTAATAAACAAATGTTTAATAAACATCTGGATAAAGATCGTTAAAATAAAGTAAAATGAAAAATTAATAAAATAAATAATAAAGTAAAATAAAATAAAAATAAAAGAACATAATTAACATAAAATAAAAATAAAATTAAGAAAAGAAAAATTTTTCCACTCTCCCCGAAAACTATAATTCTCGCATAAATAGAAAAAAGGAGAAAAATTCGAATGTTTGTCTTTCATCAATTCATATTGAGAATAAAGTCGACAGACTTTATATGTAATAGCTGCTTCGAAATTGAACGTATATTTGAAAGCACGCGCCAAGATCGTTAATTAAATTGCTCTACTGTTCTAAAACGACATCCGCATTGCGAATCACGTGGTGGAACTAGACTCCCTTTCTTGTCAAAATTAATTAAAATTCATCAAATTCAAATTTTCGCTTCCCAGTAGTACGCGAAAAGCTTATTTCTATATTTCTCTCGCTCTCCCTCTCTCTATCTCTCTTGCTGACTCTCTTTCTCACTTAATAATCATTCAAGAATGTACAATAGAGCATTTTGCTGAAATAATTTTCTGTTTACGTTTTACATTCAACAATTGTATTTTCCCATCAAAAGTGAATAATTTAATTAATTCGTTAAAGGAATTTAATTTTTTCCCCCAGTTCTGTTTTATTCGAATCCGCTAATTCTCTTTATTACTGAATTCATTTTTTTATAGATACAGTTTAATTAAACTTACTTTTTTGCAATTTAATTAAATTAAATTCGTGAATTTAAATAAAATTAATAAAATAAAATAAAATTAATAATAAAATTAAATTAAATTAAGAAAACTAAATAAAATTAAAACAATTAAATAAAATTAATAAAATTTAATAAAATTAATAATAAAATTGAATTAAATTCAGAAGACTAAATAAAATTAAAACAATTAAATAAAATTAATAAAATTAATATAATTAAATAAAATTAATAAAATTAAATGAAATGCATTTAAATAAATCAATTTATAAAGTAAATAAGTTAATAAATTTAAATAAATTTTCTTTTAAAAAATAAAAAACAATCTGAAATTTTTTCCTGATAGACCCATTTTTCGGAGTAAATTTTAAATGTTTAAGTAAATAATAATTCTGCTGAATATTTTCTGTCACTAAATATAGAAATAATCAGTAATTTTTACCAATTTTTAATAACGTGTAAAAAATAACTATAAAGATAGATAAATTATAAATAAAATAAGTCTTATTTAAACTCTTAATATTTTTTATTTGACAATTAAAACTAGTTATTAAATTTTTTGTTTACAATAAAAGAGATAAAAAAGTTGCATTTACAAAACAAATAATAAATGAATAAATAAACTTTTTTATGCAAAATTTTTTTTAATAAATTGGTAAATAAATAATAGTTAACTTTTTAATTAATAAACTTAATTCAATTGAATTAATATTTTTAATTTTTAACTAATATTTCTATTAATAAACATTTTTAACAATTAATTTATTTGCTTATTTGTCTTTTTCAATAATAGATTTATTTTCCTATTTACTTTTTTCAATAATAGATTTAAAACAATTATGAAAATATTATTTGCCTTTTTCAATAATAGATTTATTTTCCTATTTACTTTTTTCAATAATAGATTTAAAACAATTATGAAAATATTTTTAAAATATTACAATTATACTAACATTTTGTATTTTCTTTTATAAATAAATAGTTAAATATTTGGTTTTAAATTATTTATTAATTTCTATTTCTATAATAATAATCATGATAATTATCAGTACAGTTGATTAAAATTCTGCCGAGTAATATTATATTCAAGTATTATTATTAAATATTAATTAATAATCAATAATTAATAGTCAAAATAACGAAAAAAAATTAATAATTCGTAAGTAATAAAAAATAAAACTAATAAATTAATATTACCAAAAATAAAAAATTTGAATGGAGACTAAAAATAATTCTACTTAAAAAAAACATTTTAAAGAAGTCAGAAACAAGTACTTTTGTTTTGGAAGACACGTCTTTCCTTTCCACGAAAGAAAATCCGATGGCGAAAGTCTTACACACATTGCAAACTATTTGAGACATTTTGAAGTAGCTGAATTTTTTTTCCTCCTCTTAGAAGAGAAAGAGAGAAAAAAAAGAAAAATTCTTAAGAAAAACTTGCTTCGATTTCAATGGAAAAGTTTTGAAACGAATTTGGATTCTTACCTTCATGATCGAAGCCTCACATCGTCCCCTAACTATACAGGATGACGTTTGTGTATATTTTCCAAAATAAATCAACCACCTGCCATTAGATCAACCATTTTTTTTCCTTTTGCAATCGATATTAATTAATTTCACACTCTTAATTAAATTTTTTATTAATCACTTTTTCTTTTATGAGATTAAATTTTTTTACGTTCACATCATTCGGTATTTATCAATTTTAGCAATTATTGCACATTTCATTTTTTGTATTTATAATTCTTTTTTTACACAGAAAAAACAGACTTTATTTTTTCTTTTAGTTTTTTCATTATTGGAGTTTTTTTTACAGGTAAGTGAATTATAATTTTTGTTTCAGTTTGGTTCACCTTTTTTTAAGTTTCTAGATTAGTACGCTGATAGATTATAAAACTGTTTAATTGGTAAATTTTTATATTAAACTTTTGAGTTGGTAAACTTTTGTGTTAGTAAAATTTTGATTTTATAAACTTTCGGTTATAAAACATTTGACTTATGAAAATTGTATTATTATATTTCTAATTTATTCTCGAATTTATTAAATTTTTTTACGTTCTCATAAAAAAATGAGAAGGTCTTCTTTTAATTAAAATTCTAAAATTTTGAAATTATTACATTCTTTAGTTATTAAACTAACGAATTTAATTTTAATTTATTACATTTCAAAGTTATTATATTTTTAAACCATTCACTTTTAGTTAATTTATTTTATAATTCTATTATTCCCTTTCTATTTTCGCTCACATTAATTTCGCTTCATTTGAATTTTAGAGAATTTTAAGTAATTAAAAATTTTCCATTGGAGGTTGTGAGAAAAATTTTTTTTTTTTTTTGATAATTATTCGATTCTCTTTTAACGTACTGAGTAGTTAATTTGAAATTGAATTAAAATTATGACAGAAAAATGAAATTAATATCGAAATTAATTTAAAATCATTTTTTTTAGAGTAAATTAAAATTTATTGAAATAACTTTGAAGGGAAATTGAAATCAAAGTTGAAATTTGAAACTTTTCGATTTTTAAAGTCGATTGACATTAATTTTTTGAAATTGAAATAATTTTTCGAAATTGAAAAAAATTTGAAGCAGAAATCAATTTTGAAGTGGGGAAAATTTCGAAATTGAAATAAATTTTGAAGATGAATAATTTCGAAACACAAATGTTGCTCTACATGAGGAAGCAATTGGAATAATTTCGAAATTATTTTGAAATTCAACAGGAATGAATTTCACGTCAATTTTATAATGAAATGGAAATAATTTCGAAATTATTTTGCAATTAAATTGAAACAATTTTGACACGAATTTTCACATTAGAGTGAAAATCATTTTCAAGTTAATTTTGTAATTAACACAATTTGAGAAATTAATTTTTAATTTAAATTAAATTCCACTCGACTTGTGATAATGTGAAATTTAATTATTATTCTCCACGCACTTTTTTTTCCTTTTTAAGAAAATGAATGAAATTAATTTTTACCACTTTGAAAGTAATTTTCAATGAAGACACACAATAAACTGTTTTAAAAAAAAGTTTAGAAAAAAAAATTCACTCGCGAAAATGGGGAATAATTTTTTTTTTTCGTTTGGGAAAAAAATTTGTTAAAAATTGAAACGTTAGGTTAGAACGTGACTAAGTGAGAAGGAAGAGCACGAATGATACTGTTATTTGTGAATGAGAGAGAAGGGGTTGGGGGGGTGTGAGAACTATGTGTGAAATCGAGGCCAGGCAGCCGGCTACTGGATGCTGCTGGTGAAAGCTCTCTATTGCAAGCTCCGGTATTCCGTGAAACTTGCGCAAGCTCTCTTTGCCGGGATCCGTGGTGGCGGTTGGCCTCAGCTCTTAAAATTCTTGAGGTTGTATGACTCCCGCCGAAAATTTCACGCGTTCCTTTATATTCTGATTTTCTCGTGGTCCTTCTTTTTGAATTGTCCTTGAAATTTAGGACTCGCATTATGTACAATATAAGATAGTGCTAAGAGTTGTTTTCCACCCTCTCTTTTTCTCTTTTTTTTTCTTTTTCCCCTCCTTCCTTTTTCCGACAAAAAAAAAAAATTCGTAATAAAGAAAAATTTCTTATGGGCTCTTTAAAGTGGTGTAATTCGTTAAGCTTTTTATAAATCTCCATGAAGTGCGGAATTATGAGACTGTTGGAAGGATACTTTCTTTTGTGGGAAAAAGAAAGGAAATATTCTGTTCTTTTTTAATTAAATTTTACACGTTTTTAGTTAATAATTTGTTTATTGATAAAATAAAATGTTTAATGTTTATTAATTAAAAAAGTAAAAGTAAAATAACAAATAAAAATTGTCAAATCAGAATTGAGGGGAAAATTTAATTATCGGCTTTTACGTTGGCTTTTTGACTGGTATTTTTAACTTTGTCTTTGACATTTATTTTGACCTTGGCCTTAACTTTCTCTTTGAAAGTCTAAAAGTCAATGTCAATGTCGAATCGAAAGTCGAAGTTTAAAGTCGTAAAATTAATGTCAACAGTGAAAAAGAAATCAAAAGTCAAAGTTAAAGTTAATTTGTAAATAAAAATCAAATTTCAAGTCAATTCGTAAATAAAAATCGAATTACAAATCAAAAAATCAATTTTTAAATTAAAATTGAGTAGAAAATTAAAGTTAAAAACAATGTCAAAGTGAAAATCATATCGAAAGTTAAAAACAAAGTCTAAAATCGGTGTAAAAGTTAAAATCGAATTGAAAATCAAAGTTAAATCAATGTTAATGTGAAAATCAAATTCAAATTTAAAGTCAAAGTCAAAATTGAATAGAAAGATAAAATTAAAATCGCAAAATAAAATTTATAATCCAATTGAAAATCAACGTTAAAAATTAATTTCAAAATGGAAATTTGGTCGAAAGTAAAAATTAAATTCAAAAATCAATGTAAAAGTCATAATCGAAGTTAAATCAATGTTAATGTGAAAATCAAATTAAAATTCAAAGTCAAAGTCAAAATTGAAAGGAAAATAAAAATTAATTCAATGTTAAAGTGAAAGTCAAATTAAAATTCAAAGTCAAAGTCAAAATTGAATTGAAAGACAAAATTTAAGTCACAAAATGGAATACAAAATGAAATTCAAAATCAAAGTTAAAAGTCAATTTCAAAGTAAAAATTAAATCGACAATCAAAGTTAAAGTTAAAAAGTTAATGTAAAAGTCAAAATCGAATAAAAAATCAAAGTTGAATCAACGTTAATGTGAAAATCAAATTAAAATTCAAAGTCAATGTAAAAATTGAATGGAATATCAAAATTAATTTAATGTTAAAGTGAAAGTCAAATTAAAATTCAAAGTCAAAGTCAAATTGAAGCGAAAGACAAAATTTAAGTCGCAAAATGAAATTCAAAATGAAATTAAAAATCAAAGTTAAATGTCAATTTTAAAGTAAAAATTAAATCGAAAGTCAAAGCTAAAGTCAATGTTAAAGTTAAAATCCAATTGAAAATCAAAATTAAAGTCAAAAAGTCAATGTAAAAGTCAAAATCGAATAAAAAATCAAAATTATATCAATGTTAATGTGAAAATGTATTTAAAATTCAAAGTCAAAGACAAAATTGAGTCGAAAATCAAAGTTAATTCAATGTTAAAGTAAAAGTCAAATTAAAGTTCAAAGTTAAAGTCAAAATTGAATCGAAAGACGAAATTAAAGTCGCAAAATGAAATTCAAAATTAAAATTAAAAGTCATCAAAGTGAAAATTGAATCAAAAATCTAAGTTAAAGTCAATATTAAAATGAAAATCAAATCAAAAGTCAAAAAGTCAATGTAAATGTCAAAATTGAATAAAAAATCAAAGTTAAATTAATGTTATTGTGAAAATGAAATTAAAATTCAAAGTCAAAGACAAAATTGAATCGAAAATCAAAGTTAATTCAATTTTGAAGTGAAAGTCAAATTAAAATTCATAGCCAAAGTAAAAATTGAATCGAAAAACAAAATTTAATTCGCAAAATGAAATTCAAAATTAAAATTAAAAGTCATCAAAGTGAAAATTGAATCAAAAATCTAAGTTAAAGTCAATATTAAAATGAAAATCAAATCAAAAGTCAAAAAGTCAATGTAAAAGTCTAAATTGAAAAAAATCCAAGTTAAATTAAGGTTATTGTGAAAATCAAATTGAAATTCAAAGTCAAAGACGAAATTGAATCGAAAATCAATGTTAATTCAATGTTAAAGTAAAAGTCAAATTAAAGTTCAAAATTAAAGTCAAAATTGAATCGAAAGACGAAATTAAAGTCGCAAAATGAAAGTCATAATCGAATTTAAATTTTGAAGTCAAAATTAAAGTCAATTTTAAAGTTAAAATCGAATCAAAAATCAAAGTTAAAACCAATGTCAAAATGAAAATCGAATCTATTGTTAAAGTTAAAATTGGAATTATTATTTAAAAAAATTTCAGTCATTTAAATTAAATTATTCTTTTTCAATTAATTTGATTCTATTTAAATAAAAAAATTCTATTTGAATGAAATAAATTCTACTTAAAGAAAATAAATTCTACTTGAAGAAAATAAATTCTACTTAAAAGAATTATGTTCTACTTAAATTCAATAATTTCAATTAATTTAATTTATTTATAATGTAAATAATTCAAAAAAATGTTTTTGAATCCTTAATTTTGTTATTAATTTTTTTTTTGTAAAGAATAATCTGCACCGCCATTTTTTTCTGCTATTCAAATAAATTTCCCTTCTGGCCTGTATTTAAAGTTCGTTCGCAGATATTACTTTTGATTTACAGCCAATATCTACAAGTTTTCATGGAATATTTTTCGTCGAGGAAAAGTAAAATAGGTCTCTATTTTTATTTCATAAAAAAAGAAGCAAAATTCCCGGGCATAGATTAATTTCATTTAATTGTATATTATTTCATAAAATTTATATTTTTCCTCTTTAATTTTCAAATACAAAGTCATTAACAAGTATTTTTTCTCCATTTCAATATTGATAATTAATACAGAAATTAATACTAAAAAAAATTTTTTTTCTGAATAAAAATTTTCAAATACCTAACAAATATTGAACTAAAATTTGCTTCTAGAGCTGCTTTTTATAAATTATAATTTTATTATTTTCATCCAAAACTTTCATCAAAATGAAATAATACTAGAAATGTTTCCTCCTCTTTTATCGTTAGAAAAATTTTTCGAGTTGTAATTTAATATTTGAAAAAGAGAATTAAATAAACTTTTTTTTTTTGAGCGAATAATGTGAATTGATATAGGGAAAAATTGATTTTAGGTATATGAAGCATTAAAAAAAAAAATGAAAAAAGGGAAAAAGGGAAAAACCTATTGCCAATAACTGAATTAATTCCACAATCTGGATAAGAAAAATTCCGGCAAATATATTCTGACATAATAGTCTGGAAACTTTTTCATTGTAGCGTATCGAAACGAATTAATATCGCTTTTCGATATTTTCCCATGGACTTTCTTGCAACTCTGTTAAAATCAAAGTGTTTTTTGCTGACTTTTCCATCCACGATGATTAATTATACCCGCGCGCGAGTCTCTCGCTAAAATCGAAAAATTATTATTTTATATTTACAAAGTATTCGCTTTTTTCTATTATTATTCATGGGGATTTATTTATTTTCGTTCTGTTAGAGGATTTTTACAAAAAATTAAGTTTAAAGAATATAACTCTGTGGAAAATAATTTTTATTTTAAATAATTAAATAAGAGAAAAATTTACTTAGAGTATTTTAAGCTACTTATTTTTTTCATTTATTTATTTCTTTATTGTTTATTCATTTCTTTATTTATTAATTTATTAATTTATTAATTTATTTATTTAACTGATTTAATTTAGTTAAAATTAAAGTAGTAATTATTATTGCTATAGTTATTAATTATTATTTATTTATTTCGATCTACTTTGATTTATTTGTTTTGTTGACTATTTGTTTGGAATTTATTGCTATTTATTTTGATTTTTAATTAAATTTCCATTGGGAAAATTTTGTTTTTGGAAATAATAGTTTTGTTTTAATTATTAATTATGAATTTATAAAAAGAAAAACTTGTTCCTAAGGTTTAAAAAAAGTAGAAAAAAATATTTAATATTTATTAAATTATTTATATTATTTGTTTATACTTATTTATTTATATTTAATACAAAAAAGTGAATTTCTTTTTATTTTTTATTCTTTAGTGTATTTTTAAAAATAAATAATTATAGAACACTTTTTAATTTTTTTTTATTTCTATAATTATTTATTTTTAAAAATACACTAAAGAATAAAAAATAAAAAGAAATTCACTTTTTTGTATTAAATATAAATAAATAAGTATAAACAAATAATATAAATAATTTAATAAATATTAAATATTTTTTTCTACTTTTTTAAGATAAGTAAACAATTTACTAGACAAATAATTGTAAGCTTGTTTGTTTTTTACTTTTTGTTTTTATTTTTTATTCTTTAGTGTACAATTTTTTAAATAAATAAATATAGAAATGAATAAATAAATAATGTGTACAATAAATAATTATGTAATTAAATTTATTAAATAAATAAATATAGAAATGAATAAATAAATAATGTGTACAATAAATAATTATGTAATTAAATTTATTAAATAAATAAATAAATGAAAAAAATAAGTCGGTAAAAAACGAACAACTACTTAAATTAATAAGTAAATAAATAATTATTTAAAGTTTAAACAAATAAGGGAATAAAAGGGAAAGAAAGTAAATAGAGAAGTAAGTAAAAAAATAAACAAATAAAAAATTTGAATAAACAAATAACTCCGAAAATCGACCCAAATATTAATTTCCACAAAATCAAAGTTCTCCCATTTTGCTCAATTTTCCTCACATCACAAACTAAATGGCGATGAAAATTATTCCAAAGAAGAAAAGAGATAAAAAAGAAAAAATAGTGAAATATTCTATAGGCTTTGCGGGAATTATATTTTGGAGTTAGATTGTGAATGTGGTTTTGAAATTGGGGAGACTCGAGTGGGGAGTGGGGGGTAAGGGGACTTACATAATCGGTACAGATGAGACAGGTTGATACGATTTGGACAAAGGAAACGTTTTGTCAGGCTAAGGATATTAAAGCGGGTATTATCCTGTGCATCAAGGGATCCTAAAATACGTATTTGTATGATATGGCTTTGGCATTGTGCAACCTTGCGCTAATATCACTCGAGAGATTGTCGTCTCTTGTACCAATCTGTATAAGCTATTCTGCAAGTGCAACGTTGCTCGTCCGAAGAGAAGGGAAACTACATTTGTCCAGGCAAATTGCTTTGTTATAGCCCTTTGAATTTACCCAATACTCTCCCATTTCAACTTGATCGCTACTCTTAAATCATTTCTCCATCTATACGCTCTCTCCATTTCTCTTACAAGAAACTATTGTATTAATTCATTTAATTCATCAAAAGGTTTACTTAGAATTGTATAGTAATTTTTTTTTGTTTCTTCAATTATTTTTTGTTTCTTCTAATATTTTTTGCTTCTTCAATTTTTCTTTGTTTCTTCAATTTTTTTTAAACAGAGAAACAAGAATTGCGATTTATTTAGCGAAAATTTTCTACAAGCGCGATGAATGAATTTTTACTAATTAATTCCTAACTTCCTCCTTCGAATAATAAAATAAAAAATATAAAATTTCTACTAAATTAAATAGTAAATTTTTTACTAATAAATATTAATTTCTAGTAACTTATGTTTCATTAGTAAATTTAACTAACAAATAAAAATTACTACTAATTAATTAATACATTTTTTCTAATAAATAGTAATTTCTACTAACTTATGTTTCACTAGTAAATTTAACTAACAAATAAAAATTACTACTAAATAATTTATCAATTTTTTCTAATAAATAGTAATTTCTACTAATTTAAGTAGTAAATTTTACTATCAAATATTAATTTTTACTAACTTAAGTTTCATTAGTACTTTTAAATAATAGAGAGTAAATTCTACTAATTCAAGTAGTACATTTTTCTTAATTCTAAGTTTCTAAATTTTTAAATTAAAATTCAATCGAAAATTTAAAATAAGGTCAATGCCAAGGAAAATTTGAAATTGAAAGTCAAAATTGAAGTCTAAAATCCATGTAAAAGTTAAAATCGAATTGAAAATTAAAGTTTAAGTTAAAAAGTAAATGTGAAAGTGAAAATCAAGTTGCAGGTCAAAGTTATTGTCAAAATCGAATCGAAAATCAAAGTTTAAATAAAAAATTCAACGTGAAAGTAAAAAACAAGTCAAAAGTCAAAGTTAGAGACAATTTAAAAGTCAAAATTGAATCGAAAAACAAAGTTAATTGAATGTTAAAGGGAAAGTCAAATTAAAATTCGAAGTCAAAATTTAAATCCAAAGACAAAATTAAAATGGATAATGAAGTTCAAAATCAAATTTGAAGTCAATATTAAAGTAGAAGTCAAATCGAAAGTCAAAAAGTCAATGTAAAAGTCAAAATCGAATCAAAAATCAAAGTTAAAGTCAATTTGAATGTCAAAATTGAATCGAAAATTAAAGTTAAAGTCAATGTTAAAGTGAAAGTCAAATTAAAATACAAAGTCAAAATTGAATCGAAAGGCAAAATTAAAATCGGAAATTGAAATTCAAAATCCAATTGAAAATCAAATTTGAAGTCAATATTAAAGTGGAAATCAAATCGAAAGTCAAGTTTAATATCAAAAAGACAATGTAAAAGTCAAAATCGAATCAAAAATCAAAGTTAAAGTCAATTTGATAGTCAAAATTAAATCGAAAATCAAAGTTAAAGTCAATGTTAAAGTGAAAGTCAAATAAAAATACAAAGTCAGAATTGAATCGAAAGACAAAATTAAAATCGGAAATTGAAATTAAATATCAAATTTGAAGTCAATATTAAAACTGGAAATCAAATCGAAAGTCAAATTTAAAATCAAAATGTCAATGTAAAAGTCAAAATCGAATCAAAAATGAAAGTTGAAGTCAATTTAAAAGTCAAAATTGAATCAAAAATCAAAGTTAATTGAATGTTAAAGTGAAAGTCAAATTAAAATACAAAAGCAAAATTGAATCGACAGACAAAATTAAAAACGGAAATTGAAAATCAAAATCGAATTGACAATCAAATTTGAAGTCAATATTAAAGTGGAAATCAAATCGAAAGTCAAGTTTAATGTCAAAAGGTCAATGTAAATGTGAAAATCGAATCAAAAATCAAAGTTAGAGTCAATTTAAAAGTCAAAATTGAATCAAAAATCAAAGTTAATTGAATGTTAAAGTGAAAGTCAAATTAAAATAAAAAGTCAAAATTGAATCGAAAGACAAAATTAAAATTAGAAATTGAAATTCAAAATCCAATTGAAAATTAAATTTAAAGTCAATATTAAAGTGGAAATTAAATCGAAAGTCAATTTTAATGTCAAAAAGTCAATGTAAAAGTCAACATCGAATCAAAAATCAAAGTTAAAGACAATTTAATTGTCAAAATCGAAATCGCAAATTGAAAATCAAAATCGAATTGAAAATCAAAGTTAAAAGTGAAATAAAGTCAATTTCAAAATAAAAATTGAATCGAAAATCAATATTAAAGTGAAATTCAAATCGAAAGTCAAATTTAGTGTCAAAAATTTAAAAGTCAAAATCGATTAAAAAATCTAAGTTAAATCATTGTTAATGTGAAAATCAAATGAAAAATTCCAAGTCAAATTCAAGATTGAATTGAAAATTAAAGTTTATTCAATATTAATGTAAAAGTCAAATTAAATTTCAAAGTCAGAGTCAAAATTAAGTTTCATTAGTAAATTTAACTAATAAATAGAAATTACTACTAATTAATATATCAATTTTTTCTCATAAATAATAATTTCGACTAATTTAAGTAGTAAATTTTGCTATCAAATGTAGATTTGCAACTAAATTTAATTTTTTTATTCGAATTTGTAGAATAAAAATTATTTAAATGTTTTTTTTAAAGAAATACGTTTTTTAAATTTGTTTAAACTTATTTATTGTCATTTTGATTGATTTAATATTTTAAATAACATTTTTTTAAAGATTTAAATTTCCTTCGGAATAATAATTTAAGAACATTAAATCGTCTATCTAAATATACAAAAATATGACTTAAAGTTAAATATGATTTTACTTTCTGAAGATAAAAGTTTAATGTTTCAAATTTTAATAAAATTGTCATAATCAGTATTTATTATATATTTATTATTAATATTGTTATTATTATTAATTAAATTACTGAAAAAAATATTATTTGCTTCGAGAATATTTTTCCATTTAAAAATTCGTCTTGTTTTGTTTTCTATGAATTAAATAAATTCATTTAAAAAAATATAATTTTTAAAATCAGTTTTCAACAATTATAAAATTCGTTCGATTTATTTTTTTATTAATATATTGTGAAAAATATAAACAATAGCTTATTGTTTATTTTACGCGCATTGTTACTGTAATGTAATTCTTCTTGTTCGTATTTTTAAAAAAATTTTTAATATATTTAAAATTTTTATATACTTTTACAAAAGTATTTATTAATTTAGCGAGTATGTTGTTATCATAATTAAAAAATTTCTTTTTGGTTGAATTTTTCTTTTTAAATTTTTATATTTTCGTTATGTGATGAAATTATATATTATGATAAAACTTTTAAATTGTAAAATAAACAGATATAAAAGTGGAAAATATTTTACAAACTGCATAAAGTACAAATACAAATAACAATATAATAAAGGGATATTGTACACAATTTTCATATTTTGAATAAAGAAAAAATGTTGCGAGTAATATTAATAATTTCCATAGAGATAAAAACGAGGCGGGAAATATTTATAATTGTACGTTGATAAATAAGATTTTATCATCACAAAATAAACACCTCAAAAAAAAAAGAAAAAAAAATGAAGAAATAATTTTATGCAAATGGATTTTGCTTTAGTATAATATTCTGTTTATGTGAACACGAGAATTCCTAATAATATAATGAATAATCAAGAGAGGCCTGACCCGTTCAAAATTTGACGCGCTTGATAATCAAAATTACTGTTGTAATTAATAACTGAGATATTATATCCATTAAGCCGCTTTTGTCGTAGATTCATTTCCACTAAATATCTATACATATAAATTTACGCTTCAGTTAAAATTCTTTTCGCAAATAAAATAAAGATGAAATGAAACAAAATTATGAAGCGCATAACTGTAGGGATTTAGTTTTTGTTCATAAAAAAAAAAATAAAATTTTAGAGAATTCCCGCAGCGATAAGAATAGTTAATTTATGGATATTTGTTTTAGAGGAACGAAGGGCAGTTAATTTAGTTACTTCTTTTTTTTAATTTTATTTCTCCTCGCGTGTTTGTTTATTAGTTTATAAACACGAATGAATTTTCAACGAGTATATCGAGAAATTTGTATATATATATATATATATATATATATATATAAAAGCGGGGAGGTAGAGAGAAATTTATGTATATTGGATTATCGGAGTCTTCATTTATGGAGTCAGAAAGATTTTTGTACTAATGATATTTGTATATCCGTATAGTATATTTTCCTCATATTTCGGATTATTTTACGAAATGGAAAATAAAAAAAAAATTGGTAAAAGGACAATTGCGCGGTTAGATGCGTTGGTTGAGCTAGAATGAGAGAAAAAGAGAGAGAGAGAGAGAGAGAGAGAAAGAGAAAAAAATGAAATATTCTCGAGGAAATTAAAACGCCAGCCGGATTTCTAATTTATCCATTCCATTATGCAAGTTTTGTACATTATTCGCGGATAAATTTTATCGAGGGACAAAATTTTTATCAAAACATTACCGCAATTCTTTTTTATTTTGTTTTACTTTTTAAAAATTCTTTATTAGGTCGAATTATTTTATTATTTATTAACTATTTTTTTATGATGAATTGTATAATAAAAATATTGATTATAATTAAAATAATAATTTAACAAACACGGTTAGAAATTATTTTTATTTATTATTAATTTCTTAAACGCAGATTTTAAATGTCAATTTTATGAAAGAGGTTAATTAAACAAAAAAATAAACTGAATAAAAGCATAAAAGTATTGCAAATTAGAGTAAATTTACGTAATTAATAATTAAAATGCATTTTCCATAATTTTTAAACTCTATAGATTTAGTCTTTGATTTAGAATTACGAATAATACGCGAAAACTTTGAGATTCAATATGGAGACGCTATTTTCCAGCTGAGAACGCCAAGGCCACCGCTAGATGGCAGTCTAGTTATTTCTTGGAATTTCTCCTACCACCTGGTGGCGACCTTGGCGTTCTCAAGTGGGGAAATTAAAATTATTTCCATTAATAGTTGAATACTTTTATTCGTTAATGAACAAATAAATAAAAAATAATTAATAGTTGAATACTTTTATTCGTTAATGAACAAATAAATAAAAAATAATTAATAGTTGAATACTTTTATTCGTTAATTAACAAATAAATAAAAAATAATTAATAGTCGAATACTTTTATTCATGAATTAACAAATAAATAAAAAATAGAAATAAAGGAGTAAAAAGAAGAAATAAGATTTCTCATTTATTGTTATTATTATTAAAATTTGACAAGATTCCAATAATAAATTGTATGTTATTGAAAATTAATTTCTATTGTCTATTGAGAGGATGAAAGTTTTAGGAATTTTTTTTTCTTTTTGAAACTTTAGTATTATATATATATTAGATTTTCAACAACATGTTTGCGTTAATTTACGTATTAAGTGGATTTATGCATTCAACGGAGTAATTGATTAATTAGTCGGTTAATTAGCTTTTGTTATTTTGAGATAAATATACTTCATATAGAAGTGTGTAAATTTGCTGTTTATTTTGTGTTATATAGGCAGGAATGGTAATTGTGCTCTTTCAGTCGATTTAAACTCATTTGAATTGATCAAATACCTTACGAGTACTTTGTTGTTTTTTGTATTGAAGAACATAGACAATTGTGCATATATATAAACGTGTACACAATTTTATATATATATATATATATATATATATATTAAATTGTATTCATTGAATTCCATGTCAAAGCGATCATTTTTACACTCATTATATATTTTTCTCTAAATCAAATTCAAGAGAGAGAATCGTCTATATAATTTGATGAGAATTAAATATAAATGAGAATTTTTTTCCCTGTTTTTTATGATAAAATAATTATATACTTTCATTTTTTTATTACAAATACTAAATATTCATTTATGTGATTTAATATAATTAAATTTCCATTATTATTATTTCTAATCTGATAAAATTGATTTTAATAAGTTTAAATACATATTATTATCAATTCTATTATTATTATTTTTCTTATTATTACTATTATTATTATTATTATTATAATTATAATAATAATTATTATTATTATTATAAACCATAATTTTTTTTTATTATAATATTATTTTTTTATTGTTAATTTTTATTCTTATCATTATTAATGCAAAATAGTATTTTTATGTTATTGTATTATTTTTTTTAGTTATTTTTCCTGTCTTAAATATTCTATATGAATTTTATTTCTCAAGTTAAAAAATTAAATTTTGTTAAAGTAGGGGAGACCGAGGAGGAAAGTAACAAAATTCAGTTTTTTTATTATAGCGTTCAAACTATTTAACGAATAATTTTTGTTAATACGTTAATTGAAAGCTTGGACTTTCACCTCTTAAATTAAATTTGAATTAGACATTTAGATTAAATAACCAGTTCACAGCATGAATTTTTCACGACCTCTGTATTTGTTACTTTCCTCCTAACCCCCGAGGAGGAAAGTAACAGCAGCTAGGAGAAAAGTAACATTATAGAATATGGTTAATATTATATCATTTTAAGACTATTATTAATTTAAAATATTTTTATTATCAACTTAGAAAAATACAAAAATACTCAATGTACAAATTATTCATATTTGATACTTTATTTAATAGGGGAGAGTCACTACGGTCGGGACACTTTTGGACTTGTGCTCATAATTTCCGTTCTAGGCCGAATTTCACGTTTTCTGACAAATGGTTGAAAAGATTCTTCTAAAGTGGAATGTTTCTTCTGTACATCAGAAAATGTTTGGACAAAATTGGAAAAGTTATAAACATTTAAATTAAAATGTCGTTACGGTCGGATCAGGTCTTTACGGTCGGTTCACCATAGAAAATCAATGTGATATGAAAGAATATTACTAAAATTAGCCCGTAAAATTACACAAGAATGCTGAAATACACTTGAAAATGGAGAAAAGGAAATATAAAATTCATATAAAAATTAACCTAAAACTCTCTAAATCTGAATCAGGCGATAAGTATGCCACTATTTCAATTAGCGTATATGCACTGTGAATTAGCAAAATTTCACTGAATAATCAGTGAAATTTCACTGATTTAATTAGCGCATATACGCTGATTGAAATTAGTGGCATACTTATCGCTGAGAATCAGTGAAATTTCGCTGATTCAGATTTAGAGAGAAACGTTTCTCAGTACACGAAACGTTTACAATACGTTATCGAAGGAGATGTGAAATGAGACTTTTTAAAATGTTTTAACGAAACGTTTTTCGAACATTGAATATATTTTTTTCACTGTAAAATGACGTTCTTCACACATCTCTACCTTAAGCAAATGAATTTCCGATGTCAGAACGCACCATAATTGTAAAATAATGCGTCCCAACAGGCACGATATAAAGTGACCCGACCGTAAGTTTCGCGTCGTTTTTATTTTTTTAGCACAGACATAAACGCACGATATTTATTGTTTGCATCTTCCATTTTGTTTAATTAATCTTTTTAGACACTAAGTAAAAGTTTTGCTTAAAAAATTCACCACACATTTACGTTTTACGTTTGTACTGCTCGCGTACTTCATTGGAACTTAATGAAAGTGACATAAAAAGTTTTCTAACATTACTAACAAGTATTTACATGCAATGGTAAATGGCACCAGTTTGTTACAACTAAGAAACCTGAGGTGACCCAACCGTAAAGGTGTCCCGATCGTAGAGACTTTCCCCTACATATTCAACACATTTTGGTACATTAATGTCTCATCAATATTATCTTCTTATCTATATTGCAGATGTAGCATTTAATTTTAAAACTTATCGTATATGTAATATTAAATTAATAAAATGTGAAACAAAAGTACTGATTCTATATTTTAAGGTAAATTAATAATTAATAATAACGTAATAACTTTCTCCACTTAAGAAAAATTGCCAAATTTTTCAAATGCTTCATATTTTGGCATTTAAAAAATTAAAAATAAGACATTAATCTTTTAAAACATGAAAATAACTTTATCTAAAGTTTAAAAGCAAAAATGAACAATTATGGCAAACATGGAATAAAACAAAATAAGAACACAGAAATTAAAACTTGCCTGGTTCAATAAACCATTTTTAGGTTATGTTAATATGTCAAAACGAAAGTCAATTTACTTATAATTTATTACATTTAACGAACAAAAGTTAACCTGTAACTATAAATATGATTTCCTTGACTCATTTCATAAAGTATCCACAATATATTGAAACGAGGAGGAAAGTAACAACGTGTTACTTTCCTCCTAACTCTCCTTCTCAACAAAAAAGTTAAAATTACACAAAAGTATTACACGTATTTTAGAAATACACTATTGCAATTTAAAGATAGATAATTAAGCTACAAAACCCCGAAAAGAACATTTTATAAAACTGTGTAATTACTAAAATATGAGGTTTTGAAAGTTGAAACTAAAACTTACTTTTGACGAATTTTTGTAACGTCACGTCAGTAGCGGACTTCACCTAACCGGAAATGCTCTTGAACACTATGAAGAAGTTGTAGGGGGTACTACTGACTAAAAAAAAATTTAGACTCTGTATTTTCGCTAATTTGTTTAAAAGATATTAGCGTTGTTACTTTTCTCCTCTGTTACTTTCCTCCTCGGTCTCCCCTATTTTATAATTTGGGGAAAAAGTGCAACAAACGCGATCCTAAAGTTTTGAACGTTCAAATGAAACAAATTTTTTTTCTACTTTAATATTTTTAAAAATTTGCATATAAAAAAGAAAAAGTATTAAACTTTAATATTTTCTTAGTAAAGAAAATTAATCTTTTTATCAAATAAAATAATTTTTATAATAAAAAAACAATTTAAAAAAATTGACAAACTTCGAAGTTTATTTAAACGTTCAAAACTTTGGGTTCCTCAACAAACCAGAATTTTTATATGAAAAATACAAACCAAAAAAAATTATGTAAAATTTAGTAAAGTTATATTAAAATTAAATTAAAATTCTGGATATTTGATATAATTGTACTAAATTCCACGTATTTTTTTTTGAAACTTTAGTATTTTTTATATCAAAATTTCGTTTTCTTGCACTTTTTCCCCAAATTGTAAAATACTTTTACAAAATTTAGTATGCATTATTTTCAGTATATTAATATTATTATTACAATTATTATTTTTACAATTATTATTATTATTATTATTATTATTATTATTATTATATTACAATTATTACCTATTATTAATATTGTTATTACTATTACAATTATTATTATTATTACATTTACAATTATTTTTTTAGTTTCACATTATCATTGACTGTATTTACAGATAAATTTTTTTTACTTCTTCAGAATATTTGTAGTTTTTTGAAAAAATTATCTAACGAATGAAATGGTTTTTTCAATGCAAAAAAAGAGAAATGCAATGAAATGTAGGAAGAAAATTATTTTAAAACATAATTGTGTCTACTTTATGAGGAATCAATACATTAATTTTACAGTCAAATATTTTGTAATCAGCTCGTTAACGAGAGGATTAAATTGAAGTTTCGTGTGTTAAATTTAACAAACGCGTTTAATGAGGAAAATTAAACATTTTTTCCCCTCTTTTAATTGGAGAGTTACAATTTTTTTTTAATTTGCGTCTGGGAAAAACGAATTCGATGGGCGCGGAGAAAAATAAACCAAATATGTATCGAACAAACTAACAATAGAATAAAAATAAACTAATAAAAAACTAATAAAAAACTAATAAAAAACTAATAAAAAAATAATAAAAAACTAATAGAAAAGTAATAAAAAACTAATAAAAAACTAATAGAAAACTAATAAAAAACTAATAAAAAACTGATAGAAAATTAATAAAAAATTAATAAAAAACTAATAAAAAACAATTAATAAATAATACTCTCTAAATTTGAATTAGTGACTGACTTTTTGCTTTTTAATTAGTAAACTTTACTAATAAATTAGAAGAAATGACTGTCTATTAGTAAAATTTACTAATTCAAAAACAAAAAGTCAGTGACTAATTCAAATTAGTAAACATTTTTACTCATTCAAATTAGTAAACATTTTTACTAATTCAAATTAGTAAACATTTTTACTAATTCAAATTAGTAAACATTTTTACTAATTCAAATTTAGAGAGTAATAAACTAATAATACACTAATAATAAACTAATAAAAAACTAATAAAAAAACTAATAATAAACTAATAATGGATGATAATAAACTAATAATAAATAATATAAATAATAATAAATGATAATAATAAATAATAATAATAATAATAATAAATAATAATTGAAATACACTGAGAAAACATTATACTCGTTTAAAGTAAAACAATAATTTTAAGTGATTTTGTTTAATTGAAATTAGTTTGTAAGCTTAATTTCAATATATAGAAAATATTTACTGCTTTGATTCAAAAATAATTTTTCGTTAAATAATTATGTTTAATTACAACTGAAAAAATTAATAACTAAAAATATTTACAACTGAAAAAATTGATAACTAAAAATATTTACAACTGAAAAAATTGATAACTGAAAAAATTGATAACTGAAAAAATTAACAACTAAAAAAATTGACAACTCGAAATATTAACTAGTCGAAAAAATTAGGAATCAAGTCTAATTTGACAAACTAAATGAACTATTTACTAATCAACGAACGAATTTGAGTTAAAAATTAAATCGACTAATTCAATTAAAAGCTAAAAAAATAATAACAATATCAATGAAAATGAATGAATAAAAAATTTTTTTTTTAACTCTTCCAAACTTTATAGGAACATTATAATATAATTATTATAATGAGGGAAAAAAAACAAACTTAATTTGAAGTTTATAATGACGCAATTAATTGCTGCCTATTTCTGAAACAGACAGTTTCATCTCGACGCAGGTATATATATATATATAGGAGAGAGAGAAAAAAAAATGAGTGAGAGAAACTGAATTCGAGTATTTTTTCATCCCTTTTGCAATTGATGCAATTTTCGGGATGCTGCGTCTCTGATAATGACAATGACAGAGCACAACAGTGACACACGACCAGAGGCGAGTGCACAGCTTGCGATATATTCTCCGGCACACAACCACATTTGGTTTTGTCCTCTCACTCTCCCTCTCAACGTGACAAATAGGGAGAATGAAATGGAAGGGGGGAGGAAGGAGGAGGAGGAGGCTATTGGAACACCTAGTTTAGAAAGAGAGAGGGATACAAAATTTACTTTACGTGTGAAAAGAGGGAAAAGAAAGACACTGAGAGACAGAGAGAGAGAGAGAGAAGTGAGCTTCCTCTCACATGGCCAAGAAGAATTGAAGAATGTCTTCGTCCTCTCCAAGTTAGTCAGTTGCCAGTGAACGTTCTCGAGTGCTGACTACCGATTATCGTCTACCGATCGTGTCACGTGCTTTGATTAATTTTGTATTCCTCTCTCGTCTTCTCTTTCTCTCTTGTTCTTTAAAATTCAATTATTCCCTTTCCAACAGGAGCGAGAGGGAAAAAAAATTTCCTCGAAACTTTCCTTCTTTCCAAACCAAAAAAAAAAAAAAAACCTCTTTAACCAAAAAAAAACCCTTCTTTAACCAAACCCCCCCCCCCCTCTTTAAACAAAAAGAAAAAAAACAAGACAAAAAATTCCCCCCAAAATCCAAATATTATTTGAATCAATTTTTAGTGGTTTTTTTTTTTTTTGAAACCGCGATACAAATATAGCGGTGAAGGAAAAACAAAATTGATAGTGCTGGGAATTAATGGATATTTTTATGCCATGTAGATAACATTGTCAGGTAGGATGAGTGAATGTCGATTGTTAAAATGATTTTTTTTTTGTATATACGTTTAAAATTTCCACATTGATTGTAAACAATTTTCTTTTAAATTCTTTTTTTATTTTACAATTCTGCTACAATTCTGGATTTATGATTTTTTTTGTATCGTTGGTTCGAGGCGTGTATTTTCAGTCAATAAAAAATAGAATTTTTTTTTCTTCTTTTGGAAAGGAATTAGTCGCGATGGAAGAGAAATAATAAAATTGGGGAAAATGAGTAAATAATGAATAATGAACTTTTGATTGTTAATTAGAAAATAAATGGGAAGGGGGGAAAGCGATTATCAATGGCAAATAATAAATAATTGATAATACGGGGTGGAGTGATAAATGAAACTGTTATCAATTTGAATTAAACGTTTGTTTTTCGTTATATTAAAGTGGGAGAAAAAATTTCAAATCCAAAAAATTTATTTAATTGGGAGAAAAATAGTAAAGGTAAAACTTTGAATTGATCTTTGTTTTGAATTTGAACAGTAATCGAAACGAATAAAATTTGTATCAGTTTTTCGACTTTTTGGAATTTGGGTTTTAAAAAGTCTTTTTTGTAAAACAAAAATTCCAAAAAGTAGAAAGAAAAGGAAAAATTTAGAAGACTTATTTTTATTTTCTAACATTTGGAATATTCTACTTTTTGGAATTTTGGTTTTAAAAAGTCTAATTTTTAAAACCAAAATTCTAAAAAGTAGAAAGAAAAGGAAAAATTTAGAAGACTTGTTTTTACTTTCTAACATTTGGAATATTAGAGGAAAATTGCAACAAAAAAATCCAGACAGAAATTTTTGGTTAATTATTTTTATTTCTCGACATTTTCAATTTGAAACATTAAAGCAAAAGAAAACAATTAAAATAAAAAATTCTATACATTTTTTTAAATTTTTAACATAAACAAACAAAAATGAACAAAATTTTCTTAAAAAATTCTCTCGATAAAGTTTTCACACCTTTTTAAATTTCGAAATTGAGAAAAGAAACAAATCAAAAGCAATGTGCTTTTGCGAAAAATTAAAAATTTGTTTTGTTTTCCTTTCCTTTGAAATATGACAAAAATTTTGAATAAAAAAATCTCGAATAATTACTTTTTACTTATTTTACTTATTACTTATAAGTAATAAATAGTTTTTTGTTGACTTTCAGCAAATTAAATAGTTTTTCTTCCCTTTTAAATATGACAACAATTATGGTTCAAAAAATCTCGAATAATTATTTTTTCCATCTCGCCATTTTGAATTTGCAATAATAAACTAAGAGGAAAAAAATTTAAGAAATATTTTCACTTAATTTGAATGTTTGCTTACTTTTTAAGATTTTTTATTTCAAAATTTAAGCAAAATGAACAAAATTTTGAAATAAACTCTAACTTTTCAGAATTTTGCATTTAAAAGGAAAATAAATGAATTTACCTTCAATAGAAATTGAAAATTTAATTAAAAATTTTTGTTTGTCTCACGTTTTGCATTCGAAAAGGGAAACAAAAACAAAAAAAATTTTGCATTTGAGAGAAAGAGGAAAGGGAAAAAAAATTTGTAGCAAAAAGTTCGATTAATTATTTTTTACTTTATAAAATTTTGAATTTTGAAAAAAATTGAATCAAAAGGAAAAAATTTTACTTCATAGAAAAATTAATAATTAAATTTGAAATTTGTTTACTACTTTAACAATTTTTATTTGAAACGGCCAACAATAAAGTAAACAAACTTTTGAATAAAAATTATTCGGTAAATTATTTTTTACTTTCTAACATTCCAAATTTGAAAAGAAGCCAAAAGTAAATAAATTTTCTGGAAAATTTATTGAAAAATTTTTTGGAAAATTAAATTTAAAATTTGCTGGAAAATTTAATCTAAACTTTCCTGTAAAAATTAATCTAAAATTTTTTGGAAAATTTATTTAAAAATTTTCCTTTTAATATTTTGCATCTAAAAAAATAAAGTCGAACAATATAAACCACAACTTAAATCAAATTTTTATTACTTTTCAACATTTGGAAATTTAGAAGGAGAAACCAAAAGGATAAAAACAGAAATTGAAATTTTGATTGAAAATTTTTGTTACTTTTTCGTTTTTTGCATTTGAAATAGAACCAGATCGAAAAGAATTTCGAATTTGAAAAAATACGAAAAAATTTGAAAGAAGAAACAATGTTTTCCAATGAATTCAGATTTTTCCTGACAATTTCAATTTTTCTTACTTTGCTTCGAAATATTTTTGCCGAATAAATGTTACGTCTGAATAATTCCTTTTCTTTTGATAAAACAAATGATTAATTCATAAATAAAAAAAAATAATAATAATAATAATAATAATAATATTCTACACTCGAATATAGATACGTACACGTAAGACAAGAATCTAAGGTTTCTTCTTCGTTGATCAGAAGCGGTTTTAGAAAGTTTTGTGTGTCTAGTCAACTTTTATATGATTGCAAACTCGTCGTGTTGATACAGATCGAAACCAATTTGATTTTACACATTGAAATAAATACTTGTATTTGAAACCAAAAAAAAAAGAAAAAAAATCGAAAAAGAGAGAAAAAAGTACCAAAAAAATACAAAAATTGTATATATTCTCGTATAAAATGGCAAAATTTGATTATTTATCTAGCTCGGCAAATGAAAAACAGAAATAACAAACGGATTAAAATTGTAATGTCCCTTCCAACATGCACGGAAATGAGAGCAATGAAATTTGGAATATTTTCCATTTTTTTCCTTTTTTTTCACTTGGCTATTCATGTAGGGGGTTTAATCGAATAGGCAAGTTTATATATATATATATATATATATATATATATATATATATATATATATATAACACCGACACCCCTGGACGTTATATGCGACGTGTTCACACGGCTAATCGGGAGGAAATAATTTGTTTGACCGAGCTCTCGCACCGCCGAACCTGATTGGCTGCTTCTCGACTGATCGATAATTTCCCACATACTAAGGATTAGTATATACCTCTTCCTCAGCAATATTATCATCACACAAGCTCTAAGAGGTTAATTAATTTATCCAAAATAATTTAGTTCCTGTCACGATGAATTTTCAATCACGAAAAAAAGGGAATTTTCCCGCCAAAAGGTTTTTCTTTGCTGCGAAAAAAATCTCTCGCTTCCACCCTCCAAGAATTATTAAAACGAAAAAAAATCTGTAAAGTTTCTTCCTTCACTCGGTTAATTAATAAATTATTCAAAACAAATTGAAGCAAATATAAAACAAATAAATTGTTTCATTTTATTTATTTATTTTATTTACTTATTTTATTAACAATTTATTTATTGTTTATATATAATTTATTCACAACTTATTTACAATTTGATAACAATTTATTTACAACTTATGTACAATTTATTTACAACTTATATACAATTTATTTATAATTTATTTAAAATTTATGTACAATTTATTTACAATTTATTTATAATTTATTTATAATTTATTTACAATTTATTTATATATTATTTACAATTTGTTAACAAGTTAAATGAGAATTTATTTATAATTTATTTACAGTTAAATAACAATTTATTTAAAATTTATTTACAATTTATTTACAATTTATTTACAATTTATTTATAGTTTATTTACAATTTATTTATAATTTATTTACAATTTTTTTACAATTTATTTATAATTTATTTACAATTTGTTTACAAATTAAATAAAAATTTATTTACAATTTATATAGTTTATTTGCAATTAATTTACAATTTATTTACAATTTATTTACAATTTTTTTTTATTATTTATTTATAATTTATTTACAATTTTTTTTCAAATTAAATGCGAATTTATTTACAATTTCTTTATAATTTATTTATAATTTATTTATAATTTATTTACAGTTGAATAACAATTTATTTACAGTTAAATAACAATTTATTTACAATACATTCACCATTTATTTACAATATACTCATAATTTATTTATAATTTATTTATAGCTTTTTATAATTTGTTTATATTTTATATACAATTTATTAGCAATGAAAACTCGAATATTTGCGATTTTTAACTATTTTATTAATTTCCTTGTTGAAACAATAATAGACATTTGATAAATTATAAACGATAACTAAATGATAAATAAAAATTAAAAACAAATAATTAAATAACAAATGAAATAATTTCAACTTAAGGGAATTTGAACCATCATTACGTCACGAATTTAGAACACATGCTTTGGTTATACTGTGACGTCATAATGTTTCAAATGCCCTTAAAAAAAGTGAATGATTTAATAAATTACATAAAAAATTTGATTAAAAATTAAATAATTTAATAGTAATTTAAATAAAAGTTAAAATAAGAAAATAAATAAACTTTTTTTTGAAAAAATTGATGATTTTTTTTAAATCAAAAGAATCGTCTTTTCCATTTACCAAGAGAAAATTTTATTTTTAATTAAAAACGAAAGTTCTCCATTTGCGAAAAATAATTTGTATGAAGTGGAATTTTTGAAAAGGTTATTGTAAAAAAAATTGAGTGTTAAAATATAGAAAGTGATGTGAAATGTAAAAGGGCAATGATGGGAACTTTTAAAAAAAAAATTTCATTTCAAACGAGATGTTAAAAAAAAAAATTTTTGCCACATAAACAATAAATATTTTTTTTGTCGCTGGTGATGTAATTTTTCGATTATTCAGGTATATAGATTGAAGTGTGTATTTTAATCGAATTGTTAAACAAAGTAAATTTGTGAAGAAAAAAATTAGTTAATTAAATAAATTAATTAATTAGGTAAATTAATTAATTAAATAAATTAATTAAATAAATTAATTTAATAAATTAATTAAATAAATTAATTAAATTAATTAATTAAATTAATTAATTAAATTAATTAATTAAATTAATTAATTAAATTAATTAATAAACAATGTAAAGTAATAAATAAAGTAATTTAATAAATAAAGTAAATTAACGAAGAAAAAAATATTAATAAACAAAAGAAATTAATAAACAAAGTTAATGATTAAAACATAATAAACTAGGAAGCAAACTGAATGAATTAATTAACAAAAGAAATTATTCAACCAAATGGAGAAGAAGCGTGTACATAAATAGTGAACAAAACAAATAATTAATAATCGAAGTAAATTAATAAACAAAAAAAATTATGAAAGCAAATTAAATAAATTATTAAACAAAATGAATTGAGAAGAAAATTTTGTGAAAATAGTAAACAAAAAGGAGAAAAAGCGAATAAATAAATAGTAAACAAAATAAATAATTATGGAACAAGATAAATTAATAAACGAAGTAAATAGATACCAAGTAAATTAATGATTAGTAATTTAGTTAATTGCAAGTAATTTAGATTGTTGATATTTGAAAATTGTTAATAAATAATTAAAAATTAATAATAAATAATGAATAAAATACTTTAATAAAAAATATATTTATTAACAAAATAAATAAGTAGTGAATAAAAAAAAGTTAACACTATAAATAATAATTATTATGCAAAATTTATTAGTGAAAAAATAAATAATAAACAAACTAGTAGCTAAGTGATAAGCAAAGAAATGATTAAAACTCACAGTAAAGAAAAAATAATTAAATAATAATTTAAGTAAATAAATAGTGAAACAAATAGTAATGAATAATAATAATAAAAAAGAAAATAATAATAATAATAATAAATAATAATAATAATAATAAATAGTAATAATAATAATAATAATAAATAATATAGTAAAAACAGTTAAAAAATAGTAAACAAATCATTAATAAGCGAAGTAAGTAATTAAAAAAATAAATTGAAATAAATAATATAATAAAACAAAATAAATGAAGACAGCAAAATATATAAATCTTTGAGAAATAGTCAAAAAAAATTAATAAATAAAAGAAATGAATACACAAAGTTATTGTATCACGAATAAGAAAATAATTTAAAGACAAATTGCTGAAAAAAAGTTAAAGAAAATTAATAAATAAAAGAAATTAATACACAAAGTTATTGTATCACAAACAAAAAAAAAATTTAAAAACAAATTGCTAAAAAAAATTGAAGAAAAATTATTCTCCCCTTTAACCATAGAACAGTAAATATAAAAATAAATAGTAATGAATATAAAAAAAATAAAAAATAGTGATAAATGTAAAAAATATAAAGTAATAAATAGTAAGAGTTATAAAAATTAAAAAGTAATAAACATTAGTAAAGGTAAAAAATAAAAAAAAGTAATAAACATAAAATAAATAGTAATTAATAAATTAAAATAGAAACAAGTACAAAAAAAATTTCCAGTTCTCGAAGCATGTTTTTTGTTGTTAGCAAATTTTCCAAAGTCTCTATGTAATTGAAATTAGGTCTTTTTCATATTTTTTTTTTTTCATTTTGAACCGGTTTTTAAAAAGTTGCATAAAATATACAGGAAGCATTTATTCCGGGTCGCGATGCATTCTTAGGTGACGCATTAAAGTCGTGTTTGATATCAAGCGAAAGTCGTACCTTGAATCTTGCTTGTGACTTTCACAAGTTTATAAGGCCATAGGCCGATGTCAACCTCCGATAAATCCGAGGTTGTGTAACGCCCTTAAATTTTCAAAGCAGTTACAATTATGCATTCCATTCCAGTTTTTGAATCAAAATGCAATTTGCAATCCTGTTCACCTTTTGCTGGTATTTTTTTTTTCCTACTTATTTATTTTTTTTTATTTCTCTGACCGTGTATACTCTTCATGTATGCACATATAATGCATATTTTCATACACGCAGTATAAAAACATGCGTATTTATTTACTTTTTTTTCTGTGGACCTCTAAATATGTGTATAGTCAATGAAAAGGACATTTTTGTTCAAGAAAATAATTCAATGAAAGGTCATGTGTCGTGTGGATGGTACTTTTTCTTAGGTGAGAGCAAACAATAGCGTTGGACTTCCGGCATGAAGAAAAATTGTATTTTTTTTTTTTTTTTGAGAAGAAAAACCTTTTCAGTGAATGAAACAGTAAAATGAGAATTTTTTCCAATTGCAATATAATTTTGTTCGTGTCGATTACTGCCAGAGGGGAAAAAAGGGATTATATTACTCGTGAATTTCTTTTTCCAATTCGAAACGATGGATTGATTAATTTTTGTTCATAAGAGCTATAATAAGTTTATAACTTTTGTAAGTCTTCCAATGTTCAGTTATTTAATAATTGGAAACAAACTTTATTAATGGGAAATTTAATACAAAAAAATCATTTTAACATTTAAAAAAAAAATAATTAAGAAAAGAAAATTATCGTCTCGAATAGTACGAAGAATATTTCATTCACATTCCGGGAATATTTCTTTGGAACTTATCCCATTCAATATCACATTTGATTTTTATTTAAGAAACATTTATTTTGAATTTCGAACATTTTGGAAAAATTCCAGAGAAATATTGCGTTTAAATTTTGAGAATGTTATAATTTTGAAAATTAATTCCAAGACTAAAAAATAATATTCCGTTGGAATATTCCTTCTACTTTCAAATTTTTAATTTATTTTCAAAATTTTATATTTTATTTTTATTCCAATTGTTTAAATTGTATTTAAAATTGTATTTATTCAATTGCAATGGGATTTTTGTTATTATTCCGAAAGAACATTCCAAATGAAGAATAGTTAAATATTCTAGAAATATTACTTATATATTTGCAATGTTTCAAAAAAATTGATTTAAATAAAAAGTTAAATAAAAGGTTCAAAAAAGGTTAAAAAAAATGCAAAAAATTATTTTTAGTTAAAATAATAATAAAACGTGAAATATTTATACAGTTTTAATTTTTAATATACGTAATCTAATGGAATATATTTAATATTCGATCGAAATATTTCTTCTAAATTCCAGTTTCTAGTTTCACAATTTTTATATTTTATTTTTATAACTTTATTCCAATTATTTCAGATATAATTTTTATTTAATTATTTTAATTCAATTTTTTACTCTAATGGAATTAGAGAATATTATTCCGAAAGAATATTCCAAATATTAAACATTTAATTATTCTGAAAATATTGAATAAATATTCCTAATGTTCATAAAAAATTAATTTCGAGTAAAAATCTACAAAAAATTATTAATTATTCTTAATTATTATTAGTAATTAGTAATAAAAAGAAAATTAAAAATTTTCAAAGTTTAATTTTTGTATATGGAATCTAATGAAATAGCCAAAATTTCATTGGAATATTACTATAATATTCTTTCTGTATTTGGTTTTTATTTTTCCAATTTTCGTATTATTATTCCAATTATTTTAAATAAAATTTTATTTCTATTTCTAATTTTTTAATTTTTTTATGGACTATTTCTATATTATTCTGAAGAAATATTCCAAAGGTTGAGCATTTTAATATTCTAGGATTAGGGATAAAATACTCCCGATATTCTAAAAGAATTATTTTTTAATGAAAATTACAAAAAAAAATTAGCAATTCTAAAAGAATTATTTTCTAATAAAAATTACAGAAAAAAATTTAGCAACGATTAGAAAGAATATTGGAAAATAATTTTAAAATGTTCGAAATATGAAACCTAATTTTAATTTAGAATATTCCTCCAATATTCCAATTGGAGTATTTCTTCAATATTTCAAATGTTAATTTTCTGATTTTTACATTTTTATTTCTATTCTAATTTTATATTCAATATAATTTTCTTATTTTCAATTTTTCATTTTTTATTCCACAAGAGAATATTTCTATATTATTCCAAATGTCGAACAATTTATTTGTATTTAGAAATAAAGCTGACAAATTCCCAAATGTTTCAAACTAAAGGGTAAAATATTAGAATTCGGTCAAAAAATTGTGAAGAATATTTTCCTTTTTTAAATTAAAAAAAAAGTAAAAAATCCCTATCACTAAATGGATATATTTATATAAAAGGGAAATTTTTTAATCAATTGGCAATTGTTTTTATTTACTTTCTACTGAATTTTTAAAATAAATATTGAATTTTTCAGTTATTCAGTTTAAAAATTCTTTGATTTTGGCCAAAATATTTTTCGTTTTTATTAATCATTCTAATTGCTTTTTTAATAATTGAACATTTTTTTTTATTTTTATAATTAATACATTTATAGTTTAATAATTTTTAATTTAGTAAATTGTTGTTTTACTAATTAACAAAATTTAATAATTATTAATTTCATAAATTGATGTTTTACTAATTAACAAAATTTAATAATTTGTTATTTAGTAAATTGATATTTTACTAGTTAATAATTTAATAATTTGTAATTTAGTAAATTGATGTTTTATTAGTTAATTATTTAATAATTTGTCATTTAGTAAATTGATGTTTTACTAGTTAAAAATTTAATAATTTGTAATTTAGTAAATTGATGTTTAACTAATTAATAAAATTTAATAATTTGTAATTTAGTAAATTGATGTTTTACTAATTAACAAAATTGACTAATTTGTGATTTAGTAAATTGATGTTTTACTAATTAATAATTTTCATAATTTGATAATTTAAATGTACCAAACTAATTGGCTTTCTTAATAAAAAAAAAATGCAAAATTGTCCCAAAGGAAATATTCCTCGAATCGTGATCTGAATATTCCGCATGCTATTGGATAAGAAAAGAAATTATAGGTACAAAAATAATTTTTCAAATTAATTTCACTGTGAATGTGAATTAGTTGCGAAAAATGTGAATAATTTTTTTGAAAATAAATAACTTGAAAGTCGAAATAAATTTTCTCCCATACATAATTCCCAGAGTCGTTAGCAACGTTTCAAACGAGTGAATTCTAGTGGAAACGATCTTCAATTAAAATAAAAAAAAAAAAAAAGAAAAGGAGAGGCGAAAAAAAAGAAAAAAGGGAAATCGAACACGAAAGAAGTGAATCAGAACGTGCTGAATGTGTATAGTGAAGTGTTTTTTGTCTTTATTTTCTAAGAAAGAAGAATAAGGATAGTGAGCAGGGGAACTAAGGGAGATATCGAAAGGAGTTGAGGAAAGTTTAAACAAGGTAAGTGTAAAGCGAGCGAGAAAAGTTTGAATGAACTGGATGGGAATAAGGAAGCAAAGGGAGAGAGAGAAAGAGAGAGAGAGAAAAAGCAGAGGGAATGAGAGAGAGAGAGAGAGAAAATAGAAGAGAGAAAGAGAGAGAAAAAGAGAGAAAGGGAGAGAGAGTGAAATAGAGAAAGAGAAAAAAAATAGAAGAGTGAAAGAAAGAGAGAGAGAGAGAGAGAGAGAGAGAGAGAGAGAGAGAGAGAGAGAGAGAGAGAGAGAGAGAGAGAGAAAGAGAGAGAGAGAGAGAGAGAGAAAATAGCAGACGGAATGAGAGAGAGAGAAAATAGAAGAGTGAAAAAGAGAGAGAGAGAGAGAGAAAATAGAAGAGTGAAAGAAAGAGAGAGAAAATAGAATAGAGAAATAGAGAAAGAGAGAAACAGAGAGAAAAAGGGAGAAAGGGAGAGAGAATGAGAGAGTGAGAGAACTACTGGTCCTTAGGGGAAGAAAATCCAACATTATTCGCGTGCTCGGTTTCCGGAACGATTATAACAGCCACATAGAGCACTGGTTCGTCTCTATTCTGTCTCTCTTTCGATCGATTAAACTGGCAATCGAATTTGTCGAACGCTTGCCACGTAATTTGGTTAGTCTACTCACGTAATTCTGTTACATTATCCAATGTTGCCGGAATGCGTACCCACGTACGCACCTGAGAGTGAATGATAGCTCCTCTCTTATCAAGTGAAAGAGGGGGATAATAAACGGAACTTGCCAAACCAAACTTGCTTCCCCTTTCTCTCTCTCTCTATATCTCCCAAAAATAGGAAAATACGAGAGAGAAAGAAGTTCCTAAAAAATTTTCCATTCTACGCTCCACGATTAATCATTTTGAAATTCAGTATTTTGCTATTAAAGAGTTGAAACAGTGGATTCTTTTTTTTTTGCATTTTGATAGGATCTTTGGTAAATTGCTGAAAGGAATTTTGATTTCCTTTCAGATTCAAATAGTATATAATCAAAGTATGTATATATGTATATGTTCGACTGTAATTTACTTTCAATCGTTTTCAAACGTTTATTTGCTCTTTCAATTGCAATTAAAATTTGTTAGCTGGGTCATTTGTCAAGTAAATGAGTTTTTATTTACTTTTTCTTTTTGTTTTCTGTTTAATTTTTTATTTATTTTCTCTTCTCTTTATTTTGTTAACTATTTTCATTATTCTCTATTTTGGTTTATTTTTTATTTATTTCACTTTTTGTCTAGTTTCATTTATATTTAATTTATTTTCTATTTAGTGTATTTTTGTTCATTTTATTTACTTTTTCACTCGATTTTTATTTTTTACTTACTTTTTACTGTATTTTTATTTTTTATTTCCTTTTTACGGTATTTTCATTCTTTATTTATTTTTTATGTATTTTTATTTTTTATTTACTTTTTACTGTATTTAATATTTATTATATTTATTTTTTTATTTATTTATTTATTTTTTTACTTATTCTTAACTATTTATTTCTTATTTACTTTTAACCTTATTTTGTTATTTTTTATTTACTTTTAACTTTATTTTGTTATTTTTTATTTACTTTTAAACTTAATTTATTATTTTTTATTTACTATTTAATATTTACTGTACTTTCTGTTTACAACTCATTTATTTACAAGTCACCCTGGTTCTCTTTATTTATTTTTTGTTTTATTCTTTTTATTTTCTATTTAGTTTATATCTTATTTTCTGTATTTACTATCTATTTCGTATTTTTTTTGCCTGTTCGTTATTTTATTTTCTACTAACTTTGTTTTCTGTTTTTTATTTATTTCCCTTTTCATTTAATGTTTTTTTTGTTTTCAATTTATTTCGCTTTTTATTTAATTTATCTTCTGTTTTTTATTTATTTATTTAATTTTTAATGTCGACATGTATTTATTTTATCAATAGTTTTACATAAGATTTTTTTTTTATTTTTACTTTTTAGTTTCTTTTTAAGAAAAAAATTTAAAGAAGGGTCACCATTGAAAATTTGTTAGCAGCAGCGCGATTCTAGACTGCTTAACCTCAACGATTGCACAGTCAAGTCTCTAAGTTCAACTTTATTTTCACCATACTTCTTGTTTATTTAACTTTAAAATATTTCTCTCTGAAGTAAAACTGCAATTCTAAATTACAAATGCAAAAAATTTATTTTTGTACTCCAGCAAACGTAATTTTAGTTAAAATATCGATTATTTTACTAAACTAACAAATAAATATTTACTTGTAAACAAATCATTTTTATTCTAATGAAAATATAACCTTTTTTATAAAGTAACAGTCTCAAAACAAATATTTTTAATAATAACAACAATAGTAATAATAATAATATAATAATAATTATTATAATAGAATAAAAATATAATTTATTCTAATGAAAATATAACTTTTTTTATAAAGTAACAGTCTCAAAACAAATATTTTTAATAATAACAACAATAGTAATAATAATAATATAATAATAATAATTATTATAATAGAATAAAAATATAATTTATCGAAAATAAAAAATGTTAGTAATAGTAAATTACTTTTTTATTTGAGTCAGAAATTTTATCTTAACATAATTAATATTACATTAATTAATTATAATTTAAAGATTTTGTTTTTTTTTATTATTTATTTTTTGTAGATAAAAAGTAAATAATTATAATTTAGTACTAAAAATTGATAATTACTAACAAAATACTAAACAACCAATTATATTTAAATATAAAATTTATCGATTCAAGTTATTTGATAACAGACGCAAGTAATTTGTAATTTGAGTAAAATACATTTTTTTAGTTTATTATAATTTAAAAACAATATTATTAATAATAATTATTAATATTTTAATCAACTAAAAGTTAAAAAAAAATAAAAATTGTTTGATAGCTGTAAATATTTTTTGTTTGATGGAAACAAAAAACAAACAAAATTATTTTCTAATAATTTTTCCAACAAAAAAAATCCACAGTTGACGCAGGTAAAGTGTAAAAATTTGTATAATTAACAAAATTTAATGAAAATACATATTTCTTACTTTGAAAATCTGTCAAAAAATTAGAAAATTGGAAAGTTTATAGAAATAATTAAAATTTAAATATTTATGTAAATTTTAGGTGAATTTTTGTAATATTTTGTAAGAATTTCTTAGAATTTACACTGAACGAAAATTTATTTGATTCAAATAATCGATTACTTGTCGGTATTATCAAGTAAATATTTACTTGGTTTAAATAAATTGTATATTTGTTTCTGATACTGAAATTATTGGTTCAAATTCCTTTTATACTTGATTGAATTAGAATTATTTGATTCAAGTAAATATTTCTTCAATTGAATAAAAAGGATTTGATTACAGTAAATATTTATTTGATTGAATTAGAATTCTTTGATTCAAGTAAATATTTCATTCATTAAATAAAAAGGATTTGATTAAAGTAAATATTTATTTGATTGAATTAGAATTCTTTGATTCAAGTAAATATTTATTTGACTAAATTAGACATATTTGATTGACTGAAATAGATTTATTTAATTCAAGTAAATATTTCTTTAATTGAATAAAAAGGATTTGATTAAAGTAAATATTTATTTGATTGAATTAGAATTCTTTGATTCAAGTAAATATTTATTTGATTAAATTACAATTATTTGATTCCAGTAAATATTTATTTGACTGAATTAGAATTATTTGATTGAAGTAAATATTTATTTGATTAAATTACAATTATTTGATTTCAGTAAATATTTATTTGACTGAATTAGAATTATTTGATCCAAGTAAATATTTATTTGACTAAATTAGAATGATTTGATTGATGTGACAATTAATTTGATTGAATTAAATTTATTCAATTCAAGTAAATATTTATTTAATTAAATAAAAAGGATTTGATTAAAGTAAATATTTATTTGATTGAATTAGAATTCTTTGATTCAAGTAAATATTTATTTGACTAAATTAGAATTATTTGATTGACTGAATATTTAATTGACTGAATTAGAATTATTTGATTCAAGTAAATATTTATTTGACTAAATTAGAATTATTTGATTGATGTGACAATTTATTTGATTGAATTAAATTTATTCGATTCAAGTAAATATTTTTTTAATTGAATAAAAAGGATTTGATTACAGTAAATATTCATTTGATTGAATTAGAATTCTTTGATTCAAGTAAATATTTATTTGATTAAATTACAATTATTTGATTCAAGTAAATATTTATTTGACTGAATTAGAATTATTTGATTGAAGTAACAATTTATTTGATTGAATTATTTAATTCCAGTAAATATTTATTTGATTAAATTAGAATTATTTGATTGACTGAATATTTTATTCACTGAATTAGAATAATTTGATTGAAGTAACAATTTATTTGATTGAATTAGTGAATTCCAGTAAATATTTATTTGATTGAATTAAATCTATTCGATTCAAGTAAATATATATTTGACTGAATTAGAATTATTTGATTGACTAAATATTTAATTGACTGAATGAGAATTATTTGATTCAAGTAAATATTTATTTTACTAAATAAAAAATTATTTGATAAAAGTAATTTTTTTCCAGTGTATTCGTTATTAACAGTCAATAAATTTTGTTCCTTAAAAACAAATAAATCCCCATTTTCCCCAAATATCTAAATATTATTTACTTGAAATTATCGGGAATATTTGACAATTAAAAGTGATAAATGTATATGTATATATATCGAAATTGAATAATGTTTATCGAAGAGCACGGTTAAATCGATTTCAACTCTCTTGACCTTAGTGTGGCTCTGGTGTGCCTTGGAGAATCAAATTGTTCGATTCACAGTGGTTTACCCGAATGTTTGGCTGTTAATTTGCCTGAAGCGACATCAGTAAACTCAATAATTCTATTATTCCTGTCGGAAGCTATATACGCTTACATATATATAGAATATATTCACTAAAAGCGGATATTCACTATTTTGTTACAAAGTTTTATCAAGCACAACGATGGCTCAGTTTCTAAATGCTATTGAAGTATTCGAATGACTGAAATCGATATCAACGGTGTATTATTCATTCAAAAACGGAATTTCCATGAATGTTGTATATATATACAATATATATAATATACACGAAATCCCTGATATCGAATTCGGTGAAAAATTGAAAGAATTGTTTTCTTTTTAAAATACAAAGAAAAAAAATTTTTTTCCTATCACTAAATGGATGTTTTTTATGATAGACAAATTTTTTAATAAATTAAAAATTGTTTTTGTCAACTTTTTCTTTAAATTTTTTACAAAAATATTTGGATGTTTTTGTGATCAGTTTGAGAATGCTTTGATTTTATCCAAAGTATTTTTCGTTTTAATTAATCTTTCTAATTGCTTTTCTAATAATTAAACATTTTTGTTTCTGATGTTTATAATTCATAAACTGTTACGTAATAAATTAATAGTTTAATAGTTTGTAATTTAATAAATTAATATTTTACTAATTATTAATTTAATAATTTGTAATTTTTATAATTTGAGAATTTACTAATTATTTATTTATTATGTTAATATAAATAATAGCTAAATAAATAAATAATAATAATAAATTAATAGTTTAATAGTTTGTAATTTAATAAATTAATATTTTACTAATTATTAATTTAATAATTTGTAATTTTTATAATTTGAGAATTTACTAATTATTAATTTATTAAATTAATATTTTACTAATTATTCATTTAATAAATTCATATTTTACCAATTACTCATTTAATAATTTGTAACTTTTACAATTTGAGAATTTACTAATTGATAATTAATTAATTTGACACTTTTATAATTTTCTAATTTCACGATTCGAATGTTTTTCAATTTAATTATTGGAATTAATTTTTACGTATTGTAATTCATTTGCAAAAATAAAAATTTAGTAAATTATAATTTTCTAATTTGAACGTTTTCTAATTTAATGATTGTGATTGATTTTCAAGTTTTTATAGATTGTAATTATTTTTAAATAATAAGAAAAAAAACTAATCAAAAATTTCAATAATTAATTTATAAACTAATAAATAGAAATTTCTCATAATTTCATGATTTTAGTTAATATATAATTCAGCCGTTGGATATTTTGGTGATTAATAATGTAGCGTATGAATATTTTCTACAAAAAGAATTCTGTTTGATTTGGAGAAAATTAAAGTTTCTCATTATGAATAATGAATAGAATGTGTATGTATTTCAATAATTAAAGTAAATTAGTGATTTTATAACTAGTGCACTGTATAAATAGATATATTGAAATACTAAATAATTAGGTAATGTAACAATTCGTAAATCTATTCAATGGTTACGTTTGATCTCCCCTAAAATATAATACAGCATCCATTGAGGAATCAGCAATTTCCAAAATGGACGATCCTTTGTTGTTAAAATCCAATATTCATTATGCAATTCAAATTTAGTTTTACATTTTTCATTAATTAAGACAAAAAGAATTTTTTTTTAAATTTTTATAAAACAAAAAGAATTTTTGTTAAGTTTTATAAATAAAATATTTTTCATCATTTAATGAAATAAAAAATTAAAACAATATATAATTATTATAATATATTATATTATATAATATATTATTATAATTATTATAATTTTAATTATAATTTAAATCATAAATAATTATATTAATTATAAATTAAAATTATAATTATACTTTTTTTGATCATTTTATTTTTTTTATTTTAATTAAAAAAAAGTTGATCAAAAGTATTTCCATACGAACGAAAATGTATTAGAATGCAGTTAGGTGAAATTTTAATAAAAAGTTATTAATATGAATTTTTATTTAAATTTGAAGAGATGAAATATTTTTTTGCTATTTAAAAAAACCCCCGTTTTTTGGATTTCATTGAAACTTTATTAATTAAATATCATTACAATGAAAATTTTCCTATTGAATTCACTTTTTCTTTTTGGAAAAGTTTTTGCTAACTTTTTTCTGTTGATATTGAGTTAATTAAATCAAAAAATATATGTACTTGTATATTATGAATGATGAAGAAGGAAAATGGGAAGGGTAAAATATTGTAAAATGTTGGCTTGAATTTTTCATATAGAAAGGACAGTGTGTATAGAAGCAGAAAACAGGAAAGTAAGTTAAATCAAAAAAGTTTTAATGGCTTTGTTTCTAAATTGATTCAGGACTATATATATATATATATATACAGAAAACGAAAAGTTTAAAAAGGAAAAATAGAGATATAAGAACATTCAACTGCGACAATTTTTTTTAAGTGGAATGATCATTATGGTAATATTTAAAAAAAAATTTTTTAATTCGTTTATTTATTAGTTTAAAATTGAATAAAATTAAATTTCAGTTAGATTTATTTTTTATACTGTATTTAATTTATAATTATTTAGTCAATTTAACAAAAAAATAAAAATAATATGATAATAAATAATAAAAAATAAAAATTTAGTTAACAATTAAGATAATTAAACAATTTAGATAATATAATTAATATTTATTAGATAATTGTAATAATTAAAATATTTATAATTGCTTCTTGTGTAATTAATTATTCAGATTTAGTTGGAAATTAATTCAAATTTTTTTATTTTATCTTCTTATAAAATTGGTAATTATTTATTTAGTTAATATCAAAGGTTATCAAAAACGAATTTAAGAGACGATTACTGTAATTATAGTTAAATAATAAAATAAAGAAATCTAAACGATTTCTTTATTATATTTTTTTATTCTAGTAATCAGTAAATATTTTTTGACTTTTTAATGAATTTGTAATTATTGGTCATTTTTCTTTTTTTCTTAGAGATTTTTTTAATTTTAAATTAATAATGAATCAACTCGGATTTTTTTCAATTTGTTTTAATTAATTGGCATAATTTTACTCTCCCTTTTATCTCAAAACAGTTGGAGGCTTTTTAATTAATTATTAATAAGTTTATTAGGATGTATTTTAATTATTTTAATTAATTATAGTAATTATTTTCCTTATTTTTTAATTAATTAGCAATCATTGGAATTCTTTATTCAATTTTTAAATTATTTACCAATCATTAGAATTTTATTTAATTTTTTAATAATTAAGTGTATTTTTTACTATCCTGGTATTTAAACGCAGTTTCAGGATTTAATTACTAATCATTTAGATCTTTTCTTGTTAAATTTCCTAATTAATATTCGTTTTTTCATGTTTTCCATTTAATTACAAAGAAAATTTAATTAAACCAAGATAATTTTTTTCTCCATCCCTGGAACGGAAATATTTGAAAAATTCCTTTTTCTCTAGACAAAGATAATTGAAAATTTTTTTTCAATAATAAAAAAATTTATTTCTTTTTAGTTTTACTTTTAGTACGTTTTGGAAATATTTTCCCGAAAATAGAATCATGTTACGAAAATATACTTTCATAGAAACAAAATTAAAAGCACTTGTTTCATTTTTTGCTTTTTGTTGTGGAAAACAAATTTTTTCTCGATATTTTTGTTAATTACATTTTTTACGAAAATAAATACGTTTGGAGGAAAGTCTCTACTTTTTTATTGGCTTATTTTGAACGGAGAAAATAGAAATATTCATTTATTTTGAAAGTTTGAAATTTTTTTTAGTTACGTTAGAGGAAGAAATGTTCTGCTTTTTGAAAACTGGGAAAAGATTTTTTTTGAAACATAAAAATATGTTTTTGTTTTCAATATTATTTTCAGGGACAATCTTTGTTTTTTTCTAATTTTTATAATAATTTTTTTTAAATACTGGTTAATTAAAATTTTTTATAAACAATTCAATGAGTTATTTTAGAAATGAAAATTTATAGTAGTAAATTTCACTGTTTTTAGTGAAAATTTTTTAGTAAATCCGATGTAAATTTTACCAATTTTTACTGAAATTTATTTCGGATTTGATAAAATTTTTGGAATTACAAAAAAAATAATGTTTGAACAAGAAATTTTTACTTGTTGTCATTTTTTATTTTTTTCTCTTTATAATAATTCATAAAATATTTGTTTTTTTGTTTTAAAGGTGAGTTCAACAATATGTATTTCTTGTCGAGATTATTTCGTGAGTAAATAAATGTTCAATTTTATATATTTATATGTAAGAAATAAAAAAATAAAATAAATAAATAATAAATAAATAATAAATAAATAATAAATAAATAATAAATAAATAATAAATAAATAATAAATAAATAATAAATAAATAATAAATAAATAATAAATAAAAATAAATAAATTATCTAAATAATAAATAAATAATAAATAAAAATAAATAAATTATCTAAATAATAGTTTAAGAAATCGCAATTGTTTATTTGACTAATAATTATTAGTAGTTTAATTGATAATTAAAATTATTATTTTGAAAAGATTTTTACAAAAATTCTACAGAATTTTCCTAGGACAATTCAATGAAGTTTCTAAACCAAAAAAAAATTATTAAATTTTTTAATGAATGGGTGGAAAAAATTTTTTTTAAATTAAAATTCTCTTTTTTGTCTATATGAAAAATCGCTGCAATCGCTGTTCTCTTTTTTTCAAAGAGAAAAATTTCAATTATTATTGCCTTTGATTAAATAAAGCGAATTTAAAAATCACTTTTACATTTTTAATATTTTGCGTTAATTATTTTTTTTATTCATTTTTTTTTGATAACTTTTTTTCCGAATGATTTTTTAAAAGGCAAAAAATATTCAATCCTTGCCTGTTTTCGAAAGAGGCAAAAAGAGAAAAATCAATTATACAGCTTCTGAATAATTGAAAATTTTTTTCGAAATGGAGAATCGAATTAAAGAAATTTACTCTCCATTACAATGTGAATATAAAAGATTGAAATCAATTTTCCATCGTATTAACTGAATTGAAAGTGCAAATACATGACTAAGTATAGTGTAATAGTCGTAAAAGTATAATGAAGAAAAAAAGGAGAGAATAAAAAAGAAAGAAAGATTTTAAAACCCTAGCGGTAAATACAGTAAGATAATGTTTATGTACACAGTTCAGTGGATCGAGTTAATTGCACCGTTACGAGAATGAGTGAGAAAAAGAAAGAAAGAAAGAAAAGTGAGTGAGAGAGAGAGGGTTAATGTTTGCCAATATGTTCTAGAATACTTTCTCAGGCAGTTTCAAACTGAGACGCGTATTGCTTTGTTTCTGAAGGCGAAATGCAATAGGAACGTTAAGGAATTTAAATTGGTATTGCAATTTAAAATAGGAAAAAAAAACCGAGAAGGAAAAAAAGGAACTTGCCCTTATTCGCGTGCGGGAACCATTCACGCATGTGGAATGTGTCGCACGACAAAGGAGGTCGGTACTTTTTATTTTCCTTCGCGATTAACCTGGGAAATTTTAAAATTGGTACTTGTTACTTTCCGGGTGAAACTATTCTTAACTCATTTCCTGTATTAAGAGTGTAGTGCAGAGGAAAATTGTTTCTCGATTCTTAATGTTCATTTTTTTCTTATTCTTCTTTTTTTTCCCTCTCATAATTGTATTATGTGAAAAGGAATTGACAAATTTGCACTATTTGTTTCTGTAGGTAGTTAAATATTTTTTTATGTGACGTGTGATTTTTTTATTTCTTTTTTTCTGTAGTGTTCACTTTTTTGTACCAAGAACAAATTTTTAATTTAATTTAATTATAATTGATTTAAAAGAAATTTATTTAATTGATTTAAAAGAAATTAATTTAATAGAAATTCATTTAATTAATTTAATAGAAATTAATTTAAACAATTTATTAAAAATTAATTTAAATAATTTGTGAGGAATTAATTTAAATAATTTGTGAGGAATTAATTTAAATAATTTGTGAGGAATTAATTTAAATAATTTGTTAGGAATTAATTTAAATAACGTAATTAATATAATAAAGGTTAATTTAATTAATTTAATTTTAATTTAATTTTCTTAACCAGGAAAAATTAATTTTCCTGATAGAATTTTTTCGTATTCAAATTTTTTAATTGTGGTGTTCATGAAGTTTCTTGGCTTTAAATTTTGCCTAAATTTTGACCTATATTTCACATTTTTATCCAGTTTTTTTGGAAAAAGATGAAAATTTTTGTTGTTTTCGAAAATTCATATTTTTTTTCCTATTTTTTATCACTAAATGAACGTTTCGTTGAAAATTATTTTGAAATTTAGTGCGATTTTTGTAAAGTTCTTTGGCTGTCAAGTTTGTCAAAAATATCTTTTTTCATACAAATTGTGAACAATTCTTTTGAAAAAAGATAAAAATTGTGAGCTTTTGCGAAAATTTAAACTATTTCATACAATTTTTGACATTTTTTTTGTTGAAAAGAATAATTATATGATAATTAAGGACTTTTCAGAAAATTCAAACTATTTTCTCCCTATTTTTTATCATAAAAAATTAACTAATAAATTATTTTAAAATTTAGCGTGGTCTTCGTGAAGTTATTATTTTAATACTTAAAAGTGCATTTTTCATATTTTTCCTATTTTTATGCAAGAAAAATTTGTTTATTTTTTTCTCCAAGTTCTGAATTGAAGTGAAATTTAAATTAAAATTTTTAATATAAATAAAAAACATATTTGAATTAAACAAAAAATTAAAAATGATTTTAAACAAAAGTTTTAAATAATTTTGCAACTACAATTATTTTTAGTAATTTTTAAATTAATGCTTTGTTTTAAAGGTGAAATATTTATTAATAAGTTGGAATCCGAATTCTCAATTGAAGTGTAATTTATATTAAAAAATTATTAATATTATAATTAAAAAACATATTTAAAAAAATGAAAAATAAATAATTAAAAGTTGATTCTAAAATTATTTATAATGAAAGGTTTCATATTATTTTGCAACTACAATTATGTTTTAGTAATTTTGAAGTTAATGTTTTGTTTTGAAGGTAAAATATTAAATTAGAATTGAAATCTTCCATAAAAACTGTTACAACTAAAAAGTTTTACTTTTACATTCCAGAAAATATTTGTTTGAATATTATTCATTCTGTTAACAATTTATTTTAAAATAAACTTTCTCAATTAAAAATTAATAAATTCGTTCTTTTATTCTTCTTTTAATTTTCAAGTTTCTTCTCCTAATTTTTAATTACAGCGAAATATAAATTAAACAACTAAATCTACTTTAAAAATAGATTCTAAAAGACGAGTTTTTAAATTTTAATAACATTTCTGTTAAGTTAGAAGTGAAGAAATAAGAACCTTTTTTCTTTTAAATTTTAAACTCGCAGTAGTAAATTTTTGTCTAAACAAAGTAAATTCTTTTCTTTAATCAATTTTCTGTTTTTAACTGTTTTAATCATAGAATTAATTATTACTACATTTTTCCTAAATTATACATAACCGAAATTTTTTTTTCCATTAATTAAATATTTTTACTAATTATATTTCTATCAATTGTTTTTTTTCATCAATTGTATTATTTTACCAATAATTATACTTTCTACTAATTGTAATCTTTCTAATCTTCCAAACTTTCTATTATATTGATAAATCCTCTTCTTATTATTAATTAATCAATTATTAAATATTAACTAATTGATCAATTTAAGAAAAAAATAATAGTGCTTCTTAATTTTTTTGGACCACATGCGGTAATTTTATTCTCCAAAAAGAAAACGTTTCGGTCGATGATGAGGGTCAGAGAGAATGACGAGAGGAGGAGAGATTTGAACGAAAAGTTTCATCACATATGAAAATTGATTTCAATAAATTTAAATTCATTATACAAACTCGCATCAATTTTATGAATGAAACAAAATTTCCAATGGTCAATCATTTGTCGTTATGATAATATGACAGGAGGCATATATATTTTCAATATTCCACTTGTCATTCTCTCAATGAAAATTGCTCACGAGGGGCAGAAAGAAAAAAAATTTATCTCGTATGCCGAACGAGATCGAAAAAAAAGTTAACTATACACCTTTCAGTCGATTTCTCTAATCGATCTATAATTATACCTAGAGAAATAACTTTCTCAATAAAATTTTTAAAATTTTTTTTTCACAAATCTTAGGATCCCTTAAGGTCATGTTATTCAGTGTGACGTTTTTCTATAGTAAAGAATATGGGACACGTGACCACTGAATAACATAACCTTAACGATCTTCACCCTTTTTGTTTTTACTAGTCTTTATGTAACAAATATATATACAACTATTTTTTTAAATTTTTTATTTTGTTTCATTTACATTCGTGTTTTCTTTCATTTATTTATATTTGTTTTTTTCATTAATTTTATTTATATTCGTTTTTTATTTATTTTTAAAAAAGTCCTTTTGTTCTTTTTATTTCGATCAAATCTAATCGTAAATGTTTTTCTTTTAATTTATTTTTATTCTTTCTTTTTTTATTTTTAAAAAGTCCTTTCGCTCTTTTCGAATCGTTAATTTTTTCTTTTATTTATATTCGTTTTCTTACAAAACGATTTTTTTTCTTTTCTTTCATTTTTTTTTTCTGTTAATTTTTTTTAATTTATTTATATTCATTCTACTTCATTTTTAGAAAAGTCATTTTGTTCTTTTTGTTTGGATTAAATCGAATTGTTAATTTTTTCCTTTCATTTTATTAATATTCTTTCTTTTTTTATTTTTAAAAAGTCCTTTCGCTCTTTTCAAATCGTTAATTTTTTCTTTTATTTATATTCGTTTTCTTATTTTATTTTTTCTACTTTTGATTTATTTATATTCTTTCTTTTTTCATTTTTAGAAAAGTCCTCTCGCTCTTTTTGTTTCGATTAAATCGAATCGTTAATTTTTTTCATTTATTTTAATAATATTCTTTTTTTTATTTATTTTTAGAAAAGTCCTTTCGTTTATTTTTCTTTCGATTAAATATCGAATCGTCAATTTTTTTTTTAAATTTATTTATATTCTTTCTTTTTTTATTTTTAAAAAGTCCTTTCGCTCTTTTTGTTTTTTCCGAATCGTCAATTTTTTCTTTTATTTATATTCGTTTTTTTTTCTTTCATTTTATTTATATTCTTTCTTTTTTTATTTTTTGAAAAATCCTTTTACTCTTTTAGTCTCGATTAAATTGAATCGTTAATTTTTTTCTTTCATTTTATTAATATTCTTTTTTTTATTTTTAAAAAGTCCATTCTCTCTTTTTGTTTTTTTTTCGAATCGTTAATTTTTTTCTTTTATTTATATTCGTGTTGTTTATTTGTTTTTCTTCCTTTATTTTATTTATATTCTTTCTTTTTTTATTTTTTGAAAAATCCTTTTACTCTTTTAGTCTCGATTAAATTGAATCGTTAATTTTTTTCTTTCATTTTATTAATATATTCTTTTTTTTATTTTAAAAAAGTCCATTCTCTCTTTTTGTTTTTTTCGAATCGTTAATTTTTTTCTTTTATTTATATTCGTTTTGTTTATTTTATTTTCTTCCTTTATTTTATTTATATTCTTACTTTTTTTCTTTTTAGAAAAGTCCTTTCGTTCTTTTCGTTTCGATTAAATCGAATCGTTAATTTTCTTCTTTCATTTTATTAATATTCTTTTTTTTATTTTTAAAAAGTCCATTCTCTGTTTTTGCTTTTTTTTCGAATCGTTAATTTTTTTCTTTTATTTATATTCGTGTTGTTTATTTGTTTTTCTTCCTTTATTTTATTTATATTCTTTCTTTTTTTATTTTTAGAAAAGTCCTTTCGTTCTTTTTGTTTCGATTAAATCGAATCGTTAATTTTCTTCTTTCATTTTATTAATATTCTTTTTTTTATTTTAAAAAAGTCCTTTCTCTCTTTTTGTTTTTTTTTCGAATCGTTAATTTTTTTCTTTTATTTATATTCGTTTTGTTTATTTTATTTTCTTCCTTTATTTTATTTATATTCTTACTTTTTTTCTTTTTAGAAAAGTCCTTTCGTTCTTTTCGTTTCGATTAAATCGAATCGTTAATTTTTTCCTTTCATTTTATTATAATATTCTTTCTTTTTTTATTTTAAAAAAGTCCTTTCTCTCTTTTTGTTTTTTTCGAATCGTCAATTTTTTCTTTTATTTTTATTCGTTTTTTTTTATTTTACTTTTTTCCTCCATTTTATTTATATTTTTTCTTTTTAAAAAAAGTCCTTTCGCTTTTTTTCATTTTGATTAAATCGAAGTGTCAATTTCTTTCTTTTATTAATATTCGTTTTTTTGTTTATTCTTCGAAAAGTCCTTTCGTGTTTTTTCTTTCGACTAAATCGAATCGTGAATCCTAAGGGGGAAAAAGAACCGATCGATAGATCGATTGTCGATCGATCAGGAAATCAGGAACAAAAAGATCCTCTCTGAAGATTCCCTTCGCCTTCTTTACAAATAATTATCTCCCTCAGGTCACTATTCTTTCCTCGAGTTAATTTTCGGTTGTAAAATCGATGCCGTAAAATAGTTTCATTAAAAAAGCTAATTCTTGGCTTCAGGTGAGCAAACAGGTGCAATCGATCAGGAGATCAACTGACGAAGGAAGATCACTGCGCGATCGGTTCCGATCGGTAATGTAGAATATCGTCACTCAGCTCTTTATTTTTCGCCTCTATTTTCTCGTTCTTAGTTTCATTGCAAAAGAATTTTATTCGAGGAAAATTATTAATTCTTCTTATTATTTTTCTATTGTTAATTTTTCTTTAATTAAAGTTAAAAATTGCTAACTTAAGAGTGGGAAAAAATCGATTCGAGAAGAAATGAGAAAATTGATCGATAGAAAAGAAAAATGTCGAGGTCTTCTTTCATTACCTGTTGGCCTGATCGAGCGCACCTGTTCGCGCACCTGAATCACCTGAGCGTTCGTGATTATCTGCGCACTAGTCTTCAGAGCAAGCTCCTTCACTCTCCTGCACTCCCGATAGAAATGAAGTTGTTTTGTTTTAACCCTTTTCAAGTCATCGACTTTCTTCCTCATTCTCTCTCTCTATCTTTGCATATTTAATCGAATTCTCATCTGCTGGACCAATTCGACGCGCAGTAATTATCGATCTAATTTTCCAAAAATAGATCATTTTTTCCATTCATCGTCTGTTTTCGCTCTTTATTTTCTTTCCTCTTTCCCCACTTTTTCCGTTTTTTCAAATTTTTTTGCGAAAATTTTTTTTTTTTTTTGGCAATTTGGACCCCAAAAAATGATAATCACTATATTTTCCCTTTCCCGAAAAAGGGAATTGTGGGGAAAAAAGGGGAATTGTGGGGCAAATGTGAAAAGTAGGGAATAGTTTGTTTCCTCCTTTTTTTTGGGTATTTTTGTGAAAAATTCTTTATTAAAGGCGCTTGATGTACAATGACCTCAATTAAGAATTTCCTCAAAAAATCGTAAATGCGCGATTTCTTGGCACTTGGCGATTGTTGAATGAAAATTCGAGTGGCGAATGCGATGGAACTTTTGATAGGGAATGAATTTTTTCAATCTGATTTTAAAGAAAATGGAGCATTCGGGCTTGGGAGGCAATTTAATCGAAGTTTGATTGAGTTTCACTAAATTCTCAAGTTTGGTAGTGGCTGTGATGCACTGAATTTCAGGTAAATCAGCCGTTTCCGCAGCGCAGGAGAACAGCATGTTGTTGGACGTGTTACAGACATAATTTAGCCTCAGGTGATATTATATACACAAGAGAGAGAGAAAATGAGAGAAAGAGAGAGGGAGAGAGAGTGTGTGTTGTACACGTTTGAGTGAAGTGCATATCCTTCTGGTTGCAACGGCAAGTATACGGCAAGCATTCTCTCTCTCTCTCTCAATACCGATGCAGTTTTGTTAATATATTCGTTATTCGTGGCACGCTGCGACTGAACTCATGTGACATGAGTATCAGGATAAAATGTTGCTAGAGGAAATTGAAGTGCAACGAAGCTTTTCAAGGACGTTGTTGTAGAATTTATATGCTTTTGTGTGCATATGCGTGCATTTGTGTTTGTATTTGTGCTTCTGTGTTTTATATAACAAAAGGGATATCTATTTTCTATGCAAATACATATTTGTATATACAGTGAAGGGAAAATTCACTTTTTCAAATGTCACCAGCAATATATATAGCGTAATGTGCAAGTGTATTTCAATTTTCAAAAAGGGAGACAAAAATCGAATCTCTTTTCAATTCAGTGTCTAAATTAATTCGGATGTTCTCGAAATCTTTTTCTCCTTATTTTTCGTGTATAGTCTTTTTTTTCTGCGTGGAAGGAAAAATTAATAAAGAAAAGGGGAAATAAATTGGAAAAATAAGTTTTTGATATTTTTTTCCACAAGTAAATTAATTAAGCTCAATTTTACTTTGCCCCAAAGAATATTTGTCGAGACAATAGTTAAGGTAATAAATATTATTATGAGAAAACGGAGGACGTTCGAGAAAATTAAAATTTGTTTCCGAAAGGAAAAAGATATTCTTTCTTACAAAAATAATTGTTTTTATGATAAAGATAAAAATTGTTATTATGATAAATATAAAAATTGTTATTATGATAAAAATAAAAATTGTTATTATGTTAAAAATGATAATTGTTATTATGATAAAAATATAACAAAAAAATATGATAATAAAAATATGATAAAAAATATATGATAAAATATACGATAATAATAAAAAATGTCTTTCTCACAAAAATAATTGTTACTATGGTAAAAATAATAAAAAAATATGATAATAAATATATGATAAAAAATATATGATAAAATATATGATAAAATATATGATAAAATATATGATAATAATAAAAAAAATTTATTTTTTACAAAAATAATAAATTGTTTTTATGATAAAGATAAAAATTATTATTATGATAAAAAATAATAATTGTTATTATAACAAAAATAATAATTAATATATTATTTATAATAATAATTATTATTATTATAATTACTATTTATAATACAATGACTTTAGTAAAACTTAATAAAAATACTTAATTTAATTATTACAATAAAATTATTTCAGTTATTGCAACACAATTCTTTTAATTTCTGTCAATAAAATATTTTTACATCTTCCTAAAGTTTATCGAACGTCTAAGTGAACGAAATTTTTTTTCTATCTATAATTTTTTTTCAAAATTACGACCTTAAATTAAGAATAAATAAAATTAATTACTCTTCAGCTCTAAGAGTTAATCATTTTAATAAACAAAAAATTTTTTTTTAAATAACTACAAAAAAGAAGTAAAAAAAAAGTTTTTCTTTTATTTAAACGTTCAAAACATTATAAGATATTTATATACTTATTTGAATTTCTGAAAATTATTGACTTGATTATTAGTCAACGATTTTTTGAAATTTAAAAACGTAATTGTTTTGAAAGATTAGGAAATAAATTGAAAGACGGTTTTAACGAAAAATAAATTTTTAAAAATAGTTTATAAATCTATAAAAATAGTTTATAAATCTATAAAAATAGTTTATTTTATAATTATAAATTAAATTAATTTCTTTGAATTTTTCCCAGAATTTTTCACGAAAAATTAAAAACTTTAATTTTAAATTTAAATATTAGAAAAATAATTGAATGACGCGGTTTTAAGTAAAAATAAATAATAATAATAAATAATAATCTTCATATTTCAAAAATATTCAATCAGCGAAAAATTCCAGCATTAACTAAATAAATAATATTGTTATGATAAAAATTGGTTTAACTATTAAAAAACATAGTTGTTTAAATTTTTTCCAATAATTATTATTATGAAACAATTGTTTTAATTATTATTACATAATAATTATTTCAATTTTTGCAAATGATTGATTTATACATTTGGAAATAATTCTTGTTAAATAATTCAAGAATAATTAAAAAACGATTTAAATAAAAAGCGAATAATAATTTCCGTTATGGATAGAAATAAAAAAAGTTGAAAACAATAAAAAAACTTTCGAAAAAATTGAAATTTTTGTGAAAGTTGGTTTTTTTTGACATCAAAAGGTTTACACTTTTGCAAATGTCAAATAATATTATTTGACATTTTAGAAAATGCAAAATTGGCTTTCTATTTTATTTGAGTGTGTCTCAATAATTTCAGAATATTTTAATCTTTTTTTTAATCCTATTTCTCAGTTATTTACGGCATAAAAAATGTAAATATAGAAGAAACTAAATTATAGAATGCAAAAAATCTAATTTCTTTATTGTAATTTAAATGTGAATTTTGCATATTTTCATTTTATTTTTATGTTTATTTTACCGTGTAATATAAATTATTTTATTCATTTTGCTTCCACATAAAGAGGAAGGATTATATTTATGTTTCGATTTATTAAAATAAAATGAAATAAACAAATAAAATGCAAAAATAAGATAGAAAAGTAACATAAACAAATAAAATACAAACATAAAAAAGAAAAGTAAGATAAACAAATAAAAGACTTGAATTTAATTTATCTTTTTTGCAAAAAATATAAAATAAAACTAAAATAGAAAAGTAAAATACAAAAAATTAAATAATTAAATGAAATAAGAAAATAAAATTAAAAAATATAGAAAGATTATATTTTAAATAAAATATTTTTACAGTAATAGTGAAGGATTTTTGTAAAAATTGACATTTAGGAAAAATTTATTGTCTTTTGAAAGCAAAAATTTACTTTTGCAATTTTATACGCGCAGTAGAGTCTAAAATACTTTTAGTTTAGGAGAGAAAAATCGACTCTCTTTTCAATTCAGTGTCCATTAATTCAGACATTCTCTTCTTTCATCCCCTTTCAAAATTTTTTCAACGAAAAGAGCAAAATACATATTCGGACATAAAAAAACTAAGCTACAATAAAATGAAGGAATAAAAAATTAAATACTCAAAAGTAGATATTTTTTAAAATATTAATTAATAAATATAGGAAAATAACAAATTTAAATTAGTTTTATTTTATTAAAATAATAAAAATAATAAAAATAAAAGAAGTAATAGAAATAATGAAAATAGTAGAAATCTCAAAAATGAAACTTATTAAAATAATAACAATAAAAGTACTGAAAATATTAAAAAAATAAAAATAGTAAAAATAAAGAGAATAATAAAAATAATGAAAGTAATTAAAATAATAACAATAATAAAAGTACTGTAAATATTAAAAAAATAAAAATAATACAAGTAAAGAAAATGGTAAAAATAATGAAAATAAAGAAAGTATTTGAAATAGTAAAAAGAATGAAAATAGTAAAAATAAAGATAATAAAAATAATAAAATTAATTGAAGTAATTAAAATAGTAAAAATCGTGAAAATAGTAAAAATACGGAATAAATAAAAGTAATGAAAACAAATTTTCACTTCATATAAGTTTTTGCAATAAAACATTTTTGGAGGAAATTAAAAATATCCCCCACCCTGAAAGTTTATTATTTCTCAGCTAATCCAAATGTTTGTGAAGAATTTAACATTTTGAAGAGTCTGAGAATTTTTATGGTTCAAAGTTTTGAAAATGAAATATTCAAATGATATGAAGAAAGAGAGGGCAAAGTATGTATATACAACAAGAAGAAGAATAAGAGTAAGAGAGAATAATATTTTCTCAACTGAAATTCTATATATTTTTCATGAAACTTTGGTGTAAAAATTTGAAAAAAGATTCTTGAAAATATTTTATACCAATATTTTTCCTTCTCTATACTTTTTATTAACGCTGGCCATAAAATATATATGTATAATATATCACAAAGGGAATCCTTGAATAATAGAAAATCAAAAATGTGAAAAGAATAAGTTGCGTAGATTTTTTCTTCATATTTTACTAAACGGAAATAAATTTGTTGTTTGCTTCAAAGAATTAAAATACCTAAATATTTAATATTTTAAATGGTAATATGATTTTATCACTCGTTTCTATTAGTTATTATATTTTAAATTTTCATTTTTATAATAATTTAATATTTTAATTAATCAATTTTTTTCTGTTAAACAAATGGACTTTTAGAAATTTGTTTTTTGTTTATTCGTTTTCATCACGTAAAAATGCGCGTATATTATGGGAAAAACGTTTGTTTATCTAAAAAGTGCTTCTTTGTTGACTCTATACTCGAAAATCATGATTTTGAAGGAGTGTGTCAATAAACTCTCGATGTACTCTCGAAAATGAATATCATCATTTGAATATAAAATTTTTCAAATATATTTTAAATTTACTATTTTTGTAAATTTACATTTCCTGTATTTTTGGATCCGTATTTTTAATGTTTTGTATATTTTTTTGCATATTGCTCTTCTATACTTTGATATTTTGCGCATTTTCATATTTTTCGAAATCCAGTTTTAATTTTCTGTTTTTTTCCTTTCTTCTTCTTCTTTTTATTTATTATTTTTTTAATTATTCATTCAATATTTGTATAAATTTATTTTATATTATTTTATATTTTTTATTTCTTTATTATTTATGTACATTTATTTACATTTATTTACATTTATTTACATTATTCTTGAATAATATTTCTCCTTTCGTATGTTTTGCATTTTGAATATTTTTCGAAATCCTTTTCGAATTTTCTGCTTTCTTTCTTTTTATTGTTTTACTTTTTAAATATTAATTCTCTGTTTAAATTAATTTATTTTATATTTTTTATTTCTTTATTATTTATTTACATTTATTTACATTATTCTTGAATAATATTTCTCCTTTCGTATGTTTTGCATTTTGAATATCTTTCGAGATCTTTTTTTCGAATTTTCTGCTTTCTTCCATTTTATTGTTTTATTTTTTAAATATTAATTCTCTGTTTAAATTAATTTATTTTATATTTTTTATTTCTTTATTATTTATTTACATTTATTTACATTATTCTTGAATAATATTTCTCCTTTCGTATGTTTTGCATTTTGAATATCTTTCGAAATCTTTTTTCGAATTTTCTGCTTTCTTCCTTTTCATTGTTTTATTTTTTAAATATTAATTCTCTGTTTGAATTAATTTATTTCCTAATTTTTATTTCTTTACTATTCATTTATGAACTTCTTGTAATATTTCTCCTTTTCTTTTTGTTTCCCGTACATTTTCGATACGCATTTTTCTTTTTAGTTTTGTATTTTCGTTCACATTATTCGCATCACTCGCTATTTTTCGTCGCGTATTTTATTTTCAATTTTGTATCTTTCACATTTTTTTTCGAAACTCTCAATTATATTCATTATTCATTCTGATTTCGACCTTTACGGAATAAATATTACAAAAAAATATTCTACACAAAAATGTAGGACAAACGAATATTTGTCTACATAATATTTAACTTTAACTCTATACTTTATTTTCTTTATACAGACTTTTTACTCAAGAATCGTATATTTTGGGAAAAGTGTGTCAATAATCTTATACAGAAACACAAACAGCGAAGTTATTGGTTTTGTTTACAGAAAAAATTATTTTCCCTTCGGCTTCATTAAAAAAACGGAGGTAAAAATAAATTTTTTCCGCAAAGTTGGCAATTTCGTAAACTGATGAAAAAAGAAACTTTTGTCAACAACAAAAACTAACAGCTCGGTAATTATAGAAGTTGAAAAACTGAGTCAAGAGGAAAATAACGAACAAAGAGGTGGGGGGTTTTATCGCTGACACAATCCTTGCTTGGAATACTAGAGAGAGAAAAAAATCGTAAAACTTGCATCAGGTCTCGTTACATCTAACATTTGTTGCTAACCTGTTACCTGCTCGACCAGTTTACCCCTACCATGGACATTCGTCGTTCACGGTTATGTATATACGGTACATAAGGAGAGGCTCATATAACTGTAAACTATGACCTTACACCTAGAAATTGTCGAGCGTACCCCCTCCTGGCTCTGTTACCCTGCTCGCCCACGCTCGTGGAATTCACCTGAAAAGGAAATCTCTCTTGACGAGAGACTGTCGGTTTCATTTTGAGAGTTGCATGACACAATCACTTAGTTTATGTCTCGACTCATCGACACTTGTCTAATTTTCTATATTTCTTTTTTTTCTTTCTGTTTTTTTTTTTTTTTTTGCTTTACTGCATTAGAATATTGTACGAGGGGAAAATGTTTTTTCTTTTTTACATTCGTGTGAAACACCTGCTGCACGCACGGTATGCACCTGTTTGTTTGTGTTTGTGTGAATGTAACGCAGGCGCGCATCGACTTACTCAACAAGTGGTATGCTCTCCTGATACTTGGGAGCCATAGAAATCACCCAGACCTTTCGAAACTACGGCCAGACAGGTTGAGAAACCTCCAAGGTCAAAAGGGTTCATCTGAATTCCATTCGCGGTCTTTAAACTCCAGGAGGACTTTATGTTTCGATTTTTGGAATTCTTTTTCACTTTTTGAATGGTTCGGTTTGAGAGGAGACAATGTCAGTAAAATGGTAGTAGGATTCCGATACTCGATGTTTCGAGCAAAGGAGAGTTGTACACGAAAAATTGTTGTCGACGAAAAATTGGTGTTTAATTAAAGATCAATGACTTTGGTAAAACATCTAATGATTCGATAACAATTGGGTCATAATGTTATATGTTTATTTTTGTTGGATGCTATGTTTATTTCTAATGTAGGTGGTTTCCTATATTTATCGGAATGGATCAAGTGAAATAATTTTTCATTTAACCGAAAATTGCGGTTTTAATTAAAGTTCGATGACTTTGGTACAACATCTAATGATTCGATAAAAATTGGGTCATAATGTTATGTTTATTTCTTTTGGATGTTACGTTTATTTCTATAATGTGGGTGGTTCTTGGTTTCCTATTTGTCGGAATGGATCAAGTGAAATAATTTTTTATTTAACGAACAATTGGTTTTCAATTAAAGATTGAGATGTTTGGTTCAACATCTAATGAATCATTAAAAATGGATCCTAATGGGTCTTAAAAATGGATGTTACGTTTATTTTGCTTGTAGATTTTTTCTTGGTTTTCTATTTTTCGGAATGGATCAAGTGCGAAATAATTTTTCTCCTATAACCCAAAAATTTTTAACCCAAAAATTGCTTTTTAATTTATTAAAGATCGATAAGTTTGGTTCAACATCTAATGATTCATTAAAAATGGATCCTAATGGGTCTTAAAAATGGATGTTCTGTTTATTTTGATTGTGGTTTTTTTCTCGGTTTTCTATTTTTCGGAATGGATCAAGTGCGAAACAATTTTTCTCCTATAACCCAAAAATTGCTTTTTAAATTATTAAAGATCGATAAGTTTGGTTCAACATCTAATGATTCATTAAAAATGGATCCTAATGGGTTGTTAAAAATGGATGTTCTGTTTATTTTGATTGTGGTTTTTTGTCTTCGTTTCCTAGTCTCCGGAATGGATCGAGTGGAAAAATTTGTCGATTAAATTAAATTGTTCTCGTGTTTTGAATGATGCTCGATAAACATTGCATCTTTTGAAGAGGATTGCTTTTGCCTCTTTGACTGCTTATACACTTGACTTTAATTACCGTTTTGCCTTTCTGATTACTCCATTTGCGAGTGAATTGTGTTCTCGTTTGTCTTCTTTGCTATTCGTTTGTCTTTAGTCTGGTTTGCTTAATTGCGTCTTTGATCGTTTCTTGATACTCGATAGTGCGCATTTTGCGCGCTGATGTAATTGCCCCCAAGAAACTTAATCGGAAATGCATGAGTTTATTGACCTTTGCCATTTGCCTCTTTACAAGTTACACAAAATGCTAAATCGTTTCTATATTCAGAACTGTTTGTCGCGTCACTTTAAATGTCTGAACAATTTAAATTTTCTGTATCAATTCACAATTGGATGCGCCTGTATGTACATAAACTGAATTTTCTGAAATCGATTTTGGTTAGGATTGTGTTTTTTGATTTTAGTTACAAACCGAAAAGGAATAGTTTAGAAGTTTTTTTTACGCCAAAAAAAGAAGAGTTTCTCTATGTTTGTAAATTCATTGAGATGTACAAGCATTTCCCCTCAAGTTGTTCATACACTTAAGGATGGTACAAATTTTTAAATGATAAAATGTTCTGTTTTTGATAGTGGTGGGGAAAAATAAAAATTAGGATCACTCGGCAAGTGATGGGAGAAGTAAGTTCGGTTTGAAAGTAGTGGGGAAAAATTGAGGGAAGAATGTAAAATTGCAACTTGAGAGAAAAAGGTGGGAGGTGTGGGCGTTGATCCAGGTAGAAGGCTGCACCTCTGAATGCCAGGCAAACAGCTGCTCAAGGAGGAATTCTTGCTGGTGCATGAGCAGGTTGAGAATGTTCTCCAATATGTTCGATTTACCTTCACGAGGAGAAGTACATATTTAATTTTCCTTTGTATTCAAATACGCTCCACTATTCATCAGTTTCGCTGTAATGTATGCGAGTACTCAAAGGAAAGCTTATCAGACCGGGTGAGTGAAATTTACCCCACTTGATTTTTTCCTGCAAAATTTAAATTTGGCTAAACACTAAAAATGAATTAATTACTATTAGTATTAATTAAAAATTAATTAATTAGTTAGTACATAAAGACTAAAAGAATAGAGAAGCTCAAGTTAAAATTAAACTAAAGAATAAAAAGAAGAGAAAGATCAAAAATACGATTGAGGAACAAAGAACATTTGACAAAATGTAAGAAGCAGGGAAAAATTATCAGAGAAACGGGGAACAAGTGTCAATAAGAATCAAAGAAGCAAAAAGAGTAAGAGAAGTATAAAAAATCAAAGAAGCAAAAAGAATAAAAGAAGTAAAAAATTAAAGAAGCAAAAAGAATAAAAGAAGTAAAAAGAATCAAAGAAACAAAAAGAATAAAAGAAGTAAAAAGAATCAAAGAAACAAAAAGAATAAAAGAAGTAAAAAGAATCAAAGAAGCAAAAAGAATAAAAGAAGTAAAAAGAATAAAAGAAGCAAAATCGAAGAAGCAACAAAAGGATGAAGAGGAACAATACCAAAAAATACGATGCGAAAAGTAAATCGGAGATGTAATAAAAGATGAAACAAAACAATAATAAAAGGAAAGAAAAATTAAACAAGTTAAAAACAACAAGAAGAGTAAAAGATGAAGCAAAAGAAATTTAGAACGAAGGAGAAAAATAACGAAAATTAAGAACAAGCATCAGAGAGCAAATAAGAATCGATATGGCTGATAAAAGCGATTACAATCATGACGATGCTCATATTCAAACCACTGGAAAATTGGCTGTACAAATGTGTATACAAGATTCAGCGAAAGTTTATACACACACCATTAAATTCAGCCCCTATTTTCTGATATCAAAAACCCTCAACCCCTCAAGGATTTAAAGAAGCCAAATCAGTTCTCACACAACACTATTGCAATCATCTCACTTGATCCGCATCAGGAGCGGGAAGAAAAAAATCTACTCCCCCGTCTCTTCAATCTCAATCTAGCAAAGCACTGACCTCGAAAAAATGGCCAATTTTTCCGACGACAGAGAGATGATTGATGAACGGTATGGGAGAGAATACAAATATAGCTAATCATTTCGAGTATTTTTTTGGTATTCTTCATTTGTTTCTACAAAAACAAAAATTTTGATTTTTAGGTTTAAGTATCTTTAAAATTTTTCGCACAATGTAAGGGATACTATATAATTTTTTATTTCTACGTCGGTGAAGTTCGCAACGTTTATCATTAATGATTGACAGCAAAAAAAATTAGTTTCCTACCAAAAAAAAATTTTTTTGTTCACAAATCGTTATTCAAAAAAATAAACGTATACTATTTTCTTTACAAAAATTTATGCAAAGCTTTAAAAAATTTTTTTCAGTAATCGTTGGCAAATTTATGAAAATTTTCTTTAAACAATTTTTTTTTAGTAATCGATGACTACAAACGTTTTAAATTTTACCATCGCGATTTTTCGAGCAAAAAAAATTTTCCATTTTATGAATTTTCAAACATATGATAATGTATCCGGATTTTTGGCTTTTTAAACAAAGAAAGATTTAATTTTTTAATTTTTAAATTTTTTAAGCAAATAAGCAAATAAAGATTAAAATTTTTGTCGTTTTCAACCTATGAAAATCGGAATATTTTGTTTTTTTAAATGAATTGAAAATATTAATTCTTGTTATTTGATTGAATAATTAATAAATCGAGTTGTTTCATTTTAATTTCTATAGCTTGCCGCAATTTAAATAATAATCCCAAACTTTTGCCTTTTCAAACAAATAAATTTTCGAATTTTATATTAATCGATGAATATAAGTAGTCAAATTTTAAGCTTTTCGCTCAAAAAGTATTCGAATTTTTATCTTTTCCAACATTTGACTTTTTGCCTTTCCGAACAATAATAAGCATATTCGAATTTTAATTCTTCCGAAAAATAAATATTCCAAATTGGCTCTTTGAGCAAAAATGTAATCCAAAATTTAGCCTTTTTTAAAATAGACAACCAAATTTTTCTCTTTTTTAAATCCTAACAAATAAATATATAGATTTAAATTTTTAATTTATAGATAAAATAAATGTTCGTATTATTCGCCTCTGCGCTCTAATAAATTTTACTGTTTTCGTCTTTTCGGTCAAATAAATATTCGAATTTTCGGCATTTTCATCAAGTAAGCTTCTGAATTTTTGTCTTTTTGAATAAATAAACAATCGAATTGTTAATAAGTCGGTGAAATTAATATTCGACCTTTCGACTTTCTGATTAAATTTCGATTAATTTATCATAATTTTTTTTATTGTTACATAAATTTTTATTACAATAAACACTTTTGTTATTATAACTTATAAGATTATTTTTACTATAAATCTTAAACATGTTTTCCAAAATCTTTGATTTTTAAAATAACAATAAGGCGATTGACATTTTTTAAAAATATAATTTTTCTATTCCTGACGTCAAATATAACATAAAGATATATGTCAAATAAATTTAATTTGAAAAATTTTGGTATTACAATATTTCATGAAAAATTATTATATTCAGTGCTTTGGTATATAATTTAGGAAATCCCATTTTTGACTTTTTTCAATGTGGGTCAAATTCATGCCCTCGAATAGTACACTGAAAAAAAATTTATTTGATTCAAATAACCGATTAATTGACTATTATCAATTAAATATTTACTTGAATCAAATAATATTTAATGGAGTCAATTAAATGTTATTTGAATCAATAACTTCGGTATTTGAAGCAAATATGAACTGAACCATTTAATTGACTCTAATAAATATTATTTGACTCTAATAAATATTATTTGACTCTAATAAATATTATTTGACTCTAATAAATATTATTTGATTCAATTAAATATTTAATTGAGAATAGTCAATTAATCGGTTATTTGAATCAATTAAATTTTTTTTCAGTGTAATTTTAGTAGCAGTATAGTGATTGTAGTGACCCTTCTATTGACATCAAAGTGGATTGAGTTAATACGAAAAATTTGGATCAGTTCGTAAATTAATCTATAAAATTTTTGATATCAATTCGTTGCAATTTGATACTTGATACTTTTGAACTATAGTAAATTTTACTTATACATTCGTAGAAAGAACCCTGAAGAGAATACATTAGTTTTGGGATCCACTCGCGATTTCTCTGTAACTTTGGGATTTTGTATTAAGCAATTTTCCAAGAGAGAAAAGTTGTTCAGAATTACGAAAACTGTAAAACCGGAAAGTTACAGAGAGAAATCGACTGGGACCCAAAATTAATATATTTTCTCCGGGGTCCTTAATCTTTTATGGTACAATTTATTGATTTAACAGCAAAAAGTCATAGTCATTAATTAAAATTATTAAACATTATTAATAATTCTTTAATAATAATTCGAGACATAGACTGGGACCCAAAATTAATGTATCTTTATATGCTCTTTAATTCTTTATATATTATACAATTTATTAATTTAACAGCAAAAAGTCATAGTGATTAATTCAAATTATTAATCATTATTCCTAATTCTTTAATGATAATTCGAGACATCGACTGGGACCCAAAATTAATGTATCTTATATGCTCTTTAATCCTTTATGGTACAATTTATTAATTTAACAGCAAAAAGTCATAGTGATTAATTCAAATTATTATAATCATTATTCCTAATTCTTTAATAATAATTCAAAAAATCGACTGGGACCCAAAACTATAATGTATTATCCGCGGGGTCTTTATAATGCTTTCCCAGCGGGCACAAAGACAAAAAACCTTCTTTGAACGTCTGTAGAACGTTTAATGTCTGCCAATTTAAGTTTTAAGAACGTCCGAACGTTCCAAAAATGTTTCAGAACTTTTGGACATTCTAAGAACGTAAATTGGCAGACATTAAACGTTCTACAGACGTTCAAAGAACGTTTTTTGCCTTTGTTCCCGCTGGGTTATGGTATACAATTTTTTAATTTAACAGCAAAAAGTCATAATCATTAATTCAAATTATTAAACATTATTACTAATTGTTTAATAAAAATTCTTTAGTAGTTGTAGCACTATTCACAGTACAAAAAAAAGTCTTGATTTAAGGCAGCAAGTTAGTCTTAAAAGATGCATCATTTTACAGCTTTTCGAAGCATATCCAATTGAGGCAAAAAACGAGTCAAAAGTTTTGCGAAACAACGTTTCGATTCGTTTTTCTTGTTACAATTCGATGTCCGCATGAAAACTGTGCCAGACAATACCGAATTCACCCAATGGATTTTGGAGAACTCAACATTAAAGCAGACAATGCTGAATTTAAAGCTCATCTTAAATTTAAAATTCACTTTTCACTGTATATCTTTGGTAATATTAGAAGTGGTAGTAGTAGAAATAGTGTAGCATTAGCTCGATCAGCAATAGCAGAAGTAAAATAATGAATATACGAAAGGCTTTTCTCCAGAGACGCCTGCGTGGAAAAGCAAATCCAGCAAAGCAATGACGTACTCACGCAGGTGCAGGATAAGTTTAAATGATGATGCGCAGAGTCGCTGGTTACTGGTATCGTCCTACCAGGCAAACAGAAAGTATTACTGCGATAGTTACTTTTCCCTTTGAATATCCCTCTCTCCTATCCTTTTCTCTTTCTCCCTCTCTCTCTCTATTTCTTTCTCTCTTTTTCCCTCTCTCTCTCTCTTTCTCTCTCACTTACTCTGCAAACACACCGGGAGCTCCAATCGGGTGAACTGATGCTCACCTGAATCGCCTGCCAACTCCACCTTCCACTTGGTTTGGTTTCTCTCTACGCCTTTCATTTCATTCCGCTCTCGCTCGCTGATTGCAAGAGAGAGAAAAGAGAAAGAGAGAGAGAGAGAGAGAAAAGATAAAGAGAGAGAGAAAAAGAGAGAGAGAGAAAAGAGAAAGAGAAAGAGAGAGAGAGAGAGAGAAAAAAAACGAGAGAGAGAGAGAAAAAAAAGAGAGAGAGAGAGAGAGAAAAAAAACGAGAGAGAGAGAAAAAGAGAGAGAGACTCTTTGTCTTTGTGGAAATACTATGACGGACAATAGACGATTTCAGTTTACGGTTCAATGTTGTATATACAGGTGCAATATACATATGAAGCTGGAGAGTGAGAGTGAGTGGAGAATCTTTCGACCATATATGGTGTAATGTGGACGAGCCAAACTGGCTAATTATCACCCAGAAAGGTCGGCTGGTGACGAACGCTCATGCGGGAATCATCAAATAAGAGAAGTGGCTGTTGCGCCGTCCCCCACCTTCTCCCTCTGCCCCCCTCACGCAATGTAAACCTTACTGCGTTTTCATCTCTTTTTACCGAAGGGGCAATAAAATTCTCGACTTTCTATTGTTTTGATTTTATTTTCTACATTTTTTTTACCTTTGGAATGGGATTTTTAATTTTTTTATCTATATTTTAGTTACAGTTCACTTTTGACTATGAAACCGTTTAGCATTAGAATCATTGTTTGCCTGAATAGGCCTTTTGGAATTTGATTTTTAGTTATGAATTTTTTATCAACACTTTAGTTTCAGTTCTTTTTGACAAAAACCGTTTAACATTAGAATCATTGTTTGCCTGAATAGGCCTTTTGGAATTTGATTTTTAGTTATGAATTTTTTATCAACACTTTAGTTTCAGTTCTTTTTGACAAAAACCGTTTAACATTAGAATCATTGTTTGCCTGAATAGGCATTTTGGAATTTGATTTTTAGTTATGAATTTTTTATCAACATTTTAGTTTCAGTTCTTTTTGACTAAAACCGTTTAACATTAGAATCATTGTTTGCCTGAATAGGCCTTTTGGAATTTGATTTTTAATTTATTTTTTCAATATACTTTAGTTCCAGTCCACTTTTGATTAAAACATTAACATTTAATTTAATTAGGGGTTTTGAAAAAAATGTAAAAAAATGATGCATTTTTTGGAAAAATGCTAATTTTTTTTTGTAAGAAAAGATAAGAATGTAAATATCTAATAATGGGAGGGGGGAAAACTTACCCCCATTCATAAGGAATTAAAAATTATAATTTTATAATTTTTCATTGAATGAATTATACTTATTGAGATATTTTTGGCAGTAATGGAAAACTGATTTTCTCATAGGGAAGTTCAAGTATAATTTAAGAATAGAGGCAAAAGAATGATCTAAAATTTTTTAATTAATTATAAAATTTAGACCTGATTAAGAATTAAATTTTTAATAAATATAGATTAAGATAGTAAAAATGTTTAATTTAGTTAGTAAATTTAATTATTGAGGGTAATTAGGTAATTTAAAAATTAGGGGAAAAAATTACTTATAAAAAGATTTTTTTTCTTGATTAATTTATATGTAAATTTAATTATTGAGGGTAATTAGTAAATTTAAAAATAAGGGGAAAAAATTACTTATAAAAAGATTTTTTTCTTGATTAATTTAGTTAGTAAATTTAATTATTGAGGGTAATTAGTTAATTTAAAAATTAGGAGAAAAAATTACTTATAAAAAGATTTTTTTTCTTGATTAATTTATATGTAAATTTAATTATTGAGGGTAATTAGTTAATTTAAAAATAAGGGGAAAAAATTACTTATAAAAAGTTTTTTTTCTTGATTAATTTAGTTAGGGAATCATTCTTGACTGAATTGGAATTTGATTTTTAGTTTTGAATTTTTTTTTATCAATATTTTAGTTCCAGTCCGCACTTTTGACTAAAACATTAACATTAGTTTAACATTAGAATCATTGTTGACTGAATTGGAATTTGATTTTTAGTTTTGAATATGTTTTACACCAATATTTTAGTTTAAGTCCTTGTTGCTGCGCAAATGAATGATATAGATAATAATTGATTTGAAATATAATGACAATTTCTATTAAAGAAAAATAACAATGACGTGTGAGTCATTCACAAATAATTTCGATGAAAAATCAAATTGAGAAGTCAGTTGTACTCGATCCGACGTTGAGTAGCTTAGTTGATTTTGTAATTTATTACTTTTAACTGGAATTTGTGCGTGACAAAAATTGTAATAATTTTAATTTACTTATTTATAAACTAATATCACGGTTGTAAAGTAAAACTACTGTATTTGAATTAAATATGAACTAATATTAATTGTGCAACTCAATATTATAATGTTTTATCAAAAAATCGTTGCTTTTTGCTCGTTCGTTTTATGCGTTAATAAAAAACTGTGAATTGTGTCAAAAAGGTGATTTAGGATTATTTACATTTCCCGCCAATCTACAAAAAATTCTCCAAATTGAATTATAAATCTGTGGTTTTTGTACGATTGAACAATCCTCTTTTGACAACAAAACAGTTTATATGAAAATCATTGTTGACTGCATTTTCGTCTTATGAGAGTGTATTGTTTTGAGTTTTAACATTGAATTAATTTGTTGTTTTAAGCTTAAAAATAGGCTATTTTTCAATCATTTTTCGGTTTTAAGATCTATACTTATCATTGTTATTGTTGTTGTTATTGCTATGATTATTATTACAAACGTTGTATTGCTATTATTATTAATTTTTCTTCTATAATAAAATTATTTCTGGGCATGAAGTATATGTATATATAGGAATGTAAATAATTAACCTTCTGTGAGTTATGAAATTCTTCACGCAAATTTGTGCGAGAGATAATTTTCTAGGTGAATCGGAGAATGAAATTGTGCCTCTGATAAAATGTGAAAGTAAGGGGTGATTGTACAAAGGACGCTCGTTAGACTGAACCGCTTTTATGAAACTCAGACGTCAAAGTGAATTCACTATATATTCTTTTTATAAAAGCCATGTTCGCAAGGAAGATTATTAGTCAAGATAATTGAGAAAATAACAGATTATGGTTTCCATTAAAATAAATCATTAATTTTCATATAGACACACACTAACTGGGTTTCTTGTTTACCTAATCAATTTTTTCTTCTCTATTTGCCTCCGTAATAATTTTGAACTTAGTTATTCAATAATAATAATAATAATAATAATAATAATAATAATAATAATAATAATAATAGTAAAAATAATTACAGTAAAATTAAAGTCAATAGTAATCACTAAATTAAGTAATACACTGAAAAAAAATTTACTTGATTCAAATAACCGATTAATTGACTATTATCAATTAAATATTTACTTGAATCAAATAATATTTAATGAAGTCAATTAATCGGTTATTTGAATTAATTAAATTCTTTTTCAGTGTAATGTAAGTAGTAAAAATCGATAACTTCTCTTAATTGTTGAATGTAATAATAATGATAATGATAAAAATAGATAATATATATATATATATATATATATATGTATGTATGTATATATATATATATATATATATATATATATATATATATATATATATATATATATATATATATATATATATATATAGTTAATTATATGTTAAATGTGAAAGAAGTTAGCAATTTCTTAATTATATGTATTAGCTCAGAAAAAAATTTGTTTAAAAAAGAATAGTTTCTCTAAGACAATCAAAACTTTGATTGAATCAACTAAATAAATGAATTGCTATACACAATTATATAAACACTTGTTTCTTTCAACTAAAAGTTTGCTTAAAATGATCAAATTCTTTCTTATTCGTACGCAAGAGTTTACAAAAGTGAAAACAAAAATTAACAAAACTAAACATAATATTTATTTTGTTACTAAATAATTTGTTAATTATTTTGTTATTTAAATTAAACATCATCTTTAAGTTAAATTAATTTTATTTGGAATAGCTAAACAATATTTTTTTTATTATAAACATTTTCATGCATTACTGCGATTGTAACAAAAATTAATAACTTGCCTTTGACATTTAGAATCATTATATAATTAATTTTTTTTAATGGCGCAAAAATTATTATAATAAAAATTTTGTTTGAAAATCTTTGCGAAAATTTTATTGTTGTGAAATTACCAGTGAAAAGTGAAAAATTCAATGTTGCTACTACCAGAGGTAAGTCAAAGAAAATTCGTCAAGAAATTATAAATTCTAATTCGAAAAACATTTAAGAAAATGTCAAAAATTCTAAATCGAAAAACATTTGGATTTGTTCATTTGGATTTGTTAAAACTAATAATTGATAAATGAACAACAGTCAAAGATAATTTTTTTTGGGTGTGTAATTATTATTATTATTATTATTATTATTATTATTATTATTATTATTATTATTATTATTATTATTATTATTATTATTATTATTATTAATTGAAGTCCAATATTGAACGATATTTAAATAAAAGAAAAGTTATAATGAATTTGCAATAAAGTTATATTAAAAATGATAATCAAAACAATAAAAATAATAACTATAATAATAATAACAATAATAAGAATAATAATAATCATAGTATGAACAAGAATAAAAATATCAGTAATAATAATAATAATAATAATAATAATATTAATAATAGTAATAAAGAAAATTTTTTTCCATATAAGTTCTAATTATTTTTTAATAATAACGCAGTATTAATATTCCCTTTGACTTGTTTGAGTCGTTTATAACTGAAACTCTCTCTCTGTCTATATATATATATATTACCAATATCGGAAAACATTAAATCAAGATTTTCTGTATAAGGAAAATATTCATCTTTCTATATTTATACTGATGTTGATTGATTGAATGGCTTAATCTGATTTTTATTAAATATTATTGATGGGCAGAGATAAAAATTTCTCTCATCAAAAGCACTAAATTTAAGTGTTTAAATATAAACATCTATATAGATAGGTATAGAATTGGAAATTTTTTTCGGTAAAAAAAAATTGACGTTATGTAGTCAATGTTTTTCTCGAATAAATATAAATAAATAAATAAATAAATAAATATATATGTATATATATATATATATATATATATATATAAATGGAATGCATTTGAGGTAGCGCACAAACAATGATTCATAAAAGGAGATTATAAACACCGAGAAAGTCTATTTTTTTGTTATATAGCTGCGTGTATGTATACTGATAAATAGTATAAAGCGAAAATGTGTTTTAATCTCGGAATTTTATTGGATCATCATAAATCTGAACGGTGGTATATACAATGAGATTAACAAAAATTTATATATATATATATATATATATATATATATATATATATATATATATATATATATATATGAAAAAAAAGTAAATGAAAAAAAATTCTGGAATAATAAGTTTGGAATTATATTGTTCGCTCTACATTTTCGGACAAGAATGTTAAATATTTACTTTTCTATTTATTTTATTTGAAATTGTAGAAGAGTGCGGAATTGTTTTATATAAATTAAAATTTAAATTTAATTTATATTCTATTTAAATTTAAATTCAAATTTTATCATTTTTATTTAAATTCAAGTTCAAATTTTATTATTCTTATTTAAATTTAATTTCAAAATTTATTATTTATTATTTAAATTTGAATTTAACTTTTATATCAATTTTGTATTGTACTTTAGAATTTATGTATTCTATCATTTTTATTCTATACTTAATTATTTATTTCGATATTTCTTTTTTAATAGTTATTTTTATACTCATTTTCATACATATTTTTATACTCACTTTTAAACTCATTTTTATACTGATTTTTATACTCATTTTTTAAACACGATTTTATATTTATTTTTACACTTATTTTTATATTTATTTGTAAATTCAGTGCCATACTTATTTTTTAATCTATTTTTTTATTTCTTTCTGAACTTATTTTTAAATTTGTTTTCTAATTCACTTTTATATTTATTTTCAAACTCAGTTTCATATTTATTTCTTAATTTATATTTACATTTGTTTTCCAAACCAATTTTTACATTTATTTTTAGAATTCATTGCTAAATTATTTTATACCTTATTTTTTATTTCTTTCTTAACTTCTTTCATTGTTTTTCATTTTTCAAGAAATTTTTACATTTATTTTTAGAATTCATTGCTAAATTATTTTATAATAACTTATTTTTTATTTCTTTCTTAACTTCTTTCATTGTATTTATTTTTTCAAGAAATTTTAATACCTATTATTAAATTTATTTTCAAATTCATTTTTAAATTTATTTTCAAATTCATTTTTAAATTTATTTTCAAATTCATTTTCAAATTTATTTTCAAATTTATTTTCAAATTGCTTTTTAGATTTCCTTTTAGATTTACTGTTTATTTAATTTATTTTTATTCATTTTGAAATTAATTTTTTCTATATATTTACTGCCTAAGTGTGTTATGAAATAAATTTTCCACATTTAAAATTTTTATATTACGTGTTATAATTGCTATTTTATATTTTTATGGTTTAGACATTTTGTTATTTAAATATGTATATTGTAATTATAATTTTATGCTCTTTTCTTTATTACATTATCGTGTGAATAAATCGGATATTTTATAATCTTTATTGGAGTAAATTTCACGGCTTACACTCTGTACTATATAAAACAAGAATTTCGAAAGTGTATTTTGGTGTTTTCAAAAGTAATAAAATTTACTGTATATCCATTAAAGTGGGAAATTAATTAAAACTTGACAGGCAGTAAACAACAATTACAGTTCACTTACATATGAGTTCAATATTATTGCATTTTTTCTGAAGCAAAAAAAGAGGAAAAAAAATTAAAACTTGAATCAGAAGTAAATTAAAGACGAAATTTGAAAATAAAATCAGAAATAAATTAAAAACGAAATTAAAAATAGAATCAGAAATAAATTAAAAGCGAAATTAAAAATAAAATCAGAAATAAATTAAAAACGAAATTAAAAATAAAATGAGAAATAAATTAAAAACGAAACTTAAAATAAAATCAGAAATATGTTAAAAATAGACTAAAAAATTAAAAATGAAATTAAAAATAAAAAATAAAAATAAAACGACCGAAAATAATAATTTAGTGTGAATAATATTCGTGATTTTATGATAATTTGCCCAATCAACAAGTGGCTTTGTAGTTTAGTTCAAGAGAGCATAATCAATAGCGATGGTTCCTCATAATAATTGTAAACTTTGTAATGAGTTTGTGCTCTACTTATAGACAAGAGTCACTTCTGCGAACACAATTTCCCTACAGTATCTATATAGATGCATACATATATGTATAAGAAGGGGCTAATTAGTTTTGACCATGTCATGCATGCAAATGACTCATTGTCGAATAAACTCAAGTATTATGCTAATATTCTCAAATTAATTGCGAAAAATTTTTTGATAAAAGACGTTTCAATAATATTTCACTCTTTCCCTCCAAAAAAAAATTCATTCAAGAAAATTTTTAAAGTGAAAAAAACCTAAAAATGAATCTTTCTGTTTATTTACACAGATTTTAACAGAACGAAAATATTTTTGTTACTTAAAGAAAAAATGTTTTTATTACCTAAAGAAAAAATTTTTATTACTTAAAGAAAAAATCTTTTTATTATCAAAACAGAAAATAATTTTAATGAAAAAAATTACTCATATCATGAAACCAATTTTTGAAAAATACGAAAATTAAAAAAAAGACGAAATTTTCTTTTCTGAAAGAAATTAGAAAATATTTTTATTCAAAAATATTAATCAATCGTCAAATTAGTTCTAAATAATGAAAAATTAAAAAATAGCCAAAATTGTTTTTACTGAAAAAAAGTAAATATTTTTATTTAAAAAGATTTTAAAAACGTTAAAAAATTTCTAAATAATGAGAAAATTAAAAAAAGCTAAAACTGTTTTTCCTGAAAGGAAAGAAAATATTTTTATTTAAAAGAATTATTCAATTATCAAACAATTTCTAAATAAGGCGAAAAGAAAAAAAATGGGAAAATGTATAAAAATTACTAAAGACAAAGAACTATACACAAAAAGTACAATAAAATACTTTAAAACGATTCAATTAATTTCCAAAAATACTCGAAATTCAATTATTTCCAATGATTAGTATTTTTCTTGAAATTTCGCTAAAGAATTCAATTATTTAAAAAATAATGATAAAATTCATCGAAAATTCAATTATTCCAATAATTAAATTTCCATTAGAATTCAATTATTTTAGAATAGCATTTTCAAACAGAACAATTATTTAATAAAATTTTTATACAAATTTTTCATATTAACTCAATTATACTTTAACTAACAATAACATCTTTCATAAAAATAAAATTTTTAAAACAAATTTATAAAATTCTAATGCTAGAATTTAGTTATTTTTATAAATAATAAAACTAATCCAAGAATTTCAATTAATTTTAATACAATTTTAAATTAATTAATAAAAAAATGGAATTATTTTTGAAAATTTCTAATAAAATTCTTCGAAAGATTTCAATTATTTTCAAATATAATAAAATTCATTGCGAGATTTCAATTATTTTTAATACACTTTTACAAGAAATGCTCGGGAAATAATTAAAAATTTAATATCAATTCCCCGATGAAATCAATTATTTAATAATTGTTTTTTAATTCTTTGGAAAAATTCTATTTGTTCTAAAAATGACAAAATTTTTCACAGAAATTAAATTTTTTTTTAACCATTTTAATAAAATATTTCTCAATAATTCAATTATTTTCGTAGAAATAATAACATTCTTTTTAGAAGTTCAATTAGTTTTCAAAATTTTAATAAAATTCTTTACAACTATTATTTTTATAAATAATAAAATTCATTGCGGGATTTCAATTATTTTTAATACAATTTTACAAGAATTGCTCGGGAAGTAATAAAAAATTTAATTTCAATTCCCCGAAGAAATCAATTATTTAAATAATTATTTTTTAATTCTTTGGAAAAATTCAATTTTTCTAAAAATGACAAAATTTTTCACAGAAATTCAATTCTTTTTAAATCATTTTAAAAAAATATTCCTCAAAAATTTAATTTTTTTCGTATAAATAATAAAATTCTTCTTAGGAGTTCAATTAGTTTTGAAAATTTTAATAAAATTTTTTGCAACTTTCAATTATTTTCATAAATATTTAAATTTCTCGCAAGATTTCAATTAATTTTAATCCTACAACTTTACAGAAATTATGCTTGAAAATAATGTAATTTTTTTTAAAAATTTAATTTAAATTCCCCGAAGAAACCGATTACGATTCGATTTTAATAAAAAATTTCGCAAAAGAATTCAATTATGTCGATAAATAACAAAATTATTCCCAAAAAAAATAAATTTCTTCTTGGAAATTCAATGATTTTTGAAAATTCAAATAAAATCGTTCACAAAAATTTAATTATTCTTAAAATTTTAATTCTTCTCAAAATTTAATTACTCTTTGTAAAATTAAATTATTTTTGAAAACTTCTCGCAATACAATGATTTTCAATATCTACCATTTTTCATAAAATTTCCAAATTGAATTCAATTATTTAAAATTTTTTTTGTAAAAATATTTCTAAGAATTGAATTCTTTTCATGAATAATAAAAATGTCTTAGGAATTCTATTATTTAAATTAGAAATTGCATAAAATTAGTCAAGAGAAATGAATTATTTAAAAAAATTTTATTAAATTCTTCGCAACAATTAATTTTTTTTTTGCAAATAATCTTTGATAGCTACTTTTTTACTACTTTTTTTTAGTTTGAAAGCTACTTTTTGCTACTTTTTTAAAATAAATAATCGAGTACGAAGTCTGTAATATTATTATTATATATAATATAATATATATTATAATATTATTATTATATATTATTTATTATTTTATATTATAATTAAAATTATTATAATATTAATTATTATAATTAATTATAATAATATTAATTATTATAATTAATTATAATAATATTAATTATTATAAAAAATAAATAACAGTCATTAACAAATTTTAAAGATACTAAAAATGTTTTTCTCTTCATTATCTATTCATAATTTTGCATGAAAATATTTTCTTCTACTGAAATGAATAAAAAAAATTTTTTTCGATTACACTGAGATTGAGATGGAGGAAAAATGTACAGCTCTCGAATAATTAAAATAATATAGAAAAAGCAACGTACCTCCATTAACCTGATGATCGGAATTATCCAAAATTGGATTTAACGATCAAAGAGTAGTGGGTTAAGGGTTTTAAGGAAAGTGCCTCTTAAGTCTAGGATCATTCTTGATTCATGCTAAGTATCAGAAGCTGCTGCTTCTCCTGCTCTACGCAGTGAAATGGATCAAAGGAAAATTGCTGAAGCAAAGAGAGCTTCTTGCTGATGGTTTTAAGAGAGTGGGAAAAGGAAACGTGAACTCTGAGGTTAAAAGTCTAAAAAGGCTAAAGGCCAAAGCTCCGTAAACCGTTTTTCATTCTCTTTGTTATCACGGGAAATCCCCGAATATCATTTCGCGAGAGAGCGAAATGAAAAGAAGAAAATCAAGCGAATGAGTTTGGCAAAAAAAGAGAAAATTTTCCAATTTGGTAAAAATTTTTCTAGTTGAGTTTTAAAATCAATTTTGTTCTTGTATTTTTTTGCCAAAAGGTTTCTTTAATTGGTCTTTTGTATTTATTTAGTTAATGTTTCTTTTTAATATTTTTTAGTTGATTAGTTAATTTTCAAAACATTTTTTAAAATACTTTTTCTATTGTTTTTTTTAAATATTTTATAATTTGTTATAATGTTATAATATTATTTTGTTAGTTATTTAAACAAAAATTTTTCTTTATTTATTCAGTTATTTTGTTAGTTATTCAAACAAAAATTTTACATTATTTATTCAGTTATTTTGTTAGTTAATTTTTCAAAAAAATTGTAAGTTACTTTTTTAGTTAAATTCTTAGTTAGCTTTCTTTAATTTAGCTGAAAAAAATCAATCGAAAGAGTTTGAAAAAAAGAAAACTTTCCAATTTAGTAAAAATTATTCCAGATAAGTTTTAAAATCAATTTTTGTTTTTGTATTTTTCTTATTTTTTTTCTAAAAGATTTTTTATTAATTGATATTTTTTATTTATTTAGTGAATGTTTCTTTTTGCTATTCTTTAGTTGATAAGTTAATTTTTTTAAATTTTCTAAGTTACTTTTTCTGTTATTTTCTTACTTATTTAAAAAAAAAATTACGTTACTTATTCAGTTATTTTGTTAGTTAATTTTTCTAAATTTTTTATGTTTCTTTTTCAGTTCTTTTGTTACTTAAATTTTTAATTTAGCTCAACGGTGGTTTGTTAGAAAAAATCATTCAGTTTTATAGAAAAAAATTAATTCCTGCTTACTACTGAAAAGATAGTTTTAAAATAATTAATTCTAGTTAACTAATAAAAAATTAATAAATAAATTTATGTTAATTTGTAAAAAGTAGTCAAAAATTTATTTCAGATTATTACGAAAAAGCAATTTTTGAAAAAAGTTAATTCTGGGTGGAAACAAGTGGAACAAATTTTATAATAAACAATTTTTATTACGTGAATATAATGAAGCTGTTAAAGTAAAATAAACAAAAAAGGGAAGGTAAATTAAAATTTTAAATTAACAGATGAAAAAAAAAATTCTTTTGTATTCCTCTCTCTCTCTCTCCTTCTCTCTCTCATGTGAATTTTCATTCGCGAATGAGTTTACGAGGGAAATTAACGTCTCATCTACGGTGATTAATCGCGAATAAGTAATTATTCCAAAAGAGTGCACAACCCTTTTGCTTTCCATACTTTTATCACCTGCGTTTGTTAATTTTCCTGTCAACATTAATCACAGGCTTTTACAGTTTAATTTTAATATATGAAAATAATCCTTTAACTTTTACGAGACATTATTAAATTTTCGAATTATTTTAATAACTTTGAAAATTGCACTTTTCGTCCTTTTTTCTGTGGATTTTTTTTTATTTTTCATTTTATTTTCATATCATTTTTATGTCATGAAAATTATGAAAATATTTGCTTTCAAAATTAAACCAGTTTTGCTTTATTCTGAAAAAATTTTTGTTTTCATTTTTATTTCATATTTTATTGAGATTTTATTCTATTTTTTTATTTTTTTTATTTGTTTTTATATTTCATTTTATTTCAGTATAAATTTTATTCAAATTGTATTAATAATTTTGAAAACTTGCATTTTTTCAGCAAAAAATTTTTATGTTTTCGTTTTATTTTCATTTCATTAAAACTTTATAGTTTATAATTAAAATTATAATAATGCTTTTCAAAATTATACCTTTTTCAGGAATGTATATTTTGTGTTTTCCTTTTATTTTTATTTCGTTTTAAGTTCATTAAAATTATAGTAATAACTTTAAAAATTGCATTTTCTTTTTCTCTGGAAGAATTCTTAAATTTTCGTTCTATTTTCATTTCCAAATAGTTATGAGATTTTTTTCACTCTTCATTAAGAATTTTTGAATCTGTTTTAATTTTTTTTTTAATATAATTTTGGGAAAATTCTAATTTATTTTTATATTTCCATTAAAATACGAACTTTTTTCCTTAAAAAGAATTTTTGGATCTGATTTAACTTTTTTTTAAGTATAATTTTGGGAAAATTCTAATTTATTTTTACATTTTTATTAAAATACGAACTTTTTTTCTTAAAAAGAACTTTTGGATCTGATTTAACTTTTTTTTAAGTATAATTTTGGGAAAATTCTAATTTATTTTTACATTTTTATTAAAATACGAACTTTTTTCCTTAAAAAGAACTTTTGGATTTGTTTTAACTTTTTTTTATGTAATTTTGGGGAATTCAAATTTATTTTTACATTTCCATTAAAATACGAACTTTTTTCCTTAAAAAGAACTTTTGGATTTGTTTTAACTTTTTGTTAAATACAATTTTGGGGAATTCAAATATATTTTTACATTTTTATTAAAATACGAACTTTTTTCCTTAAAAAAAGCTTTAAATCTGTTTTAACTTTTTTCAACTACAATTTTGTGGGAAATTTAAATATATATTGGAAGTTTAGGTATTTTTTCAAGGATCTTAACTTTTGTCAAATACTAATTTTACTTATTTTATTCTTTTTAAATAATAATTTTAAGGAAAGGAAAAAAATTCGGAAAGGTAGCAAAATATTTTTGGCAATTAATGACAATTAGAGGAGAAAGGTTTTCTTTTTTTTTTCTTTTTTTCTTCTTCGTTTTTTGTCTTATAAAGTGTGTGTCTTAATTCAATACAGTAGAACGTTGCGGACTGTGTGTATAAAAGCTTCTTTTCTCTCGTGAGGAATGGAAGAGATGGATGAAGGGCCAAATGAACAAAGCACCATTAATATCCTTTAAATGTTCTCCCAACCGTGGAAACTTCTCTGTCGATTTGTTAGGAATGTCAGATTCCGTCGTTTCTGTTACGAGCATCTGTTAAATGACAGAATGCTTTCAATTAGAAAATACGATTAAGAGCTATCATTGTGCGGCCGTTCAAGACGCACATCTCCATTATCTCTTTAGTTACATTAAGCAATAAACCTCTTTATTTATCTGCTTACTGCAATTCCGTTTATATATATACATGTACAGAGAAAGAGAGAAAATTGGTTTTCACTCTTCACTGAACATTTTATCTCCGCTTTTCCAAAAAAAAAAGAAAAAAAAACCTAAAGAAACAGTGAAAAAATGTCGAAAAACGAAACGAAAATGTAAAAAACGAAAGAAAAAGGAATGGAAACAAAAAAAGGCGACAGCAAAAGGAAAATATCCTTTTTGGTTTGATTTTGTTTTGGTTTATTCTTGGTTTTGTTTACTTTTCCTGACTTTGTTTGTTTTTCTAATCTTTTGCTCTTTTGTTTTTATTTTCATTTCGCTTCGTTTTTCATTTTCTTTGCTTGAATTTTTATTTTTTGTTTAATTTTTCGTCTTCTTTTGCTTTTTGTTTCATTTGGCAAATTAATTAAAAAATGGCTAAAAAAGCAAAACGAAACAAAAGAAATACCAAAACAGAAACAAAAAAGCAAAAGAAAAATGAAACAAAAAATATTGAAACTAAAACAAAGTTGTATTAGAGGCAAAATAAATAAAAAAACAAAATAGTACATAAAAAGTACAAGAAAGGCAAAATAAATACAAAAAAAACAAAATAAAAATAAATGAATAAATAAAAAGCAAAAATAAAAAGTAGAACAAAGGCAAAATAAATACAAAATAACCAAAACAGAAACAAAGAAGCAAAAGAAAAGCGCAAAAAATATCGAAACCAAAAGACAATTGTATTAGAGGCAAAATAAATAAAAAGCAAAATAGTAAATAAAAAGTAAAACAAAGTCAAAATAAATACAAAATAACCGAAACAGAAACAAAGAAGCAAACTAAATGCAAAAAAAATATCGAAACCAAAAGAAAATTATATTACAGACAAAATAAATAAAAAGCAAAATAGTAAATAAAAAAGTACAACAAAGGCAAAATCAATACAAAAGAAAAGCAAAATAAAAATAATTAAATAAATAAAAAGCAAAATAGTAAATAAAAAGTAGAATAAAGGCAAAATAAATACAAAAGAAAAGCAAAATAAATAAAATTAAATAAATAAAAAGCAAAATAGTAAATAAAAAGTAGAATAAAGGCAAAATAAATACAAAATAACGAAAACAGAAACAAAGAAGCAAAAGAAAAGTGCAAAAAATATCGAAACCAAAAGAAAATTGAATAAGTGACAAAATAAATTAAAAGCAAAATAGTAAATAAAAAGTACAATAAAGGCAAAATAAATACAAAAGAAAAGCAAAATAAAATTAAAAAAAAGCAAAATGGTAAATAAAAAGTACAACAAACGCAAAATAAATACAAAATAAGCAAAACAAAAATGCGACAAAAGTAAAATAAAACCAAAAAGTAAAACAAAGGGAAACTAAAAAAGTAAAAACAAAAGTAAAACAAAACAAAATTTAACTTTAATTTCCCCTTTTTTGTAAAAACAGGCCATTTTCCATAAAAACATTATTAAGAGAACAAATTTTATTCCCATTTGCGAAAACAATAATAGTTTTTTTTTATTGCCCCTGCCTTTTGATTTATAATATTTTTCCATATTTTTCCGGCAAAAATTTGGTGTCACATAAAACAAAACTATAAAACTCGCAAACTCAGGAATTAAAGGACATTAATCAGAAAAGAAGAGGGGGGTGACTAAGAAAGAGAATAGAGAGGGGGGGGTTTGGTAAAGAAGAGGATTTAAGATGAAGAATCCTAATTTATTATCACTCAACCGGATGTAAAGGAATCTGTTCGTCGTCTAATTTTTTCTTCTTTTTCCTATTTTTTTTTTACTTTTTGCCGCAGGATGAGTGCCAAACCAAAAGGTTTTTCACATTTATATATAAGACCATTTGTTTTTCAACTCTTTTTGGCGAATATTCCTTTTTTCGCGGACAGACATTCTTAAGATGCTATTCTTCTTTCTCGTTGCGGATCACACCCGAGACATATCCAAGGAGACTGGCTAGTACTATACTACTGGGTCGAGTTGACGAATGAACCACATTATGCGACACTGCGAGAAAAACGGTGTCCATTTTCTACTTTTCTTTATATTCGTCTTCTCTTTTTCAGTTTTAGTTTTCATTTTTCCAACATTTTCTCTCTCTTATAGTGGTTTGACAATTTTTCATTTTGAGACAAAAATTTTGAGTTTTTTTTTCTTTCTCTCCCTCTCTCTCAGTTTTTATTTTTATTAGAAGAATTTTTGCAAAAAATTTGTATTGTAGAAAAATCGGGGGGAAATTATCGTCGGTAGGAAATAAAAGTGAAAGTTTATAACTAAAAAAGTAAAAAAACTAGTTTTTTTTTTTTTTTTTTTTTTGCTTAGGGATTTTTGGGAAATCTGCCTACAGATACCTTGGATTCCGCACTCCAAGGTTATGTGGGGTTGGTATGATAATAAAAGAAAATATTAAAAGAATATATATATAAAGTAGTAACATTACTAAACTGGCGACCTACTTTCACTTTCCCTTTCACTTTGATAGATTTTTATTGACACTTTCATTTTCACCATGATCGATTTTTTATCACTTTTACACTTTTATTTTCCTTTTCAAACAGATAAATTGTTTCCATTTTTAACTACACTGTTTCACTTTCATTTTTACTTTCACTTTGATAAATTTTCATTCTCACCTTAATTTACATTTTTATTGGTTTTCCTTTTGTACGTTCGTTCGCTTTTGTTTTCTTTCTCAACTTGAACAATTTTTTATTAAAATTTTCATTTCCTGTCATCACTTCTATTTTTTACAATAATTTTCATTGATTTTCACTTTTTGAGTTAAAAATTAAAACAAAAGTGAAAGCGAAAAGAAAGAATGAAAATCGACTAAAGTAAATTTTACATTAAACATTCTTATTTTCACTTTTCATTTTTACTTTCGCTTTTATTTTCATTTTCAGCTTTGAACATTTTTATTTAGAATTTTCCACTTTCACTTTCATTTTTAACATTAATTTTTGTAGATTTTCAATTTTTTAAATTGAAAATGAAAGTGAAAGTAAAAAGTTAACTGTTCAAGTTAAAAATGAAATTAAAAGTCAAAGTGAGAAAGAAAATCGACTAAAGTAGTTTTCATTTTTACTTTCGCTTTTATTTCCATTCTTAGTTTGACCATTTTTTTTAAATATTCATTTTCCATTTTCCATTTAATTATTTATCTTAATTTCCATAGATTTTTATTTTATAAATTGAAAATAGAAATGAAAGTGAAAGTAAGAATGAATATCGACTAAAGTGATTTTCACTTTGAACTTTACTATTTTCATTTTTCACTTTCCATTATAATTTTTACTTTCGCTTTTATTTTCCTTTTCAACTTGGAAAATTTTTATTTAAAATCTTCATTTTCTATTTTCAATTTCAATTTTTTAATTAATTTTCATAGAATTTATTTTTGAATTTAAAAATGAAATTGAAAGTCAAAGTAAGAATGAAAATCGACTAATGTAATTTCCACATTTAACTTTACTATTTTCATTTTTACTTTCGCTGTAATTTTCCTTTTCATCTTGGAAAATTTATATTTAAAATATTCATTTTCTATTTTCACTTTCATTTTTTACATTAATTTCCATAGATTATTATTTTTTAAATTGAAAATGAAAATGAATGTCAAAGTAAGAATGAAAATCGACTACAGTAATTTTCACTTTAGTCGATATTTATTCTTACTTTCATTTTCACTATTATTTTCAGCTTGATAAATTCTTATTTTTACTTTAACTTTGATAAAAAGTGAAAATAGAAATTCATCAAAGTGAAAATGAAGGAGAAAATAAACATTTGTCGAAATGAGAGTGAAAGAGAAATAAAAATCTATCAAAGTGAAAATGAAAGTAAAAATAAACATTTATATAAGTGAGAATGAAAAGAAAAATAAAAATTTGTAAAAGTGAGAATGAAAGTAAAAATAGAAATTTATATAAGTGAGAATGAAAAGAAAAATAAAAATTCGTAAAAGTGAGAATGAAAGTGAAAGTAAAAATCTATAAAAGTAAAGAAGAAATTACATAAATGATCCCATGAAATGACAAATTTTTATTATTAAAAAAATAATTAAAATAAAAATTCACAAAAGTGAAAGTAAAAATTAATCAGAGTAGAAAGTAAAAGCGAAAATAAAAGTCAAAGTAAAAAATAAATTAAATAAATGACCCCATGAAATAATTACAAATTATTATTATTATAAAAAATTGTAAAAATTTATAAATATGAAAATGATAGTGAAAGTCAGTCAAAGTGGAAGTAAAAGCAAAAATAAAAGTCAAAGTGGGAAGGAAATTTCATAAACAACCACATGAAATAATTTCTAATTGCACCTAATTGGTAAAAAGAATAATAGAAATTTATAAAAGTGAAAATAAAAGCCCAATGAATTTAAAATTTAATTTTTTTCTTCATCACAATTAAAATACTGAATTTCATAAACAACCACATGAAATAATTAATAATTGCACCTTATTAGTAAAAAAATAATAGAAATTTATAAAAGTAAAAATAAAAGTCCAATGAATTTAAAATTTAATTTTTTTCTTGATCACAATTAAAATACTAAATTTTATAAACAACCACATGAAATAATTTCTAATTGCACCTTATTAGTAAAAAAAATAATAAAAATTTATAAGAGTGAAAATAAAAGTACAATGAATTTAAAATTTAATTTTTTTCTTCATCACAATTAAAATACGAATTAATGGAACAAGAACAAATTTTGTTTCGATTATCTGTTAGATTCTTCCTTTAAAAAAACCAGAAAAAAACTTTAGTAACAATTTTAACCTTCAATAGAATATTAATCATGGCATTGACGAATGAAAAATGAAGGAAGGATTTTTTCTCGAATTTGCGATCATCTCACCGTGAAATAATGCGAGTCAAAGTCAATGAAAAATGATCGATTGGACGAATTTTCGTTGGCATATGAAATTTTTGGACACAAATATATAAATTATAGAAAATGGATCATCTCCTGAAATTTTCATGTCTGACTTTCTTTTTCTCTTTCTGCGCTCTTTTCCTCTCTTTTCCTCCCGTTTTCTCCCATTTTCCTCTTTTTTTTCTTCCTCTTTTTTTTGAACGATAGGATATTTTTCTTCCACGAGTGTATAGTGAGTTTCACCAGGGGGATTTCCATTCGAAGAACGAACAAGCTGAGTGGAAAAATATACGAAAAGATTTGACCCAGGACGTCTACCTTGAAATAATGTGCGGACCTCTCTAAGTCTGAAGGAGAGGAAGAGAGCGAGCGAGCAAGAGAGAGAGAGAGAAAAAGGTGGTGTCCATTTGTGAAATAAATGCGAGGATTTCGTTTCAGATTTATTTGTCAAAAAGGAGAAAGAAAAAAATTTCGTATATTGTATAAATATTTCTGAAAAATGCTTTTTATAGTCGGTAGCGAAATATTTTTGCGAGAATATACGCAAATTTTTTTATTTTTATGTTTATATATTGGTGTGTATGACAAATGAGAAATTCCCGGATGACTTATAAGAATATTCTTTTGTTTGATTCCAATGTGATAAATCATACTTAGGGCAATATTTTTTTGCTCAGTGCTAGAGGCAGCAATTTTCCTCTCTCGCAAATTTTCTTAGTTCTGAATTTTATTTTTTCTCGAATTTTCCTCTTGCAAAATATTCTTTTTTAAAAATTTCTCTTTCTTAAAATTTTCTTTTATCAAAATTTACCTTTCTCAAAATTTTTTTTTATCAAAGTTTCCCTTTCTCAAAATTTTCTTTCCTGAAAATCTTGTCATTCTATATTTTTTTTCGAATTTCCTTTTATCAAAGGTTCCCTTTCTCAAAGTTTTCTTTTAATAAAATTTCTCTATTGTCATTCTGAATTTTTTTCTCTTCGAATTTCCTTTATCAAAGTTTCCCTTTCTCAAAATTTTCTTTTATCAAAATTTCTCTCTTTCAAAATTTTCTTTCCCGAAAATTCTTGTCATTCTGAATTTTTTTCTCTTTGAATTTTCTTTTATTCAAAGTTTTCTTTCCTGAAAATCTTGTCATCCTATATTTTTCTTTCTTCGAATTTTCTTTTATCAAAGTTTCCCTTTCTCAAAATTTTCTTTTATCAAAATTTCTCTCTTTAAAAATTTTCTTTCTCGAAAATTCTTGACATTCTGAATTTTTATCTCTTTAAAGTTTCTTTAATTCAAAGTTTTCTTTCCTGAAAATCTTGTTTTTCTAAATTTTTTTTCTCCTTGAATTTTTTTTATTTAAAGTTTTCTGTCCTGAAAATTCTTGTCATTCTTAATTTTCTCTCTTCAAATTTTCTTTTATTCAAAGTTTTCTTTCCTGAAAATCTTCTCATTCTATATTTTTCTCTCTTCGAACTTTCTTTTATCAAAATTTTCTTCTGTCTGAATTTCCCTCTGAAAATTTTCTTCATTCCGAATTGTTTCCCTTTCTCAAAATTTTCTTTTATCAAAATTTCTCTCTTTAAAAATTTTCTTTCCCTAAAATTCTTGTCATTCTGAATTTTTATCTCTTTGAATTTTCTTTTATCAAAATTTTCTTCTTTCTGAATTTCCCTCTGAAAATTTTCTTCATTCCGAATTTCCCTCTCTGAAAATTTTCTTCATTCTAAATTTCCCTCTCTAAAAATTTTCTCCTTTTTCCTAATTTCCCTACCTTCAATAATTAATTATTCACTAAATTTCCCAATTTTCCTTTTCTCCCAATTTTTTTACTGATAAAAATAATTTTTCCCTTTTGATAAATAATTTTCGATATTCTCGATCAATTTATTGGTGTTAAAGGATCTGATTATTGGTATATTGTCGATAGAGGAGAGATAGAGGAAAAGAGAGAGAGAGAGAGAGAGAGATTGATTGAGGAGAGAGGGGGGGAATGGTTTTGATAATAACCCGAGAAACTCAGCAGTGCTCGCTGCTAATGCGGAATCCCCAGGAAGTCGGAATCCGGGTCCTGTGTTTCCGGTCGATTGTTTCGAAGGACCATTTCACTATATAGACGATTTACGGACATTCGTGTGAATTTAATTATTCGAACTAAATTCGTCGAAATTTCAAACTTCATGGATCGCTGGGAAACTGATAACGAAATGTATTGTTCGCCATGAGACTTTCATGCATTCTAATATGTATCAGAATATGTAACATAATTTCCTTTCAATTCAATTCTCGAGACACGGAGATAGAGAAAAAGAGGTGAAAAAAAATAAATTCTTCTCATTCGAAATCTATTTTCTCATTTCTTTTCGCAATTCGATTTTTTTTATTTAGCAACGAAAGGCGGATGTAAATTATTTCCATTACTTTGAATAAAGGAGAAATTATGCACATTAATAATTTTGTTAAATTAATAAATTTATTTTTCCGATATTGTTAATAATAATAAAATTTATTTAGATTTGTTTAGTTTTATATTCTCTTTATTTGAAAATTATTTTCTTTTTTCAATGCAATTCTTAATTTATTTAACAAAAAAGAAATTAATCATTTTCGTTATTTGGGATTAATTTATTTTTATTTGGCTAAAACTAATAATTATTAATAAATTCAGTTATTTATTTTGTGCAATAAATTGGCTATAAAGTAAATATCCCTTAAAGTAAATTTAATATCAGACCGATTCGATATAAATTTAATTTAATGCTGATAATTAATTCATTTCAATTACGAATGTTAGTTTAATAAAAATTAAATGAAAATTGAATTAGAATTAAAAATGGAAAATTAAAACTGAGTTAAAATTAAACCGAAAATAAATTAAAAATTTAGTCAAAATTAAAATAAAATTAAATTAAAACTGAGGCAAAATTAAAACCAAAAATTAATTAAATCTGAATCAAAATTAAAATAAAATTAAACCAAAAATGAATTAAAACCCAATCAAAAAATTTCAAAATTAAAAATAATTAAACTAAAAATGATTCAATTAGAAAAATTTGAATGATCATTAAATAAAAATTAAATAAAAATTGAATGAAAATTGAAACTGAGGAAAAATTTAACCAAAAATAAATTAAAACTCAACCAAATTTAAAACAAAATTAAATTAAACAAAAAATGAACAATAAAAATTTAGTAAAAAGAAAACAAAATTATATTAAAACTGAGTTAAAATTAAAACAAAAATAAATTCAACAGTAAAAATTAAATGATAGTCAAATATAAATTGAATCAGAATTAAAAATAAAAATTAAAACTGAATTAAAATTAAATTAAAACTTGGTCATAATTTAAAAGAAAATCAAATTAAAAAATTCAACCAAAAAAATTAAATTTTAATCAAAAGTACCAAAAAATAAACTTAAAAGTGATTTAAACAATAAGATTTGAATGATCGTCAAATTAAAATTAAATGAAATAATTAAAATTAAAATAAGGCAAAATTAAATCAAAAATAAATTAAAACTCTACCAAAACTGAAACAAAATTAAATTAAAAATAAATCGAACATTAAAAATTGAGTAAAAGTAAAGCAAAATTAAAACAAAATCATATTAAAACTGAGTTAAATTTTACCAAAAATAAATTCAACAATAAAATTTAAATGATAGATAAATATAAATTGAATCAGAATTAAAAAAGAAAATTAAAACTGAATTGAAATTAAATTAAAACTTAGTCTTAATTTAAAACAAAATCAAATTAAAACTGAGGAATATTCAACCAAAAATAAATCAAATCTGAACAAAAACAAAAAAAAATAAAAATTAATTATGATGTAAACAATAAAATTTGAATGATCGTTAAATAAAAATTAAATGAAAATTAAAAAGGAGGAAAAATTAAACTAAAAGTAAATTGAAACTCAACCAAAATTAAAATAAAACTAAATTATAAATAAATTGAACAATAAAAATGAACTAAAAATAAAGCAAAATTGAAACAAAGTTGTATTAAAATTTAAAACCGAGGCAAAATTAAACCGAAAAAAAATTAAACAATAAAAATTCAGTCAGAATTAAATAAGAAAATTAAATCTGAGTTAAAACTGAACCAAAATTAAATTAAAACTGAAAGAAAATTCAACCAAAAAAATTAAAATTTTAATCAAAATTTTAAAACATTAAACTTAAAAGTGATTTAAACAATAAAATTTGAATGATCGTTAAATAAAAATTAAATGAAAATTAAAAAGGAGGAAAAATTAAACTAAAAATAAATTGAAACTTAACCAAAATTAAAACAAAATTAAATTATAAATAAATTGAACAATAAAAATTGAGTAAAAATAAAGCAGAATTAAAAAAAATTAAATTAAAACGGAGGCAAAGTTAAACCAAAAATATATTCAACAATACACTGAAAAAAAATTTAATTGATTCAAATAACCGATTGTCTCTTATCAATTAAATATTTAATTGAATCAAATAATATTTATTAGAGCCAATTAAATTATATTTTATTCAAATATTGAAGTTATTTATTCAAATATCATTTAATTGACTCCATTAAATATTATTTGTTTCAAATAAATATTTAATTGATAATAGTCAATTAATCGGTTATTTGAATCAATTAAATTTTTTTTTCAGTGTAAAAATTGAATGATAGTTAAATAAAAATTGAATCAGAATTAAAAAAGAAAATTAAAATTGAGTTAAAACTAATTGTAAGCTAAATTAAATTAAAACTTATTCATTATTTAAATACGAAATTAATTTAAAAATCGAAATCAAACTAAAAATAAAATTTTAAAGAGCAAAAAAACTTTAAGAAAATGTAAAAATAATTTTTCCTTTTCTTTTGCAGAAAAATGGATAAGTACTACCTCACAGTTGGAATGGGACTACTTTGTCTTTGCAGCGGAGTATTACCACAATTCAGAGAAAAAAATATCAGTGAGTACATTTATATAAACATATATGTATAATCCATAACATATCGTAATTAGAGAAATTATATTTATGCGAAGTAATTTCAAATATGGAGAATAAATATATATATACACAGGGTAATAAATTTCGTGAAATATTGTTTGATTTCGAGAAATTTATACACCCTCTGCTCTATTTTCCTTTGGTTTATGCGGGATTTCACTTTGGAAATAGTGGTATGATTTTCCAGAGGATTAAATTCTTGGGGTTTGGTGGAACTAAGGTTAATTCGAACCACGTGTTTCCCCTTCAATAAACGGCTATGGGGTAGCTTAAGCTTACACTTACGGTTCGACCAATAACCTCAAAGCAGACTTTGGATTTCAATTCCATTTGAAAAGTTCGAAAGAAAAGAAATAAAGGAAAATCACCCTCCAAACCAATTATTTAAAATCACAAAATTTTTGCATTTCGAAACTTTCTCTTATTATTAGACTAAAGAAGAAAAATTGAGAAAAAAATATATTCAACTTGGGGAAAATAATATAAATGGGGGAAAAATACTAAAAAAAATAGAAATATATAAAATTAATAAAAGAAAATTTTAGACAAAAAATTCGAAATATTTATCAGCAATTGAGAGAAAGGAAATAAAAGAAAATTTTTAGACAAAAATTCGAAATATTTATCTGCAATTGAGAGAACGGAAATAAAAGAAAATTAATAAAAGAAAATTTTTGGACAAAATTCGCAATATTTATTAGCAATTGAGAAAAAAGGAAATAAAAGAAAATTGTAGACGTAATTCGAAATATTTATCAGCAATTGAAGAAAAGAAATAAGAGCGTTAAAAAAAATGATCACAAATTGCGTAAATTGAAAATTTCTCGCAAATATTGAAACTTTCTAATAACATAACTGTGTAAACTTTAATCTCTGAACCCAACACCATTTCTCGGGTGCGCGAAAAAAAAACAGAGGGAACGTGAGAGAATTTTAAAATAATGGAAAAATCGCATTATTATAGATAGTTTCTTATTTTGCTTCAAAAAGTTTCAACTTTATTAAGCTACAGCAAAATTCCACCCACGTGCTATTAAAGATGAAGTATGTGTATGCTTTACAGAACTCTGAACGTGATTCAGAACAAAGGTTTCCTCTAAAAGTGACCAGAATTGGTTATTGAATCCTCCCCCCCTCTTGATTTCAATTTTACTCCCCGATATTCATAATTTAATCCGCACAATTTTTTCACTGTCCCCTCTAATTTTTCTGCGAAAATGAGAAAAAAACATCATTTTTAATTCGAACAAAGATTAAAAATAAAAAAATTCTCCCGCTCTCTCTCTCTCTTCTCTAATTTTGTTAATATAAACGAAAATAGGCGAAAGAAAGTGTAAATTTTCGAGTAGAGATTTGAAAAATTTTCTTTTTTTTTACTTTTAATTTTCGATTTATAATATTAACAAAAAATGTAAAAAGAATGTAAATTTTCAAATGGAGATTTAAAAAAATTCCCCATTTTTTCTCCCCCCTTAAAAAAATTTTGTGTATTTTAAATATAGGACAAAAAAATGTAAAAATAAACAAAAATTTTTCAACTAGAGACTAAAAAAAACCTTTTTTCTTCTTTCTGATTTTTTCAATATAAAACAAAATGCAAGTTTTCGAAAGGTGATTAACATATTCTCCATTTTTCTCTTACTTTTAATTTTAGGATTGTAAAATAAACAAAAAATGCAAAAAGAATGTAAATTTTCAAGTAGAGATTTTTAAAAATTCCCTCCTGAAAAATTTTGTGAATTTTAAATATAGAACAAAAAAAATGTAGAAATAAAGAAAAATTTTCAACTGTAGACTAAAAGAACCTCTTTTTTCTCTTCTTTTTATTTTTTAAATATATTAAATTACAGGCAGTAAAAAATAGTAAAAAATGCAAATTCTTGATTTCTTTTTCTCTATTTTCTAATTTTGTGTCTAAAGAAAGAAGAAATAAAAAAAAATTCAAATTTTCGAAAGAAGATTAAAATATTTTCCATTTTTTTCTTACTTTTAATTTTGTGAATATAAAACAAAAATTTTTTTAATACAAATTTTTAAATACCGATCCAAAACAATTCTCCCTTTATTTCTCCCCCCCATCCCTCCTTTAATTTTGGGATATTTAAATATAGAACAAAAAAAATGTAGAAATAAAGAATAATTTTTAATTAAGATACTAAAAAAATCTCTTTTTTTCTCTTTCTTTTACTTTTTGAATATAATAAATTACAGTCAGTAAAAAATAGTAAAAAATGCAAATTCTTGATTTCTTTTTCTCTATTTTCTAATTTTGTGTCTAAAGACAGACGAAATAAATGGAAAAAAAGAATTCAAATTTTCGAAAGGAGATTAAAATATTCCCCAACTAGCTCTTACTTTTAATTTAATGGATATAAAACGAAAAAAAAAAATTTTTAATGCAATTTTTGCAAATACCGATTTAAAATAATTCCCCCTTCCTCCCACCCTTCTTTTATTTTGTGAATACCAAACAAATAAAATTTTTTTTTAAATTCAAATTTTCAAATATCGATTAAAAAAACTGACTCCTTTTTTCTTCTAATTAATGAATAAAGTTATTCTTTTATTTTGTGAATGTAAAAAAAAAATGTAAAAGGAAAGAAAAATGTTCAACTTTAGTACATTTCTTAACGCGGGATTTTAAATGATAATTTATTTAACGAAGAAATTAATTCCAAGATTTTAAAAAAAAATTGACGATAAAAGTATTAAAAAAGGGAGGTAAATAATTGAAATTCGTTTGTATTAACTGTCAAACACTTTAAATTTAAATGACGGGCCTACATGTGTTCCTGCAGCTGGATCATCGCGAGTTTGTAACGAAATATGTAGTTATTTATCAAATTCCCTTGTTTACATGAATCTCGTTCAGGTTAATACTAATGTTAATAATGTTGGATCATTACTAGATTTAGTATTTTACAACTCATTAAATTACACCCTGGAGCTGTCAATTGATCCTCTTTTGCCCGTGGATAATTATCACCCTCCGTTACTTTTTTCTATACATAATCTCATTGACACAAATGTTAATGCGTCGCAAAATAGTCGACATCTTAAATATAATTTTGCATTAGCTGATTTTAGTAGTATTCTTAGATATTTAAATAATGTCGACTGGACATCTGTGTTAAACACTGCAAACATTGATGAGGCTGTTGATGTTTTTTATGATCATGTTTACATGGCTATTAATTTATCTGTTCCTATTAAGGTTATTAAAAGGGATAATTATCCAACGTGGTTTACTCACGAACTTAAACATTTAGTGTGCCTAAAGAAAATTGCTCATTAAGCAATTTAAAATTACAGTAGTTCGCTCGACTACGCCGAGTTCTCGTACTTACGTGATAGATGTAAATCATTGTCAAAAATTGCAAATAATAATCACATCTCTCGAGTCGAAAATTCTATAATATCTAATCCGAAGCAGTTTTTGGAATTATATTAATTCTTTCCGTAATGAAACACGAATTCCGAATAATGTATATCTTGGTGACATCTCCGCTAACACACTGACCTTGACGTTGCAAATTGTTTTCGCCAACACTTTAGTTCTGTGTATTCATTTCCTTCGTCAAATATCTCTGCTCGTGATTTTCAATTTCATAATAATTGTCATATTAATGGATTCTTTATTGATAAGGGATACTATTTTACTTAAATTAAAAAATATCAATGTCAATAAAGGTGCTGGACCAGACCATATCCCTCCGATTCTCCTAAAAACATGCAGCTCTGCTTTTGTCGAACCATTGTTTATTTTATTTAACTTATCCCTAGAAATCAGGTATTTTTCCATTAATTTGGAAAAGAAGTATAATTGTTCCGGTTTTACAAAGATGGAGATAAAAAAAAATGTTACGAATTACCGCCCTATCTCAATTCTCAGCGCAATCGCGAAGATTTTTGAAAGTATCGTTTACGATGTCTTTTATTATCAAGTAGAACAATTAATTGTTGAAGAGCAGCATGGTTTTATGAGGCGAAGGTCAGTTTTAACTAATTTAGCTCTATTTACTAATTTTATTTCTCTTAATTTGGAACGTGGTACACAGACAGACACGGTATATACCGACTTTTCTAAGGCATTTGATAGAGTTGATCATGCAATTCTGCTGGCTAAGCTTGAGGCCATGGGCTTTTCTCCTGATATAATCTTGTGGATAAAGAGTTATCTTTCTGACAGATTTTCATCTGTTCGGATTGGGTATTGTCTTTCAGATGTATTTATGGCCACTTCTGGAGTCCCCCCAGGGATCAAATCTTGCTTGGACCTCTTTTTTTTCTTACTTTTTGTAAACGATATAAAATCTATATTTGAGTTTAGTTTTTTTTCTTTTATTTGCTGATGACCTTAAAAATTTATAAGTCTATTACTTGTAATCAGGATTGTTTAGACCTTCAGGCTGACCTTGATCGACTCCACAAGTGGTCAATTGATAACAATCTTTTTTTAAATTTAAAGAAATGCAATGTCATAACTTTTTCTAAACGTAAAATCTCTTTACAATATGACTATGCAATTGGGAATGAAATGTTATCAAGGGTCACTTCAGTCCGTGATCTGGTGTTACCCTTGGAATCTACACTCGACTTTAAAACACACATATTAAATGTTGTCAACAATGCGAACAGGGTCCTTGGTATGGTCACCAGAAAGCGCTTCGAACTTTAAAAATATAAAGGCATTAAAAACTTTGTTTTTTTTTCTCTTGTCCGACCAATTATTGACTTCGCGTCTTTGATATGGTCGCCCTATCAAGACATATATGTTGATCTGCTTGAAAGAGTGCAAAATAAATTTATAAGATTTGTTGCGAGAAGATTGGGATTGACTTATGATTATTTTAGTCACGACTATTCTGAACTTAGAAGGATTCTGGACATTCCCTTACTTCAATCAAGATTTTTGTTCTCTGATTTGTTATTTTTGTTTAAACTAATTAATGGCATAATTAATTGTCCTCCTATTTTATCAATTCTACAATTTTCAGTTCCTTCTAGGTCGCCTAGGAATCCTTCTATGTTCAGACGGTCTCTCTGTAGAACTAATTACCGTGAGAACTCGGTCATGGTAAGATTATGTAGAGAAGCAAATGAGTATCAAGAAATCTTTGATTTCTATGGTATGCCTCTTGGTAAATTTATTGCGAGCTTGCGTAGAGTGATCTACAGTTTGGATAGTTAAGTGTCAACACTTCGCATATTGTCAATTTGATTGAACACTGTATATTAAGTACTTATGTACGAATGGGCAACGCCCGTAAATCTGTAAATAAATAAATAAATAAATTTGATTAAAAATAATTGTAAATAATTGTAAAATGACGAAAATTGACGAAAATCTGGAGATTCAATAAGGAGATGATACTCTCCATCTGAGAACGTCAAGGTCACCGCCAGATGGCACTTGAGTTCGTTCTTGGAATTTTTCTCGCCACCTAGCGGTGACCTTGGCGTTCTCAGGTGGAGAAACACATTTTCTCCCTCGAAAAACTTTTCTGTAATTAAAATATAATATACAAAAAATATGATTTTGAAAATAATAAAAATTGTATTCACAGTACAAAAAGGTGTAAAAGAAAGATTAATTATAATAAAACAAAAAAAATGATTTTGAGAATAATAAAAATTGTATTCACAGTACAAAAAGGAGTAAAAAAAAGATTAATTATAATAAAATACAAAAAAAAATGATTTTGAGAATAATAAAAATTGTATTCACAATACAAAAAAGTAGTAAAAAAAAGAAAAAAAAAATCTTCAAGTTGAGATAGAAAAAAAAGAACAAAATTGAATTTAAAACACAATTCCCTGAACGAGCAGAATTTTTTTAATTGCTTTTTACTTTTTCACCTAATGTTATCTTTCATTTTTTCTCTCTCTCCTCTTCTTCTACTTCTTTTTTTTACGATCTTAGGAAATAGAATCGTAAAATTGGTTGCGGGGGGTTGGAAAATGGTATGGACATGGTATGTAGGCATTTTAGCTGGAATACAAATCGAGATGCGGTTATCTTTGTATCACTATAGAATGATATTACTTTTCTACGTGCATTACGATGCGCATGACTGCGGCACTATAACATAAATCATATCTCAAAATAGATTTAAATCCCCCTGGGCTTGTGTGTTGGTCGTTGCACTATAAACGAAAGAGAACTTTATCTAAGAGAGAGAGAGAGAGAGACTTGAATTTTATCAGTTGTGTACGAGTGGACCACAAATGTGCACAAGCCGAGTCGTTTAACTCGTTTTTGCAAAATGTGCGTGTGATGACATTGTTCGTGTGTTATATCCGTAAAGAGAAAGAGAGAGAGAGAGAGAGAGAGAAATTGTACCTTCGAAACGTTTTCACCTCTTTTGCATGATAAATTTTTTTTTAGAGAGGGGGGGATAAACATTAATAGAATATTTTCGAAAATGATTTTTTTATCCCTTTTTTTGTTATTCTACTCCTTTTTTCTTTTTGGCGAAGATATTTTGAGGTAGAAAATTATTTTTACTCCCGAAAGTTTGCTAAATTTTTAAATTTATTATTTTATTTATTTTTTTTATTTTTATTTTTTTATTTATTGTTTTAATAAATAAATAAGCAATAAATATTGTTTAATTACTTATTATTATTTATTTATTATTTATAAATTATTTACTATTCACACTGAAGAAAAAGAATTGTAAAGATACAACTAACAAATTTTTTTGTTACAAAATTTGTTGTTACTTCAACAGATTTATTAGAAAAAATTTGAATTGTCAGGATAACAAAATAAATTTGTTACCTTCGTTAGTAAATTTGTGAATAATAAATTCGTTGCTAGAACAAACAAACTTTTTTTCTTACAAAATCTGTTGTTACCTCAACAGATTTATTTTCTATTAGAAAAAATTTAAATTGTTAGAATAACAAAGTAAATTTGTTACTTTTGTTATTAAATTTTTAAATAACAAATTTGTTGTTACCTCAACAGATTTATTGTTATTAGAAAAAATTCGAATTGTTCGGATAACAAAATAATTTTGTTAGTTTTGTTAATAAATTTTGAAATTTTTAAATAATAAATTTGTTGTTAATTAAAAAACTAAAAATATTTTTGGTGCAAATAAAATTTAATAAAATTTCTTCGAATCCGAATGAAACTTTTTTTGTATAAAATATAAATAAATGGTAATCATATTTTGAAATAGAAAATAGTAAATAAATAATAAATAATAAATAAATAATATTTTAGTATAAAAATTTGCATTTTTTGTGTCAAAAAAAAAAAATAAAATTCAAAGTTTTCTGCAAATAAAACAAAAATAATTTTTCTAGACATTGGCTTTTTATGTCTTTTGGAAAAATGTCAAAATTACCAACCAAAAAAAAAAATAAAATAAAAAATGTGAGAGAAATATGAACGTATCGCTTGGCAGTTGAAGGGAAAATCAAAACTTTGAGAATTAATTAGTCCATACATCTCTGGAATGCGTGATAAATCTACTGGAATGTGGAAAATTATATTTGCTAATATATTTGACTTTATTACAAAATTTTTCGAGAGAATTTAAAATTTTTGAAATTTATTCTACATAGAAAAAAATAGTTTTTTACATTTTGTTTTTCAACTTGTTTAATAGTTTTTCACTTATTTACTTTTGTGTCATAATGCAAAAATAGTAAAATACATTGGTAATGTTGACAACTTTTATAATAAAATTTATTAAAAGAGAGGAATTTTTTTATTCAAATTTTTATCTACAAAATATTTTTGTATCAATAATAAAAGTTATTATAAATTTTTAGTAATAATAATAATAATAATAATAAGTAATCTATTATAAATATAATTTCGATTGCGATATAAAAATATATTATTTTATTTCTTCAATAAAGCCAGGAAGATAAAATAAATAAAATACGTATAAATAAATAGGAATTAAAAATAAAAAAAACAAACAATAAAGCATTATTAATAACAACAACAACAATAATAATAATAATAATAATAATAATAATAATAATAATAATAATAATAATAATAATAATAATAATAATAATAATAATAATAATAATAATAATAATAATAATAATAATAATAATAATAATAATAATAATAATCATAATCATAATCATAATCATAATCATAATCATCATAATCGTAATCGGTAATAAGAGCAATAAAAAATATAATTTTGCAAAATAACTACACTCTCATTACAATGAAAGAATTTTAAAAATCTTTAATTACAACTGCATTATAAAAAAAGACATAAAAAAGTGTATTTAAATCTACAATGCACACAAAAACAAAATTAAAAAAAAACTCATAACATATTTTTTTTTACACAATTATAAAAGCAAAAAAAATGGTATTTAATTTCTTTGAATATTCTGCGTTGAAAGAATAAATAAACAGCAACATTTTTTAAATATTTATCTTGAATTGAGCTTTAAATGGAAAACATGTTGAAATGTAAAATTTTTTTTTTGTTTTTCTGTTCTAAAAGCTTTCCTTGGATAATACCGAGTGGAATAAAATTATCCAAATGTATAACAGTTCTCAGCGTTGTTCTCAAAAATGAGAATTAAGTCACAGTGAATTTGCACTTGAAATGAAAATGAAATGAAATGTTTCCATTCAACATTTTTTCCCCCTTGAATCTACATTATATTTATCATGCCATTCGGTTTAAATTTTTATTAGCTCTCGTAACGTTTAAAAGTTGTGGAAAAATTAAAATTTTAAAAAAAGCCCGTACAGATAATTGTGTTATTATTATTATTATTATTATTATTATTATTATATTATTATATTTTTGTTTATAATTATTCTTTTTTTTACTTCTATTTTTGTCATTTTTATTTTTGTTATTTTTATTTTTATTCATTTTATTTTTATTCATTTTATTCTTCTTTTTATTCTTGTTATTACTTTTTTATTACTTGTATTATGTTATTATTATATTATTGTTGCGTTATTATTTTTTGCTATTGTAACTTTTATTCCTTTTTTTATCATTTTTTTTATTTTAATTCTTATTTGCATTTTTATTATTTTAAAAATTTTAAATTATAATTTTATTATTATTAAACAAGTATAACCTGTAAGAATACTAAAAATTAAATGAAAAGAAATATTTTTGAAAAAACGGAAAATAAAAATTGATTTACAACTTTATTTTTATTAATATTTTTTTTGTCAGCGAGAGAAAATGGCAAATCCAAAAAAATAAAATCAATTGATCGTAAAAAGAAATAAATCCCTACAGAGATAAATCAAATTTTATAAATTATTTACTTTCGAAAAAGGATAGAAACAAAAACAACAGAATTGTTTTTGCCAACAAAATTGAAGAGTAAAATTATTTTAAACTGTAATATAAATATATTCATTAAAAATTAAACTGAAGTCGAAAATTCACGAATAGTTTTTAATTATCTCTGCTAAAAAAATACAAAAATTGCAAAAGTTTTTAAGTATTAATTTTCAATTAAAAATTAAACTCAGAAGGAAGAAAAATCTCTATTAACATTTACCTACAGACGTGTATGTAATTTTGAACAATTTAAATTAATTATTTCAGTTAAATTACATTCCTTTTGTTTATTCGACAATAAGTAGCAATTAAAGTAATTAATTAATTGTCAAATATCTGACAATCACTATGTGCACATTTTCAATTTAATGTGTATTCCCTCTCTCATTGTAATTATCGTCGTTTCGTCTATTCTCCTGATTTTATAACTGTTTTACCCCTGAATTTGCTGATTGCGTCCGATATTATTTGTGATTACGTTTTAAAAATCAATTTTCAATTGTGATGAAATGACATTCAATTAGAAAATAATTCTTTCCTCAAACATGTTTGTTTTTCGAGTAATTTACATTTAAGTTCCCTTCTCTTGTCGATAGAATGCATTTATTTAATTTCCCCATTTTTATTTGTTGGAGAAATTAAAAAAAATTTTAATCTTTAATTTTAATTCAGGCTTTGCACTCATCTACTAAAACCCACTATTCACTACTTTTTTAATTTATGCTACTATTAGGAAACTTTTTTTTAGATTTCGAGCAACTAAAGCTACTATTATTGTTTTTCTTTTCTTTTTTAAATTTTCATTACTTTAAATCCGCTAATTACTAGAGACAAACAACTATTCACAAAAAGTATAATAAAATTCTTTAAAACGATTCAATTAATTTCCAAAAAATACTCGAAATTCAATTATTTTTTTAAAATTTCGCGAAAGAATTCAATTATTTAAAAAATAATGATAAAATTCATCAAAAATGCAATTATTTCAATAATTAAATTTCCATTGGAATTCAATTATTTAAGAATAGAATTTTCGAAAGGAACAATTATTTAACAAAATTTTTATACAAATTTTTTACATTAATTCAATCATACTTTCACTAATAATAACATTTTTCAAGGTAATAAAATTCAAAAAACTTGATAAAATTCTAATGCTAGAATATAGTTATTTTCATAAATAATAAAACTAATCGAACAATTTCAATTAATTTTAATACAATTTTAAATTAATTAATAAAAAAATTGAATAATTTTTGAAAATTTCAATAAACTTCTTTGCAAATATTCAATTATTTTCATAAATAATAAAATTCATTGCAGGATTTCAATTATTTTTAATACAATTTTACAAGAATTGCTCGGGAAATAATTAAAAATTTTATTTCAATTCCCCGAAGAAATCAATTATTTAAATAATTGTTTTTTTAATTCTTTAGATAAATTCAATTTTTCTAAAAATGACAAAATTTTTCACTAAAATTCAATTCTTTTTAAATCTTTTTAATAAAATTTTCGTCAATAATTTCATTATTTTCGAATAAATAATGAAATTCTTCTTAGGAATTCAATTTGTTTTGAATATTTTAATAATATTTTTAACAACTATTGAATTATTTTCATAAACAATTAAATTCCTCGTAAGATTTCTTTTAATACTACAATTTTACAGGAATTATGCTCGAAAATAATGTAATTTTTTCTTAACAATTTAATTTAAATGCCACGAAGAAATAAATTACGATTCGATTTTAATAAAATTTTTCCAAAAGAATTCAATTATGTCGATAAATAACAAAATTATTCCCAAAAATAATAAATTTCTTTTTGGAAATTCAATGATTTTTAAAAAAATTCTAATAAAATCGTTTGCAAAAATTCAAGTATTCTTAAAATTTTAATTATTCTTTGTAAAATTCGATTATTTTTAAATACTTTTTGCAATACAATGATTTTTAATATCTACCATTTTTCATAAAATTTCCAAATAGAATTCAATTATTAAAATTTTTTTTGCAAAAATCTTTCTAAAAATTTAATTTTTTTCATGAATATAATAAAAATTTCTTAGAAATTCCATTATTTGAATTAGAATTTTGCACAAAATAGGTCGAGAGAAACGCGAATTATTTAAAAAGTTTTTATAAAATTCTTCGCAAGAATTAATTTTTTTTATTGCAAATAATCTTTGATAGCTACTTTTTTACTACTTTCTTTTTTTTTAGTTTGAAAGCTACTTTTTTCTACTTTTCTAAAATTAATTATCGACTGCGAAGTCTGTTAATTTCAAAGAAAATTTGTTTTACAAAACTGAACAAGAGTTATAAAAAGATAAAAAAAAGGTTTTTCCTTTATTAAAAAAAATTGTTTGCTTTGAAACTTATTTCTTCGATTGGAAATTAATTTTTCTACTCAAAAGAAAAGCGTAAAATATTTTGTTAACTTTTGTTTTTTATTTGCAAAATTTTGTACCCTTTAATTTTTTTTTTAATTTTTTCTTTTCTTTTTTTTGTTCTATATAAACAAGTTCGTATTTTCTCGAATTTGTAAATTTTAGAAAAAGACACTAAAAAAAGAAGAAATCCGCGAGAGAATATTTACAGGATATAAATTCTTTAAAACTCCCCTTTCGTTTCTCGTTAGAATGCACTTAAATAAAGTCTATACGAAATCGATTGGCTCTCCCGCAGGTTAGATGAAATTTACGCCTCGCGATCATACTAAATTTCATGCGAAAAAGTCGTTCGACTAAAAATTTCATTCCCACCTCTCTCGTAAGCTACAGTGGGAAAAATTTGCGAGAATAGATTTTAAGAAACGCAATAGCTCTCTCTCTCTCTCTCTCTCTCTCTCACTCTCTCTCTCTCGATTTTTGCTTTCTCTCTCTCCCTCTCATTCGTTTACACGATTTTTTCTCTCTCTCACTCGATTTTTTTTCTCTCTTTCTCACATGAATTTTTCTCTCTTTCTCTTTCTCACTCGATTTTCTCTCTCTCTCTCTCTCACTTGAATTTTTCTCTCCTTCTCTTTCTCACTCGATTTTTTTTCTCTCTCTATCTCTCTCGATTTTTTTTCTTTCTCTCTTACTCACTCGATTTCTACTCTCTTTAAAAGAGACATAGAATCACTGCGCGAAAATTTTCAAAGGAAGGAAAAGTGAGAAAGTAGAAATTCACTGAGGTTTTTTTTAAAGGGGTTAAGGAGAGAGGGGGGGGGGTGGATTTCAGGAATAAAAGGGATTCAGGAGTTGTGGAATGGAACATCCTACTCTCTTTCTATATATATATAAAGTCTCGATCGTAAGTTTTACTGGCAACTTTTTCGTCGATCTTTATTGCTCGAGACTCGAGAGATTTTTTTTCCTCTCACTCTCTCTCTCTCTTTCTCTCTTTTTATATCGTATTTTTCTATTTTCCCTTCTTGTCTAACTTCTAATAATCCAATGCGCCAGTGAAGAAAAAAAAAAGAAAAGAATGTTTGCAATGTCGTAAGGATAAAACATATGTTCGGCCATTGTCGTTCCTAATGAAATCGGACTTCCTATTCAAACTCCCATCGCCTCGAGGGATTCTTTTCGAATTCTCGGACGATTTTTTTTTTTTTTTTTTGCTTTTTTTCACCGCAAGAAAATTAAAGACAGAAAGAAGGGAAAAGAGAGAGAGGGAGAAAAAAAGCAGTGAATGACATTTTCACTGTCTCCTTGAAGACAGTTTTCTCTGGAAGAAATATCAAATGGATGAAAGGAGTAGTTGGATCGCAGTTTAGATGAACGTATATAGTTCCGTTTATTATGAACTTTCTTTTTTTCTTTTTCACTCTTTCTCTCTTCTTTTCTTTATTTTTTAATTTTTTTCTCTCCTCTTTATTTTTTTATTATTTTTCCTTCTCTCTCTATTTTTTATTATTTCTTCTTCTCTCTCTCTCTCTTATTTTTTTTACTAATTTTTCTTTTTTCTCTCTCTTTCTCTATTTTTTATTATTTTCTCTTCTTTCTCTTTCTTTATTTTTTTTCCCTACTCTCTCTCATATTTTTTACTATTTTTTCTTTTCTCCCTCTCTCTCTTTCTCTATTTTTTATTATTTTCTCTTCTTTCTCTCTTTCTTTATTTATTTTTTTCCCTACTCTCTCTCATATTTTGTACTATTTTTTCTTTTCTCCCTCTCTCTCTTTCTCTTTTTTTTATTATTTTCTCTTCTTTCTCTCTTTCTTTATTTATTTTTTTCTCTACTCTCTTATCATATTTTTTACTAATTTTTCTTTTCTCCCTCTCTCTCTTTCTCTATTTTTCATTATTTTCTCTTCTTTCTCTTCTTTCTCTCTTTCTTTATTTATTTTTTTCCCTACTCTCTCTCATATTTTTTACTGTTTTTTCTTTTCTCTCTCTCTCTATTTTTTATTTTTTCTCCTCTCTCTCTTTATTTATTTTTTTCCCTACTCTCTCATCATATTTTTTACTAATTTTTCTTTTCTCCCTCTCTCTCTTTCTCTATTTTTCATTATTTTCTCTTCTTTCTCTTCTTTCTCTCTTTCTTTATTTATTTTTTTCCCTACTCTCTCTCATATTTTTTACTATTTTTTCTTTTCTCTCTCTCTTTATTTTTTTATTTTTTCTCCTCTCTCTCTTTATTTATTTTTTTCCCTACTCTCTCATCATATTTTTTACTAATTTTTCTTTTCTCCCTCTCTCTCTTTCTCTATTTTTTATTATTTTCTCTTCTTTCTCTCTTTCTTTATTTATTTTTTCCCCTACTCTCTCTCATATTTTTTACTATTTTTTCTTCTCTCTCTCTATTTTTTTTATTTTTTCTTCTCTCCCTCTCCTTTTTTAATTATTTTTTTCGTCTCTCCTCCTTTCTCTCCTTTTTTTCTTACTCGAAAAATAAATAAGTGAATCTAAGAGAGACAGTGTGTGAGAGAGAGAAAATTCTCTTCCCCCTCTCTCTCCCTCTCACACACTGTGTCTCTCTTAGTTTCTCTCATTTACTTGGCGAGTTGAATGAAGCAACGAGAGTCAAGTACGTATACAATTCACATTTTCTGATTGGCAGCTTTTTCCGACGTAATTGGAAAGGGCACCAACCTTCCTCCTCTTCTTCATCTTCATCTTCATCTCGAACGCTTTTGAAAACAAGAATTACGAACTCCCTAAATAGAAAGCATAAGAGGCGAAATTTACTCAAAATTGAAACACCAGCGATTTCCGCTTGAATGAACACTAATTATGCGCAAAATGAAGAACTTTCATTTCGAAAACAATCTTATTTCATTAATTATAGAATCTAAATTTATACTACGTAAACTTTTCTCAATTCGAGAGAATATAAACAAAAAACACAATTTTCAAAACAAAATTATGAATAGTTAATTAAATTATTAATTATACTTACAATTTTTTTTATTTGTAACTAAAAAATTACAAAATTGGCCCATTGTTATTAAGAATAGAAAATTTGAATTGTGAAGTTTAAATTTAATTTAAATTAATATCAACTAACTACATTTAAATTGAACTTCAATAATTTAAAATTTTAATTTGATAATTTTTAACTTAAATTATTGTCAATCTATTAAATTTAAGTCACAAAAAATTATAAACATAATAATTAAGAAATTATAATAAAATAAAAATAAATAATAAACATAAAAATAAAATAGTAATAAAAAGAATAAATAAAATAATAATATAATTAAGAAATTGTTGTTAATAATAAATCAATTATACAAAATAAATACTGCCGATGCGGATAGATTTAATTAATACTATTAAATCAAATTAATTTAAAAATTTTTTTTTCAAAACGATAATTATTGTGATAAAATACTTATAATTAACTTTCAGTAAATTATAATTATTGACAAATCAATTTAATTTAAATTGACTTAAATTTTGAGAATATTTCTAATCAATTAATTATCAACGATTTTTGAAAAAATTTAATTAAAATTTTAATTAATTTTTTAATTTTTTAAGAAAAAGTCACTCAAGTTGCAAGTAATTAAAATAATAATTAAAAATAAAAAAAAAGTTTCTCAAGTAGGTGAGCGTCGATATTGAGCATCGAAAAGAAATTTTTTACGAAAACGATGCAATATTTTTTATTTCCGAAGCTCTTAGATTTAAAAAGGGTCTTTTTTTGAAAAATTTTAATTAATAAATAGTGATTCAGAAGATACAAACTAACGGATGGTAAATTACAAAATTAATTAATAATTAAGGAAATAATAATAATTAATTCACAATTAATTCGTTAAATAAATTTAATATTGACAATTGACTGTGTAAAAAGTAATTAGAAAATTACTTTTAAATAAAATTAATTAAATTTAATTTAAAATCATTTAAAAATTAAAATTAATTAAAAATTAATTAAAACAAAAGAAATAATATGAATCCAAATAAATGAAAATAATTAAAAAATAATTTAAAATAAATAATAGTCTAATAAATTATTAATAGCTACTATTAACCTAATTAATAATTTTTAATTGTATTTAGTACTTTCAATTTAATATAAAAGTTGACTAGAAAACTACGAATTAGAGATAATTAAATAAAAAAAATTTAGAGCAAATTAGCTAAACCTGAAATAAATTACTCAAATGAGTTAATAATGAAGATAATAATTAATAATTAAACTGAAAAATTTTTAAAATAATTTTTTTATTCTTTTTACCGGAGTAATTTTACTAAGAAATAAGGCAATTTTCTAAAAATAGTTAGTAATAATAATAATAATAATAATAATAATAATAATAACAATAATAATAATAATAATAATAATAAATTCACAATTAATTTAATTATCTAATTAACTTCAGTTAATTCATAATTGCCAATTGACTGTAATGAGAGATTAGAAAATTTCCGATTAATTGAAGTAATTGGAGATAATAATTATTAAAAAACAATAATTCACTGGAAATAAAATAAAAAACAAGTTTATTTGTGGAATTTTAAAAAATTTGGATTAATTATTTAAAATAATTAGGAATTCATTTAAATAATAAAAATCGACTGCATAGATTCACGTCAGGAAAAAATAGAGTTTGAAAATTTTTCGTATAATAATAATGACAAAAATAATAAATATATTAATAAACACTGTTTTTATTCTTTTGAATATTTTTCTTAACTATTTTTCTGAATAAAGTATCAAAGAAACTATTTTTTGAATTATTTCCCTTAATTAATCATCGAAGAAAATATTTTAATTATTTTTCTGATTTAAGTAGCAAAGGAAATATTTTTTTTCTTATTTTTCTGAATCTTTAGCGAAGAAAATATTTTCCCTAACTATTGTCCTGAATTAAATATCGAAGAACATATTTTTTCAACTATTTTCCTGAATTAAATATTAAAAAAAAATATTTTTTGTTAATTGAGAAACATTTTGCAAAGAATAAAAAATACAAAAATATTTTTTTAGTTAATTTGAAAAACATTTTGCAAAGAATAGAAAAATACAAAAAATATTTTTAGTTAATTTGAAAAACATTTTGCAAAGAATAGAAAAATACAAAAATATTTTTAGTTGATTTGAAAAACATTTTGCAAAGAATAGAAAAATAGAAAAATATTATTTACAATACTCAATGGTATAAATTACGAGAAAAAATAAGAGGAGAACAAAACTTAAAGTCAAAAGTAATTAAAAGTAATTAATCATTATAATTGAATTTAACATTTCTCTCACATCGCCAGTGAAGAGTGATTAGGAAATTGTCTGATTAAGAGAATAACTAATAATAAAATACTTATGAACGTGAATGGATATGAAATTCCATTTGCATTATCTTCAGTTTAAGTAGTTTGAGGAAGATGCAATGGAGAATGCAAACTGAATATTTAAACGGCGGAAGTTATTGCAACCTCCTAATTATAATTTTAAGTGCACTTTACCGTGAGAGAGATAATAAACTAGGCAATTGCGTTCGTATTTTTTTTAACATTTTTTTTTACATATATTCCTTTATTTATACAAAAATTGCCTAGCGTTGTTTACACTTTTTAACTTGGGGGATAATTTAATACTCGAGTCACGAAATAAAATGAACAGAAAGTGGAACTACCAGTTGGTTTGAAAAAAGATTCCTCGAAACCATCCAAAAGGAATCGTCATTGACGTCTTGACTAATCTTCAAGGAAACTCGTTTTTACCATATATACGTCTTGCAAACAGTTTCAAATAACTCGAAGGAGAGAGAGAGAGAGAGGCAGAGAGACGTTCTTCTCGTTCCAAGAATATGTCACATTTTTATTTTTTTACTTTCACTATTATTTAACGTTCATATAGAGAGAAGAATTTTGTTGTAAATTTATTTATGACATTTATTGTTTGGATTTTTCAATCAATTTAAAAATAAATTATTAATTTAAAAATAAATTATTAATTTAATTAATTATTATTAATTTAATTTATTATATTAATTAAATATTTTCCTATGTTGAAAAATAAGTAAATAAAGAAGGAAAAGTAATAAAATGATTTTTTACATCAATATTTTAAATAAAAATAATTTTTATTGTTGAAATAATAATAGATTCAAAAATACATTTCATTGTTGGTAAATTAATTTGTTTGAATATATTTCGAAATTAAGTGAAAATATTTATAAATTTATAATTTGAAATATTTATAAATTTATAATTTGAAATATTTATAGATTTATATTTTGTAATACTTATAGATTTATATTTTGTAATATTTATAAATGGAAATATGAAAAAAAAATATTTGTTACTCTCGAAATTTGAGAAAGTAACAACTGACTTTTTGCTTTTTAATTAGTAAACTTTACTAATAAATAATTGTAAGTTCTGCTAATTTATTATTGACATAATTTCTTCTTTTGAATTAGTAATTTTTGCTAATAAAATTAGTAGAAATCACTATTTATTAGTAAAATTTACTAATTCGAAAGCAAAAAGTCATCACTAATGCAAATTAGAAAACATTTTTTCTTATAAATTATTAATTAATAAAATATATTTTATTGATTAATAATTTATAAGAAAAAATGTTTTTGATAAAATTATTATAATTAATATTTAATATTATTATTATTAATTAGTAAAGTTTATTAATTTAAAAACAAAAAGTCACCGCTATATAATAAATAAATATTTAATAATATTTAATAAAAATAGTAAATATTTTTAGTTATAAATAATTAAATAATAAAATATTATTGATAATTATTACAATTAATAATATTACTATTAGTTAGTAAAATTTACTAATTCAAAGGCAAAAAGTCATTACTAATTCAAATTAGTAAACATTTTCACCTGTAAATTAATAAATAATGAATAAAATGATATTAATAATTATTAATTTAATAAAATCGTTAAATTAAATAATCTCCTATTATTTCGCTTTGTTTCTCTTTTTTTCCCTGAATCAAAATTTATTCAAATTGAAAAATTTTCCCTCCCCAAGGAAAGTTTATCCATTTTTTTTCTGCTGTAATATTTTCCCCTTTTCTTTAACTCTTGTGGAAAATTTTCTGCTTTTCTGATTTTAAATACAAAAAAAAATTGACAATATTTTGTATTTTTAACTCTGGAGAAATAAGAGCACAAAAAGAGAGGGGTGGGGGAAATAAAAAAAGAAGAATTTGAGAGCTTACAGCTCATTATTTTTCGGCGAAAGATCCTTGACGTTTGTCTACGGGAATCTCGGCATTGTGACTATCCAATTTCTGTTCATGGCGAATTGAATTCACATTTTCCGCTGTTTCAGTTTCCGCTCGAAGAATTTCCACCTCTTTCGCTTTGTTGAATTCCTCGTTTCGAGCACAAGCTCTTCTTCCACTTCTTCTTATTCGTCTTCTTCGACTATTTTGTCTGAAAATGTCGCTGTTTGAAATGGTAAAATTTTTCAATGATAGTTACTCCCTCGACAGATTTCTTGTTATCTACTTTTTAATTACATTCTCTGCACTCTTTTTTTTAAAAGGATAATTATCTTTTAAGATTTCTTCGATTTTTTTTTGGTTTCTTTCTTGTTGAAACATTTTTTTTTCTTGCATTTTTTTTCCAATGAATTGAAACATTATTCGAAATGGAAAAACTTTGCTTCTTTTTTTCTATTAATGAAGGGAATCTTAATTTAATTTTCTATTCGTAAAATTCGTTTTTATTTTTTTTTCTTTAGGTAATTCTTGATTAATTTTCTATTAATGAAATTGTTGATTAATTTTTTTATTTATAAAATTCTTCATTTATTTTTTTTATTCATAAAATTCGTCATTAATTTTTTATTCATAAAATTCGTCATTAATTTTTATATTTATAATATTCTTCATTAATTTTTTTAATCATAAAATTCGTCATTAATTTTTTATTTATAAAATTCTTCATTAATTTTTTATTCATAAAATTTGTTTATTTTTATTTGTTTATTTTTATTTATTATTTTGTATCTCAATTAATTTTTTACTTACAAAATTCTTAATTTTTTCTATTTTTAAATTCGTAACAAATTTTTCTATTTTTAAATTCTTGACGAATTTTTTATTTTTTAAATTCGAGAAAAACTGTTTATTTTTCAAATTCTAGAATAACTTTTTTATTAATAAAATTTCTAATTAATTTCCCACTTACAAAATTAGGAATTATTCAAACTGTTAAATTTAAACTGTAATGAATTAAAATAGTAAATGCATTAAATTAATTCATAATTCTTAATTATTTTTCTATTTTGAAATTCTTAACGAATTTCTATTTTTTGAATTCGAGAAAAACCTTTTCTTTTTTAAATTCTACAATAACTTTTTATTAATAAAATTTCTAATTAATTTCCCATTTGCAAAATTCAGAATTATTCAAACTGTTATATTTAATCTGTAAAGAAATAAATAGTAAATGTATAAAATTAATTTATACTAGAAGCATTTTTATATATTTTTGTATTTTATTAAAAATTCTTAAATTGTATTAAAAAATCAAAAATAGTAAAATAAATCAAATAAAAAATAAAACAAATAATATTAAAAAATATTAAACAAATAAATTTTTTCCAAGTTAATTAAATTTGTCTTCAAACATTTTTTTCCTATTTTTTAATAAAAACAGTGAAATTATTTTTTTCGGTTTCATGAACAAAAGTTGTAATATATATTTTTTTGAAATGAAAGCAATCTGATGGTATTTTATTTCTTTTTTATTTATTTTTTTCTCTTTTTGGCCGACGAAGTAAACACGTTGATTGCACGTACAGGTTGATGGGTTGTCTTTGCTTTTGATTCGAGCTCTTGTGAAGAATAGCCTCGGAATCCGAATACGTTCTCTTGATCGAAATTCATTTCTTGTCTCGATGTTTTCTCAATTCATCGTGCCATCAAACGTTGAGAATCATTTCATCCAAAAATCCCTCATTTCTCCCTGAAAACTGTCCATGGGAATATGAGTTCGGAAAATAAATTTATTTTTATGTGAAATTTTTTTTTTTTGAAAAAATAAAATTCATTTCAAATTTGATAAATAAATGCCAAAATTAAAAAAATAATTTTTCCTAAAACAAATTTGTTTATTTATTATTTGTTTTGAAAATTTATTTACAAAAATAAAATTTATATTTAGAATATTATGAATAAATGCCAAAATTTAGAAAATAATTTTTCCTAAAATAAATTCGTTTATTTATTATTTTTATGTGAAATTTATTTGGAAAAATAAAATTTATTTAAAATTTAAGGAAATGGTAAAATTTAGGAGATAATTTTTTGAATAATTTTCTAAATAATTTTTGAATATTTCTAATGATTGAAAATTAATTTTTGAATATTTTGAATGATTAAAAATTAATTTTTGAATATTTCGAATAATTAGAATAACAGTTTTTGAATGTTTCGAATAATTAAAAAACAGTTTTTGAATATTCCGTGTGTTTTTTTCTTAAATATTTCAAATAGTTTAAAACAAAATTGAAAAAACATTTTTCCTTTAATATTTTTGACAAATTAAAATGTGATTTTCAAAATGAAATTTCCATAAATGAAACTCACTCTCGAAAAAACTCACAATTTTTTGATTCTCGACAATTTTTCCCTCTCATCCCACTTTTTTCTGTCCAACTTTAAAATATGAATTCCAAATGATCCGTTTAAGTGCAACTGCAGCTGTTGCATTTTTATTGGATGAGCTTCAATTTCCTTTTAATAAGAAGAAAGATGAAAGATGAATTATAATTTGACTGCGAACGGTGAATTTAATAGGAAAATGAAAATATATTTTCTTATGAGAAAAATTTTATCTTAAAAGAAAAAAATACTGTTTAAAAAAAGATTGTAAGAAAAAAAAATAATGAACTAATTTTAACAATTAAAACAAAAAGAAGCGAAATAAAAACGGGAAGATAATAAAAATAATGAAACTAATAAAAATAATAAAAATAATAAAAATAATAAAAATAATAAAAATAATAAAAATAATAAAAATAATAAAAATAATAAAAATAATAAAAATAATAAAAATAATAAAAATAATAAAAATAATAAAAATAATAAAATAATGAAAATAATAAAAATAATAAAAAAACAAATAATAAAAATAATAAAATAATAAAAATAATGAAAAATATTAAAAAACAATAAACACGAATTAATTTTACAGAAAATACTCTGAATTGTACAGGAATTTATTCCTTATTGATTGCCAGTCGCTTTTTAATTTTATTGGACAGATAACTTGATACGAGACTAATTAGTGCTTTTTATTTTTTGTTTTTTATCGAGCTTTATGCCAATAGAAATAAAATGAAACTGAAATTTAATTTCAGCTTTCGAATTTATATTTTCTGTATACAAAAACATTTATTTATTTGCTTTCTTTTCATTGACAATTTTTCAATTATTTGATTATTTCTCCTGTCTATTCTTTGTTTCATTCAAAAATGTGTATTAAAAATTTTTTTTAAATATTTTTTAACACATTTTTTAACAATGCTAAAAAAATTAATTTTAAATAAATTTTAACATCACTTTTAAATATTTGTTAAATAATTTTACATTTTTAAATTATTTCATTTGTTTTTCTTTAGTCAAAATTTATTTTCTGGGGAAAAATAAAGGAAACAATTTTTTTTTAAGTTGTAAATAATTTATATTGAAAAGGTGAAAAAAGAAAAAATGGCAGAAGTTGAAATTTGAAATAAGGAAGAGAAAATAATTATGTAAATGGTATTTAAGAGAAAATTGAAACTGATGTTATTTATTTCTTTTAAGTAACACTAATGATATAATTATATTTCAGTGATGTAATATTTTTTTTATTTATTTTCTTCTTTGTTTGTTTAAAAGGTTTTTACGTGCAATAATAATTAATAACAATTTAATATTGTAGAGAGCGAGGAAAGTTTTGTTTCATTGAAGTTTGTTTCTTTATTTATTAATAATAATTTCTTGCATAAGAATTTACAAGTAAGGTAAAAAAATAATTAAACGTAAAATATGTTTCATAAAAGATAATTAACTCTATTATGTATTCAATTATTATTCATGGCTATTATTATTTATCATAATTTATTTGTTAAATTTTCATTATATTTTATTTTTATTTTATTATTTATATATAAATCTTATTAACTTTTTTATTTATTATTTGTTTTTGTAATTTTGTTTCGAAAAATATTAATAATTCTATATTCCATTTTTTTTGTTTTGATATTTTTTTTTTATTTAAAAATGAAAAATGATTACAAAATTATTTTACCATTAATATCCATTTCCGTTTGATGAAGAAATTCGTCCTCAAGTTCGTCGTTATTTAATTTTCGATTAACAAATCCGGAGAGTTTGTTATTTAAACTTCGTTTACTCTTTAAATTTCTATTACTCGATTGTGAGGTAATTTGTGGTGGTAATAATTTTTTCGACATTATTGTAATTCCCTTCCAAAGTAAAATTGACGCTATCAATCCAAATGTGGGATATAAAAATATTTTCATATCCCAATTTTCAAATTTTAACATTTCAAAAATATTCTTCATCTTCTGATACAAGTCTTTGACCTTTTGCTTCTTCACTATTGTCCCAGTTTTTCTTATTCGATTGGTAAACATTTAACTTGAAATTTTGAAGGCATTTGAGTGACACATTGGAAAATGACTGTTTTGTATTTTTACAAAAGGTTATTTTAAACATTCAACTGTTTTTTTTTTTTTTTTTTTGCTCTGGGGAAAAATAACGAATTGACTTTTATTGTATACTTTTTTTTACATGCTCTTTTTACATATATTTGACACTGAAGGGAATTTTGTGGGGAGAAAAATAGAATTTAGTGCACTTATAATGTCAATTTATTCCGCAATATTCAAAATGATGACTATAGGGTGATGTTGACGTTTCTGAAAGCTCAGGAGCTTTAGCGTCAAGTACAAATTGTGGTCATGCTCATCAAGTGCAGCGTCAGTTCAAGTGTACATTCAAAACAATAGGAGGTTTTTTGGGAAAAAAAAATATTTCCTGCAGTGATGAAAAATTTTCTCTGAATAAGGAGAAATTTTTAGAGGAGAAAAAATTGTTCTTTACTTTGGTAATTTTCGAATTTTTTGTGTGTTAGTTTTTAATATGAATTAATAAATAAAGAAATTAATAAATTGTTAAAGAAATAAGTGAATAAATAAATAGCTAGAAATAAGTAAATAGAAAAATAACCAAATAAAGAATTAAATAGATAAATAATTTATGAAAAAGAATACTATTTGTTGAGATAAAAAATATTTTCTAAAATGGAAAATTTTTCGAAAAAGAATCAACTTCGATTTAAAAAATTTTTTTTCTCAATAATTTGTTTCTTTTGTTAATTATTTATAAAAAGAGAATATTTTCTGCAATATTTAATTAAATAATAATAATTAATTTTTAATTATTTATTTTATTTATTATTTTTTTTATTTAATTTTTGCGATTTTATGCACTTTGCTGCAAAAAGAATAAATCTAATTTTGAAAAGTGAGCAAAAATGTGCTCACAACTATTTTGTCAATTTTTGATCTTCGTTTCTAGAATTAAAAAAAAATTGTTTAACAGTTTGCTTTGCTAATAATATTTTACTTTATAAATAATTTTTAAAAAATTATAAAAAATTTGGAAAATTGCCAAAATAGAGAATTTTTTTTTCGAAAACTATTCTTGGAGAAAAATATTGTTTTTCAGAAAATTTTATTGAAGAACCTTTTTTTATCACAGCAGAAAATATTAGTATTTTTGCTAAACAATTTAAAATACAAATTAGCAAAACATTGGAAAATTGACAAAATAATAAAATATAGAATAATTTTGTCCGAAAACTATTGTTTTTTTAGAGAAAAACTTATATTTCGAGAAAACTATTCTAGGGAAAATTTTTTTTAACTGCAGAAAGTAATAATTTTTTGATAAATAATTAAAAACTGTAGAAAATAATTTATTTGCAAAATTATTAAGAATCACGAAAATGAACAAAAGTGAACACAATTATTTTCTAAAAATTTTACGTTTTCGAAACAATTTTTTAACAGGAGAAAAATTTTAATTTTTCATAAGTAATTTGGAATTGTAAAAAAATAATTTTCTATTTTTGAGTCTTATTTCATAATAATTTTCCTAATAATTTTTTTCTACATTTACAATTGTTTTACAAAAAAGAATATTTTCTGCAGTGATAAAAAATTTTCTGCAAACGACCAAATTTGATGTTTTCAAAAAAATATTGCTTCTCTTTTGTTTATTTTTCCAAATTTTTATTCTATAACGTTTTCTTCAATTTATTTTCAAAAAAGAATATTTTCTACACAATGATGGAAAATTTTCTCCAAAAAGTGCAGAATTATTACCAAAAAAATTGCTTTTTGTTGATTTTACAATTTTGAATTTGATTTATATTTTAATTTTTTTTGTTACGAAAGAATATTTAAATTTTCGAAAGTAAAATTTTTTTTCAATATAGAAATAAATTGAAAAATTATTATTTAGGAACGAGGGAAAATTTAATTCGGCTCGTAAATTTATAATGTGAGAGAAAAGTGTTAAAGACAGAGAGAAAGATTTGATTCATGCGTTAACTAAATGACAATGTTTTCCTTATTTTATGAAATACAAATTTTTTTTACCACCTGAGAGAAAAAATTCCCTTTTTTATTTAGAAACTAAAAAAAGAAAAATTTAATTCTTGTCGAAATTCAGTTCTGTGAAATCCTTTTTTAAACATTAATTTTCGAATAAAAATAAAATTTCCACTGTATTGTAATTTTTAAAATAGAAAATTTTGACTTTATAGCAAGTTTTGAATCTAGAAAAAATTGATAAAGTAAAATAAAAAGAAATAAATAAGAAATAGAAAAGCGTGAATTATTTTTTCTCTCGGTGGAAATTTTTTTTGTTTTTTTCTCTTCTTTTCTAAACTTTTTCTATTTTATATTTTCATTTTTTTCTGTATTTTTTCGTTTTATTTTTCTTGTATTTTTCCCCTTCTTTACTAAATTTTTTCTATTTTCTTTTTTTTACATATTTTATCGTTTTCTTTTTTTTTTGTATTTCTTCGTTTTCTTTTTTTTTTGTATTTCTTTGTTTCCTTTCTTTATTTTTTTATTTTTGAATTTTTTCCTTTTCTCCAAATTTTTTTCCAAGAGAAAAAATTGTTTTTTTCCCTCGCGGAGGAGGAAATATTGTCAATTTGGCTAATGATGAAATGCGTCTCTCTTTTTCTGTCTTTTAGGCGCGGAGACCGATGCAGTTCAAGCACTATTGGCGCGTTATCTGCAACGGCGTCTTCAGGGTTCACAATTTTCCACACCCCCACCGCCTGCCGTTCTCTTCAGTACAAATCATCAACAACGCTTGCGAACAGCGCCACAAAAATTTCTCAATTCTCAGGAAACTAATGACGATCTCTCGAAAGAGCATCGAGATCGTAGGGACGATTACGACGATTACGAGGACGATCTTCAGGGCTTTGAAGACAGTGCCAAAAGTAGAACCAGAATCGATCTTCTTGCCGGTGAATTTTTATTATTTTTATTTAATTTTAATTTTTTTAAAATGTAATTTGAAATTTAATTTAATTTACTTTTTTGAAATATAATTTGAATTTGAATTTAATTTAATTTTAATTTTTATTAATTTACTTTTTATTTAATTTTAATTTTTTATAATTCTTTTTACTATTTTTACTCCTTTATCATTTTTAAGTTTGTTTGAAGAAACATTAACTAAGAAATTGAGAAATTTGGCAAAATTAGTAGAGTTAAATTGAAAAAAAAAACAATTTTGATTTAGTAGACGAAAAAGGAAGAGAAAAAATATTAAATATTTTTTTTATTACTATTTTTACTCCTTTATTGTCTCTACATTTGTTTGAAGAAAAATTAACTGAAAAGAAATGGTAAAATTTGCAAAATTAATAGAATTAAATTAAAAAACCCAATTTTGATTTAGTGAACGAAAAAAGAAGAGAAATAATATTAAGAATATTTTTTATTACTATTTTTACTCCGTCATTGTCTCTAAGTTTGTTAAAAGAAATATTAACTGAAAAAAATTGAAAAATTTTGCAAAATTAATAGAATTAAATTGAAAAAAAAACAATTTCGATTTAGAAATTCTAACAAAAACGAAAAAGGAAGAGAAAAAATAATAAAAATATTTTTTATCACTATTTTTACTCCTTTATTGTCTCTATATTTGTTTGAAGAAAAATTGACTGAAAGGAAATTCGAAAATTTGCAAATTTAACACAATTAAATTGAAAACAACAATTTTGATTTAGTAAACGAAAAAGGAAGAGGAAAAAAATTAAAAATATTTTTAATCACCATTTTTACTCTTTTATTGTCTCGAAGTTTGTTTTAAAGAAAAATGAACTGAAAAGTAATTCTAAAATTTGATAAATTATTAAAATTAAATTTCTATAAAGAATTTGGTTTCACTAAACGAAAGAAAAAATATAAAAAAAAATAATTTTGATTTAATAAACAAAAAATCCAGCAAACATAAAAAAAATCGTTGTACTGTGCGAAAAAAAAGTTCAAATTGTTCCACGAAATTTGTAAGGAAAAAAGAAAATACACCGAGAATGGTTTTTGTTATTTTTTCTTTAAACATTTGAGAACAGGGAAATTTTCATTTCGTTCGTTACGAAGCTGGCTTTTTGGTACGTAATACAACGCGTTATATAGTTGCGAATTGTATGAATAGATTTGAATAGATTCAACATTCAACTGCGTCGAGGTTGAGAATATAGGGGTAAAATTACGCTTGACCGATGATAATATGATAACAAGTGTGAATAGAGGCGTGCAATGACGTCACGTTGCCTTTTCAAGGTGTACTCTCAATTCACCTGAAGCAAAATGAACAAGTAATCTGCCCATAATACGCTCCAAATATATTGCTGCATAACATTCTATTTTCATAATTCCATTGTTTGCAATTTTCCACTTTTCTCGTGTGAGAAAAAAATAAAAATAAATAAATAAATCAAATTTATGGGCAAAATATTTTGCAAAACAAAAATATTGAATCGTGATTATTATCACTATTATTATTATTAATATTGTTATTATTATTATTATCATGATTTTGTTTTAATTGTAAATTCGAATTTTTTTGTGAGACAAAAAGAAAGGGAATTGCATTTAAGAGATAATTTATTTATCTATTATTATTTATTTATTTAGATTCAGAAATTAAAATGGGATTTATAATGATAAAAATAATGAAAATGATAAAAATAATAAAAATAAATAGAAAAATAAAAATAATAAAATAATTATAATATAATAATAGAAATAATAGGAATGACGAAAATAATAAAAGTGATAATAATAATAAGAGTGATGAAAATAATAAAAATGGTAATAAAAATAAAGATAATAATAATATAATAAAAAAATTACTAATAATATTAATAGTAATAATAATAAATGTAGGAAAAATATAGATTATGCTTAAAATTATTCTAAAAATATAAAAATACATAAAAAGATAGAGTGAATACAGAAAATGAGTTAAAAGCAATAATTATTTTTTAAACAAACGACTGAATTACGAGTTGTAGTAAATAAATAAATAAATATTAAAAAAAGAGAGAAGAGAGACTTTGGGATTTAGGGGGAATTTCAAAGTTGAACGTATTTTGGATTATAAATTACAACTTTCTATAAACGTGCTTCGCCCTCGACAAATCGAGTTGCACAGAAGGGTAAGAGAGTTTAAAAGGGATTTTCAGCGGTTATTCTGAACTGTTTGTGAAACACATTCTACCATATTCGAACCAAGTTCACCATAAATGAATAAACTGTATTTCAGTTTGCTTTCAGATTAATGTCGTTTATTCTGATATTCCCTCAGAGGGACACTGCGTCGTCTTTGCAGAAACAAAATTATTTTTTTTTCTTTAACTCGCAATATTTTTGTTTTGAAAAATAATTTCTTGTTGAAATTATTATTATTATTATTATTATTATTATCTTCTTCAGGTATTATTACTATTTTCATTAGAATTAATAAACTACTTCAATACTTTTCAAACTTGTTTAATTCTGATAAAATTAAAATAAGCGAAAATAAAGGAATAACTAAATTAAAAATTGTAATAAAGAAATAAGAGAAAAAATGTAGGAAAAAAGGGAATAGAAAAAAGAGAGAATAGAAAAAGAAAAAGAAAGAATAAAAAAAGAAAGAATGGAAAAAAGAAAAAATAGAGAAAGAAGAAAATAAAAAGGAAAAGAAAGAATAGAGAAAGAGGAGAAAATAAAAATGAAAAAAGTATAAAGAGAAAAAATAATAGAAGAAGAAAGAGTCGAAAAGGAAGAAGAAATAGAAAAAAGAAAGAATGGAAAAAGAAAATATGGAGAAAGAATAAAAAATAGAAGAAGAAATAATAAAGAGAGTAGAAAGAATAGTAAAAGAAGAAAAAATACAGAAAGAAGGAGTAGAGAAAGAAGAAATAATAGAAGAAGAAGAAAGAATGTAAACAAGAAAAAAATAGAAGAAGAAAGAAAAAAGAAAGTAGAAAGAATAGAAAAAGAAGATATAATAGACGAAGAAAAAATAGAGAAAGAAGAAAGAAAAGAAAGAAAAAAATAGAAGAAGGAAGAAAAAAGAAAGTAAAAAGAATAGAAAAAGAAGATATAATTGACGAAGAAAAAATAGAGAAAGAAGAAAGAATAGAAAAAATAGAGAGAGGAGAAAGAATAGAAAAAATAGAGAGAGGAGAAAGAATGAAAAAAAGAAAAAATAGAAACCCTACAAAAGGCGATAAGAATAAAAAAGAAAATAAACAAAAAATTACCCAAAAAAGAAAAAAAAAACATAAATCAAAAGAAAAGCGATTCGACAACAAAAAAGAAATGCTGAAGCTAAAAATGAAGAAATAAACCACAAAGACAACAAGGAAATGAAATAAGTAACAAAGGAACAAGAAAATAAAAAGAAAAACGAGAGAAGTATTAAGTAAAACGCAATCGTTGAAAAAGAAGAAAATACAAGAGAGAAGTTATATAAACACTGGAAGTGAAACTAAAATGAGATAAAAATGTGGTAAGAGTGCAACGAAAAAAAAAAAAAGAAAACGTTCCGGTTCACAAATGCAGGAAGACACACACTGAAAAAGAAGTGGAAAATGAGGATTAAGAGCAAAAACAAAACAAGCAAAAAAAAATGAATTTAAACGCGGGCGAAAAATCTCCCAAACAAAAATCCAGTATTAATGATAAAGTATATATGTAGATATGGAGGGGAGAAAAAAGTAGAAGAGCAAAACAAAAAAATTTGAAGTAAATAAATAAAAAGAATAATAAAAAGTAATCGGATATGAAAAATGTGCATTATAATTCCATTCTAGAGGAATAAATGAGAAAGGAGGTTTTTTTCTGCATTTAATAAATGAGGGAGGAAAAAAATTTGGTTTTTTTGGAGTATTATTATTTTTAATATTATAATAATTTTTTTCTACTTTCATTATTACTATTATTAGATTTACTTTCATAATATTTTTTTCTACTTTCAATATTATTTTTTTTACTTTTATAATTATTTTTTCCTACTTTTCTTATTATTTTTACTTTCATACTAATTTTTTTTACTTTTTATACTATTTTTACCTCTACAATTATTTTTTTCTACTTTTATTATTATTATTTTTACTTTTATAATAGTTTTTTTTCTACTTTTACTACAATTACTATTTTTATTTTTATAATATTTTTTATCTACTTTTAATATCATTGTTTTTACTTTTATAATAATTTTTTTGTACTTTTATGATATTTTTCTACTTTTATTTTTTTATTTTATTCTTTCTACTTTTAATATTATAAGTTTTACTTTCACAATTATTAGTTTTTACTTTTGTTATTATTATGTTTACTTTTACAATATTTTTTTTCTACTTTTATTATTTTTTTACTTTTATAATTATTTTTATTTTCATAATAATTTTTTTCTACTTTTTTTATTATTATCTTCACTTTCACAATTATTTATTCTACTTTTACTTTTATTATTTTACTTTTATAATAGTTTTTTCTCACTTTTATAATTATTTTTTTCTACTTTTATTATTATTTTTACTTTCACAATTATTTTTTTCATACTTTTATTTTTATAATAGTGTTTTTCTACTTTTATAATAATTGTTTTCTAGTTTCATTATTTCTTTACTTTTACAATTTTCTTCCATTATTGTTATATTTTGTTTACTTTTATAATTATTTGTTTCTACTTTTGTTGTTTTTTTTTAATTTTATAATTATTTTTTTTATTATCATTTTTATTATTTTTACTTATAATTTAAAATTTTTACTTTTACAATTATTTTTTTCTATTATTGTTATATTATGTCTACTTTTATAATTATTTGTTTCTACCTTTAATATTATTATTTTTACTATTATAATATTTTTCTACTTTCATTATTATCATTTTTACTTTTATAATAATTTTTTTCTACTTTTGTATTAATATTATTTTAAAAATTTTTTTTCGAAGCTTTAAAAATCGACAAAATTCGGTACTTTACTATATTTCAGGGCTTGTTTAAATCGAAAGTATAGACCAATCTAAACCCCAAGGGAGATAGCAAATATTTAAGGGAAGTTTGATTTTGGCAAATACACCCACTGTACAAGCCTCAGACGAATGTTTGATGTACGACGAAACTTCTACTTCACATTGCAGAAACTGAAATCGTGAAACTATTCGTTGAATGTTCAATAACATATACATATAAACGTACATATAATGTCTTAAAATTAAAAATCAATTTCTACTCTTGACCAGGAGGAATAAAAGTTTATTTTTAATACCAACTAATTAGTTATTATTAAAAAAACAACTTTTTTCTATTTTCGTATTCATATAAGTAAGGAAAAATATGTATATATTTAAAAAAAATTAAATTGTCGGTAATGGTTAATTAAAAATTTACTAACCACAAAGATTAAATAATCGAAGAGGAATATTTTTTCTCCTGCAGAGAGGAAATTGTTTGAATAAATAAATAAATAATCTGTCTGGAGGGAAATGTTTAATAATCACATTTAACTAGTGAGATGAAATAATTCGCCTGTGAGTTAAAATAACTTTAACTATTTGTTAATGTCACTATTGATGGGATTTTAATAAGCATTTGTCTGACCATGGTTGCCTATTACTACTTATCGACAAATACAATTGGTTCATTATTTTGTCTGATAAATACTGTCATTTACTACTGACAATAAATATTTTTGTCTCTGTCTGACTATAATTGTTGCTACCACGGATTTTAAATGCAAACATTTTTTAATATTCCGTCTGAGTGGAAACGACCTGTACTACTTAATTTTAATTCAAGCAATTTTATGTCTGACTAGAACTGTCTCTCACCACTTTGAATATACAAAAGCAAGAATTTACAAAGCTTTTGTCTGACGAAAATTTATATTACCACTGGTTATGATTATTATTTTTATTATTATTATTATAATTATTATTATTACTATTATTATTATTTCAACAAAAGTGAAATATTTCGTCTGAGTGAAACTGACATTTACTACTTACATGCTAATTTAAAAAATTTAAAAACTTTAAATTTAAAATAATAAACTTGTCTCTTTTTTAAAATTAGAAAGTTAAAATTCTTTAAATTTACAAATTGTAGAAATGAAAAATAAACCATGAATTTAATAAAAATGAAAACAATTTCAAAAGGGAATATAAAAAATTCACTACGAGAATAAAAATCCAATTTTAAGGTAAGGAAAAACTCGATTTCAACAATTTCAAATTCAAAAATAAAAAACATACAAAATTCAATTAATAATCCTGAAAATAAAACCAATTTTAGGAAACAAAAGGAAACCATACATAAAAATCGAAAATAAAAACAATTTAATAGAAGGATAAAATAATTTTTAGAATCGATAATAAAAACCGGTTTTAGCTTCAAAAAGGGACAATTTCAACAAAATTCAAATTCAGAAATAAAAAAAGTATTCAATTAATAATCCTGAAAATAAAAAATTAAAGTAAAATAAAAATTAGAAAATGAAAATAAAATAAAAATTTAAAAAAGAACAAACAATTCTTAGAGTCGACAATAAAAACAGTTTTTAGCTGCAAAAAGGAAGAATTTTAACAAAATTCAAATTAAAAAATAAAAAAATGCATTCAATCAATAATCCTGAAAATAAAAATTCAAAAATAAATGTAAATTAAAAATTAAAAAAATGAAAGTAAAATAGAAATTTAAAAACTGAAAGTAAAATAAAAATTTATAGAAAAGGACAAATAATTTTTGGAATCGATAATAAAAACTGTTCTTAGCTGCAAAACGGAAAAATTTTTAGATTGAAAAAAAAAGATTGAAACGTAGAAAAAAATCAGTGCGAAAATTATTGAGTAATTGTTATAATGAAAAAACGAAAAGAAATAACAAAGTGAATAAAAGAAAAGTAAGTGGAGAAAAAATTTTTCTTTTCTTTGACAATTGCAAATTTTTCGATATGTAACGATCTTCTCAAAGGACAGGAAAAGAAGACAGAGAAAAGTGATAAAGAATGAGTCAGTCACGGGTGGAAAGGTATTTGACTTCCGGCTGGACTTAATTACTCTTCTTGTGTAAATATTGTTCATGACGTGTTTAGAACGTAACAAATTTGTACTGCTTCAAAGTGAGAGAAAAGGAGAGGAGGTGATGGATGAGATGAGCTCAATTGTCAGCAAGAGGGATTTGAATGGAAACCGAATTGTTGCGAATGAAAACCGTTGGGTGTGAATACAAATTGGTTGTATTAATTTTTTTTTATTTAATTTTATTATTACTATTACTATTATTATTATTATAATTATTATTATTACTATTATTATTATTATTATTATTATTATTATTATTATTATTATTACTATTATTAATTTCAATTGAATTTCTATCTAAATTTATTTCTTTATTTTATTTTTTACTATTATCATTTTTATTTATTACAAAGTAATGTTGAATTAGAAACTAACTTTTAGCTTTCGAATTAGTAAATTTTACTATTATTATATTAGTAAAAATTTGATATTATTACTAGTAGTAAAATTTACTATTTCTACTATTAGTAATTTTAGTACTATTAGTATTTTTACTATTTTTATTATTTTTACTATTTTTACTATTAGTAATTTTAGTACTATTAGTATTTTTACTATTTTTACTATTTTAACTATTAGTAATTTTAGTACTATTATTATTTTTACTATTTCAACTATAAGTAATTTTAGTGCCATTAGTATTTTTACTATTAGTAAAAATTTACTATTTTTACTATTACTAAATATAAACAATTAATATTTAATTATAATTAATGTAAAAAAATTTTAATTAATGACCAACTTTTTGCTTTTTAAAAGAAAATTTTACTATTATTATTAATAGTAATATTTTACTATTTTTACTATTACTAAATATGAACATTTAATTCCAACGCCTGACAAAAATTGACTCGTACTATTTGCCACAGAACGCACTAAATTAATTATTTGTTTTAAATAAAAAAATTAAGTTTGTGACAAACAAAATTTTTATTTGAGAAATAAAATTTTAAAAACCGTATAGTCTCGTAATCGGTGGAAAAAATTTTTTGATTCAAATAACTGATTACTTGGCTAGTATCAAATAAATATTTTGCTTGAATCAAATAATGAATTTATTGGTTCAAATACAATTTGATTGATTCAAGTAAAAATTAACAGTGTGAAGTAAAAATTAACAGATTCAAGTAAAAATTAACAGATTCAAGTAAAAATTAACAGATTTAAATAAAAATTTTCTGATTTAAATAAAAATCATCTGATACGAATAAAAATTATATAATTTATATAAAAATTATCGGATTCAAATAAATATATATTTGACTGTAAATAAGTAAAAATTATTTGATTTCAATAAACATTTATTTGAGTCAAATAATTTTTTTTTAATAACTATTAGTTAAATGTTATTTCGTTATTGCCTCAAATTTATTTGATTCAAATATAATTATATTTGGATAAAAAGAAACATTTTTATTTGAGGTAGTAATTATTTTAAGCCAAATAACATTTAACTAATAGTTACTTAATAAAAAAAATTATTTGAATCAAATAAATTTGGGGCAATAATTATTTAAACCAAAATAACATTTAACTATAATAGTTACTCAATAAAAAAAATTATTTGACTCATTCAAATATTTATTATTCTTATTTATATTTGAATCAAATAAATTTGAGGCAATCATTATTTCAACCAAATATCATTCAAATAATAGTTATTAAATAAAAAATTCATTTGACTCAAATAAATGTTTGTTTAAATCAAATAATTTTTATTTATTTACAGTCAAATATTTATTTATTTAATATTTGGCTTAATAATTGCTGCCTCAAATAAAAATCTTTTTCTTTATCCAAATATAATTATATTTAAATTTTGTATGAAATAAATTTGAGCGGCAATAATTGTTTTTACCAAATAGCATTTAATTTATAAAACAAGCTAAATTAAAAAATTAATTAATTAATTAATTTTTATTACTTATTTTATTTTTTTAAGCTAAATTATTTACACGAAGTAAATATTTGACTTGACTTATTGTTTCTAAATTAATTTGTATTTATTTGCGTAAATTTACATGCGACAATTCAGTATATATTCAATGGTCTTATGAAGATTATATTACAGTTTCTCTCGCGCATTAGCATGAGGAGAATTTCGAGGACGTTAGGACTGTTCCTTTGCCTCTGTTAACTGTGCCCTTCAACCCTGAATTGTGAAGGACTATTCCCGGCACTTGTCCGAAAAGTAATTAATGACGATATTATCTCGACAGAACAATTAATATCAAAGCCTCACTTTGGAACCTTTTGCTCCGTGAGGCTCAAGCTTATCGTTTCAAAACGTCAATTAAACTTCTCAAGTTTCTGCGTCGTCGAGAATTCTCCCTCTCTCTCTCTCTCTCTTTCTCGCAATCTCTCTTTTTCTTTCTCTCACTCATTTCTGGCATCCAATCACAAACTGATAACCTCTTTTGTGATATGCTTTTGTTGAATAACTTTTGTCAAAAAAAAAGAAAAAAAAATCTAATATACTTTTTTCCGGAAGCAAAAAAATTACTTTTTTTCGTGATGAAATTTTCTCTGTGTATTTTAATCGAATGTTGTTAAAATAATGGAAATGAAAAATAAATTTATTTATTAGAGTAAAAAAATTTATTTAATTGAAATTTAATTACTGTTTAAAAATAAAAAAGTAATTAGAATTAATGTCAAAGAATTTATTTAAGGTTTAATATTTATCAAGTATTTATTATTCTTATTTTTTATTATTAAATTGGTAACTAAATCCCGTTTATTACTAATAAATAAAATAAAAAATAAAATATTAGTAACTAAAACTATATCACTACGAAAATTTATTATTTGTTACTCTTTATTATTATTATTATTATTATTATTATTATTATTATTATTATTATTATTTTTTTTATTATTATTTATTATTATTTATTATTATTTATTATTATTTATTATTATTAATTATCATTCATTATTATTCATTATTATTCATTATTATTCATTATTATTATTTATTATTATTCTTTATTATTTATTAATTATTAAGTATTTATTTCTTTTAAATTATTATTCATGAGAAAATTATTTTCTTGGCGCAAAAAAAATATTAAACAAAAATAAAAGAAACTAAACGTTTTTTAAATTTCCATTAATGGAATACTATAATCGTAATAGAAAAGAAAAAAAATCATCTTTTTTTCTTTCTTTCTTACATTCTGCGCAATATTGTTCAAATGGAAGAAAAAATTCCGTTATGAAACGAGCAGACAAAATAATGTAAATATGCGAAATTTCTCTTTAATCTCAGTCGAGATCTTATTGAATCAATTTATCGAAGGAAAGAAGAAAAAACGTACCAACAACTTTTCGACTTTCTAACTTTAAAATAAAATCGACAAGATTTGATTAATTCCTGTTTGATATAAATTTTATTACCCCGTTTGACAAAATATTGATTTCAATAATATATATATACTAAAAGATCTTTGATCTTTGATAAACTCTAGAATTTTCTTTCCATGACAGAATATCTCGGATATTAAATTAAAGAAAAAATATTTGTAAAATATACATTTTTTTTTTATAATAAATAAATAAGTAAATAATAAATAAATAAATAATAAATAAGTACTCTTTAAATTTGAATTAATAAATTTTTTTCTAAATTTTAAAAATTCAAAATTTTTACTAATTCAAATTTAGAGAGTAAATAATAAATACTGTAAACAATAAATAATTAATTACATATTCATTAAATCTGAATTAATTAAAAATAACTAATTATTAGTAAAATCTTTGCTTGCAATTTGCTTCATCAATTAGTAAAAAATATCTAATTTATTAGTAAATAAATGTAACTACAAAAAATAATCACTAATTATAGTAAATACACTGAAAAAAAAATTATTTTATGCAAATAACCGATTATTATTTTACTATTGTCAAATAAATATTTACTTGAATAAATTAAATTGTATTTAAATCAAATATTTCAGTATTTGAAGCAAATATTATTTAATTGATTCAAAAATAAAAATTATTTGATTCAAGTAAATATTTATTTGATAATAATAGTCAAACAGTTAGTTGAATCAAATAAATTTTGTTGTCAGTGACAGTTTACTAATTAAATTAGTTACCAAAATTAAATTAATATATATATATATATATATATATATATATATATATATATATATATATATATATATATATATATATATATATATATATAAATTAATTAATTAATTAATTAGTAATTTTAACTTCCAAAAAGTAAATTTAATAATTAGTTATTATTAACTATTTTGTTAGTAAAATATTACTATTTGAATTAGAAACAGAATTTTTACTGTCAAATTAGTTATTATTTACTAATTTAAATTTAGAAACTAATGAATAATTAACAAATAAGTAAATTATAAAATAGAAGAAAAAAATAATAATAAATAAGAAAATAGTAGATAAATAAATAATTAATAAGTGAAGTAAAGTGTAAATAAACAATAAACAAATTTTAAGAAAATAAATTATAAATAAAAAATAAGTAACAAGTAAATAACAAGTAAATTAAAAAAAGTATTTATTTTTTAATCATTTATCTTAATTATTTCCCCGTATTTATTTTTCTCTAATTTATTCATTTTTATTTTCAACTAATTTCTACAAGTTTCTGATTTATTTATATTTTATTTTCACTAATTAGTGAAATTTACTTGAATAATTAATTACCAATGTTTCGAAAAAAAATTCTAGAGTAAAAATGAACTATTTTTATTTTATACTGTATTTCAAAAAGGAAAAAAAAACTTTGTAAAGCATAAAACGTGTAAATTAAAATTTTATTCATTTATCAAATAATATTTCCTATATAATATTACATTCCAATTAAGTGGGAATATTAATTTTCAATTTTAAACTTTGTTGTAAATGCAATATCTGAATTAGCATTTTGCTATTGCGATTTTAATGGAGATTATCATTTATAAACATATATAAAATTATAATTTAATTTTCATTTCCTTTAGAGAAGTTGTAACCTAATTCAAATTGCAAACGTCGAAGTGCGTCGATCTTGTTTGGCACAAAAGTCGTCGTATTAAGCAGTTGGTCGAGTTTTCTTGATGTAATTATAAGAGCGTTAGTAACAAATTGCCAACAGCTGATAGAAATGTCTTAACAAAATATAAATATATATATATATATATATATATATATATATATATATATGTTTTTTGTTAGTGTGTGTTTGTCTGTTACGAGTTTCAATGATCCGTGTGCGTGTATTTAATATATACATGGATCGAAATACTCGACCAATGAACTCGACTTATCTGGAGAAATGAACTGAAAATGAGAGCAAGTTTTATGCTTGGCCAAGGCCGACATTACCTTGCCGGAGAAAGTACTTTTGCTTTTGGTTATTAAAAGTTCATTAGCATCTTCCATTTCTTGACGAAAAATCTCGAAAAAATTAGCATAAATATTCGAGGCGATGAAAAATTGATGATCGGATTATTTTTTGAAACTACAATTCATCTTCTTTACTTTCAACTTTTTTTTTACTTTTAATAATTGTTCTTATCAATTTTTTTGTCAATTTTATACCTAAATATTGTCATAAAAATCATTAAAATTAAAACTATAAAAATAATAAAAAATATTATAAATTATAATATTAAATAACAAATAATAATATTAAATAATAAATAATAATATTAAATAATAAATAATAATATTAAATAATAAATAATAATATTAAATAATAAATAATAATATTAAATAATAAATAATAATATTATAATATAAATTTGTAATGTTATTTATATAAATAATGTCAAAAGAATAAAATTGTTTTAAGGAATTTTAACATAACTTTTGAAAATAATTTAATATTTTCTTTTGAAAAAATCATTTTTTAATTTTCAAAATAGTAAATAATAATTGTATTCAATTGAAAACTGTTATTAAATATTTTTAAAAATAAATATCTTCTGTTGAAACTTTTATTAAATTTAAAAATTTTTTTCATTTATTAATTAAAAAGTTTTCAAAATAATTGAAATCCCGCGATGAATTTTACAATTTAAAAAAATAATTCACTTTTTCACGATAAATTTTATCGGAATTTTTGAAGCAATTATTGAATTTAATTAATATTTTTAGAAATAATAGTATTCTTTGGAGAAATTTTACTACAATTAAATTCAAAATATAATTGCATTCCTATGAAGAATTTTATTATTAATGAAAATAATTGAATTTTTGCGAAGAATTTTATTACAAATTTTCAAAATTCTAATTACAGTCTTATAAAGAAGTTCTTTGACTTTTTTTTGAATAAACTATTATCTTTGATAATTTTAATTAAAAATTTTGAAAGCCATTGAATTTTATAAAGAATTTGTTTCATTTTTCTTAAATAATCGCTTCTATTAAAAATTACAATTAAATACTTTATTGTTGAAGTTTATTAAAATTGCTTTGAATATAATTGAATTCCTAAGAAAAAATTTAATTATTAATAAAAATAATTTAATTCTTGAGAAGAATTTTATTATTTTTCGAAAATAATTTAATTCTTGAGAAGAATTTTATTATTTTTCGAAAATAATTGAATTGTTTCGAAGAATTTATTAGAAGTTTAGAAAATAAATGGATTTTTTCAAAAAAAAATTTATTAAAAATAGGAAAAAATTTTACTGAATCCTAGAGTGAAATTTTAGTTAAAAATTACCATAATAGAATTTTTATAGACAAATTGTGTCATATTTTATTTGATAAAGAAAATAATTCAATGTTTTACGAGAATTTTCTTAAACATTTGAAAAATAATTGAATTTTTAATATAAATTTTACGCAGACAATCTTAGAAATAATTTAATTTTTTAGATTAAATCACTTTTTTTCGAAATAATTTTAAGAGAATTTAATGTTAGCAAAGACTTTATTGAGTAATTTGAATTGTTTCAATGAATTCATGCAAATTCCAGAAAATAATTAAATTCTTTCGTAAAAATTTATTAAAATTTTATTAAAAATAATTTAATTGCTGCAAGGAATTTTACTTTTTATGAAAACAATTGAATATTTCCGCAGAATGTTGTTATCAATGTAAATAATTAAATTCGCGCGAAGAATTATTTAAAAATTTTTAAAGATACAAACAATAAGAATTAAATATATACTTGAACCAAATAATTTTGTATTAAATTTCAAAAAAATAATAGATTATAATTGAATTATTAATTGTTAATATTATAAAATTAGTGAACAAACATTTTTTATAATTAGATTAAAAATTTTTTTATTTGATTCAAATAACCGATTACTTGACTATTATCAATTAAATATTTACTTGAAACAAATAATTTTTTATTAAATTAAATTTATGAATTAAAATAAAATAAATTAATTAAATTAAAGGCAATAAAATAGTATTAGCTTCAAATATTGAAATTATTAGTTCAAATGCCAATTAATTGACTCAAGAAAAATTTTTTAATTTACATAAATATTTATTTGATAATAGTCAAGTAACTAGTTGTTTGAAACAAATAAATTTTTCTTAAAAAAATAATAAATAGTAATAAATAGTAAAAATAATAATAATAATAAAAATAATAATAATAATAATAATATTAATAATAATGAATAACAATTTTATTATTACTTCACGAAGAAAAATTGGATCCTGAAACAATTTTCTAGAAAATATTTTGTTTTTTTTTATTTATTTCTATATTTGAGAATATTTTTGAATATGTAAAAATGATTCGAGAAAAATTTTCACCGCCAGTTAATTTTTTTTTTATAAAAAATAAAAATGTCCCTGTTTCTTAGTAAAGGAACATCTTATCAATACGAATGATTACAGTATAATGTAATCGATTTATTTTCGCGAGAAAATAAAAGTATCGCCTTTCAATGACAAACATTATTCTTGACGTCAACTTTTATTTTGTCAGTTTCATGTTCGGTTAAAAGCATTTTCGTTGAAAGCATTTGAGTGCTGTGTTGGACCAATGCGCACAGGTGTGAATGTTCCCTTGCCGATATATTCCACAACCGCACGAATAGTTTTTGTTTTTTGTTTTGTTTTGTTTTTTTTAATCGTTTTCTAAAGGAAAAGAGTTTTTTCCCTTTTTGATTTCCTTAATGGGAGGAAAAAAATGTATGAAAAAAAGTTTATCAAAATTTTTTTTGTTTTTGAATTTTGAAAAGTATTTTTTACTTTTAATTGTTTTTTTTGCTTGGAATTTTTTTTATTTTTTATTAATAATTAATAACTTTTTATTAATACTATTTGTTTAGAATGTAAAACACTTGAGTAAAAAATTGCAAAAAGTATTATTAATCTTTTGCTTTTAATTTTATTTTGGAATTTGGAAAAGTATTTTTACCACTGATTTTTTTTCGCTCGGTCTTTTTTTTGTTTATTTGTTATTAATAAATAATAACTCTTTATTAGTACTATTCGTTTAGAATTTAAAGACTTGAGTGAAAAATTCCGAAAAGTATTTTTATTCCTTTGCTTTTAATTTTGTTTTTACTTCTAATTCTTTTTTTTTCTTTTAATTTTTTTTTATTTGTTATTAATAATTAATGACTTTTTATTAATACATTTAGAATTTAAAACACTTGAGTAAAAAATTTCAAAAAGTATTTTTAATCCTTTGCTTCTAATTTTTTTTTTTTTTCAATTTGGAAAAGTATTTTTTTTCCTTTGATTTTGTTTTTTTTTGCTTGGAATTTTTTTTATTATTTTTATTAATAATTAATAACTTTTTATTAATACTATTCGTTTAGAATTTAAAACACTTGAGTAAAAAATTGCAAAAAGTATTTTTAATCCTACGTTTCTAATTTTTTGTTTGTTTTGAATTTGGAAAAGTATTTTTTACCTTTGATTTTGCTTTTTTTGCTCGGAAATTTTTTTTTTTTTGTTTATTTGTTATTAATAATTAATTACTTTTTATTAATACTAGAATATTTTTTATTAATACTCTAGATTAATACTAGAATTTAAAAAACTTGAGTCAAAAATTATTTCTATTCCTTTGCTTTATTTTGTTTGGATTTTTTTTCCAAGGGAGAGGTAATAATTTTTCTTATTTAATTTTTTATTAATAATTTTCTATTAGTTATATTATTACAATATTAATCGAATCTAAGATTCTAAGTTAGATTCTAAGTTAAAAGTTCTAAAAAATATTTTCTTAAACACAAAGTAAAATTTTATTCCAATTTTGTCCATCGTTCTCAGAATTGTTTATTCAGTTTATCATCAATTCCATAAAAATGCGATTCGTTAATTTCGAATTTAGAAACATTGTAAGGAAAAAAAAGGGAAAGTCTCTTGAATCAAAAACAAGAATTAAAATCACGAGGATGACTAAGGAAATGATGGAGAATTTCGCAGTGGAACTGGTATTCGTGTAATTTACAAAGACCTCGTTTCGGAAGGAATGCCACCTTCGAAATGGTAGTTAATGGGCAAATTGCAAATCGATCGTTGGACGGCATTCGGACAAGTATTATCGTCAATTATGTGCGCTAATTACCAAACTGTAAATACATATAGTAAATTTTCCCTAAGAACAATTTTTTTTTCTCTTCCCTATTTTTGACAAAAATTGAACACTTCTTTTCCACACCAAAAAAATTAAAAAAAAGACATAAATTTCAAGTAATTTTTGAATATTTAATTGGAACATCAGGCACACAAAATGTGCGAAATTAAATATCGAAAACCAATCGGCTGGAAATATCTCTCTCGACCTCCCCCGTGTTTCAATTAGTAGACGGAATCTACACTTGGCTTGATGAAAATTGAATCATTGCAAAGTTTCTAATCGTCCTCTCTTCCACTAACGTTGAAGTGTTCTCTCAAATTAATTTTAAATTAACGTCAAATTAATGCTCCTTTTTGATAATTAATTAGCTCGCAGCAATTATCAATTAAATTACTTTAATTAATCGAATTTTAATTACCCAAACTAAAAGTTAGATCATTATATGTTCGGCGTAATGGAAATATTTTGATATTTAAACGCGCGCACACGTGAGAAATTTACATTTCACGACTTATATCATCGTATATTTATTTTATTGTAATTAAAAGGTGGTAAATTTAACTTTCATATTTTTGCAATATCGGCGAAATGGTTTTAGTAAATTATAATGTTATTATGTAAGTGAAACGTACAAAATTAAAATTGATAAAATGTTGCTTTATAATTTTCGATTTTTTGTAATTAAATTTTGGTGTTAAATTTTCAATTACATGGTTTTTCTAAGGATTTCATATTGAGATAAAAAACGAATCGAAACGTTGCTTCGCAACACTTTTGATTCGTTTTTTATCTCAATTTGATATTTTATAGATTATTTTATCTTTACTTCAAATCCTCAGAAATACTGTGTTTCAATATTAAAGTTGATTTTTACGTTCATCTTACTTTTAATTTCTCAATTTTACTTTCATTTTAATTTTATTAAAATTTGTTAACAAAATTTTCACTGCGTTAATTTTTTTTTGATTTTGTTGATTTTGTAAATTAACAAAAATGAACAAACAAAGTTAACAACAAAATTAACAAAAATTATCAAAATTAACAAAATTATCTAAATTTTCATTTTGTTAATTTTGTTTACTATAAATTGAATTCTATTTGAATAGATTTTTTTATATTTACTTTAATTTTCATTTTGTCATTTTTTTTAGCTTCATTTAATTATTTCTTTAATTTTTCAGAAAAATTTTTTTTATTAACTATTAACTAATTATTGATTAATTATTAAATTTTTAATTTACTTTTTTAAAGGGAGGGTAACACGAATATTTTTAACTATATAAAGAAAATATTTTAAATATTCAATAAAATTTTTTTATAGTATTTTTTTAAAGAGGAATTCAATTCAATAAAAAAATTGTTCGGAAAATATTTTGACCCTATTTAAATTTTAATTTCTTCCAAAAATTGATAGATTTTGAAATTCATATGTAATTTTGTAGAAAATGTTTCTGTAACTACAAAAAAAATTTCCGAATAAAAAAATTAATATTTACAAAAATTTTAGCTTAAAAAAAATAGGTTTCCGATTAAGAATTTAAAAAAGTATAATTTGATATTATTATTAAATATTATTATTAATAATAATTAATATAATAATAATTAATATAATTAATATTATGTAATAATAAATTAATAATAATTAATATTATTATTAAATTTTATTATTAATAATTAATATATAAATAATATTATTATTAAATTTTATTGTTACAAAAATTTATTTGTTTTTTTTAACTAATTTCAGAATATAAACTTTTAAAAAAAAAAAAATTTTATTACAAAGTTTCAATCTGAAAAATAAATTTTATTCTGTAATTATTAATGTATAGAATATTTTTATTTGCAAAATATTTATTTTAATTTAATTATTAAATAAAAGTTATTTAATTAGAAATTATAGTTAGAATTTCGAGAACGAAAATAAGGGGAGGAAATTAGGTAGATGTTGAAAATCACAATTTTGTTAATTTACAATATTTTTTGTAAGTGCAATTATTTTTCTGTAAATAATTTAAAGCCTTTTATTATTTTCGCTTTCTTTTTTATTTTTTTCCCTCTTTTTATTTGTTTTCTTTCTTGTTCTATTTCTTCTCAGTTTTATTTTTCTCAGCTTTATTATATTTTTTATCTATTTTTTCTCATTTGTTGTTTTCTTTTTTCCTTTTATTCATTTTTTTATATTTTATTTTTTCTCATTCGTTATTTTTTCTTTTCTATTTTTTTCTCTCATTCGCTTTTTTCTAATTTTTTTTCATTCTTTTCTATTTATTTAAATAAGTAGATTCTTTTCCTTTTTTTTTCCTTTTATTTATTTTATTTCTTTATCTTCATTGAAAATACTCTTTTTTGCTCTTCCTTTAAGTTGTCTTTTTTCTGTTTACTTATTTAACTTACTTTTTTGTATAAATTAATTTTATTTATTACTACTTTTTTATTTGTATATTTATTTACTTTACTTGTTTGTTAACAATTTTAAACAACCCTTAATTGTTAAAATTATCGATGGTCCCAAAAATTTTTTAGATTTATGCAATTTTATAAATTAAAGGCGCCGGGGAATCGAACCCGCGGCCTTCTACTTGCAAAGCGTGCACTCTACCACCGAGCTACGGCCACATAATTATAAATTACTCCTGACTTTTTTATGACCCAAAATTAAAAAAATATTTACATTTCGAAAAGTATTTTTAATCCTTTAATTCTAATTTTTGTTTGTTTTTAATTTGGAAAAATATTTTTTACCTTTGATTTAGTTTTTTTGTTTGGAATTTTTTTTTTATTATTTTTTATTAATAATAATCATTAATTAATAACTTTTTATTAGTACTATTCGTTTAGAATTTAATTTCAAAAAGTATTTTTAATCCTTTGCTTTTAATTTTATTTTGGAATTTGGAAAAGTATTTTTACCTTTGATTTTTTTTCTCTCGGACTTTTTTTTGTTTATTTGTTATTAATAATTAATAACACTTTATTATTACTATTCGTTGAGAATTTAAAACGCTGAGTCAAAAATTCCAAAAAGTATTTTTTTTGCTTTGCTTCTAATTTTTTTTTGTTTTGAATTTGGAAAAGTTTAATTTTTTTTACTCAAGTGTTTTAAATTCTAAACGATTAGTATTAATAAAATATATTAATACTAATCGTTTAGAATTTAAAATCAGTGTTTTTAGAATTTAAAACACTTGAGTAAAAAAAATTAAACTCTAGAGCGTTTTTTTTTCTTCGCCTCCTTTTTTCGTTGTTCACATGCTTTATTTTTTTTCATCGTCATTCCCTCGGCAAATTTTTCTCTTATTAACTTGGTTTTAAGCCCGAAGAAATATTGCTTCCTCATAAATTTTACAAATCGTTTGTCGTATTTGTAAAAGTTTTGTGAAGGTTCAAAAAAATTCCTCCTTCCTTTTTTTTATTCTTCTTCTTCTTCTTTTACAATGAAAGCAACGATAACAAGTTTCATGGTCGCAGAAACCATGTTTTTATATGTATTTGTGTTTGAGAAATTCCTTTGTCTTTGAAATGGATCGATTAATGGTTTTTTTTAAATTTTTTTGGAATGATTCATATAGTATGTGCTACTGGTATCCTCGAAGTATGTTTATTTCGAATACAAACTGGTTAGCCCTCGGATGACTTTCATTCTGGAATTAATTCACTTGAAAATTTCTGCGGTCTACGGACATAGCTAAGCAGCCTTGAATTGGTGAATGTACCAACTTTTAATCAGAAATTCGTTCAATGACTCGCAATCACTTTTGAAAAATTCATTTATAATTAAGCAGGCATTAAGCATCTGATTAACTTCACGTAATAAGTTGGCTAATAAGGAATAATTTTCTCTCCAAGTTTTCAATTTACATGAAAAAAATTTTTTTTTTGCTTGTTCTTTTCTCCTCGAGTGGAATTTTTTCTTTTCGCGAATTTTGTAGGCACACAAACGATACGAGTCTCTTGTAGATAAAATCGTAAAATTCTAAATTATATTTAATAATTAAATTAATGTTTTCAATTTAATTTTCTTTTAATTTTCTTTTAATTTTCTTTTAATTTTCTTTTAATTTCCTTTTAATTTTCTTTTAATTTTCTTTTAATTTCCTTTTAATTTTCTTTTAATTTCCTTTTAATTTTCTTTTAATTTTCTTTTAATTTTATTTTTAATTTTTCAAATTATTGTTTTAAAAATAATTCGCACTGTGAACAATAAAATAATTTTTCCTGTAAAATACAGTTTTCGAATAATGATTTTGCTCTGAATAAAATGTTACCTTCTCGAAAAAAATTCAAATTAAAGAGAAGTGCAAAAATTCCTTCTTAAGAATCTAAAAAAAAATTACGAAATTCTTCCTCAATTGTTATTATATCCTTTATGGCGAATTTAAATTAAAAAATTTTTTTTCCCCACTTGTGAAAAAAAGAACTGTCGGAATAATGCGTAAAATGTACTTTAGCGCATGCTTGCTTTATTTTAATTATTGTTTACATACAGGGTATTAAGTTTCATGTTTAGACATCCACAAACTCCTTTGTATTTAACGTTGGAATGTGATTCTAAATTAGTTGGAACAAACACAAAGAGATTGTTTGAATTTAATATTTCGCTAAACTTCCACTGTATCGTGCAGATGAAAACTTTGCGTAAATTCCTAAAACAGACTCTTCTCTCTCACTCCGCTAATTAGTTAAATTTATTTAAAAAAATACAATTTTTCCATTTTCCTTTGATGCAATAAAAGGAAAATTCTTAAAAAATTGTAATATAGTTTATTATTTTTTATTTCGTACCTACTTTTATTTGAATAAAATTTCTCTCTTCTAGGGAAAAAATTTTTTCGTTTACAAATGTTAAAATTAAAGGGAAAACTTTCCTTTGATAGATTTATGTTGATCGTTTATTTTCGTATGAACAAAATAAAATTACCTTCCCACTTGACAAGAAAAAATTTCATTTAAAAATACTCGAGGGCAACAAGTGATGAACTTGTATTTTATTGATGCAATTAATTTTCATTAATTGAATTTTGTTTAATGTATTAAAAGATCAGCTATTTCGTTAATTAATTCTTTTGAAAGATATCGTTCAGAAAGAAAAGAAGAGAGAGAAAAAAAATTAAAAAAACACTCTTGTATTCGAAGAGGATGCTGAAATTTATACTTGACCTAAATGATGTGTTTGGATTCTTCCTAATTACTAGAATTTTTACGATTTAATTTCACTATGGACAGAAGGAAGATTTTTTTTCTAAAGGTCAAATAATTTCTCCAAACAATAATTATGTTGTAATTTATTCTTCTTTTTCTCTCTTTTATTTTCTCCCTTTATCTCTCGCATTTCTCTCTCTTTCTCTCTCTCACTCTTTATTTTTTTCTCTCTCTATTTTTTGATCTAATTGAAAAATACAAAAATTAATGAAGTTACAAGTAAAAAAAAAGGAGAAAAAAAAATAAAAATGAATTATTGAAACTTGGATAAAATTTGTAATACCGGTAAAACTTGTCGAGGGGAGAATAAAGGTGAAGGTCGTTCTCGAGAATCCTGAAACCTACTCGTATTTTTATGCCTTTTTTCTGACCTATGTTCATTTCTGTATGGTCTCTCTTTCTCTCTCCCGGTTGATAAATGTCTTTGGCGCCTTCGCGTTACAACATGCGGGACTTTCATTTTCTATACTTTGAACCTATCTTTATAAGATCAAAGATTTTTCTCTCTCAAGTGCAAATAAACATGCAATTTTTTTTTTCATTTCGATTAATTACATTTTAATTTAATTTCCTCTGATTTGTTCTTAATTTACATTTAATTTTCTCGTTTATTTTTGAACTTTTTATTCCCTAAAATTTGATTTAAATTATTTTCGTTCTTTTATTTTACTTCTGTTGTGTGTTTTAATTTAAATTAATTGTTTATTCAGTGCTTTTGATTTTAATTAATTTTCGTTTCTTTTAATTTTAATTTATTCTTTCAATTCATTTATTTTTATTTTCATTGAATTTTTTTGTTTATTTATTTTGATATTTAGTATTTTTTTCTTTCTTCCGATTTTTATTAAATTTCTTCACTCATCTTGATGTTTAGTTTTTTTTCTTTATAAACATTTTTTCTTTTCATTTGAATTTAATTTTTTCATTTATTTATTTTGATTTTTAGTTTAATTTTTTATTCATTTATTTTGATTGTAATTTATTTGAATTCTTTTATTATCATTCTTATTTAGTTGCATTGATTTTCTTAAATAATTATAGTAATTAATTTAAATTAAATATTAATTTAATTTGGTTCATTTTAATTTGTATATAACTTAATTTTATTATTATCTTTTCATTACAATTTCTATTTAGTCGTTTATTTTTACTATAATTTAATTTTTTGTTTATTTTAGTCGTTTATTTTTACTATAATTTAATTTTTTGTTTATTTTAGTCGTTTAGTTTTACTTTGATTTAATTTTTTATTTATCTCAGTTTTTTATTGTTACTTTAATTTAATTTTTTTTTATTTTAGTCTCTATTTTATTTAAATATATATCGAAACTAATAATTCTTTGTCGACTAGTTTTCTTTGAAATCAAGAGGAAAAAAAATTTCTCCATAGTAATATTTTTCTCCACTATGTAAATTTCTTTTACAGCAAAATAAATTACAAACGTGTAGAAGAAATCCTTTTCGTTAAAAAATATTTTTAAAAAATATTTGTACCAAAAAATAAAAGACTTAAAATTTTTTTTTTAGAGAAAATAATATATTTTTTTAACACGAAATAGAAGAAATCTGTTTGTTTGATAAAAATACAATTTTTTCCAAAAAATAGAAAAACTCATGAAATATGATCAATTTGGCAAAATTCTAAGCATTTGTTTCACGAAAGAAAAAAAAAATTGGTGGTTCGTGAAGATTACGAAGGTACTTGCGAAATGGTGAAAAATTACGGTTGCTCCGAAAGCCTTTTATGGATGTTTCTTCACTTTTCAGCAGATTCCTGAGACCCTTCTCCTTATTATCTTCTCATAGGTCTCGCTCCAAAGTTGCATTTCACGAGGTTTATATCGAGGACGATGTTATAGGCATTTATAGAGAACGTTTGAAAATTGTGTAAAAAGACCTCGTTTCAAACGAAAAATAGAGAGAAAAATAACGAGAGGGGAATTTTTTTTTTTTTAATTTACAAAATGAAAAATAAAAAAAAGCTAATAAAACTTTTACTATAAAGACGAGTGAGAAAACTATGCATTTTATTCAAATGTCAAAATTAATTTCCTGCTTGACGTAATTATTATAATATTCTGATCATATTTACTTACATTTATTCCATTTATTATTAAATTACAAATGCAATTAATTTTTTCATATACAATATAATTGCAATTTTTTATTCGATTGTAAATTATATAAATAACTGCAAATTTTTTTTTCATTCAATTATTATCTACACAAATAAATGCGTAAATTAATTTTTCATCGATTCATTTATTAATTATTAAATACGTAAATACTTCCTCTATGAGGAAGAAATAATGGAATGAAATTTATTTTATTGAAATTTATTTTGCAAATTCCAATTTAACAAACGCAGTTATTTGTTAATGAGCTGCAATTCCTGAATTAATTGCCATTCGTTGAATAAAAGCGTTTCATTAATTAAATATAAATCCATTGAATAACATTTTTACAATAAAAATTTTTCGATTTAATTAAATAATATGTAAAGAATTTTAAATTGGAGGCGAGAATGATACTTTTCAGTATTACGACCTTTAGAAATTTTAATAAATAATTTATTACCGTTATTGTACTTTTGATAATTACGAAAGCATTTTTTTTAATAATTTGACTTATTTATTATTTAATTATTATGTTCGATTTATTATTTATTTGTACATATTTATCTGAATCTCTTAATTAACTTTTCTGTTTGACTCATCATCGCCTTATGATTTGCAAATTTCATAAAGGTTATATGCAAATAACTGTCGCTCATCACTGAAAAATTAATTGGAGATTTTTTACATATATTTAAATAATGTAATTGTTATATCATTTTGATTTTTTTTGGATTTTAACACCTGTGTATAAATAAATGAATAATAAATTTTTAATTGAATACAGCTCTCTAAATTTAAATAAGTGAAAATGTTTATTAATTTAAAAAGTGATTTTTTGCTTTTAAATTCGTAAATTTTATTAATATACGGTAATTTCTGCTACATTATTGGTAAAAATTTACTAATTTAAAAGCAAAAAATTAGTGATTTATTCAAATTAGTAAATAAAATAATAATTAACAAAAAAATGCAAATAGTAATTTCTACTAATTTAGTAGTAAAATTTACTAATTTAAAACCAAACATTTGGTCACTATTTCAAATTAGTAAATAAAATAATAATTATTAGTAAATAATAAAACAAATAGTAATAAATAATAAATAAAGCTTTATACTAGTAAATTTGTTAAAATAACTATTTCTATTATTACAAAAAGTTAAAAATCGGGCAATCTTTCAAACTAGTAAAAAAAAATCGTAATTAGTAAAAAAAACGTTATTAGTAAAAAAAATCGTAATTAGTAACTAAAATCGTAATTAGTAACTAAAATCGTAATTAGTAAATAATATAAAATTATAAATAATGTCTACTAATTTATTAGTAAAATTTACTAATTCAAAAGCAAAAATCAGTCATTAGTTCAAGTTACCAAACAATTTGTTACTAATTAAACCGTCGAGAGTGGAAATAGCAATCTAATTAATATTTTAATTAATTTAAATTTACACCTAATTAATACTTATTTACTTACAATAATAATAACTAAATTCTATTCTATTTTATTTTAAATAAATTCTTTAAATTCTAATCTGTTCTAAAATAAAAAGTAAATAAAAATATGCAGAATTGTCATTGAATAATAATATAATTTTCATATTAATTAAAAACGCTGCATAGTTAAAATTAAAATGCATTTTTGTTAAATATTTAAAGACTTAAATTAACAGAAAAAAATTAGAAAAAAAATTGTTTAAGAACAGTAATTAACAACTCAAAGTAATTAGTTTTATTAACATTGCCCTTTTTTCCTTCTTCTTCTTCTTCTTCTTTTTTTGTTTCCAAAATTTACCTGGGGGAATAGTTTCTTTTTTCCCCTGTGGTGTATATATTTTTGTGAATAGAAATTCTTCAATATCACAGTCAAAAAAAAAAAAAAAAAAAATTCGTTGCTACTTTTATCCCTGGAGACGAGTTTCAGTTCGTTTCGACTGTGAAGTGCATCGAGCTAGAAGTCGAGAAACGACGTTGAGGAAGTGGATGCATAGAAGGTTGCAAATGCTCTTCCACTTAAAAGGTTCACGCCGTCTGCAGTGTCGTCTTCGCTAGATTTCTTTTCTTCTATTTTCTTTATTCTTTTCTTTTTGCATCACTTTTTTTTTCTCCTTCGTCTAATTCCTATATATGTATAGAAAGAAATGAAGAGCTCTAATTTCGAGAGGAGGGGAATATGATATTTTTTCGGTTTTCCATTGTGGAAAGTTGTCATAATTTATTAGGTTTTTTATTTTATTTTTAAATTTTATTTTATTATTTGTTTTGTTTGGAATTTTAGATATTTTATTTGTATTGGAAATTGTTTTAATTTTGTTTACGTTTCTTTTTATTTTTATCTGGTAATATTTCATTTTAATTTAGTTTTATTTTATTCAGGTTTCATTTTATTTTGATTTTATTTTAGTTTTAATATTATAATAATAATAAATAATTATAATTTGTTTTTGTGTTTTAATTTGGATTTATTTTGGTTTGATTGTATTTTATTTTGGTTTTGTTCAAATTGGTTTGATTTTACTTTGGTTCGCCTGTATTTTGGTTCGATTTATTTTAGTTCGATTTTGTTTAGTTTTTATTTTAATTTGGTTTTAATTTTAATTTGGTTTGATTTTATTTTGGTTTTAGTATAATAATAATAATAAATAATTATAATTTGGTTTTGTGATTTAATTTGGTTTTATTTCAATTTAGTTTTACTTTTAATTTGGTTTGATTATATTTTATTTTTGTTTTTATTTGGTTTAGGTTTTAATTTGATTTTATTTTAGTTTTATTTTATTTTAGTTTTATTTTATTTTAGTTTTATTTAAATGTAGTTTTACTTTTAATTTGGTTTGATTTTATTCTGATTTTATTTTGGTTTTTTTTTTAATTTGGTTTAAGTTTTAATTTGGTTTTTATTTCAGTTTAGTTTTATTTTATTTTGTTTTATTCTATTTTGATATGATTTTTATTTTGGTTCGATTTTATTTTAGTTTCATTTTATTTTGATTTAATTTTATTTTGGTTTAATTTTTTTTTTTTTGGTTCTTTTATTTTGGTTCTATTCGACTTTGGGTTCATTTAATTTTCGTTTGATTTTGTTAACTTTATTTATTCATTTTTTTTATTTATCTATTTCTATGTTTTATATTTTTCTTTTATTTCATTAACCTTCAATTTCGCATTGTTTCCTCGACGAGATTTGTTTAATTTTTAATTATCCAATTTTTTTTTAAACGCCTCCAATTACATTTAATATTGACAATAATCGATATTATTCGGTGAGAGGAAAGAATCCAATAATATAAAACGAATTCTTTTATGGATTATTAGCTGTTATAAAAAATAATCCTAATTAGTGAAATTATAAGACACAATAATTAATTAGAAAATTTACTTTCTAATAATTATTAAAAAGTAGACATAGTTTTAGAGAAATTTTAATACAGATTTTTTTTTGTTATCAACTTTTTAAGACATTGATACATTGTTTTCGATTTTTCTTGCACAATTTTAATGTAACTTCTTTTTTCTCTCCCTGCTTTACATTGATATATTAATATAAAATTTACTTTCTAATTTTTCTCCATCACTACAGTGTCAACTTAAAAAGAACCTAATTTTGTTTCTTTGAACACGAGAAAATTATTTATTAAAAATTTAAGAGAAAACAATTATTTTACTTTAATTTTTAGTAAATAATTTTCTCTTTGAATAAAAATATTTTTAAATGAAATTTTCCGAATAAAAAATTTGAAACGAAATTCGTTGGATAAAAAAATACTTTGAATTGAATTCTTTGAATGAAAAAATTTGAAATGAATTTCTTTGAAGGAAAAAAATATTCCCAACTCAAATTCTTAGAATAATAAAATTTATTTTGTTTAAAAATTCTTTGAAAGAAAATATTTTGTTAAAATTTATTTACTAAAAATTAAAATAAAATAATTGTTTTACCTAAAAAATTTTAATAAATAATTTTCCCGTGTTTAAAAAAAATATTTTGTTAAAGAATTGTTTGAAAGAAAATATTTTGTTAAAATTTATTTACTAAAAATAAAAATAAAATAATTGTTTTATCTAAAAAATTTTAATAAATAATTTTCCCGTGTTTAATAAAAATATTTTGTTAAAAAATTATCTGATAAAAATATTTTGTTAAAGAATTGTTTGAAAAAAAAAATTCGTGTTAAAAAATTGTTTGAAAGAAAATATTTTGTTAAAGAATTGTTTGAATAAAAAATTTGTATTAAAGAATTGTTTGAAAAAAAAAATTGTGTTAAAAAATTGTTTGAAAGAAAATATTTTGTTAAGGAATTGTTTGAAAAAAAATTTGTGTTAAAGAATTGTTTGAAAAAAAAAATTTGTATTAAAGAATTGTTTGAAAGAAAAGGTTTTTGTTAAAAAATTGATTGAAAAAAATACTTTGTTAAAAAATTGCTTGAAAAAAATATATTTTAAGAAAAACTACTCAAGAAGTTGAATTGAAATAAAACAGTTTAAAATTAAAATACCTGCTAAATAAAAAAAAATTGCATAAAATATAAAACTTTCTTCTCTAGAATTTCCACAACGAAAGTGAATTTTAATTTTTTAATTTCGTTCCCCTTCTGCATGAAAGCAAAAAAAAATGAAGAAAAAGGTGAAAATTGTCGGATTTATCGCACATTTATTGCGACAAAGTATATAATCAGGAAATATTAAGTTAAAAATAATTATTATAATAATAGTGTATTATTATATATATAGAAACTTGCTAAATCGTGACGAAGGTCGTCTGGGTTGTTGAATCCGCGATTGAAAAGCGAATGTCGGAGACTGGAGGTATTCAGTTCTTCGTCGATTGCCTTAGAAGTTAAAGTGGTGGGCGTATACCTTCAATATACCTTCTCGACACTATCAACTATAAGTGCTTCATTTGAGAACTCGATTTACGCACATATTGCACGTGCCGATATTTACCATCGCATTACATGATTCTATATATATAGTACTACGTAATATATATGCACACATACATTTACATTTCTACATATAAATTTACTCATTCGCTACTATATTATACCGTTGGTGAAATTTTTTTTTTCCTTCCAAAAATTTTTCCAAAATTAAAACTCTTCAATATAATCTTTTTTAATTCAAAAAATTTTTCAAAAGTTAAAATTCTTCAATTTAATCTTTTTTTTCGTTCCAAAATTAAAATTCTTCAATTTAATCTTTTTTTTCATTGCAAAAATTTTTCCAAATTGTAATTCTTCAATTTAATATTTTTTTTCATTGGAAAAATTTTTCCAAAATTAAAATTCTTCAATTTAATCTTTTTTTTTCATTGGAAAAATTTTTCCAAAATTGTAATTCTTCAATTTAATCTTTTTTTTCGTTCCAAAAATTTTTCCAAAATTAAAACTATTCAATTTAATCATTTTTTTCATTGGAAAAATTTTTCCAAAATTAAAATTCTTCAATTGAATCTTTTTTTTCGTTACAAAATTTTTTAAAAAAATTAAAATTCTTTAATTAAATTCGAAGAATATTAATTACGTCGGTTAATTATATATATACACGCGCGTGTACTATAATAAAGCATCAATTCATGCTTGCGGCTCGTAAATATTATCTGATTCGAATACCATTTATTTTCATATAATACATATGCAAATGTCAAGCACTTCGTTTTGGAACAATATATAATTAGCCGGGAATATTTATAATTACGTTAATTTATTGTTATTATAGGAAATAGTCGCTTAAATTTACTCCTTGCGTCCAATAATTAAAAAAAAGTCCAGGGGAAAAATAATCCATTTATGAAAAATTAAAATTAAGAGGTAAAAAATTAAAATATTTGAAAATTTTTAATGAAAAATAATTCAAAAAATAAAAATATTAAACAAACTATTGAAAATTTAAAATTGAAAATAATTAAACTATCAAAAAATTAAAGTAGAAAATAATAAAGAATGTTAAGAATTTAAAATATTGATTTTCAGGTTATGTTTATAATTTTTGGAGTAAAAATACAGAAAGAGAATTAATTACTATTAAAGATTGTTGATGTTAAAATATTCTTTACATTCTAAGTATTCAATACAAACGTAAATTGAATTTACAGGATTAAAAAAAAATTATTCATGAAGAAAAATCTAACACGAACATAACCTAGAATTCGTTTGCTTCTTGGGTAACTTTCTCCGGAGCGCGTTACATATTTATAAAAATCAGAATAAAAATTGAAAAAAATAATAATTATTCAAACAATAAAATAAAAAATAAAAAACAAATAGTAAAATTAAAAAATTAAAAAAAAATTAAATTAAATTATACAAATAATTGAATCAAGGATAATAATATTACAAATAGTAAAATTAAAAAATACTATTTATACAAATAATAAAATGAAAAGTAAAAAAACAAGTAGTAAAATTAAAAAATAATTATACAAATAATTAAATCAAGAATAATGTTAATTATCTTACAAATAGTAAAGTTAAAAAATAATAATTATACAAATAATTAAATCAAAAATAATAATAATACAAATAGTAAAATTAAAAAAATAATAATTATAGAAACAATTGAATCAAGAATAATAATAATAATACAAATAGTAAAACTAAAAAGTAATAATTGTACAAATAGTAAAATCAAAAATATTAATTAGACAAATGATAAAATTAAAGAAAAATAAAATTAAAATTTTCATTTCATCATTTCTATATTTTTAAGTCAAAGGGGATAAATTGTTTAACGATAATGAACAATTTTAATAATACGTAGAATGAAAATATAAAAATTAATTATAAAAGTAAGAATGAAAAATTATTATAACATGTGCAATAATAATAAAACTACCGAAAATATAATTTATAAAAAATATTATCGATATTTAGCTACGAATTGAATGGGAGAATATAGCATTATTAAAAAAAAAGTTATAAACGAGAAAGATGATATTGCTTGAAAATTTATTCAGAAGTTTATAATTTCACCGCTGGCGGAAGAGTTAATAAGAAAATTGGTATTCAAATGAATTTCGATTGAGTTTCACTTCGGGCTGTTGAGATTATTTAAATGTAAGCAAAACAACCGTTCGGACAATTGTAGATTTATACTTATTTCCCATTGAAATTTCTTGACCAAGTTTCCACACAAGTACCATATATAAAGATTTATGCAATATCCTCACGATTCTATATTTTTATCTCTTTATTATTTAATGCACAAAATAAAATTTTAGTAAAAAAAAAATGACGAAGTACTTGTATTTTGGAATAAAAGGTTGTTATTTTTTTCGAGATTTTATCTTCTGAATATTTTTTTTATTTCTCAAATGAGTTTTTTTGTGCTTTATATAAGTTCCATTTTAATAAACACATTAAAAAAAATAATTTCTCGATTAACAAAGACAATTTCTTTCTATCGTAAATTTATTTATTTATTCTTGAAAGAGGATTTTGTGGCTTTTTAATGGCTTTTTAATTTTTTTAACTGCTGTTTTCATCATCACTTTTAAAAAATTATATTCTTAAAAAATTTCTTTCGGAAAAAGAATTTTATTTATTCATTTCTATATTTTTAAGTCAAAGTGGATAAATTGTTTAATGATAAAGAACAATTTTAATAATAAAAGGACATGGAAAGGTAAAAAGAATTTTTTTTAATAATAAAAGAAATAAAAATTAAAGAAGGCGTGCAATTATAAAAATATTTATTTAAACGAAAAAATTTTCTTGAAACAATTTTTCAACGATAAAAAGCAATCTTTAATAATAATGATATTTCTTAATAAGTGGAGAGATTTTTTTTTTTAATAATAAAAGACAATAAAAAAAGTTAAAAATATTAACGTAGAATAAAATTATTTGACTAATGTTGAAAAATTTATATTTGGAATAAATAGAATCGGTAAAAAAGAATCGAATAAAGTAAATAAAATAAAACGTAAGTAAATAAAATGAATATTTATTTTGTAAAAATATTTTTTGTTTAAAATTTCAAATTGTGACCTATAAAAAATTAAATGCGACGATTTTATTATATGATTACTGGCAAATGGTTCTAATTCGATATTTTTTTTCTACCGGGCATTTTTAATTTAATTCGAGTGAAAAATTAGAAAACGATTTTAAAGTGAAATTTTCGAAATACTCTGAAGTCTGAATTATATTTTTATCATTTGAAAATGTCATCTTGTCACCTATTTCGGAATAAAATTTCATACTTAATTTTACATTCAGAATATAATTATACTTTTTCACACTTTTTGAAATAGGAATCGTATTCTAAGGTTCAGAACATTTTTACAAAGATTATAAAAAATAATTTTCACTTAAAAATTACCTTGAGAATATTTTATTCTATAAAATCTCGTGCACTGAATTAAAATTAAAAAAATTTCTCAATTCGTCCATTAGTCATCTTTCACTAAGAATTAGTAAAAAAAACTGTCAATTGAGGTAGTATTACATTTTAATTACGTAGTGTTAAATTTGATTTAAATGGTAATATTCATATTAAATTATTAATAAATAAACTTTTGATTTCTTATTCAAATTATTATTAATTTTTCGTTTCTAATTATATTCATATAAATTTCGAAGGTTTTTTTAATTTAATTCATATTTTTCTAAATGATAGTTAGTGTCAAAATTGGAAATTTGGAATTAATATAGTATTCTACAAATTCATTAGTGCTGCTTCTTCTACTAATTAAATAGTAAAAATTACATTTTTTTGTAGAAGACTACTAACTTTTTTGAAAAAAGGTTAATAATTTTCTTTTTAATTAAATAATCAAAAATGTACTAAACTAAAAAATTTTGTAGTTTTCAAGTATTAAATAAATATAGTTTTGTAATTAAATAGTTAAAATTATAATTAGATGCAACAATTTTACTATACTAAATTAGTAGTTTTCAATTGTTGAGTTAGTACTTTTTAAAATAAATAATTAAGATTTTGACTAAATCAAATAATTTTACAATCAAATTTTTAATTTCCTACTAAAAATGTTGTTTTTTATTATTAAATAATCAAAAATTTATTAAATTCAATAATTTTGCTATCGAATTATAGTAGTTTTCTAAATAGTTATTTAAAAATTCTAACGAAACTGGATAATTTTACTATCGAATTCTTAACATTTCTATTAGTAATTTTTAGTAACTTTTAGTATCTTCTTTTAGTATTTTACTATTTTTAGTGCCTTTAGTATTTTTTAAGACTACTGGTATTTTTCAGTATTCTTTTAGTACTTTTTACGGAATTCTACAATATTTTTCATATTAGTATATTTGTTTTATTATCATTTAGTATTTTTTTTTTGTATTTATTGACAGTTTTTTGTATGTTTTCAGTATTTTTCGTATTTTTAGAATTTTTAGTATTTTTTAGGATTTTTTAAAATGTTTTTTTAGTATCTACTAATATTTTTTTGATGCTTTTTTAAATTTTTCGTGTTTTTAGAATTTTTAGTATCTTTTACTATTATATCAGCGTTTTTAGTACTTTTTACTACTTTTGGTGCCTTTTCGTATTTTTTCGGGTGTTTAAAAATATTTTTAATAATTTTATAATTTCTGTCAGTAACATTTAGTATTTTTTTCAGTATTTTTTTGCATTTCTAATATTTTTTATTAAGTTTTTGGTGTTTTTTGAAAGTATTTTTACGGCTTTTATTAATTTCTAATATTTTTTATTAAGTTTTTGGTGTTTTTTTTAGTATTTTTACGGTTTCTATTAATTTTTAGTACCTGTCGTATTTTTTAAAATGTTTTTTTGTTATTTTTCACATTTTCAGCAAATGTAGTAGCATTTATTATTTTTGAAAAATATTTTGTAGTATTTTTGAAGTCTTATTAGTATTTTTTAGTATAACTATCCGAATTAAAAAATTTTTTTTACTATTTTTTCACAGTTTTTCTTATTTTTAGCATTACTCGAATTTAATTAGTAGAAAATAAAATTTGTTAGTAATTAATTTAAAAATTTTTTTGTAATTTTAGTTAATTAAATAAATAAGATTTTCATTTAGAGTTTAAAGTTGAAGAGCAACAGACAGGATTACAGAATATTAAATTTAATTTAAAGAATAATGGTAATGATTTTAATATTAAGCAAATAAGTAAAGAAATGATAATAATAACAATGAATGGAAAAATAAACTAAATGAAAATTTAAAGTTTAACAATTGAATTTTTGTAAATTTTCAAACATAATTGAATTGTTTCTTGAAATTTTATTCAAATAGCGAACATTGAAAATAATTGTCAATAAAAATTTTTTTGAAATCAATTAAATTTCTACGAAGAGATTTATTAAAATTATTTTGAAAAAAATTAAATTTTCACAAAAGAATTTCATTGAAAATTCGTGAAAATAATTTAATTCTTTGAAGAATAAATAATAAAAGATAAAGAGAATAATTGAATTTCTGAGAAATGAAAAACAGTAAATAAATAAATAAAAAATTGAAAACGTAATAAAAAATAATTAAAATTAAAAATAATTTTAATTTTTTATTTATTTACTGTTTTTTTATTAATAAGTTAAAAAAAAATTTTTACTATAGAAGTATTTTGTACCCTTTGTATTTTTTAATAGAAAATATTTTTTTCTTACATTTTAATTTTTTATTTATTTATATTTGTACAAAGAGTACAAAATATTTCTGAAGTAAAAAATTTTTTCCAGGGTATTAAAAATTGATTTTATAAAAAGACAGTTTCGTTTCGTTTGAAATGTCTTTTTTTTGTCCAATGAAAGCTAACACAGCATCTTGAAATGAACAAATTTGGTCTATTGCGGTGAAAGTGATCAAAGCATTGAAAGTCAATGAAATTCCTTAGGTTCAATCTAATCCCGACGCGTTTATGTGCGTATACCTGTAAATATAAATGGAGTAAAATTCAAATGCAGTATATTATATATATATATATATATATATATATATATATATATATATATATATATATATATATATATATATATATATATATATATATATATATATGAAAATTGTTACAATTTTTAGCAGAAAATTCAAAAGAAGTAATTTACAGTTTCTCAATAAAAAAATCAATAAAGAAATAAAAAATTAACTAATAAAACAGCTAAATTTACTAATAAAAATGGTACATATTGCGGTACTTATTTTAAACACTTTATTGAATGGAACAAGTGTTTCTCTAAAGAAAGAAACATTTTGTTTTATTTGATATCATCTTTTAAAATTATTACAATTTTCAATAACATGATTTTTCAAGAGTGCTCAGTAAATAAGATATGTAGAATGTCATGCGTGCTCTTGAAATTATAAATGTCGGTAATTAAAGTAAAATTTGAGTCTTGTTGATAAAAATAGATGACGCAGTAAATAAAAGTGTAAAAATAATATTCAATGAAATAAAATAAAAAATTCTTAATTAATAATTTATTTTAATTAATTTATAGAAATAAATATGTGTTAATAATAATAATAAAATTCTTTTCAATATTAAGTATTATTACTTTACAAACAAAAATTCATTGTATTTAATTAATTAATTTAATTATTCTTTCAAATATAAGCAATACAATTAATCAATTAATAATCAATCATTATAATATTGCTTCCTTATATAGAGGCAGTATTTTTCATTAAATTTAATCTATTATTTATTTACTTTAATTAATATAACCTAAATAAATTTATTAATTTTAAAATTAAATAATATAAAATAAATAATAATAATTTGAATATAACTCAATGTCATTTTTAATAGTCAATTATTATCTTCCAGTGAAGTTTGGTTTTTTTACTCTTCAAAATTTACTTTTAAAAGTTTTAAAAAACAATTACTGTATCGCTATAAAGTTTTTCGATTCTTTGATTTTTAAATTTTATTTTTAAAAAAACAGTTACTTTCTCCCTGTATGATGTTTGGATTTGTTGCTCTTTAAATTTTACTTTTAAAATCAATTAAAGGGCTTCCTGTAATATTTAGATTTTCTTGCTCCTCAAAATATTTCTAGAGTCGAAAAGAAAACTTTTTTTCTCTTGTCGAAACGAGAAAAGAAGCGATATTTTTTTCAGTTATTTGACATTAAAAAAAAGTGTCTGCATTTAAAAAAGGAAAATTTTGGAAAATTCATAACTCTAAAATTTTGCCTCAAAAAAAAAAAAAATAAATAAAAACATTCGAGTCGGTTTTCTTTTTAAATACAGAATAGAAAAAAAAAATTTTTGGTCGACTAAAATCTCACGTGGAATTGCCCATATATAAATGGTAAGTAGCTGCATTATACACACAAATACATTTACAAAAATTTATTATACAGTATAACAGAGAAATGTTACACCTTCCATGTGACCAATCACTGTGCCAATAGAGGTCGTTCGTCCATGGTGTGGCCACTTACGAAGAATAATATTCTTACAGACAGTGTAAAAGACATTCTCCTTCTGATCGTGCCAAGTTGAGCCTCGTGTTTCGTGTTAATCGTTCCAAATTCCCCTCGCTTTGTGCCATTTTTTCTCATCTAAATTAAAAAAAAAAATTTTTTTTCTTTTTCCCACAGGAAAAATTAATTAATTAAAGAACAAAAAATTTTCCCAAGTGTGAATAGTTAGGTGGAGGAAAATAAAAGAAAAGAAAGAAGAAACTTATGGGTAAAAGTGTGTGTTTAAAGTTATAGTCGTAAGGTCAGTTTGAAAGAGGAATCCTGTTCAAGGACAAAGCATGACGTCCATAAAGGGAATTTACTGTGTTGTCCTGTTTTCCGTCCTTCTGGGAGTGACAATATCTGTTCCTGGTAGACTCAATGGTACGTTTCCTCTTTTCTCTAAATTGAATTTTACTTTTCTTTTTTCATTTTATTTTTCTATTTTTTTTCTTTTTTTTTTACTTTTCTCTTGAGAAATTTTCTGATTGTCCCTCTCCTGCCTATCGGTGATAAATTCTCGTTTTGCTGCTTTCATGAAATATTTAATTTCTCGTTGGAATTGATTTTCACTGTTTATTTTCGCTGTGGAATAATAATTCTACAGCGAAAATAAACAGTTTTGAAAATTTAAATTTCGCGCCAAGTGGAAGTGAGAAAGAACGTGAGGGGAAAATTGTTATTTGGCGGCAATTAAAACTATAGAAATTATTTTTTTTGTCTTTCGCATTGTAATTTTTTTTATTTGGTAATTTTAGTATTATTCGTGTTTTTTATATGTTTGACATTCTTGGATTTAAAAAATTAAATTAAATTAAAATTAAATTAAAATTAAAAAAAAAATTAAAAAAAAATTAAATTAAATTAAATTAATTTAATAATTAATTTAATTAAATTAATTAATTAATTAAATTAAATTAAATTAAAATTTAAATTTGGATTTCATTTTTTTAGTGCTTTTAGTACTTTTTAAAATGGTTTTTAGGGCATTTTAGTATTTTTTAGCAGTTATTGGTATTTTTAAATATATGGTTTTAGTAGTTTTAGTATTTTTTTAAACTTCTCGCATTTCTAGTATCTTTTAGTATCTTTTTTTAAGTAATTTAGTAGTAATTAGTAATTTAGTAATAATTAATAATAATAATAATAATTAATAATTTTATTTTATTAATTAATAATAATAATAATATTTTAATAATAATATTTTAATAATAATATTTTAATAATAATATTTTAATTAATTAATAATTTTTTGTGTCTATTAGTAGTATTTTTTTAATACCTTGGGTATTTTTTAGCACTTCTGCTATCTTTTTAGTATTTTTTTAAGTATTTTTTAGTAAATTTAAAAATATTTTCCGTATAAGAATTTCTATTAGTAATTTTTAGTAGTACTAAGAAAGTGAGAGTAAAGTACTACTTAAAAAATATAATATTAATTTAATTTATTATAAAAAAATAAATTTTTTTATTATTAAAATATAATATTAATTAAAATACTTTTTGTAATTTAAACATTTTTATTAGTAACGTTTAGTATTTTTTTAGTAGTTCCTTTCCACCTCTCACTTTCTTCTTTCATTGGAATTTTTAGTGTTTTTAGTATTTTTCGCACTTCTGGCATCTTTTTAGTATTTTTTAGAGAAGTAACATTTTTTTTGTATTCTCAGTACTTCTATTAGTTATTTTTAGTAACTTTGAGTAGTATTTTTAGTTTTATAAGCATTTTTAGTACTTCAGGTATTTTTTTTAGTGTTTTTTCACTATTTTTAGGAAAATCAAAAATATTTTTTCTCTTCTTAGCATTTCTAGTATCTTTTTAGTATTTTTAAAGTATTTTTTAAAGTATTTAAAATGTTTTTTATATTCTCAGCTTTTCTATTGGTGATTTTAGTATCCTTAGTATTTTTTAGCATTTCTATTATCTTTTAGTATTTTTTTTAGTATATTTTAGTGGATTTGAAAATATTTTTCGTATTCTTAGCATTTCTGTTAGTAATTTTTAGTAACTTTTAGTATCTTCTTTTTGTATTTATATAGCATCTTTAGTATTTTTTTAACACTACTGGCATCTTTTTCGTATTTTTTAGAGAATTAAATTTTTTTTGTATTCTCAGCACTTCTATTAGTTATTTTTAGTAACTTTGAGTGGTATTTTTAGTTTTATAAGCATTTTTAGTACTTCAGGTAATTTTTTTAGTGTTTTTTCTGTATTTTTTAGGAAAATCAAAAATATTTTTTCTCTTCTTAGCATTTCTAGTATCTTTTTAGTATTTTTAAAGTATTTTTTAAAGAATTAAAATTTTTTCTTATATTCTCAGCATTTCTATTAGTGATTTTAGTGTCTTTAGTATTTTTTAGCATTTCTAGTATCTTTTATTTTTTTTTTTTAGCATATTTTAGCGGATTTGAAAATATTTTTCGTATTCTTAGCATTTCTATTAGTAATTTTTAGTAACTTTTAGTATCTTCTTTTAGTATTTTTAGTATCTTTAGTATTTTTTTAACACTACTGGTATTTTTTTAGTATTATTTAAATATTTTTTAGGGAATTTAAAAATATTTTTCATACTCTTAGCATTTATTTAAGTATCATTTGTTATTTTTTTAGTATTTATTGGAATTTATTAGTATTTTTTCAGTATTTTTCATGCTTTTAGCATTTCTAATAACTTTTAGTATTTTTAAATTGTTTTTTATTATCTACTAGTATTCTTTTAATGTTTTTTAAAATTATTTTTCATGTTCTGGAACTTTTAGTACCTTTTAGTATTTTTAGCGTTTTTCCTTTTTTTTTACAATTAGTGTTTTTTAGTGTTTGTTTATTATTTTTTTGAGTATTTTTCGTATTTAGCATTTCTCATAAAATTTAGTATTTCTTTATTTTTTTAAAACAAGAAACATTTTTAAATTCTTTTCGTATTCTTCAGTTTATTTTTGGAGTTTTATCTATTTATTTATAACTTACTTAACACTGAAAAAAAAATTTATTGATTCAAATAACCGATTATTTGTCTATAATCAAATTAATATTTACATGAGTCAAATAATTTTTATTTGAATCAAATAAATTGTATTTGAATCAAATATTTCAGTATTTGAAGCAAATACTAATTAATTGATTCAAATAAAAATTATTTGATTCAAGTAAATATTTATTTGATTATAGACAAATAACCGGTTATTTGAATCAAATAAATTTTTTTTCAGTGTACTTACAATTTTTCCATTTGGAAATTATAATTATAATAATTAATTTGAACAAAATACACGGACAAAAGTTAAAAATAGTTAATGAAAAAATTTTTTAAATCTTTTTCGTAAAATTGTTTACTTACAGTAAATATACACTCAATGACAAATCTACTGTAATAAATAGTAATAAATCATTATCTTTAAGTTAGTTCTATTACACTAATATATCATAACACTAAATTACATCAATATTTATTAATAATAATTAATTTCAATATAATTAGTGAGAACATTATTTAATAATTATCCTCGATATTAATATTATGTTTCATGTTAATAATTACATTAATTTATTTAATAATAATATCAATTTATTATTTGACTAAATATTATTTAACAGTTATGATTAATAAAAACATTAAGTATACGATTGCAATAAGTATACAGTATTTATTGGTAAAGAAAATTTTTTATGTAAACTTTTTACTCTCCACTTAATTAAAATGACTCGTAAAAATTTAACACTCCGAATTGATAATTTCTTTTCGCCTCTAATTTTTTCAAAAATTACCTTTGCAATTATTTTTTTCACCATCAGAATTGCAATATTTACCAATCTATATTACCTAATTGCTCACTTTTTTGTCTATATATAATATTTCATCCTTTTTTTTCTTCTCTTCAAGCATTATAAAATCTGAATTGAAACTGTTTTTAAAACCGATATACTTTCTCGAATACTTTCTAAATTCTTGTATTATAGTTTCGATATTTAAGAATAAAGAATCGATATATTTATAATATTGTTATTAATAATCTCATACTGCAATTGAGAAACTAAATTAGAAAATTCAAATTACAATATACAATCGATCTCATTTTGGTGGATAATAATTATTAATCTAATTCGAGATAAAAAAAATAATCTTTCTCAATCATAATGATAATTTTTCTTTCGAATCAACAAAGACAATTGTGCCTTTGTTATGGGGAATGAAATTGATCCCTAAATTAGGCAGCGTGGAATTTTTTTTGTTTTCAAATGATCGCTATTCTATAAATTAGTTTTTGTTGAATTTATTTTTTTCTCTAATTGATTATTACTTATTGGGAGAGAAAAAATTTTCTCTTCAGAGCATTAGAGAGAGAAAAAGAGATTTTTCTTTTATGTTTCGTACATGCATAGAGCAGAGAGAGAGAGAGAGAGAGAGAGAGAGAGAGAGATACAAAAGAGAAAAAGAGAGGAAAAATGTAACCGTGCGAGTAAAAGTTATTCCGTTTTTGTATTTATTTATCTCTCATCTTCGAAGGAAGCTAATAAAAAAGTAAGACGATCACACACACACACGTATCTTTTGCTTTTCTCTCAACGCATATAACGAGCGACTTTCTTTAACCTTGATAGATTTTGATCACAGATTCACCTTCACTTGGAATAATAGTTTTGAATTATGAGATTTCAAAATTTCAGGGTCAAGTACTTTGACTCGGTAGGCCTCGTAAATGTAGATCGACGAAATGATATTCTATATTATTATCCGCCTTTCGATCGTCCTTGCTCATGGCCGCTCCATTTCAGAAACAATGCATTTTATTTATATACACATATAGACAGATATAGATTAAAAACTTTCGAATATTATCTCCAATTGACTTTTTTTTTGTTCATTTTTCTTTTCATTCCACCGCTCTTCATTAATATTCATGAGCAGCATTCATTTATGAATTATTCATTTGCATTTTATCGCAAAACAATTATTATTACTATATCCTTTTCTCACTATTGTTATTAGTATTATTTTGTAACTTTTGGTATATTTTTAACTTTTTAATATATATATAGTTCTTTTTAAATCTTTTAGTATTATTAGTATTATTAATATTATTATTATTTTCAAACTTTTGGTTCTTTTAACTTTTTAAATCATTTAGTTCTTTTTCAATCTTTTTTATTTTTGCTTTATGCTTTATTTATGCTATTACGCTATTTATGATTTATTTTTGCTATTCTTTTTTCTGATATTTTTTTGTTAACGTTTTTTTCATCAGTGTGATAATTTTTTTCTAATATTTTTTCATTAATGTTTTTTTATCAGTGTGATAATTTTTTTCTAATATTTTTTTATTAATGTTTTTTTCCATCAGTGTGAGTATTTTTTTCTGATATTTTTTTTGTTAATATTTATTTTCATCAGTTTGATAATTTTTTTTTTTGATATTTTTTTGATAATGTTTTTTCTATCAGTGGGATAATTTTTTTCTAATATTTTTTTTAATGTTTTTTTTATCAGTATGATAATTTTTTTCTAATATTTTTTTTGTCAATATCTTTTTTTATAAGTTTGATTATTTAGTCAAGCGGTCCAAGGAACCAAGTTTAAATTTTAAGGTTCAAATCCCGATTCGATTTGTTATTTTTTATTAATTTGTTTATATATTTGTTATATTTTATTAATTTTACAATTTTTGTTTCCTATTTTCTTTCTTGTTATTATAATTTTTATTCTTGTTGCTATTTTTTCGCCCCGTTTCTATTTATTACTCTATTTTTTATTCTTTATTATTTTTCCTATTAAATTTATTTTCTATTCCATCATCTATTTTTATTATTGTAAATACTATATTTTCTTCTTCTTCTTCTTTTTCTTCTTTTTTTATTTTTGTCAGCATTTTATATTTTTGTTAACATTCTTATTCTTTTATTATTGTAGTGCTATTGTTATTATTATTTTTAATATTATTATTTTTAATATTATTATTATTAATTATTATTATTATTATTATTATTATTATTATTATTATTATTATGCAAGTAGTAGCAGAAAAAATTCCCAAGCGACGGGATTCGAACGCAAGACCTTGACACTTGTAATTCAATCACTTAACCACCTTAGCTACTGTTCGACTCTAAACTTAAAATTCACTTTTCCACTAAAATCCCACTGTTTACTACTTTCTTGACAACTTTTTACTAATTATCATCAATTTTCATCTGTATTTTAACTATTTTTTTCTTATAAACAATTTTTTTTTCTAATTCAATTTTTTTAATTTTATCCAATTCTTTTTTATTTTATACAACTCTTTTTTATTTTATACAATTTTTTTGTATTTTATAAAATTTTTTTTATTTTCGATAACAGAGTATTATTCAATATTCATCAGGAAAAGATAATTTTTTTGACATCAAAAGATATTTTGAATAAAACGAAAATTTCTGTCTTCCTGACGAATATGAATAATTCCGAAGTGAAAAGAATGAGAGAAAAAAAGGAGAAAACTGCAATTTTTGCGGTATTTTTCTCTCGTTATCACAAAAGATATTAAAAATCCTTCAAATCCTTCAAAAAACGAGTGGAGTATAAAATATCCATGACACATTCGATATGTAAAAAAATATTCTTCCTTTTGTATTTGTTTTTGCCAATCAGATAAAAATCTTGATTGAAAATTATTTTTTTTCCTCATAGAAATGTTATATTTTAATGAGAAATGTTACATGAATTTTATGTTTTATTCACTCTACGAAGATTCGACATTGAAATAATTAAATTTCTCCCTCCAACTCTTATTTTTAAATTCCCCCTCTCTCTTTTTTCTTCTCATTTTCTCAATCTTTTTTCTCCCTCCAATTTATTTTACATTTCGACCATTTTTTTTTCTCTCTCGAATTTATTTTACATTTCGTCCATTTTTTTCTAACACAAAATCTAAACTAATGGAAAAAATTTTTTGAGAAACATTTCTTTTTGGGTAAAAAAAAATATTTTTTTAAACTTTAAAATTTTTTTTTAAGGATTCTTCTTTAAAACACGATTTCACTTCTCTCTCTTTCTCTCTCTCTCTCCTCTGAAATTGAAGTAAAAAATGCGGAAAAAAATTGTCAGGAATGAAAATAGTGTGTTGTGTGTGTGAGTGTTATTTTTTGTGTATAGGACGATGGACTTTTTGTGGTATCGTTTACACCTGCGTTTTTTATTTCACACTAATTGCTAGGACGCTGCCTTCCATAGTAAAGCGAGAGAGACCACATCAATCACACTTCTCGCTATTGTATTCACGTTTCTATGTGTTGAAGTAATATATGTTCCTTATGTGTGTTAGTTACTGTACATTCAACAACAGTACATCGGAGGCTGCTTGCAATTTACCCGAACACCGGAAGTGTAGAACGACATGAAACACTCTCTTGCCCTACTCTCTCTCTCTCTCTCTCTCTCTCTCTCTCTCTCTCTCTTACTCTCTTCAATTCACCCACCCACTCTCCTTTTCTCCTTCTCACCCCCCACCCAAAAAAAATCTTCTTCTACTCTACTTGATTTTTTTCTCCCTTTTTCCTTTTGTTTAGCTTCCTTCATTCCTTCGGTTTTCCTTTCTTTTTGCTTCCTTTTCCATTTATGCATTTTCTCTCTCTCTCTCTCTCTGGGTTTCTTTCTCTCTCTAGTGTATTTTTACTCTGTTTCTCTTTTTTTCTCTTATGTGTTTTTCTCCCCCTCTCCTTGTCTTACAAATGTTTTTTCTTCTCTCTTTTTTTTCTCTCTCATGTACTTTCTTCTCTGTCTCTTTTGTCTTTCTTCCCCCTCTCTTATGTATTTTTTCTCTCTCTTTCTTGCTCTCTTTTTCTATTTTTTCTCTTTTTTTGTCTCTCTCTCTCCCTCTCTCTCTCTTTCTTCTTCCCTTTTCTATTTTTTCCTGGTTGCTCTCTCTCTTATGTATTTTTTCCCTCTTTTTTTTCTTTCTTGGTTGCTCTCTCTCTCTTATGTATTTTTTCTCTATTTTTCTATTTTTTTCTCTTTTTTTGTTTCTCTCTCTTTCTTGCTCTCTTTTTCTATTTTTTCTCTTTTTTTGTCACTCTCTCTCTCTCTCTCTCTCTCTCTCTTATGTATTTTTTCTCTTTTTTTATTTTTTTCTCTTTTCTCTCTCTCTCTCTCTCTCTCTCTCTCTCTCTCTCTCTCTCTTTCTTCTTCCCTTTTCTATTTTTTTCCTGGTTGCTCTCTCTCTCTCTCTTATTTATTTTTTCTCTCTTTTTCTATTTTTTTCTCTTTTTTTGGTTCTCTCTCTTTCTTGCTCTCTTTTTCTATTTTTTCTCTTTTTTTGTCACTCTCTCTCTCTTTCTCTTTCTTCTTCCCTTTTCTATTTTTTTTCTTGGTCGCTCTCTCTTATGTATTTTTTCTCTCTTTTTCTATTTTTTTTCTTTCTTGGTTGCTCTCTCTCTCTCTCTCTTATGTATTTTTTCTCTCTTTTACTATTTTTTCTCTTTTTTTTTTGTTTTTCTCTCTTTCTTGCTCTCTTTTTCTATTTTTTCTCTTTCTTTGTCTCTCTCTCTTTTTTTCTCTTTCTTCTTCCTTTTTCTATTTTTTTTTCTTCTTCTTGATTGCTCTCTCTCTCTCTTATGTATTTTTTCTCTCTTTTTCTTGCTCTCTTTTCAATTTTTTTCTCTTTTTTTGTTTCTCTCTTTTTCTTTCTCGCTTTTCTATTTTTTTCTTTTTCTTGGCTGCTCTCTCTCTCCCTCTTATGTATTTTTCTCTCTCTTTCTTGTTTTCTTTTTTTATTTCTTTCTCTTTTTTTGTTTTTCTCTTTTACCTATTTTTTCTCTCTCTATCTTCTTCCCTTTTCTATTTTCTTCTCCTTTTCCTTGTTTCTCTGCCTTATGTATTTTTTCTCCCTCTTTTTTGCTCTCTTTTTCTATTTTTTCTCTCTTTTTGTTTCTCTCTCTTTCTTGCTCTCTTTTTCTATTTATTACTCTTTTTCTTTGTCTTTTTCTCTCACGTGGTTTTTCTCTCTCTTTTTCTCCCTTTTCTATTTTTTTCTCTTTTTCTTTGTTTCTCTTTCTTAGTTATTTTCTTTCTGTTCTTTTTTATTTTTTATTTATTTCTCTTTTTTTCTTCCTTTTTGCGTTTTTTTTCCTTTTCTCCCTCTTTGGTATTTTCTCTCTCGCTCTTCCTCTCTTTTAGGCATTTTTTCTCTTTTTCTATTTTTAGATATTTCCCTCTTCTTTTCTCTCTTTTAGGAATTTTCCTCTCCCTCTCTCTCTTTTTTTCTTTTATGCATTTCTCTCTCTTTTTCTCTCGTTGAGATAATTCTCTCTCTCTCTCTCTCTCTCTCTCTCTCTCTCTCTCCTCTTTTTCCTTCCTCTTTTTCTTTGAGGTATTTTCGTCTTTCTCTCTTTCTCTCTCTGTCTTTTTTCTATGTATTTTCTTTTTCTCCCTCTCTCTATGCTTTTTTTCGATGTATTTTCCTTTTTCCCTCCCTCTCTCTCTCTCTCTCTCTCTCTCTCTCTCTCTCTCTCTCGCTCTCTGTGTTTCGTCTCGTTCCTCACTTCCTTCACGTTAACGAGTAATATCCTGGAAGCTTATCTCGTGAAAGGATTTTCGAAGTAGTAGTGAGGAACGCGTTACTTTCGTCACGCTTGGCAAGATTAATTTCCTAATGAAGCAACGGTCCTGGGAAATACGAGCTCAAAACGGAAGCTTTGACGTGAGTCCTTAAGTAATACTGGCAAACAGCGACGTATCCTGAAGGGATGCCTTTACTTTGTGCAGATGTGTGTATACATTTTATCTCTCATCCCCCACGAAAAAAAGAAGAATTGGTTTGAATATTTTTACCCCTTCGCTTAACACTTGAAAAACATTTCTCCTAGAATTGGAATTTTATTCTTCTTCATTTTTTTTCTCAAATTTACAAATGGGATAAATAACTTTTTTGCACTAATAAAGAAATTTATCAATTTTTCTGTTGGTGGTAAATTAATTACGTAGGTATTCAAAAGTAAAAAAGAATTAAGTACTGGAATTTATTTATTTAAATTTTAAGTAAAAAATAATTATTTAGTTTGTAATAAATTAATTTTGTTCATAATAAATTTTTCAGTTAATTTTTTTAGTTCATAATACATTTTACAGTTAATATTTTTAGTTCGTAATAAATTCGCAATAAAATAATTTTTTCATTATAAATTTTTCAGTTAATTTTTCTAACTCTTAATAAATTTTACAATTAATTTTTTTAGTTCATAATAAATTCACAATAAATTAGTCAGTTCATAATAGATTTTTTCTACTACAAAATTGCAACAAACTACAAAAGAATTCGTAACAAAATTTAAATACAGTTGTGAGAATTTATTTTATGTTTTGAAAAATAATTATTTACTTCATTATTAATTTATTAGAAAAAAATTAAAAAGTAGGAAGGAGACAAATACCGGAATTTATTTACTTAAATGAGAAACAATTATTTATTTATTAAAACAAGTTGTTTAGTTCTCAATAAATTTATTTAGTTAATAATAATTTTTTTAGTTCATAATCAATTATATAGTTCATAATAAATTTTTCCCACTTTAAAAAAGCACCAGCTACAGGAGAAATGAAAACAAAATTTATTTTGTTAGTTATAGTTTATTTTATTATAAATTTAGTTGCAATGAATGCATTTAATTAATTGAAAAATAATTATTTAGTTCCTAATAAACTAGTTATACATAAAAAAAATTCAACAATTTTAACAAATACAAATTGTATTAACAATTTTTACTGAAATTTTTTTGATTTTAGTTTTTAGGGGAAAAAATAAAAAAAAATTCAAAACCAAAAAGTATCAATTTCAAGAATTTGTTTAATTATTACCAAAAACAAAATTATTTCGTTTTTAGAAAAAAATGTATTAATAAATTGCATTAAAAACACAATTTATTTGTCAAATTGTATTAAATTATTATTTATTGTTGATTTTGTTTTTGGAGAAAAATGTATTGATAAATAAATTAAATAAAAAATAGAACTTAGTTATTAAATTGTACTAAATTGATGTTTGTTCTTGATTTCATTACAATTCCAAAATAAAAATTTAAAAACAGATTATTTTATTCAGTTTTTATTTTATTTTTATTTATTTATTTCAAATTTGAGTTTTATTTATTTTTTCTTCATTTTTTCGAAAAAATTTTATTATAAAACTTGTGTATCATTTTTTTTGCTTTATATATTGAGAGAACAAGTCCTTTAGTTGAAAAGAAAAATTAGATTATTTGTTTAAAAAGATCAGTAAAGGCTCATTTGTTTTTCCGGTATAGGTTGGCCTTTATCTTCTGGTGAATGAAAAACTATTATCACAGTTGTCTTTGTTTATGCAATTAAATGGATCTTGAATCACGCTGCATTTTTGAAGGTTTTCTTCCTTTTTTTGTTCTACGCCACTGGCTTTCTCCCTCCTTGTGTCTACCATTTAACACAATTTCTCTGAACATAAGACCCCACCTCTCGCCCCTTCCTTCTTTTTCGCAATTCTCCCACCTCGACGCGAACGCGCTTGGAACGAGCCTTTTTCCCCTCTTTTTCTTCTTGCGGATCTCTCAGAGGAACCACATCGTTTTTCTTCTGGCTCGCCTTTTGACCATCAATTTCACCGTCCTTCCATGGAGACACGTGGCTTGGAGTTTATCACCAGGATATTGAGGACAAAACGACCATTCAACCAAATGAAGTGTGCTAATCGGCCTTTGTGAGTTTTTTCCAATTTGTTTTTCTTTCTCCCTTCTCTTATAAATTGTTAATTTTCCTTTTCTTTTTCTTCATTTTCTTTTCTTTCTTTTCTCTTTAATGTGTTCTCTTAAGAACCCTGTCAACGGGTGATCGCCCACGTTATTTTCTGGGCCTTCTCCTCTACCTCATTGCTTGCCTCCGTTGGTGGACCTCATCAAGTGAGTCCAGCTTCGTCGCAAGCAATCTACATTGTTTCAACGTTACAGCTTCTATATTTTTTTTTGTCTTTCTATATGTCTCTCAATATCCCCAATCATCAAACTTGTTGTCTATTGTAAACCTCATTATAAAAATAAACCTAGTTGTTCTCTACTTGTTCTGTTTTTCTTCTTAACCATTACCGTGCGGTGACCTTCCCCCCTCCTCGTTATCCTTCAACATTCATTTAATATTGGTCCTTCGAGCCGGATTTTTGGGGTTATAAGGTCACTGTATCTGGTCAACATGGATACCCCCCCTATTTTTGCTTCTTTGGAACACCTCAAGTATTTGTCAATTCAAATTCAAACCGCCTACACTGATCTTTGTCAGGTCGGTGAAACAAATATCTCCCGTCGCCGAATTGACACTCGGCTTTCTGCTCTTAACGATGATTGGAAAGAGTTTTCTCATTGTCACAAAGCCCTGGGCGTCGACATTGCTCGCTTAAACATGCCTGACCAGCAGGAAATCAGAGCTGATCCCTATTTTTCCGATGACTTCTTTAAAGTCACGCGTGATTCATTTCTTGATATCGTTGAGAAAATGGGTAATTTATTAGATGCTCTTCCTGTTACTCATTCGTCACACACCACAGTCGCTCAAGTTCAAGCACCCTCATCAACCATTTCACAAGTAAATAGACTTCCTCGCTTGGATTTACCAAAATTTGATGGTAACCATAACAATTGGCTCGCTTTCAAGGACTTGTTCTCCTCCCTTGTTATAAACAACCAAACTTTATCTTCCGTTGAGAAACTGCAGTATTTGAAAATTAGCCTTCAAGGTGCTGCGGCCTCACTTTTGAACCAAACCCCCCTGGTTGGTGCTAACTTCCTGAAAGCCTGGGACGATCTAATATCATATTACGACAACAAACGTATTCTAATCGATTCCGCCTTACATGCCCTCTTCTCATTAAAACGTATTCAGAAAGAATCTGCTTCTGAGCTTGAAAATCTGTACACTACATTGCAACAAAACATCCGCACCTTGAAAACCCTGAATCAACCCATAGAACATTGGGATTCCATCCTAATTTACTTGACAACCCGATGTCTTGACCCGGCTTCTGTTCGAGCATGGGAAATGGAATTAGGATCAACAATTGACTACCCTAAGTTGACCCAACTTAATCAATTTATTTTATGTCGCATGCGCTCTCTTCAAGCTCTTAACAGAGCATCTACTATCATATCTTCCTTCCCAGCTCAAGTAAATGTAAAATCCCACGTTATCCAGGGTACCGTAAACTCCTCGACTGCCACTCCTGTTATCAAAAATTGTCCCATATGCTCGCAATCACATCAAACCATGCGATGCCCTGAGTATTCTTTCAAATCCAGAGATCGCAAGTTAGAACTTATAAAAAAGCATTCCTTGTGTTACAATTGCCTGGGTTCACATCTTTCCAATGCTTGCCCTTCACCAAGACGTTGCCTCAAATGTGGCAAAAAACACCACACTACTATTCATGGTAATGACGAAAGGACGCCGACTAGTCTACTTCCTAACCCTATCTTACCTCTTTCAACAAACACCGCTCCACGTGATCAGGATGTTTGTTCTTCGAATTCCTGACCCGATTCTAAGGTAACCTCTGTACTTTTAGCAACAGCTATTGCGAAAATCGAACTTGACCAAGGAATTTCCGTTCAGGTGAGAATCCTTATCGATCAAGGTTCAGAAGTGTCCTTGATCACTGAAAGCTTAGTCCAGAATTTTAATATCCCTCGTCGTCCCTCCCGAGTACTAATTATCGGAGCAGGAAATCACCCGTCTGGAAGGTCTAAAGGTTCTTCACTTATCACACTAAAATCTACATTAATCCCCGATGCATCTTGTAATATTTCAACTGAGATTTTAACCAATCTTACAGGTCATATTCCCACTACAAAGATTTCTCAACAATTTTATCCCCACCTCGATGGATTATCGCTCGCTGATCCAACCTTTTTTGATCCATCTCCTGTCGACATAATCTTGGGATCCGATGCATATGCACATATCATTCAACCTGGCCTCAAAAAGGGACCTCCTAATTCTCCAATAGCCCAATCAACCATCTTTGGATGGATCATTTCCGGTCCCTCTGGACAAGCACAGATTTCCGACACTCGTAGCCTTTATCACACATCAGCAGATCGTGATTTATATGAGTTACTTGAACGATTCTGGTACCAAGAAGAGGTGACTCTTCTCAAACCAACTCTTTCCCCTGCGGAACAGGAATGCGAAGATTTCTTTCAATCCACTTATACACGCCTCCCATCGGGCAAGTTCTGCGTTAGATTACCATTTAAATCTCCGCCCACTAACCTTGGAGAATCTCGATCATCAGCCTTGCGAATGCTGAATCACAATTTTCGCCAACTAGGGTTAGAAGCACAGTCGATTGAACGCTACCAAAATTTCCTTGATGAGTATCAACAATTAGGTCATATGAACAAGATACCATCTGAGGATCTCATTCCACACCCCTCGTTCTACCTCCCTCATCATGGCGTACTTCATCACTCAGATCAATTAGATAAAAAACTTAGGGTGGTTTTCAATGGTTCTCATAAAACCAGCAGCGGCACCTCCCTAAACGATATTCTCCACTCTGGACCGAAACTCCAGAGTGACATAACCGATGTGATCATACGGTTCCGAACCCTTCGTTATGTATTCACCACCGACATAAAACACATGTATCGTCAGGTGCTAGTACACCCATGTGATCGTAAATTCCAACGGATCCTTTGGAAAGATGAGGCCGACACACTGATAACATTCGAATTAGCCACTGTAACTTATGGTCTCACTTGCGCACCATTTCTCGCCCTCCGAGCGCTTAATCAATTGGTCAAAGACGAAGGAGATCGATTTCCATTAGCGATCCCGTCCATGATGAAGAGTAGGTATGTCGATGATGTGCATGGAGGAGGTGATACCATTGAGGAAGCTATGGAAGTTGCAAATCAAGTTGATCAACTGTGCCAGGCTGGTGGATTTCCATTGCACAAATGGACTTCCAACCACCCGACAATCTTACAAAGATTTCCCACAGACAAACTACTTCCAATTAGTAGTTTGACCATAGATGAATCCATATCAGTACCAACATTAGGGCTTTTATGGCAACCTTCCGATGATTATTTTCATTTCTCACTGTCTGTTACTCCTACATCTCCCACTACCAAACGACATATTTTGTCCCTTATTGCCAAATTATTTGATCCCCTTGGGTTTGTCGCCCCTGTCATACTTCGGGCTAAATTCATTCTTCAAGAATTATGGACCATTGGGGTAGGTTGGGATGATCCTGTTCCTTCTAACTTAGAAAACACATGGAATGTGTTTGTTGAACAACTATCAGTCCTTTCCTCTTTAAGGATTCCACGCTGGATGGGCATCACCAATGGTGCTCCGGTGCAAATACACGGGTTTTCTGACGCTTCCGTGGATGGCTTAGCAGCTGTAGTGTATTTGCGAGTTGCAACCACAAACTCTATTACCTCCTCCTTGCTCTGCGCCAAGACCAAAGTTGCACCCTTAAAGCGACAGACAGTCCCTCGCCTTGAATTATCCGCCGCCGTATTGCTGGCGAAATTGATATCATTGGTCCTCAATACTCTCGAAATTACTGATGCCACACCCTATCTTTGGACTGATTCGTCAATCGTTCAAACATGGGTCAGTAACCATCCTTCCAAATGGAAGGAGTATATTCATAACAGAGTTTGTCTTATACACGAACTTGTACCACAAGCTCAGTGGAGACTTGTGCCAGGACACGATAACCCGGCCGACTGCGCCTCACGTGGATTAAATCCTTCCGAATTATTGAATCATCCTCTTTGGTGGTGTGGTCCCTCTTGGTTAATCCAAAGTCCCTCTCTCTGGCCTAATCCTATTATTTCTGTTGATGAAGACACCAATTTAGAGAAATATGTCGAAAAACGCAATCACCTAATGCGACGCTCTACACGTCTATCTGTCTTTCTTGAACGATTCTCTAGTTTAACTCGACTATTACGAGTTGTCGCCATTTGCCAAAGAGTAATAAAGAAACGAAGTTTTTTTGGTAATTTAACAATCCCTCTTACTCCCGAAGAGTTAGAGAACGCAAAGTATATATGTGTCCACCAGTGTCAAACTGTTGCATTTGAAGATGAGATTAACACCCTTCAATCAGAGAAGCAATTACCTCGTAACCATTCCTTAAATCGGTTAACCCCTTTCATCGATGCTCGCGGTATTCTTAGAGTCGGTGGACGGTTACACAATTCCCTTCTCAGCCATGAAAATAAACACCCCTTCATTCTTCCAAAGGATTCACACCTTTCGACACTTATCATTTCTGACGCCCACATTCGAACCCTTCATGGATCAACTCAATCCACTTTATCCTACATAAGATCAACCTGTTGGATTCTTGGTGGGAGAGTTCCTGTTAGGTCCTTTATCATGAAATGTGTCCGATGTGCAACCTTTAGAAAAGAGACTGCCTCTCAACTCATGGGGCAATTACCCTCCATTAGAGTTGTCCCATCTGTAAGACCATTCCTTCACGCTGGAATCGACTATGCCGGCCCGTTCAATTTAAAAACTTGGTCAGGGCGGGCGGCTCGCCAATACAAAGGGTACCTTGTCTTGTTTGTGTGTTTAGCGACTTCGGCTCTACATCTAGAAATAGTGACCGATTACACAGCTCACGCTTTCTTGGCCGCTTATCACCGCTTCACTTCACGTCGCGGTATTTGCCAAACACTGTCGAGTGACTGTGGAACCAATTTAAAGGGAGCTGATGCTGAACTGCAACGACTCTTTTCTGTCACCTCCCAAGAATTGAAAAATTTTGCCACACTTATTGCACAGGATGGTACTAAATGGAACTTCAACCCACCCGCAGCCCCTCATTTTGGAGGTAAATGGGAAGCGGGGGTTAAGTCTGTTAAACATCACCTTCGCAGGATTGTGTTCGACAAAACTCTTACCTATGAGGAAATGTCAACCGTCATTGCACAGATCGAGTCTGTTCTCAATTCTCGACCACTTTGTCCCATCACAGACGACCCTGACGACATATCAGCCTTAACCCCTGGTCATTTCTTGATAGGCCAACCGCTCACCCTCATTCCCCAGCCAAACATTGAAAATGTGAACATCAATCGACTCTCTCGCTGGAAACAAATCTGCCAAATGACGCAGCAATTTTGGAGCAAGTGGTCACGAGAATGTCTTCAACGATATCAGTCGATTTATAAGTGGAATCATAGCACGGATAATCTGAAAGTTGGAACCTTGGTTCTCGTTGTCGACGAACGATACCCTCCATCCAAGTGGCCTTTGGGAAGAGTCACGGACGTTCATCCCGGTAAAGATGGCCTTGTCAGAGTAGCTACGGTAAAGACCGGTTCCACTAGCGTTATCAGACCTATTGTTAAACTATGCCCCCTTCCTATTCCAATTGACACACTTTAATCTATACACATATCTGAATCTTCAAGTTGTTCCGTTAGTTGCTTAACGAAAGGCGGGCGGCAAATGTTTAAAAAGATCAGTAAAGGCTCATTTGTTTTTCCGGTATAGGTTGGCCTTTATCTTCTGGTGAATGAAAAACTATTATCACAGTTGTCTTTGTTTATGCAATTAAATGGATCTTGAATCACGCTGCATTTTTGAAGGTTTTCTTCCTTTTTTTGTTCTACGCCACTGGCTTTCTCCCTCCTTGTGTCTACCATTTAACACAATTTCTCTGAACATAAGACCCCACCTCTCGCCCCTTCCTTCTTTTTCGCAATTCTCCCACCTCGACGCGAACGCGCTTGGAACGAGCCTTTTTCCCCTCTTTTTCTTCTTGCGGATCTCTCAGAGGAACCACATCGTTTTTCTTCTGGCTCGCCTTTTGACCATCAATTTCACCGTCCTTCCATGGAGACACGTGGCTTGGAGTTTATCACCAGGATATTGAGGACAAAACGACCATTCAACCAAATGAAGTGTGCTAATCGGCCTTTGTGAGTTTTTTCCAATTTGTTTTTCTTTCTCCCTTCTCTTATAAATTGTTAATTTTCCTTTTCTTTTTCTTCATTTTCTTTTCTTTCTTTTCTCTTTAATGTGTTCTCTTAAGAACCCTGTCAACGGGTGATCGCCCACGTTATTTTCTGGGCCTTCTCCTCTACCTCATTGCTTGCCTCCGTTGGTGGACCTCATCAAGTGAGTCCAGCTTCGTCGCAAGCAATCTACATTGTTTCAACGTTACAGCTTCTATATTTTTTTTTGTCTTTCTATATGTCTCTCAATATCCCCAATCATCAAACTTGTTGTCTATTGTAAACCTCATTATAAAAATAAACCTAGTTGTTCTCTACTTGTTCTGTTTTTCTTCTTAACCATTACCGTGCGGTGACCTTCCCCCCTCCTCGTTATCCTTCAACATTCATTTAATATTATTAAAATCTAAGTTCTTTAAATTTAAGTGAAATTTTATATACAATTTGTTAAAATTGTTAATTAGAAAAACGTGAAATCCAGAAATTAACTTAATAATAATTAATTTCAAAATAATTATCTAATTATAATAGTAATTTAATTTTCCAGAGAATTTTACTATTTATAAAAATGTGAACAAGTTTAGAAAAGGAAAATTATACTCATAAATTTATTATAATTAATAATAATTGTGTATTATTAAAACGTGAAATTCAAAATTTTGAATAATTAAAAAATAATTATGCATTGTGCCTGCAATAAAAAAATAGTATTTTAATTATTCACAGAATTTTACTATATAAAAAGAAAAACGAGTCTATAGTTTAAATGTCAAAAATTGCATTTATTAAGACTGTGTAACAATTTCTTATAATAAAATTAATTATAATTTGTTATAACAAGAAAAATTATAATTTATTATAGTAAAATAAAAAAAATTTCTACATCATAAAATAATAAACGATAAAAAAATTTTTATGAATTAAAAAATTTGATTCATAACAGTAGTTTTAATTGTTTGAATAATAATTTTACCGTAAAGAGGTGTATTTTTGATTTTTATTTCTATTTTGATTTTTATTTTGATTATAGAAAAATTTTTCCCGATTTAAAAAATTTGGTATAAAAAATTAAATTGTTTTTAGTCATTTTTAGTTTTTATGGATCCGTTTAATTATTTGATATGTATAAAAAAAATAAATGCGTAAAATATAATGCGCCACTGAGAGATATATATATATATATATTTATAAGTGTGTGTATAATAAAAGTTTCGCGCATTAAATGTATTTTAAAGGCACAAAATTTAAATTGAAGTAGTTTGAAACTTGTCTTTAATAGACGAGAGTTGGAAAGCTCTCATCTTGCAATAAAATTTTGACTAATTGCTGAATTTCTACAATTATAACTTTAATGTACCAGAAATATGAAGATTAATGATTCGACACTTCTTCATCTTCTTCCTCCTCTTCTTTTTTTTACCTCCTGAATTTTAAGTCTTCATTCTGTAAATACAATTTTTATAATTTCAAAATGTTTTCCACTTTTTACCATTACAATTTAAATTTTTTTTTTACATTTTTTACGATTATTACAATTTAAAACTTGTCACTTTTTACAATTTTTACAATTTATTAATGAAACTGATTTTAATGATTAAAAATTTTATTTGCATTTCTAAAAATTAAATTATAGATTTTTGAAATTGTTTCCAAATTTTACAATAAGTTAGCGAAATATTTTCAAAACAACATTAGGTAACTTTACGGAATTTTTTTTTTTGAACTTTTTCAAATATTTAAGCAACATTTAGAAAATTGTTCTGTAATTTTTTAGAAATATTTTAATAACTAAACTCTAAATTCTTACTGATTTAATTTTTTCTCTCTAATTCTCTAATTCTCTCTAGAATCCAAGATCAATAATCTTTATTGATTGGATTTTTTAGGGTCATTTTGAAAACTGACTAACAAAATTTCGTCAAAAAAACTGTTTGAAAATTTATCCTCAGCTTAAATTCTATTACGTTTAATTTTAATTTTAATAAAAATAATATTTAGTAACATTTAATATTAATTGAATAATGTTTCATTAAATTAGTCTACTTAAATGTAATTAAATATTATTGTAAATAATTAAATTAAATATAACTCAACAAATGTTTAAATTTTAAAATAATATCATAATTTAATTGCAATGAAATAGTATTCAAATAATTAAATTCCACTCCATTTGAAATAATATTTAAATTACAAAAATTCCATAATTCTACTTTAAATTCTTTTCGTTTCACCATATTTCTTGTGCTGTTCCAGATTCATTAATAATTTACAAAGAAATATTAAATATCAAAAGAGAATTTAATACTGCTCTTTTGATAATTACACTCTAACGTAAATTCATTATTACAGAAATGAAAATTCTACACGCTTTATTTTTTATTATATACATATACATCTATAGATATTATTTTGTTTAAGAGGAAAAATAAAAAATATAATAGTGTGCGTAATTACTTTGGTTGTTTTTATTTTTTTTTCTCCTCGCAAATTAAATTCTCCTATATTTGAAGACGCGCGGTTTAAGACCAATGAAGACAATCGTGTTTTATGTTTTATTAAGGAAGAGTAATATGGATGCCTGATTGTGGTTTAAAGAGAAAGTAATACTCGTTTATGACTCTAGTAAAAAGCGAATTAGGTAACTGTGCAAAAAAAAAAAAAAAAGAAAAAAAAAGAAAAGAAACACGAAACAGAGAAAATACAGATAATTTTTACTCACTAGTTTCTTTTTACACCGCACAATTGATACGTTATTACAAAATATTATTAACAAACTATTACATGATTTATGATTCGTTTAAATGCACATGCATGGAGGATAATTATTTATTATTCGCTTTTAGATAACAAATGAATAAATAATATTTAACGAAAATACAAAAAAAAAATGGGGAATAAATGGGAGGAAATAAATAAGTAATAGTGAAAGAAAATAAAAAAAAATATTAAACGAGAGGGGGGAATTAATAAATAATAGTAAAAGAAAATAAAAAAAAATATAAAACGAGGGAGGGGGGAGTTAATAAATAATAGTAAAAGAAAATAAAAAAAATATCAAACGAGGGGAGGATAAATAAATAGTAGTAAAAAAATTTGTTAAATTCCAAAAGTGGGAAATTAGTAAAAATAATAAAATAATACAATAAAAAAATATTAAATGAAACTAAGTATCTTCACAAAAAAAATTCTTTCCAGATATTTAATTATTACAAAGAAAATTCTTTTGAAGATTTTAATTATATTTATAAATAGTAAAATTTTGCGCTGAAATTCAGTGTTTTTTAATATATGTAAATTAAAAAATGCATTGTTTCGTAACTAACAATATTTGTCAGAGTATCAAATTATTTTCAAAATTACGAAAATTCTTGGCAAAAAATCAATAATATTTATGAAAATCTTAAAAAAAATTGTCAACATTTCAATTATCTTTATAAATGAATAGAAAAATTCGATTATTTTCAGAAACTTTAATATACAGGAACATTAAATCATTATAAAAAAAATAAAATTTCTACACGAATTTAAATTATTTAAAATAGAATTTTTTTCCTTTTTGTCTAAGAAATCAAATGTTTTAAAATTTGCCATTAAATTAATCGTAGTAATTTAATTATTTTCATGAATTTAAAAATTTCTTTCATGGACATAATTATTTTTATAAACAATAATATTCATTGTTTCAAACATTCCATTAAAATTCAAGGAAAATTTTCACCAGAATTCTATTATTTAAAATACAATTTGCATACATTTTTTTCTAGGAAATTAAATGTTTTCAAATTTTCCATTAAATTCGTCGTAGTAATTTAATTATTTTTATAAATTTTAAAATTCTTTTCATGGACATATAATTATTTTTATGAACAATAATATTCATCATTTCAAAAAGTCCATTAAAATTCAAGGAAAAATTTCAATTATTTAGGCAAATTTCTCTGAATTCAAAAATTTGTATATAATTATTTTAATAAAATTTCCTAAAAGAATTTTCAATGAATAATAATAATATTATGTAAAATAATAATTAATAATTAATAATAGTAATAATATTAATAATAATAATATTAAAAATAATAAATATAATAAAGTTAATAACAAGATTGTTATTTACATATTATTAATAGTTAATAAACAATAATAAATTGTAATAAATATTAACAATAACGAAATTGAAATAGACAAAAATAACAATGTTAAACAATAATTAGTTGTAATTATAAATATTAATTGTAATTAATAAATAACAATAATAGACAATAATAATTGTAATAATAAATATTAACAATAACAGCAGAATTATAACAAATTATTTGAAAACAATTTTCATGAAAATCTATGCAAATATTCATTTATTTTCTAAAATAATAAAAATTTCGCCGGAATTAAGTTATTAAAAATCGATTTCGCATCAATTTTTCGATAAAAAAGAATTGTTTAAATCTTTTTTATAAAATTTTTGGAAATATTTCAATTATTTTCTAAAGTCAGAAAATTTAATTATTTTTAAAAATATTAGGTAATAATATAATAATAATAAATCATAAATAAATAATAAATAATTAATATTATAATATTTATACAATAAAAAAATGTTAAATTAATAAAATAAAAAAATATTAAAGGCCGAAGGGGGATAAATATTCATTTTTTGCTCTAAAGCAATAAACCGAATTAAAATTAAATAAAATGTATAACTTAGTATTTTTCTGCATAGAAATTATACAGTTTTCCTCTCCAGAGAATAAAAATTTGAAAAATCCACTTAATATCAACAAAAAATGGTACTTTTTTCAAACAAAAGTATAGACTTGACTCTAATTATTGATACCACTAAATATTCGGAATGTGAAATTAATGAAAGGCTTGAGTGTTGTAAAATTGAAAACATTTACTTGAGTAATTTTTGTAAACACTTTATTATAATCTCACTAAATGGAGAATTAATATTGGGTTTTATTTCTTTTTTTTCTTTCGTTAAATTTCTTCATTTTGTAAAATGAAATTTTCTTTGACAAAATATCACGTGGCTATCCATGTGTTTCGGGGTGATATTTCTTCATCATCCTTTTACAGACTCCTTCAACTTTTCCATGTGACTCCTTACCTCTCTCAATATATATAGTGTGTATACACACTCACTCACACACCTTTTCCCCTCGCGCACAAGTGATGCTTTGTAAACGTTTCACTTGCACAGGACAGGAAGATATGAGAAGCATTTGCCTTTCAAAGTTATGTAAAATATTCCGTCTTGAGAATTCACTGTGTTTGAACTAAATTTTCTCAAATTAACACAATATATCTTTTGCATTATAGTTGTTAGAAATTTTTCATTTAGAAAAAAATTCCGAGATTTTTTATTTGGAATTTTTCATTGGCTTTTAATTGTGGAATTTTTTTAAGTAGCATCTCTGAATAAAGGGAAATTTTTTTTTTATTTGCATTTTATTGGGAAATTTTTGTTTTCACTGTTTTTTTTTTAAAGTAATAAATTGATAATAAAGTGAATCAAATTGATGCTGGTAATTTGAGAGGATTTTTTATTTGCTTCATATTTTTTGTAACAATTCGTTGCAATTTGATATTTTTCAGTGAACAGTATGAAAATACAATTAAATAAAAATTGAATAAAGTTAAATACAATTAAATAAAAATTGAATAAAGTTAAATACAATTAAATAAAAAATAAATACAATTAAATAAAAATCGAATAAAATTAAATGAAATTAAGTACAAATTAAATGTAATTAAATAAAAATGAAAATCGACGTGGTCATTTTTGTCCTAGGGCAATAATGAGCACTTTATTATCCTAGGGTAATAATGGACACTTTTTTGCCCTAGTGTAATAATAGTTACTTTATTGACCTGCGAATAGTTATTATAATAAACTCTATTATGTATTTTTTATGTTTTGTAAATTTTGTAAATAATAAATAATTAAAAAAAAGTATTTTTTGCAACTCAGACGTATTTTGGCCATTTTATCTACCCTAGGGGAATAAACGACACATTATCACCCTAGCGTAGATAAAGTGACCATAATAACCCCGATTTGCATAAATTACATTTTTATTATTTTTTTATTAGCTTTTTATTATTTACAAATTTTACAAATCATAAAAAATCGAAAGAATACAATGTATATTTTTTTAAATGTCAAACGACTGACAATGTTTCGATTCTTTTTTCCTGTGTAGAAATCTAAATGAATCGATGACATTTTATGACTCAAGGATACATTTTATTTTTAGTGATATTTTATTAAGAATTATAAACTGGCGACAAGTTGAAACACTTTAGCCTGGTTTTTTTTACACTCGACGCTATATAATAATCGTGTGTATATATATATATATATATATAAAGATAAATTTAAAAGTCGACAACTCGATCTGACAAGTTTATTATTAACTGGAAACTTTTTTTTAAATTCCCTTTCAATTATCGTTCTCGAGAAACTTTCAATTTAATTTGAAAATTATATCACATTCATTCATATATATTTAGTGTGTATCTATATAATTTTCGTAAAAATAACAATTGAAATTATCGATTGTTATTTTATATAATTAGATACTAATGAAGTAATTATATACTGTTTGGTAATTAATTTGAGGAAACCAACCTCGTTTCAAATTAAATGTATGTAATTAAATTAATATTATATCGAAATAATTTGGATATTATTTGGCTTCATTAAATTCTACAACTTTGTTATTCCATTTTAAAAATTTTAATCCTTTTTACTATTTAATAAAAATTATTTTTATTTATTTTACACAATAAAAATTTTTTTGTTGAATAAAAATTCTATTTAAAAATTTTTTTTATCCTTTTTACTATTGAATAAAAATTACCTTTATTTATTTTACACATTAAAAATTTTTTTATTGAATAAAAATTATTTTTCTTTATTTTACACAATAAAACTTTTTTTGTTGAATAAAAATTATTTTTCTTTATTTTACACAATAAAAATTTTTTTGTTGAATAAAAATTATTTTTATTTATTTTACCCAACAAAAATTTTTTTGTTGAATAAAAATTATTTTTCTTTATTTTACACAATAAAAATTGTTTTGTTGAATAAAAATTATTTTTCTTTATTTTACACAATAAAAATTGTTTTGTTGAATAAAAATTATTTTTATTTATTTTACACAATAAAAATTCTTCTGTTGAATAAAAATTATTTTATTAGCTAAAATTTTTTATATGTAACAATAATTGAATAGTTTTTAATTATTAACTAAATTGGTTTAATTAATAAATCAATAAATTAGAAAATCAATAAAATTAATTATTTTCCAACTAATATTTTGTTGAATGAGCTTTGGAATTAAGTTCGAAATTCTCAATTATTAGTGTGGTATTTTTCTTACGTCTAACTGTTATGGAAATTTCTCGAGCAAGTTTAACATTATTTGTCTGACGATGTTATCTTAATTTACTAAACAAGTTCGGAAACTAATACTGAAATTTCTAAATAATTCACCGTTGGCAAAATTAAACTCTAATTATATAATTTCGTAATTTTATATATAAATACAAATTTTCAACGACGTGACAAATGTTTCTCCTGTTAATTTAACATTATTTGTTCGAAAATTTTCACTCCACTTCCCATACATAATTAAATTGACTCAATTTATTGTTTAGGTTAATTAAATCAATTTATCACGATATTTAGTTAATTATAACTTATAAATCAATCTCTATTATTATTTAAATTAATTAAATTAGTTTCATCTTTTATTAATCAAAGCAATGAAATGTTATTATTTAATAACATGTGTGTTGATATTTAATCAAATTTATCATTCTATAAAATAAATTCATCATTCGATAAATTCAATCACTTTATTATATTTATTTATTTTTATCTATTCATCTATTCATCTATTCATCTATTTCCCTATTTTATTCTATTTCATATTATTTTATTTATAGAATTAATTAAACAAAAAAATACGTTTTTTTAATTCATAAAATTAATTATGATTAAAATTTTAAAAAAAATTTATTAAAATGTAAATTAATGAAAATGATTCCGGGAAAATTTACACGTAGAACTTTATTCAGGTTAAATAAGCACAATAATGAATTATTTGAATAGAAATTGTTTGCTGAAAAATATTTTTTTATCATCAATTTTTTCTCACGCATATATATCGAAAATAATATCCTCTTTCTCAATGAATTTATAAGTAATATAATTTTTAATCGAGAGAAAGTTATCGACGGGCAGAGTTTGCATAAATTTCTCTCAATGAGTTCATAACTTGGTATTTGAATATCACTTTCATTAAAATATATATCTTCGATGAAACTGGAATTTCTATTTCTAAAAAGTTGATATAATTTTCAATTTCTATGGGTTTGAAGGTTTTTCAATAAGTGGGGAATATTTATATCTGTACGTTATTATTATTACAATCAATCACAATATGGTACATAATCAGATAATTGACACTTATTATTTAATACTTATTTAACATTTATTAATTATTATTTTTCCACTTACTAAATTATCACGTATTAATTATCACATATTAATTAGCAATTATTAATTATCACTTATCAGTTGTTATTTATTAATTACAAGTTATTAAGCGTCAGTTGTTAATAAATAAAAATTATTGTCTGTTAATGATTACTTATTATTAAATTAATTAAATATTAATTAAGTATTTACTAAGTATTTATTAAGTATTCATTAAATATTAATTATTAATTAAGTATTTAATAAGTATCAATTAAATATTTATTAAGTATTTATTAAGTATTAATTTTTAATTAAATATTTATTAAGTATTAATTAATAATTAAATATTTATTAAGTATTAATTATTAATTAAGTATTTATTAAGTATTAATTATAAATTAAGTATTTATTAAGTATTAATTATTAATTAACCCTTACTAACTATCACGTATTAATCACCACTTATTTACTATCACTTTTTAATTATTAGTTAGGACCCGTTAATTATCTCTTAGTAATTAATTATCATTTTTTCATTATTGTTCATTATTTAATTATCATTTTTTATTTATTTTTTAATATACTTTAATTACTTATTACCTAATTGGGTTTTTTATTTAATATTTAATCATAATTTATCATTGAATTATAATTAATAATTGAATTATAATTTATTATTTAATTATAATTTATTATTCACTTCATATTAATTACTATCTAATAATCGCTTATTAATTATCACTTATTTTATCTAAAAAAATCACCGAAATATAAAATTAAATTTTTTTTAAGTCGTCGTATTTTTATTTCTCGTGAAATTTTTGCAAAAAGTATTTTGTTGCTGTAAAACAAAATAAAAACATGTTAAATTGATTTCGTGACTAAAGACATCTATTCTCTCTTTTTCTCTCTCTTTTTTCCTCCCCCCCCCTCTGTGTCTCTCTTTCCCTCATTTCCAGTCACTCTTTTCCTCTGTCTCAACGAGTTTCGTGTATATCCCTGGGCACTATTTTCCTGATTTTTCGAGACTGGACATTTCCGGTAGAACAGCAGCCGGTTCGTTCCCATCGGACGATTATCCCAAGACGAGTGCACTTCCGCTTCCGATTTCACGTCAATTTCAGCCAGTGACTGGTCTCGTTTCCGATCCGAGAGAATAAAATGGTACGCGAGTATAAAAAAAAAAAATAAAATCTATTCCCAGTTAGAGATGAAACGGCGATTTTCTCATTTTCCACGAAACTGATTTGTCCTTATATGGTTCACTTTTATTTATTTTTTTTTTGTTTTTTTTCTATCTTATTTAAATGAGAGTGTGTGTGAGTGAAGTTTGATGGTCAAAGCATCGTTTGAGGGAGAGGGGAGGGAGAGAGATTTGAATGCGTTTGTATGCGTCGAAATCAGATTAAGCTTTGATTGTCACATTAGTATGCATTGCTCCTTGTTGTTCAATTTATACAGTAAATATAATGTTTTTACAACAATTTTCCCTGGTTGGCTATGGAAAATAGACGAGAAACATTTTAATTAATTTTATTTCCTGTTAATGTAAATTTAATATTATTTTGATTATTTTACAATTTTTTTTAATGATTTCGTGGAAGTATTTTTGTGGAATTTTTCAATTGACAATTTCTTGGAATGAATTTTTGGAAATTTTTTAGTTTATAATTTTTTTTGAAATAATTTTTTTTAGAACTATTTAATTAATAATTCTTTGGAACTGAATAACTGATTCATTGTGGTTTTTCAATTAACATTTGTTTGAAAATTATTCTTTGGATTTTTTGAATTAACAATTCTTTGAAATTAATTTCTTGGGGGTTTTTCAATGAACCTTTTGTTACAACTAATTCTTTGGAATTTTCAAATTAACAATTTTTTAAAACTAATTTCTTGGGGTTTTTCAATTAACCTTTTTCTTGGCAACTAAATCTTTGGAATTTTTCAATTAAAAATTCTTTGAAACCATAATTGTTTAGAATTATTTAATTATCAATCGTTCAAAACGAATTCTTTGGAATTTTTCAATTAACGATGCTTTGAAATAATTTTTTTTGAAAATAACTTTTTTGGAATTATTTGTTTGGAATTTTTTAATTATTTTCAATTGAGCAATTTATTATCACATTTCGAAAATAATGCAAAACGTATGTAAATTGTTAATTAAAAATTTTGAAAATAATTCAATTAAGTAAACAATTTTTTTCGATTTTTGAAATAATTGTGTCTGCTAATAATTATAATTAAAATTTGTTTAGCGAAATTTTTAAATATTGTATTGTAAATTTGTAAATAATTAAAAGCATTGAGAATAATTTTTTATGTGTGAAAAATTTCTCTCTTTTCAAAGATAAAATTCATAATTATAAAAATAATTGAATTATGTTTTGAAGAATTTATTGAAATTTTAGAGATTAATTGAATTTTTTCAATTTAATCATAACATTTTTAAAAAAATTGAATTCCTTTCACAAATTTATTTTTCATGAAAATAATTGAATTTTTTTTAGCAAGAATTCTACTAAAGTTTTTGAAAATAATTGAATTTTTGGTAAGAATTTTACAAAAGTTTTTGAAAATAATTGAATTGTTTAAAATTTTTTTAATTAATGGATTTTTTTTTAATAAATTCAATTGAACATTTTCATATAAATTGAATGTTTTGAAGAATTTTTTCCAACTATTTAAAATAATAATGTTCATTAATTATTAAAAATAAATATTTTACTATTGCATTTGGTTAAAATTTTTAGAAAATAATTAAATTCTTCTCAGAAATTGAGAAATTACAATTTTTGAAAATAATTTATATCAGTCATAGAATTTTGTTGAAATATTGAAAATAATTGAATTCATTCGAAAAATAAATTCTATCAACGGTTTTACAAAAAATCGAAGTCTTTTAAGAAATTAAAAGACATTTTTTAGAATAATCGATTTTAATTGCAACTAATACTTTTAATATTGAATTTTATTAAAATTATTGATAGAAATTGAAATATTTTTTAACAATTTTTTTAGAGTCTTTATAAATATTTAAATTCTTTTGAAGAATTTTCTCAACTTTTTTTGAGAATAATGTACTTTTTAAAATAATTTTAATTGGAAAATTTGAGAATAATTGAATTCCCTAAAAAAAAATTTATTATTTATAAAGAATAATTGAATTGTTTCACAAAATTCATTAAATTTTTAGAAAATAATAGAATTATTTTGCAAAATTTTATTAAAACTTTCAAAAGTTATTTTCTTCTCCTGTCGAGAAGTTTATTAAAATTGTATTGAAAGCAAGAATTAAATTTTTGCACAGAATTTTATTATTTACAAAAATAATTGTATATTTACGAAGAAGTTCATTAAAATTTTCCAAAATATTAAACGAGAATAATTGATTCTGTGTTTTATGAATAAATTTTTGAAATGTTGAATCTATTCAATAAGTTGTAGTTAAAAATAAAAATTTTGTAAGTTGCAGAAAGAACTCCTATTATTCATTGAAAGACAAAATTAAATTTACCATTTTTACTAACTTTGGAATTAAGTTTAAGAAAAATTAAATATTTACTAATTATGTACTTAAATTAAATATTTCACTGAATTTTTTAATCTTAGGAATCTTTTTCAAGGAACGAAATCTTTTTTCTCTTTCAGGATTTTCAAAAATTCCTCTAATCGAAAAACAATGTAAATTTATCTTTTAGTCAGTAATTAGTTTTAACAGAAATTAATTAATAATTACATTTTTCTTTAGATAATTACATTTTTCTTTAAATAATTACATTTTTCTTAAAAAACAATGTTTTTGTATAAAATTTTCAACTTTCAACGAAACGATGGAAATATTTTGCTGAAAAAAATGAAAAATCAAAATAAAGAGAATATCTCGTTGGTAGTAAATAAAATTTCTAAGTTTATGAAATAACATAAATTGCAATCGTATAAATTGTGAAATTTATATATATATATATATATATATATATATATATATATATATATATATATATAGTATACGTACAGATATAGTATAGAATAGTACACAGTTATATAAAGGTGGAACTCGTTATTTACTGACACGAATATATATTTGACTGAATTCCAATCCATTGTACATTTCAAGTGCAGGTGCAGCTAGGGTAAATGATAGAAATCTAATCTGGATTTCAATATGAGGAATTTACTATTACTGCAATGGCATGTTAAATAATTGTATTGCATATAGTATAACGTACTCGTAAAGCTGCGCCAATGTATTTAACAATCGGAGCATTTATACTCACTATACCGATGGACAGATGATGTATTGCGAATGAACACACACTCGACGAATGTCATTTAGAAAATTATTATCGAAAAAAATTGAAATAAAAAAGAAAATAAAAAGGAAAATAAGAAAGAAAATAAAAATAGAAAAAAATTTTATCTCTAATGTTGACTTTCATCACGTGACTCTCTACACTGTATATTATCGATGGAAAAATTCCTTCAGAAGAAAACTAAATTCAAACGCAACATTTTCTGGAACGTTGGAATTTATTCAAGTAATGCTAATATTATTTTATTTATTTATGAAGAGAATTTTTTTTACACCTTTTGACACTTGCACTCTTTCTCTATAAAATTTGAAAGTAATTTTAATAATTTAGAATTTTAATAATTGAATTTTAAAATCGATGATTTTTTTTTATTATTTGAATAATATAATTAAAAAAAAACCTCGACTATAAAATTCAATCTAGGCTTTTCAGAATTTAATTTTTTTTGCAAAGAAAAAAGAAAAATGTCCACTTTTCTTTGTCTCAAGCGATAAAGAATAGGAAATTTTTTTTCGTATATTTTATACACTTTTGTGTAAAAAATTCTTTTGATTAAAAAATTTGTAAAGAAAAAATTTATTGTTTTCGCTAAGAGGGAAACTTTTTTTCTCGTTCGGTGGTCTCACTTTTATCTATAGAAAAAAATTTCCCTCGCTTCCTTTTTTTCTTTAACATAAAAACAAAGTGATGCAAAAAATTTGCTTAAAAAATATAATTTAATACAATTTTTTGGTATCAATTTATGTTTCAATTTGATATTTTTAAGTTAAGAGTGAATTTAAAAAAAAGTAATAAAAATAAGTAATAAAAATAAATAGTAAATTAAATAAATAGTAAATAGTAAAAATAGTAAAAATAATAATAAAAAATAATACTAAAATAATAATAACAATAATAATGATAAAAATAGTAATAATAATAAATAATAAAATTAATAGTAAAGTTCGTATTAACTAATAATAATAAATAATGATCTAGATAATAATAAGATGCAAAAAATTTGAATCAAAATATAATTTAATTCATTTTTTCGGTATCAATTTTTGTTGGAATTTGATATTTTTTAGTTAAGAGTGAATTTGAAAAAAAATTAATTAATTTTAAAATAATAAAGTTTTAAAGTTTTTTTATTTAAATAATAAAATACTAAAGTTTAATATTAACTAAAAATAATAATAAATAATAATTTAATTTAATTTAATTTTTATTTTCAATATTATACTTTTAATATTAATAATAATTTTCATTATTAAATAAAAGAAAAAAGAAAAGACGAACAATGTGACATTTTAGCAATTGTACTCTCGCTACTGAAGACTTTTTAGAAAATTGAACGCCCTTCGCTTGAAATGTAAAGAAAAGGTTGGAAGTGTGTATATATAAAAGATCTTTCGTGAACCCTGAAGTGCGAGACATTCAATAAGAACTTCAACTGAAACGTGTTTGTATATCTGAACAAATAAATAAACTTTCAATCGATAGCTCTTACGGTGATACTACTGATTACAGTTTCATGATATTTCCTGCTGTAAAAATAACTTGCGTAACACTCCCCATCACCTCGTTAAATTTTAAATCCACTTCACTCACTATATGTTCCGATCTTTTTTTTTTCTTTACTCTCTCTCTCTTTTTTTTTTGCACTGAAAATCTTAAAATACTACCAACCATGAAAAAGTGTTAAATCTCCAAACATTTTTCACTGTTTTGTTAATGTGAGTTGATTATTTATTAATGGAGAGATTAAGGTCTTGATGGTTGGTACATTATATGGAAGTGGAAACCGACAAATTTTTTTTCCCAACAGATGATAAATAGTTGAGTATATTTTTCTTTGAAAGTATTTTTTTTTTTTTATAATTTTCATGCAAAAAAAACAAAAATTGTTAATTAGTACTAATTATTATGATATTTTATTTTAATATTGTTTAATTAAATTTTCTCCCTTCCGAATTTTACTCATTTAAGTATTTTTACTATTTTTTGTATTTCTACTATTTTAGTATTTTTACTATTTTTAGTATTTTACTATTTTTAGTATTTTTACTATTTAAGTAGTTCAACTATTTTTAGTTTTTTTATATTTTTCATATTTTTAGTATTTTTAGTATTTTTAGTATTTTCACATATTAAACATTTTTACTATTTTTAGTATTTACACTATTTTTAGTAGTTTTAAAATCTTTAATAATTTAGTTTTTAGTTTAACTTAATTTTTAGTTTTTTCATATTTTTCATATTTTTAGTATTTTTAGTATTTTCACATATTTAGCATTTTTACTATTTTTAGTATTTTCACTATTTTTAGTAGTTTTAAAATCTTTAATAATTATACTCTTGTAACTACAATCCTATTTCTATTTTTTTAATATTGTTGCTATTTTATTATTTTCTGTATTTAAATATATTTTTTACTATTTTTATGATTTCACTATTTTTACTACTTTTTCTTCTTTAAATATTTTTCCGTTTTTGGTATTTTGAGTATTTTTAGTACTCAACTATTATTTTTACCACTTTTATTTTGTAGTATTATTCAATTTTCCCCGTTGTTACTATTTTCTCTACAAAATTTTACTATTCGTACTATTTACTCAATTTTCCTATTTTATAATTTTTTTATTTTTACTATTTTGAATTTTTCACAAATTTTCTATTTTTAGTACTTTTTTATTTTCACTATTTGCAATTGTATTTCTAATTTTGTTATTTGTACTATTTTTTGTTCTTACTCTTTTTACAAATTTTACACATTTACTATTTTTACTATAATCCAATTACTAATTTTTATTTTTATTTTTACTGTTGTAACTATTTTCAGTATTTTAATATTTTTCTATTTTTAGATTTTACTGTCGTTACTATTTTTTTACATATTTTTATTTTTTTTTATTGTTCATATTTTTATTGTTTCATTAATTTGTTGTTTATTCATTGATTCTCTATTTTTACCAATTTTATATTTTATTAATTTTAGATAGTGACTATTTGTTGAATATTAATTTTTTTCTTCATTGAAATTAAAATCCTTATTTATCAAATTTAAATAAATTAGTGTGAACTAATAATTCGTTTTGAAAAAAATTATTTTAATTTTAAAAAAAGTTTAATTATTAATAAAATTGATTTTTCAACTAATTTTTCTGTTAAACCTTCTGTGAATTATTTTTTGACTAAAAAATTGAAGGAATGTTTTTGAATTGAAAAAAACAATTCTTTGAATGAAAAAAATATTTTTTTTTGTTAATAAAAATAATTTTTTGATTGAAAAATAATTCTTTGATTAAAAAAAATAATTTTCTGATTAAGAAAAATAATTTTTATATTGAAAAATAATTTTTGTATTGAAAAATAATTTTTTGATTAAAAAAAATAATTTTTTGGTTGAAAAATAATTCTTTGATTGGAAAAAATAATTGTTGCATTGAAAAATAATTCTTTGATTGGAAAAAATAATTGTTGCATTGAAAAATAATTTTTAGATTAAAAAAACAATTTTTTGATTAAGAAAAATAATTCTTGTATTCAAAAATAATTTTTTGGTTGAAAAATAATTCTTGGATTGGAAAAAAAAATTGTTGTATTGAAAAATAATTTTTTAATTGAAAAAATACGTTTTTGATTAAGAAAAATAATTTTTGGATTGAAAAATAATTTTTTAATTGAAAAAATACGTTTTTGATTAAGAAAAATAATTTTTTGATTGAAAAAATAATTTTTTGATTGAAAATTGAAAATTAATAATTCTGCTTTTAGAATTGTTAATATCAAATAATAGATGGAAAATTTCCATTTCGATTATGAATGTAATTATGCAGAAGTATTTCCGCATTTTGATTATGCAATGATTGTGAGGTCCTTTTGAATGTCAACATCTATTATCACGTTACGAAACTAAACAGTTCCCTCGACGTTCATTACAATTGAGGCTATCTAACCAACTGCTAAGTAACAAACGGAAAGCTAGGTGTCCACGATCCAATTTCCATCGAGGTTCAGTTAATCTGTTTAGCAGTTTACTCAATTTCTAACAAACACTAATTTCATCCCAAAAATAGTTTCTCATTTCTCTCCCTGAAAAAAAAATTATCTTCATTATTCAAAAATACTCTAACGATTTTTTTTTATTAATTAAAATTACATTACAATTTTTTAATTAACTAAAATTACTTCACGATTTTTTAATAACTAAAAATTACACCACAAATTTTTTTTATTAATTTAAAATTATTTTATTAATTTATTTATTATCAGCCAAAATTACTTCATGATTTTTTTAAATAACTAAAAATTACATCACAAATTTTTTTTATTAATTTAAAATTATTTTGTCAATTTATTTATCAGCTAAAATTACTTAATGATTTTTTTAATAACTAAAAATTACATCACAAATTTTTTTTGTTAATTTGAAATTATTTTGTAAATTTATTTATCAATTAAAATTACTTTACGAATTCATTACTTGTTGAATAAATTAAAATTATTTTCAGGATTTTTTAAACAATAAAATTACTTTGGGGACGTTTTTACTAATAAAATTACTTTACGATTTTTATTATTAACTGAACTTACTTTGAAAATTTTCGTAAATGTCCTAAAAATTACTTTGCGGATTTTTTTATTAATAAAATTATTTTACGATTTTTTTTATAAACCAAAATTACTTTACGATTTTTTACTAACCAAAAATTACTTTCAAAAATTATTGTTTTCATTATTATCAGTTTTTCCTTAAAAAATACTAACTCAAAGACAGAAATATTATCATATATATCTATATATGTAAAATGTAAAACGAAAGTGTTGATTTTATTATTTAATCGCATTGAAGCATCATTTTATAACTTTTATGTGAGAGGCCCATCACAATGAATGAATATATGAGGCGATAAAAATTCCATAAAAATTTACTAAACATCAGTTACGAAATGGTGTGTGGCACTATCTAATAATATTGAAACCTTTTCGAGAAAAGTTCGAAAAAAGCTTTTTAGATTTAAAAAAAAAAATTGTTAACGTGTCATAAATTTTTACAGCCAAATCTTACTTTAGTTTTTTCACACCATTTTTTTTTATATTCATCTTTTATTTCTATACGGCACTCTCTCGTTTTCAAATATTTAAGTTAAAAAACCAGAAAAATTTAAATTTTTTATCTATTATAAAAAAATTTTTCTTCCACATTTTTGTATTTTAATATTCCAATTATTTATTTTTTATTTTCAAATTTTTAATATTTAGCATTTTTTAAATGTACATTTTGTTAAAATTGTATTTTCCAGTTTAAAAAATTCATTTTATTAAAAATATTTTTACTGAAAATTTTCTATACAAAATTGGAAATGTAATTTTTGTTATTAAAAAAATCTCAAGGTAATTGTAGTTCGTTTAGAAAATTTTGAAAGTAATAATAAATATTTATAAAAACTATTTCTCGGAGAATTAAGATTTACTTTTCACAAAATTAGAAAAAGAATTTTTAAGTATAATGTATATAATAAATATTGCAGAATGTTAAAAAATTAAATAAACATAAAATATCGACTTATTCCTGGAATTTTACTATTAAAAATAAGATTTCTCATGCGAAATTTTTCTCATCTGGAAAATAAATTATTTCGAACCCCTCCTTATAAAGCAGACGTCTTTAATGATATTTTTAATGGAATTTTACAAAATTGTTACAAAGTCTTGCTAAATAGGGTTTTTTTCCAACTTGAGATCAAAAAGAAAAAAATTTTGTCCCACTTTCTGCTTTATACTTTACCAAAGATTTAATATAATTAACATTAATTTTAATGGCAAAAAAGAAGAAGAAGAAGCAAAATTCATTTTTTTCCAATATGCTATTAATAATATGATTTTTTTTTAAGCGTCAAATGTGACACATTAATATAACATAATTAGGCTGAAGAGACACGTATAAATTATGAAAGAAAAATACTTTCATTTGCAATTGATGTAAAAAAATAAAAAAAAAAAAAAATTTCGAAAATTGATAAATGTATGTCTTTCTCAATAAGATTTCGAAAGCAGTTTGTGGAGTAGAATAAAAAAATTTCGCACAGTTATAAATCTTATGTCACTAATTGGTAATCATCTACTCATCAGACGTTTAAATTATCATCAGAGGAGATGAGAAAATAAAACATGAATGAAATATAACAAGATGATGATTGCAAATTTTTTAATCTAATACTTAATGATATGTAATTCTCGTCCTCTTTTTCTCTGTGAATATAATTTTCAATCTGATTTATTCTATTTAGTTGTTTTTTATTTGTGAAAATAAGTTTTCATATTATGAAGATTATAATATTTTATATATTTTTTATATTTTATATATCATTTAAAATTTTACATATTATTTTATTTATTATTTTATTTATTACTTTATTTTATTTTATTTTTTATTTTACTTTATTTTTTATTTTATTTTATTTATTATTTTATATTTCAATATTATTCTTAATATTTTAATACTATGTTTATTATTTTCATATTTTTATTGTTTTAAAATTATTTTTATTATTTTATTAGTATTTTTTATCGTTGACCATAAACGTAAATTTGAAAACAGTATAACATATAAAATGTAATTTAAATTTTTTCATTTGTTAAATAAGTTTATAATTATATTTTTGTTTATAAACCTTCTCTAAGGCTTAGTAATATTTTAATAAAATAATAAATACAATTATTTTTGTAAAAAATTATTAATTATAATGATTTGATAGAGATTTAGTCATATAATGTATTTGTTTGACAGTTATTAAATTAATTATTTAAATGAAAGGAGAAATCATAAAATAATTCGAATAGTAAAAATATTATTTTGTAATTAAAATACCTATTTACCGTATTAAGGCCATTTTATTACAAAATATTTTTAAAATCGATTTCAACAAAAAAAACAGTGATTAAAAAAATTTTTGTTTTAAATTTCAAATTGAATTAATAATTTTCCGGGGAAAAAAACTTTTTGTTGAATTCTAAATCAAATGAAACATTTTTTTTAGTAAAAAATAACTTTTTATTGAATTCTAAACTGATTTAAACATTTTTTTAGCCAAAAAAAACTTTTTGCTGAGTTCTAAACTTAATGAAACTATTTTTTGGTAAAAGAAACTTTTTCTGGAATTCTAAACTGATTTAAACATTTTTATGGGTAAAAAAAGAATTTTTGTTGAATTTTAAAGTAAAATAAACATTTTTTTAGAAAATAAAACTTTTTGTTGAATTTTAAACTTAATAAAACTATTTTTTGGTAAAATAAACTTTTTATGGAATTCTAAACTGATATAAACATTTTTTTAGTAAAAAATAACTTTTTGTTGAATTTTGAAGTAAATTAAACTTTTTTAAGTAAAAAAAAATTTTTGGTGAATTCTAAACCAAATGAAACATTTTTTTTAATAAAAAATATCTTTCAATTGAATTCTAAACTGATATAAACATTTTTTTAGTATAAAAAAAACTTTTTCTTGAATTCTAAACTGAATGAAACTATTTTTTGGTAAAAGAAACTTTTTCTGAAATTCTAAACTGATTTAAACATTTTTTTAGTAAAAAATAACCTTTTGTTGAATTTAGAAGTAAATTAAACATTTTTTTAGTATAAAAAAAACTTTTTGTTGAATTCAAAACTGAATGAAACTTTTTTTTCGTAAAAAAAGCTTTTTATGGAATTCTAAACTGATATAAACATTTGTTTAGTAAAAAATAACTTTTTTGTTGAATTTTGAAGTAAATTTGACTTTTTTTGTAAAAAAAAAACTTTTTGGTAAATTCTAAACCAAATGAAACATTTTTTTAAATAAAAAATATCTTTTTATTGAATTCTAAACTGATTTAAACATTTTTTTACTAAAAAAAATTTTTTTGTTGAATTCCAAACTTAATGGAACTATTTTTTGGTAAAAAAAACTTTTTCTGGAATTCTAAACTGATTTAAACATTTTTATGAGTATAAAAAAAACTTTTTGTTGAATTTCAAAATAAATTAAACTTTTTTTAGTATAAAGAAACTTTTTGTTGAATTCTCAAGCAAATGAAAAATTTTTTAAATAAAAAATTTCTTTCTATTGAATTCTTAACTGATATAAACATTTTTTTAGTATAAAAAAAACTTTTTGTGGAATTCTAAACTAAATAAAACTATTTTTTGGTAAAAGAAACGTTTTCTGAAATTCTAAACTGATTTAAACATTTTTTTAGTAATAAAAACTTTGTGTTTGACTTTGAAGTAAATTTGACTTTTTTTAGTAGAAAAAAAACTTTTTTCATTTCTAAACAATGATAAAAATTGAAAACAATAAAAAAAATTCCAATGAAAAAATAGAAAATATAATGAAGTCGAAAATTTGTATTTTTCTTGATTTTATCTTGTTTTTTTTTTTTTTTTTTGCAGACGAGTGTCCAAATTGTGTGGACGAGAATGTGGGTAACTTGGCAGTTTCGAGATGGACGATGCCGCTTTTGAAACTAGGCGAGAAACGATATTACCTGGGGATCTTCTTCAAGGTAAGCGAACTGTCGCCTCGCTGGATTTATTATCTGCTGTCCTACAAAGGCGCACGGTCTTTATTACACTTTTTAGAGCTCATAACTTAAAAGTCAGACTATGTTCGTCTCGGTGAATCTTGGTTCATAAAAAGAAAAAAAAACGAACAAGAAGACGAAGAGGAAGACGAAGAAGAAGGAGAATCCATAAAAATGGGAAAGTAAAATGAATGAAAATCAGTCAATTTTTACAACTATCTTCACTTTTAAACCTCTTTCTTACGACACTCTTTTTTTAACACAGATTTAAGGCCACAAAATCATCATTCTTACATTTCGATACCTGACAGGGGAAAAAAAATAAAATAACATAAAATTCGAACGTAAAAAGTTTACTCCACTTCTATTTAAAGACTATAGTTGAAAATTTTGAGTTGAAAAAAATTGTGTAACTTTTTTTTTACTGGTAAAAGTGAGGGTTTTTGGAAAAATTAGTTTGCTGAAGTTTTCCGTCTGTACTAAACAGACATTTTCTATTGATTTTTTTATTTTATTTTAACAATTATGAAAATTTAAATAATAACGAAATTTAGAAAAATAGTAACAATAGTAACAATTATATTAATAACAATAATAATAATAATAATAATAATAATAATAATAATAATAATAATAATAATAATAATAATAATAATAATAATAGTCGTCTGGCTGATACACTGAAAAAAAAATTTATTTGATTCAAATAACCAATTATTTGACTATTATCAAATAAATATTTACTTAAATCAAATAATTTTTATTTGAATCAATTAAATAATATTTGCTTCAAATACGGAAATATTTGATTAAAATAAAAATTATTTGATTTAAGTAAATATTTATTTGATAATAATCTAATATTATAAGAAATATTTAGTTTGATGGAACCTTTTTTTTACTACTGAAATAAAAAAGTTTTTTGAAACAGTTTGACTGAAACCGGCTTTCACTACTGATAGGAAATTGAAAACGTTTTAAAAATGTGTCTGACAAAAAAGAACCTTTTCATTTTAGTCGAAAATTAAAAAGTATACACTTCATCTGAGTAAAACTAACTTGTAATACTCGTGCAAGTTTGTACAAAATAAAAAATCTCGTCTGACAATAAATTAATTTTACTACTTATGGAAAAATTGAAAAACAATTATCAAGAATTTCTCACTAGTTTAAATGACTTTTACTGCTTATTGCAAATTTAAAAAATTCCAGAATGAAATTCTACGAATTTTTTTCATTGTCTAACTAAAATTTGCTTCCACTACTTATTCAAAAATTCACTAGTTTTCGAATAGTCTGACTATAATTGACTTTTTCTACTTGTAGCACATTTATTTGTAAATTATTTCATTTTCAAACAAATTGAAAATATCAAATTAATTTTTAGGTATTAAAATCAAATTTTTGTAGAGAAAAAAAATTGGGTCTGACAGAAAGTTACTTGAACTACTTGTAGCGGAATTTAGAGACTATAGCGTCGCCTGACTAAAGTGGACCTTTACTACTGACAGAAATTTTTCACACATTTCTATGTCCGACTGGAGCAAACTTGAACTACTTAAAATTTTCCGTGATCCTTAATTCTGCTAATTTATTTATCTAACCGAAAATTTATTTACACTCATAGAAAAAAAAACACTAAAAAATTCATCGAGTCTGATAAAAATAGACTTTTTCCACTAGTAGAAAATTTACTATAACTTTTAATTTAAAAAAAATAATAATAATAATAAAAAAAATACAAATAAATAATAAAAAAAAATAAAATAAATAAAATAAATAATTAAATTTTAAAATAAAAAAGTTAATAAATAAATAAATAATAAATAAATTATTAACATTTATATTAATATTATTAATATTAATATTATTAATTAATAATTAATAAATAAATTTTTTAATAAAATTTTTTTATAATAATAATTATTATTTTTTTGTATTACTATTTCCATGCTAAACTTAGAAATTTTTTTTTTAATTTAAAAATAAATAGTCAACCAAAAAAATATGTTTGAATTAAGCATATTTTATAATTGAATTATTAAACATAATTTTTATTGAATCAAATTTATTATGTTTAATACAAAGATAATTTTTGGTTGACTGTATAGCAAAGATTTGTTTGATTCAAATATATTGTTTTTTGGAAAAACAATTACTGAAAATCAAAACTATAACAAAGAAATCAAGTTTATAACTAAAATTACTATTTTTCTCTTTTATCAAAACCTCAAATTTCGTTTTCAATTTCAAACGATGAAAAAAAATTACTAAATTTTTGGAAAAAAAATTACGGACAATCAAAATTATAAAAAAGAAATCAAGTATATAAATAAAATTACCATTTTTTTATTTTATCAAAACCTCAAATTTCGTTTTCAATTTTAAACGACGAAAAAAAAAATGATTTTAACAAAATATGAAAGAAAAAAAATTTCAATAAATATAGTCATTTTTGAAGAACCTAAAGTTCTAAACGTTCAAATGAACGAAATTTATTTCGTTAAAAACGAAAATTTTTTAATTTTTAAAATTAAATTTTCATTGCAATTATTTAAAATATTAAAATATGTGTTAAATGTGTTGCATGTAGTTTTCAACTAGTGTTGTTTTAATACAATTTTGGTGTTATTTCAACCCAATTAAAAATGGAAAACAATTTTACATCCTCTAGTGTCAATTTAACACAATCTAGTGTTATTTTAACACCAATGTAGTGTTGAAATCACACAGTGGTGGTTAAAAATGTTGCGTTTAGTTTTAACACTACTTCTAGTGTAAAAATAACACTTATTTTTTTCTATGCGCTTCACTATCCAAAAAATTGAGTTTGTAAATGTAAAATTTTATTTTTTAAATTTTCTTATGATTAGTAATTTATTAAAATATCTTCAATAAAAAATATTTCGTTCATTTGAACGTTCAAAAACTTGAGGATTCGTATTTTGAACAAGAATTCAAGGTAATTATTCGATTACAATTATTATTTAAATTTTTTCACATTATTCGAAGGATGAAATTTTGAAATGCTTTCGGTGAAAGCTCATCGATGAGAGATGGAAGTGGTGTAAAGGGATTTGCACAATGTATGACGGCTTCTCTTCTTGATCTCGTAAGAGGATTCACGTGGAGAAGACTCTGCACCCCTCTCAACTCTCTCCCTCCCCTTTTCTCTCTCTCTCTCTCTCTCTCTCTCTTCACAATTCACCCTCATTTCAACGTATTTTGCATGGAACTCCTTAACGAGAGACATGAATCATATTCCCTCATGGTTTCTTATGAAATCACGTTTGTCATTCTCCGAGTTACGCTTCAATAATTTCTCTATATACCGCATCAAAGTTTGAGATATAAGCATGATAAGCATTTTTGCCGAAGGGAAAATTTTCTCCTTTTTCTTTTTCTCTGGTTATTTACGGTGAATTTCAAAAATTTTAAATAATTTTTTTCTTGCTGAGAATTTATATTTATGAATATGTTCTTTCTTTTTAAGAAATTTGGGTTATTTACATGATCCTCAAGTTTTGAACGTTCAAATGAACGAAATATTTTTTACTAAAGATATATTACTAAACTTCTAATCATAAAAAAATTTTTAAACTAAAATTTTACGTTTAGAAACTCGGTTATTAATTTTTTTGAATAGTTACGCAAAATAATAGCAATAAAAATTTAATTTTTCGAAGAAATAAATAAATTTCGTTCATTTGAACGTTCAGAACTTTAGGCTCTCGTATTTACTATTTCAAGTGTTTTTGAAAATTTATTACTACTCTCTATACTTGAATTAGTTAAAATCTTTACTAATTTGAATTAGTAAACGACTTTTTGTTTTCGAATTAGTAAAATTTACTAATAGATGGTAATTTCTACTAATTTATTAGCGAAATTTACTAATTCAAAAGTAAAAATTTTAAATTCAGTCACTAATTCAAATTTGTTAACATTTTTACTAATTTAAATTTAGAGAGTATTTTTTACTAGGGTAAAAAATTTAAATATATCCTACTTTTCTATTTTACTTTTACTATTTTTCATACTTTTGATATTTTCATGTTTTTGTTGATAGTATTTGTTGATAGTATTTTTATTATTTTTACTATTCTTATAATAGTTTCTATTTTTACTATTTGCGAATATTTCAATTTTTACTATTTGCGAATATTTCAATTTTTACTATTTTCAAATATTTAATTTTTCCTTTTTTTCTACTATTTCACTTTTACTATATTTGTAATAATTTTACCATTTTCATGTTCTACTAATTTTTCTGTTTTTTATTATTTTTTTACTATTCTAACAGTTTTTTCTTTGTTTACTACTTTTGGATATTAAAATTTTTCCTAAAATTCAATTTTTCTACTTTTACTAATTTTACTAGATTTATGTTTGTTATTTTTATTAGTTTTAATATTTCTACTCTTTTTAAAAATTTTTAAATTCTTATAATTTTTACTGTTTTCATATTCTTGTTGTTTTTTATGTTTTTAATATTTTTTCAATTGTTACAATTGTTACGTTTGTTACAATCTTAAAAAATTTTTTTCTATTTTAACTATTTTTAGAATATGAAACATTTTTATTCATTTACTTATTTAGTCGATAATATTATCAGTAATTTTACATTTACTTCCATTATTTTATTTTTTGCTAATTGTAAATTTGTATTATTTAATAGAATTTATTTTCTTTTATTTATAACAATGAAGCAGCAAGCCTAAATTTGACTATTTTTACTATTTTAACAATATGAAAGCTTTTTATTCTCCTATTTATTTATTTATTTATTTATTTATTTATTTAAATGTACAAACGGGCATAAAAAGCCCTTTACAAATAATTTGCTGTAATTATTTGCAATAATTTTACATTTGCTTCCACTATTTTATATTTTTCTGATAGTAAATTTTTACTATTTAACAGAATTTATTTATTTTTATTCATAAAAATAACGAAACAAGCCTGAATTTTACTATTTTTTTATTTTTTAATAACAATAACATAAGTAATATCAGTTTTTCAGGAGTGAATCCCATCTTTTAGTCAGACAAGCATAACTTTCACCTGAAAATAATAATATCACGTAAGAATTTTTTTTTAACTTTCACAATAGAAAAATTTACACTACAAAGGGGGTAAAAAATTTCAAAGTGGAATTTTTAAGTTATTTTTTTAATTTAACATTCCATTGAAAAATTTCGTTTTTAGTCAAACAAGAAGAATTTTTTTAATTAATATTTTGTTTAATAAACTTTTATTTTTAGCAGTAGAAGTCAGATGCAGACCTTATGTAAACAAATATTGAGAGCGATTTTTTTGTTATTAAAAATATTAATAATAAAAGTTCTTTTTAATAATTAAATTTTCTAGATTTTCATTTGTATTAGTAGAAGTCACTATAAAGTCAGAAATTATATTGAAAGAAATTTTTTCTGTTATTCAAAATATAAATAATTAAATTTTCTTATTAGTAGTTATAGTTATACTTTATTTTCCAGTAGTAGAAGTCACTATACAGTCAGACGTTGAATGAAACAATATTTCCTATCTTCTTTTGGGACATTAAGTTTTCGCAAATATTTTTCGTCACACTGAAAAAATAAAATTTAATCGATTCAAATAACCGATTAATTGACTATTATCAATAAAATATTTTCTTGAATCAAATAATATTTAGTAGAGTTAATTAAATGGTATTTGAATCAATAACTTCAGTATTTTAACTTTTTAAGCAAATACTTAATACAAAATTGACTCTATAATAAATATTATTTGATTCAATTGAATATTTAACTGATAATAGTAAATTACTCGGTTATTTGAATGAATTAACTTTTATTTTCACTGTAGTAATAATGTTTTAATTAGTAATTAATTTATTTAAAATAATCAATTTAGATTTTTGCCTTTTTTTTGAGCCTCGGTAAAATTGTGTCGTCGAAAAGAATGAAATGAAAATCGATTATTTGCAAAAATAGAACAGAGGTGAGAGTGAATGTTCGAATTTTCCTGTTTGCTGAAAACTTCGCACCAGAAAGTTTTGCAAGCAGCGACCAATGTTTCATCTCGAGTGGTCGCCTGAATCGTTTTGTGCCATGGCAAAAAGGGTGCAAAAATGCAACGCGACTCGGAAAGAATGTAAATAAAATGCCATAAATATGCGGCAGCTGCGATTGCATCGCACTGCACGTCCCATCACCAGTCTCTATTCTTTGGATATTTTTTTTATCATTTTTTCCATTTTTGGTTTCATTTTTCCTTTTTTTGTTTCCTTTTTTCCTTGTTTTGTTCCATTTTTTTTTTCATTTCTTCTATTTTCTTTTCATTTGTTTCTTTTTGTTTCTTTTTTTTCTTTTTTTCTTTTTTTCTTTTTTTCTATTTTTTCTTTTTTTCTATTTTTTCTTTTTTCTTTTTCTCTTTTTTTCTTTTTTCCTTTTTTCTTTTTTTCTATTTTTTCTTTTTTCTTTTTCTCTTTTTTTCTTTTTTTCTTTTTTTCTTTTTTTCTTTTTTTCTTTTTTTCTTTTTTTCTTTTTTCCCTTGTATTTCATTTTTTTGTCCTTTTCTTTGTTTTTATTTCGAACCGTCAATGATCAATAATTTTTACCTTTCTATTATTTTTTAACATTCTCCTCTCACTCTCTGTAATATTTCTCCGATTGTCTAAATTCGATAATTTTTTTCTGAAAGTTCTTCACAAAAAACATTTTTTATTAATTACTCCAAAAATAAGAAAACACGTTTCTCAATTTTTAATTTTGTTAATTAATCCTCAGGTGGAAATATTACACACGAACAAAGTTTCTTGATTTCATTTGCATTTTGTGGAATTTCATAGGTAAATAGTTACAAATACATATCCTTAAAACATTATTTGAGATGAGGAAACTGAAAACCAACGTTAATAATTAATTAGTGTTGTCATAATAATAATTATAATAATTAATATTGAGTATGTAAAGTGTATTTTCAATTTAAACTTTCACTGAATTCTAAAGCAAATAGTTCTAACTTCTAAGAGTGAATTCCATTTAGTAAATTATTATTTTTTTAATATTTGTTGAACGCGGATTTACAGTTTTTATTTTGAGTATTATTTTCATTATTATTTTTATTATTATTATTATTATTATTATTATTATTATTATTATTATTATTATTATTGCACCCAGAGAAATTGTATATTTGTCTCAGAACCAACTAAACTTTTTATTTGTTTCAAATAAAATTTTATTTAACTCAAGAATATGTTTTATTTATGTCAAATATAAATTTTATTTAAAACAAATAAAAAATCTAGTTGGTTCAGAGACAAATATACGTTTATTCAAGTCAAATAAAATATATTTGGTTTAAATAATATTTTTCTCTGGGTGTGTATTATTCCAAGAATAGTAAAAAATAATAAAAACCAGAAAAATTAGTAGAATATGAAAATGTTAAATTATTACAAAAATATAGTGAAAGTTCACTGAAAAAAAATTTAATTAATTCAAATAATCGATTAATTGACTATTATCAATTAAATATTTAATTGAATCAAATAATGTTTATTAGAGTCAATTAAATGGTATTTGCTTCAAATACTGAATTTATTGACTCAAATACCATTTAATTGACTCCATTTAATATTATTTGATTCAAGTAAATATTTCATTGATAATAGTCAATTAATCGGTTATTTGAATCAATTAAATTTTTGATTCAGTGTAAAATAGTAGAAAAAAAGGAAAAATTAAATATTCCAAAATAGTAAATATGAAAACATTATTATTATTTTTATTATTATTATTATTATTATTATTATTATTATTATTATTACAATTATTATTTAGAATTAATACCATTATAATGTATTTAATAATAATTATTAAAAACAAAAACAAAACGAAAAATAATAATAATAATAATAATTATTATTATTATTATTATTATTACAATTATTATTTAGTATTAATATCATTATAATGTATTTAATAATAATTATTAAAAATTTAAAAACAAAAACAATTATTATTATTATTACAATTATTATTTAGTATTAATATAATTATACAGTATTTAATAATAATTATTCAAAACAAAAACAAAAGAAAACCAAAAAGAATTATTATTATTTTTACAATTATTATTTAGTCATAATATTATTATATAGTATTACCATTGTTATTAATCATTATCGTTGCCTTCATTCAAAAAAAATAAAAAAGAATAAAATACGAAGAAAAAAATACCTTAATTTTTTAAAAGTTATTCGAACTGATTTGAAAATTTAATCCCCCGATAAAAAATAGAATTTAGATCCCTTTTTCTCTTTCATTTTTTTTTTTCGTTGGTTGAGAGACAAAATTTTTCATGCAGCAGTATAAAAAAAAAGACTGGTGAGAAAATAGGCGAAAGATGAGCGTGAGTATAGTTTTAATGCCTCGGGATAGTGGTCGCGGAGGAGGAGAGGGGATAGCGTCTATTTTCGTATCTTTGCAATAAATCCAGTTATTTGAGGATGCTTAAAAAATAAAACCTTACGAAGGATGAAATTACGTTACGAGTTGTTGCACGCTATCGCAATTGTATATGTGTGTGGATCTGTATATATATATTTATTTACCCCTTTTGCGTCTCTGCGATCTCTCCTAGTTGCACAAGGGAATACTCTCGAGTGCCTGTGTTCTTTATGCATTCTGAGGGCGACATATATAAATTTTATGGAAGCAATGTATAACCAAGGGTCGCTTTCAGTTAATTAAGAAGCATAAATAAAATATATATATGCGTGTGTATATTGTGCATTTTTCAAATTTTTATTGCAAAAAAAGAAGAATTTTTTTTTATAAACAAAAGGGTTAATTTTTATGTTTTATATTTTCTGTAACTTTATGTCTGACTATCACCGAATATCTCCAGTGGAAAATCAATCGAAACAGGCACAAAATTATTGGGAATTTTTATTAAATAATATTTATTGTTATTATTATTATTATTATTATTATTATTATTATTATTATTATTATTATTATTATTATTATTATTACTATTATTATTATTATTATTATTATTATTATTATTATTATTATTACTATTATTATTATTTAAATAATTAAAATACAAAAATATTTAATGAAAAAAAATTAATGTCATACACGAAAAAAAACTTTAACTGGAACAGCGACAACTTTTGCTAAAATAGCTCAAATATTCGTTGAAATAGCGAAACTATTCGTTACATTAACTAAACATTTTGCAAATATAGTAAAATTTCTAATTGTTCCAGATGAAGATTTTTTTTCGTGTAAAACAAATTCAAATTTAAATTATTATTATTATTATTATTATTATTAATTTATTCATCATCATTATTATAATACTTATTACTATTAACTATTAATATTATTATTTTTATTATTATTAATTATAAAATTATTACAATATTAAGGCAAATGTAATTAATTGACAAATTTTTTTCAGGCCAATTGGTACAGAGCATCGCAATATTGTCGCTATCATGGAATGCATTTGGCGAGCATTTCCTCTCAGGAAGAAAATGACAGGCTAGAGAAGCACATCAAAGATTTTGGACTCGCTAACGAACATTTCTGGACTTCCGGCACCGATCAGGGTGAAGAGGGAATTTTCTTCTGGATGGCGAACGGTCGACCAATAACATTCGAAAATTGGAACGTCGGCGAACCCAATAACTTCCGGTGAGTTCTCTTCTATTTTTTCTCAAAAACAAAAAAATAAATCTCTAAAGTAAAAATTGAAAAATAATTTCTAATTAAATTAAACCCGATGATAATTAAATGAAAAAGAGAAATAATTTTTCACAATTCTTAAAAGTAGAAGAAAATTATTAAATAGAAACATTAGCTTCTGTACAGTTGCAAAATGATTTAATTTTTGTTTTTTAAAGTAAAAATATTGAAAAGAATTTCTAATTCTAAAAAATAAAAATTACTTTTTAATAATTAATAGAATTTTTTTAAAAACTGTCTCTTTAATTAATAGTATTTTTAATAACAAAACACTAACTTTAAATTAAAACATATTTTAATTTTTAATTATTCCAAACTAAACTTCCTCCATATTCAAATAAAAAATAGTTTAGAAAAAAATTAATCAAAATTCACCAATTAAAACGGATTATTAATCTTTTCCAACCAAACTTAACGTGTAGTTCAAACTTCAAAATAAAAATAGTAAAAAAATAAAAAATTATTCTAATCAATGTGAATTTTTTTCAGGTACGAGAACGGTGAGGAGGAGCACTGTTTGGAATTATGGAACAGAGATGGAAAAGGTTTAAAATGGAATGACAGTCCTTGCAGTTTTGAAACATATTTTGTTTGCGAAGTTCAGTGAGAATGTGACATTTTCGAAAAAAAACGAAAGAAATGAAAAGAATGAAACCAACAACAACAAAAAAACACTAAAATATACGCTCAAACTAAATCAAAGAATGTTTTTTGCGAAAGAAAAATGAATGACAAGTACTTTTTTTTAAATGATTTTATTTATAAACTCTATATATGTAAATTAAATGAAAATTGATCGTTCGATCAAATTTTATTGACGCACAACAATAGTCAATAATTTTTAAATGTGTGCCAGCATTTATTACAATTACTATGAACCAAATTTAGAAAAATTTGGTTAATTGCGTGCAACTCATGTGACATTTAATTTCTAATTTAGTTTTTAGTTTTTACAATTGAACATTTGTACTATTTATGGTAAAATTTACAATTATTTTAGCTTTAAAAAATTGTGTCACGTTGCTATTTTTTCCTAGCGTTAGTTTTACTATTTTTATTTGTGAATAATTATTAATTAATCGTTGTGAGTAAATTATTATTAAAAATTAAAATAATTTTTATAAGTAATAATTTATCACGAATTATTAATTAATAATTATCATTGTAAATTTATAAGTACTACGATTTTTGTAATAATGTAAAATTTACAAAAAAAAACAACTGCATGTAGGCGTTACTTTTAACGAACTCTACAATTTATCTATAATGGTATTTTTTAAACAATAGATACAATTCCAAATAGCAAACTACTTTCTTTTTTACTTCTATTTTACCAAATGTACCAATTTTCGAAAATTTATTTCCGTACTATTTACATTTATTTTAATTTTCAATATTTTAGATAAAAAATAAAATTTTATTTCAAAAAAATTAGAATGGAAATTTTTTAAATTATTTAAAATAATTACCAAGTGTGAAATTATTACCAAGCGAAATGTAAATTCAAAGTTTCTTTTTGAATTGTAAATGAGTGTACAGTGATTTTTAAGAATAATTTTTCACTCATGTAGTTTAAAAATTCAGTCTACGAATTTCTTTCCTCTACAGAAAAAAATAAAAATACTTCCTACATAGATTATAATTATTTGTATTATAATTAATTATTTTATTTTAATAAGCGAAATATCAAATAAAACGTCGTCTTTAAGTATTAATTATTAATTATTAATTATTAATTATTAATTATTAATTATTAATTATTAATTATTAATTATTAATACAAAAAATAAAAGTACAATTTTACATTTATAATTACGTAAAGTAAAGAGAAAAAAAATGTACAATGTCAGTATCTATTTCTACTTATAATTTTCGAATGACTGTCTTTTGAGAATTTGTAACATGGGAATTAAAAATAATAGTTTTTAATTAACAAATTTTTGGTTCTTTCTGTTTTTTCTCTTTCTCTTTTCATGATATGACAATTTTTTTGGCTACTTTATTGGTGAAAAATTTTTATTTTTTGCCAACGAAAAAAATGGAAGAAACGATTTTTTTGGCTACTTTTTTGGTGCAAAATTTTTATTTTTTGCCAACGAAAAAAATGGAAGAAACGATTGATTGTTATTTAAAGAGTCGGATGTGGTAACACTGCGAGCGTGCTATGGAAACGAAGGGAGATCCATTGTCTCTAATATCGAGAGAGGCTGAACCGTGAAACCCAATTGTTTTGTGCAATAGCTATTAAAAAATTGTAAACGTAAACAATTGAAAGTTTCCTTAGCCTATAAAAATAGTTATCGTGTCTCTTTGCAATTAAAATTGCTAATTCTCACTCATTACACAATTTTTAAAAAAAACAAAACTTTTTCTCCTATGAAACAAATTTAGACGGTGAGAAAGTTTGCCTAAGCTTTTCGTCGTTGAAAATTTTAAAAAAAGTTCTGAACTTCTCATTTTTAATGAGAATGTAACGAAGGAAGGAAATAAAAAAATTAATAGAGAAATAAAATGCAAAAGAAATTAATTTAAATAAATTTTGGTTTATTTAAATTAATTGCTTATTATTAAGTATTAAATTATAATAGTTATAAATTAGTAAGTAGTGGAAATTGTCAATAAAATTTTTTTCGCCTTTACTAATTAAATTAGTAACTTGTTTTTTGTTCAGTAATATAATTACGAGATGATGAAAGAAAGAAAAAATAACTGGAAAAGTGTATAGAGAACAGAAAGTGTTACTTACCATGGCATGTTTTTCTTTTATCGGTTTTCAAAGTTCGAGTCACATTTACTCAGAGTAAAGTTCGATTACACAGTATGAACGGATACAAGAATTTCCCATTAACGATCTTATAGTGCCACGATGTTATCCTAGAATGTCTTTTTTGCGTCTTCTTAAATCCTATTCTTTGCCCCCCTGAAACTTTAGTTACTTTCTTATTTTCTCGACGCTCCGCTCTTTTTCTCTCATGACACGAGAAAAAAGAGGAAAATAATTTTTTTTCGATCTTAAACTAATATTATCCGGAAAAATATGTATTTTTTGCTTCTACTGAACTTTTTTTCCTCACGATTTTTTTTAAATATTTTAAATGGCGAATATGTTTTTTATGAAACTAATATTATCCGGATAAATATATGTATTTTTTGCTTCCTCTGAACTTTTTTTCCTTACAATTTTTTTTAAATATTTTCAATAGCAAATATGCTTTTTTAGTAATGGAATTTATTTAGTGATTCAGTGTGATAAAGTATTATTTCTACTTTATAATTTTTTTTTCTTTATTTCTCGCGGAACGTTACAATGAAACAGGATAAAAAAACAATAAAAAATAGTTTCATCCACTCAGTTGGATTTGTTAGGATTCGCATGTTCTGTAAATTCTTAAATAAATTCGTAAATTTTCGAATTATCATATAATTATCGTCTTTCTAGTAATATTATAAAATAATACGATTTTAGACTTAAGCTGTTATCCTGAGAAAGTCTAAAATATATTTTATGTTAAGAGGATTTTTGAAACATTCTAGAAACATTTTGTTCTTGTTGCTGAAATATTTCTCAAATAATAAAAAGGTAATTGGTACTTAATACAGCAAAAATATTATAATATTTAGCTATTATTTTATTATACAAAAAAAATTTCTTTCTCTCTAAGAAAACAAAAATAAACTATTTAAAAATAGAACTAATTTTAAATTCAGGGAATATTATTATTTCCTTTGCACTTATTTGACACAAAAAGCCAAATTTTCTATTTTCGAAATTAAATTTTTGGATAAATTTAAATTTTATTTTAAAAAATAATATTTTTAATTATTTTTTAATAATTTTTTAATATTTTTAAATTTTTGTATGAATTCATAATAAAAATTAAATTTTTTGATATTCAATACATTTATAATCAAAATTTGAAAAATTCATTTATTAGGTAAATATTGAATTATTATTGTTTGTATTTTCAAAAATTTTAAAATAACTCTTTGCAAGTATTTAATTGTTTACTAATAACTTTCTTCGGAAGAATTCATTTATTTTCATAAATAGTAAAAATCTTCGCAGAAATTAAATTTTTTTTTTAAATTTTACTAAAATTTCACGAAAGAATTAAATTATTTTCTGAAATTTCGATAAATCCAATAAAACAATTTAATTATTCAGTAAAATCTTTACAAACATTTAATTCTCTTGAAAATAATTCTAAGAGTGATTTATTCTGAAAAATTCAATTATTTCTAAGATTGTCTGTAAAATTTTGTTTTCAAAATTCAATTATTTTACAAATTTTCAAGAAAATTCTTGTAAAATATTAAATTATTTTCTTTAAAAATTAAAAAATGACACAAATTGTTTATAAAATTAACAATTAAATTTCATCATGTCAATTTTTTAATAAAATTTCACTCAAAGGAGTCAGTAAATTTTTTTCCATTTTTTAAAGAAATTTTTCGAAAACATTAATTTATTTTCTAAACATCTAATAAATTCTTGTAAACAATTTTAAACCAAAGTTCCAATTATTTTAAAAAATATTTTTTAAATTCAATTATTTTCATAAATAGTAAAATTCTTCGCAGAAATTAAATTTTTTTTTCAAAAAAATTTTACTAAAATTTCACAAAAGAATTCAATTATTTTTTGAAATTTGCATAAATCCATTGAAACAATTCAATTATTTAGCAAATTCCTTGCAAACATTTAATTCTCTTTAAACGGTTTAAAATAATTTTAAATGTGATTCAATCTCAAAATTCAATTATTTCTAAGATTGTCTGTAAAATTTTGTTTTCAAAATTCAATTATTTTACAAATTTTCAAGAAAATTCTCGTAAAATATTAAATTATTTTCTTTAAAAATTAAAAAGTGACACAATTTTTTAAATTAACTATTAGATTTTATTATGTCAATTTTTTAATTAAATTGCACTCAAGGAGTCAGTAAATTTTTTTCCATTTTTTTGATAAAATTTTTCGAAAACAATTCATTTATTTTCCAAACTTCTAATAAATTCTTGAAAACAATTCAATTATTTTCAAAAAATAGTAAAATTCTTAGCAAGAATTAAATTATTTCTATAAATAATACAATTTTTCACAGGAATTCAATTATATTCAAAACAATTTTAATAGACTTTAACAATTAAGTATTTATTTATATTTTTTTATAGAAGCGATTATTTTAAAAACTAGAATGAAATTCTTTATAGAATTCAATTACTTTCGAAAATTTCAATTAAAAATATTTTTAAAAAATAGATTATTTAAAAAAAATTCAAAGATATTCTTCTAAGGAATTTAATCAGTATTTTGAAGAATATATTTAAAATTTTTTAAGGTGAATTTTAATAATTTTAATTGAAAATTTTGAATGTTTAACTATTTCTATTGGTAATAAAATTCTTCGCAAGAATTAAACTATATTAATTATTAAAAAATTATTCAAACGAATGTAATTATTTTCAACTTCATTGTAGTAAAATTTTTCGAAAGAATACAATTATTTTTAAAAATATGAATTAAATTCAATTACATTTTCAAAAAATCTAATAAAATTTATCGGAAAAACTGAATTAGTTATTTTAAATAGTAAATTTTTTTGCTGGAATTTAATTATTTTCAATAGCATTTAAAAAAAATTTCTCAACAGAATACATTTATTTTTCAAAATATTTAATAAAAGATTTCATTTGAAATTTTGAATACAATTATTATTTATCATTTTAAATTTTTTTTCAAAATTCTTTCAAAACATTCAATTATTTATTTATTTTCAAAAATTATACTTTAATTATTTAAAATTCTTTCTTTTATTTCTTTTACATTCTTCTTTTTTCCTTTTATTTAAATTCCTAAATTCTTTTTATTTCTTTTTTATTCTTTAATTATTTTTATAAATTACAAAATTCTTCGCAAAAATTTTAATTTTTTTATGCCATTATTTAGAAATAAAATTGAAAAAATAATTAAAAAGAAGCAATTGTAAAAAAAGTTGTGAAACAAAAAAGTAAACAACTAACTTCGAACTGCGAACAGTTTACCGGAACATAACGATTATTAATATCGATTATATTTTTACAAATATTTTAAATTATATTTTATATATTATATTCATTATATTATATTTTATATATTATATTTATTATATTATATTTATTGTTATTGTTATATTATTTTATAATTATTTTTTTATATTATATTTATTGTTATTGTTATATTATTTTATAATTATTTTTTTATATTATATTTATTGTTATTGTTATATTATTTTATAATTATTTTTTTATATTATATTTATTGTTATTGTTATATTATTATATAATTATTTTTTTATATTTAATTTTAATCGTCAAAAAATGGAATTAATTTTTCCAATCACACTTAGAATAGATTTAGATTGATGGAAGCAATTAGTGGTGTTTTTTTCTTTGGTGATTTTTTTCACTCCAACAAAAAAGAGAGACAAAAAGTCACGACAAGTATATAACGATAAATGAAAAGTAGGAAAAGTTTCTCGTTTCTCCCCTATTTTGTATATATATATATATATTCGCCAACAAATATCCCATGACGAGGGATCGACCTACTTTTCGCACACCTGGTTTTGCTGTGTGCTAAGTATAGCGAGAGTTAGGTCATGAGGGTGGAAAGCGGGAGTGGTGATAAGGGGGGAGAAAAACGAAGATAAGTGTGGGGGGAAAAAATGGCCAACTTCAGTGAATGAATCACTCACTTAGTGACAGTCGTTGCACTCAATTTTAATTAGTACTCAATTTATAATATCAGACAGAATTTTGTACAAGTAGCAAAATTCATTTTTACACCCCGAGAAATAAAGTGTCGGTTAAAATGTTCTTAATTAGTTCTCAAGTAGTCGCCTTAATTATCTAATTAATATTCCCTTTTTTTTGCTTTCGGTTTTTCGACAAATGAATTTTTTTTTTTTGCTTTCGGTTTTTTTTTGCAATTCAGACTCTTTCGTGAAAGATCGGAAGACAAATGGGATTTGATGAGACAACGAAACATGAAGCGAACTTGAGCGGAAATTTTCGAAGTCTCATTAGTAGAGAGTTGGCTTTTATTAGATTAGAATGTTGTGTGCTAAGTATTATTCAGCGTTAAAAAAAATTTTTAAATAAGTAAAAAATATAAAAATGTCATTTTGCGAATAGTGAAATGGAAAATAATTTAATAAGAAAGTTTTTGCAGGTGTTAAAAGATACTTTTATTTGACCTTTTGTCCCTACAAGTCTTACAGTCAAAGGTCAATATTTATTTATATTAATAAAATAAAAGGAACTTTTTCGAGTGAATTATATTGGCTAAAAGGGAGAGGAAAAAAAGTTATAACACGAAACTTGACTTAACTATTAACGCACAATCTTGTAATTTATTTTTATGGTTCTTTAGACCCTTCTCATAAGACACAAAAATAATTTCCTTTACACTATTTGTTTACATTTACGAATATATTTATTATATTTACAATAAATTATATTTATTATGATAAATTTAATTATATTTATTTTATTTATTTTATTTACAAATTACAATAGATAACAAAGTTAAGGGAGGGAAGGAATTTACTTCATAAAATAAAAAAAAATTTTGTATAAAAACATTTGAGTTAAATTACTAGGAGAATTTACTTTTATTTTTATTTATTTTTATTTATTTTTATTAAAAAATAATGACTTTTTTCAATAATAAAAATAAAAGTAAATTAAAAATAAAATACTCTAATTTACTCTATAAAATAAAAAAAAAATTTCGCATAAAAACATTTGAGTTAAATTACAAGAAGAATTTACTTTAATTTTTATTTATTTTTATTAAAAAGTAATGAATTTTTTCATTATTAAAAATAAAAGTAAATTAAAAATAAAATACATTTATTTATTAATAACATTTTGATAGGAGAATAAAATTGATAACCGAAAATTATAAAACAACAATATGTTTATTTTGAATCAACATATACAATCGCCTTTTTTCCATTTATTAATACCTTTTCGATAAGATTTATTTAATTTTTTTTTTTTTGGCAAAATCTGAAACTTTTTTTTTTAATGAAATTATTGATGATAAGTGTTTGTTCACTTTGTCTTTTCTTAATTCTACATTTTTCCAATATTTCTTTTTAGTTGACACTTCTTTTTTGGTAATCTTGACAAATTTTCTTTAATTCGAATTATCGAGCTTATACTAGTTTTATAATTAAATGATAAACAATTGGTATTCGGAATGAAAAATGATTTTTGAAGATTGAATATCACATTTTAAAAACTTTATTTTTATTTTAATAATTCTTTTCTAAAAAAAATTTATTGCAACGTTATTTACAAATAATAATTCTACTTTCTTTTCAGAATTTCAAAGTTTTATTACAATAGTAAATTATAAGAGTAATCATAATTATTAATTAAATATAAAATTTTGTCTACTTCTAAATAATAAATAATATATTATTATTTCTAAGATCGAGGAACATGTAATTTATATAAATCGATATAAATATACTAAACAAGTTGTTAACAATTATTTTTTTTTTTGTATAAACATTAAGTTTATTAAACAATCAGAAAAGTATTTTCGATTATTTAAGATTAAATCTATAATGTACAAAATTATTTAATATAATAATATTTAAATATTTAAATCATATTTAAATCATATTTACAATTCCTTTTTTTAACTTTCAATCAATTTCAATACCCCAGTCATTTTTTATAATTAATAATTGACAATAATAAATAATTAATTACATTTAAAGAAACGAAATTTTTATCAGTGATTTTAGTATGAAACAAACTTTTTTAACTATGTTTTTTTTTATTATGAATAAAACAAACAGATAAATAAGCAAGGAAATAAATAAATATCGAATTTAATTAATATATAGTGAAATTAATATTACTATTAAAAAAAATGCAAAATAAATAAATATTATTTAATTAATATTTCGTGTGTCAACAAATTTGTAAAATATTATAAACATTTATATTAATAATAATAATTATAATATATTATAAATTATGATTTAAATTTAATTCATTAAATTATAATATATTATTAATTATATTAATATTTATAATATTTATAATATTTATAATATTTATAATATTAACTACCAAAAAATCTCTTCTCTAGTATTAATTAACTTTAAATTAAAAATTAAAATTAATTAGTTTCGAATTTGCAATTAAAATCAAATTTATAATTTAGAATTGAAATTAGTTTGTAATTTACAAACATTAATTAGAACTTTGTACATTTTTAATTCGGAATACCAGTCATTATTATTGGTGTCGGAAGGTGAAAGAGTATTTTTATTTTTTTTTAAACTATACTATATGTCTAAGGTTTTTTTTCTTTGGTAATAAAGAAAGGAAAAAATTGATTGGATTATATACAAGTACAATTACACGAGTTTACACATTTTTTTTGTTTGTTTGTTTGTTATACACATACTCATTTATACTCTATAATTATAATAATCAATAGCTTCACAGCAATTGTTTCTTGGGCACAAATTTCGTCACAGACACTTATAATTATTAGCGCAAGTGTGACACACAGTTTTGCAATAAAAAAAATTTTTTTCTTATTTAATTTGCGATGTTTTAGAAGAAAACAAAACCCCTTCCAATCATTTTTTTTTGCTAATAATAAATTAATTAGTTATTAAAAATATGGAAATTGGAAAAATAATTCGAAACACTAATTTTTACTTGCTACAGAGAAAAATACAATGACGTTTAAATAATTAAAAATATAATATTTTACTACAATATAAATATTAAAATGAAATATTACAAAATATAGAAAATTAAATAAAATTTCTAATTATTAGCTTCAACTTTAATAATTTTAATAATTAATTATTAATTTAAACAATTTTAATAATTTTATTATTAATTGAATTTATTGAATTTATTTTGTTATTTTTTGAATTATTAAGGAATAACAAATAATTAAAATTAATTACAATTTCAAAAAATATAGTTAACGATATTTTATTTTAAATTTAATATTGAAATAACAAAAAGAAATTATGAAATCAGAAAGAAAACATTAAATGATTAATTAATAAAAAATAATTTATTTTAAAAACTAATCGCTAATTTTAACGAATCAATTATTTAGCAATTTCATGAAATCATATTTTAGAATTAAGATAATAAATAATATTATGCAAAAAAAATTCGATTCTGAATCATCTGAATAATTTTGTGCGCTTTTCTGATTCAGTTTCTTTTTGTTTTTTTATTGATATGATTAGGGTAGAAACATCGAAATTAAAGTTGTTAAAATTTTTTCGAGATTCGTTGTTTCACGATTATTATTTGGATATTATTTTTTTTTTCTATTTTACACATAATATTTTGTTTATAATACAATTCCCTTCTTTCAATATTTATACATACTAATAAACAATTTATTATTAATATAGTTATCGTCACATTAAAGCCGTTTTGATTAAAATTAATTTTTTAACTGGCATTTTTCTAGCAAAAAAAAATTTAATTTAAAAAAAAATTTCGCAAAAATCATTTTAAAAATTACGGTAAATTTATATAATGATTGGAAGGTGTTTATTGCTCTAATGTAAAAAAAATCAACAAATAATACTAAACAGGAATTATTATTTTATTTGTAATAATTATGGTAATAAAAAATAGTAGTAGTAATAGTAGGTGCAATTATTATTATTATAATTGTTATAAATAAAATAGTAATAATACCTAATTAAAATTATTTTATTTCATTAAAAAAGTTGTTTAAAAAAAAAATAAATTAAAATAATAAATTAAAAATTAAAATTAAATTTAATAAATTGAATTAAAATTATATTTAAAAAAATTAAAAAACATTTTAAAAAATAATTCATTAATTAATTCTTGATTAAATTTTAATGTAATGTAATTTAATTTAATTTAATCACTTTATAAAAAAAGCAAGTAGTGTTTTATTTGTAAAGTTATTTATTTACAAATAAATAATTAAAAATATTTTTGATAAACAATAAAAAAATTAGAAAAAGCTGAATATAAAGTGCAGAAAATTATTTAAAAAATAATTATAATTAGAAAAGAAAATTTGCAATTCGAAAGCTCTAAGGAAAAATTATAAAATAATTTCTTCCTTATTTAATTAAAATACAGTATATCAACAATTGATAAAGTGAGTCAATTCTTAGCACAATGGAGTGCAATTGCAGTCGGTACAGCATCCGAAGATGATAAAGATATATTTTGGGATGAAGCATCAGAACTGCTTTACCGGCAGTGGACCAATTCTTTTTATTCTCTTATCATCCATAGAAAATTCGAAAATAAACATTTTCCTTCTCATCCAGGTAGTGAAAAATTTTATCCACAATTTACAAAGAAATCTTTTTTATCAATTTTTTTTCTGAATAAAAAGTATAATTGATCCTCTTATATTCTATTTATCAAATAAAATTTGGAGAATTTTTTTTTCAATTCAAAATCGAAGAAGATTGAATTAATTTTTTTGTTACAAAATCAAAAAAGGAAGTAAATTAAATACTTTTTTTACTATGTAACAAATTGTCCAAATAAAATTTGGGCATTTTTTTTCAATTTAAAACCGAAGAAGAAGACGAAATTAAATTGTTTGTTACAAAATCGAAAACGAGACTAAATTAAATATTTCGTTACAAAAATGTTTTTTCCGTTTTTTAAATAATTTTCCATTCTGTTTAATAATTTTTCTACTTGTTTGAATTTTTTAATTCTCTAATTTTTTTAATTTCCTCTTTTACAATTGATTATAAATTTATAAGTGAAAATATTTAATTTAAAATTTATATTTCAAATTTGAATCTAAAAATTTACATTTCAAATTAATTTCAAATTCGAAAAAAAAATTTCCTTTCAAAATTCATTTCAAATTCGAATTTGAAATTTACAAAATTTGAATTTTAATTGATTTAGAAGTGAATAAATAGAAATTCTATTTTTATTATTAACTCTTTGGGTTCTGTTAATTGGCACTGGACTTAACAATATAAAGTTTTTGGATTATTTCTCATTTTTCATCAACAACAATATTAACAACGTGTTCTGATTTAACAATATACTTTTGACGTAAATATTTTGCTTTTGATTGTTAATTTTAATAAAATTTTCTCGGGTTTTTGTCTTAAATTTTCTCTTTTCTTTGCAAATCGCGTGAATCATGGAAGCATTTCATTAAGAGTTTGTCTTTTTTTTCCTTCTCTTACAGTGATAATAATAATTATAGCTTTTCCCCACAAAAAGTTTATCTAGTGTGTATGTATGTAGTTCAATAATATTTTTAGAATACATTTTTTTTAACATTTTTTTTTACGTAAAATTTGAAGAAGCGTGCGCGATTGAAAATTTTCCACACGCAAGTTTCATACAATATACGAGGGGGGGAAATTTTAAGGATTTTTTTTTCTTTGACAAAATTTTTTTTATATGTATAGTATTTTTTTTTTTGTTGAAATACTTGACACACGAGATATACAGTTTTAATTTATATTATAATAGTTTTTCATTTACATCTATATTTACAGGACACCATCACAATTTTCCTTTGAAAACTTTCACTTTTTTCTTTTTTTTGTCTCTTTTTTTTGTAAATTCTCTGTTAGAAAAATAAAACACGAATTTCAAAAACTGATCGGGCTAGAAATCAACTATTTTTCAGAAATGCGAGACTCTTAATTTTCAGTGTGTTTTCTTCTTTTTCTCGATATAAATATTTTTTTTAAATTCCTTTTACAAATATTTTTATTTTCCAATCGCAAAAAAAAATTATTTACAAATAAAACTAAAACCGTTGTGAGTTTAAACTTTATATTAATTTAAAGAGTTAAATCTGTCGCCAAGGAAAAATAAAGAATAATTTTTAATTGAAATTAAATAATAATAAAAAATATATTTGTAATTAATAATGGAAATAAAATATATTGAAAAATATTTCAAAATTGCAAAATAAGGAATTTTCTTTTTAATTTATTTGAAAACTGACACCTCTTAGACATTTTTCCAAGAAATATTTCTTTCTTTCTTTTTAATTATAAAAAAGCGATTTTTAATTAAATATATCGATTTTCAATTTGATTTTTTTTATCAATTATAATTTTTTTTTCATACCTAAAAATGATTTTCACAGAAAATTTGTCAAGCTCGCAATTCTGCAGTCTTTTTTTTAATATATTACCCGGTGATAATTAACTCAGTATTTTCTAATTGATTAATCACACCAGCCACTTAGTTTTATACAATAAAATATTTGAGGTACTATGTCTTAAAACTGTTTTTTTTTCTTCTTCAATATTCTAAACCACTTATATAAAGAATATTTTTTCGCTTATTATTTCATTAAAAACTACCAACGTATTTTCCCCATTTAGAGAATAATAAATTCTCCATTTTTTTTGACAAGTAAATTCGAAATAATCGAGTACCGTTTTCATCAGGAAAAAAAAATTACATTTTTTTCCATCATTTCGAGAAACGGTAAACGATAAATATATATATTATGTACGTTTACTCAGCAGACAATATTTTCCCCACATTTTTTTCTAATTAGGAATTTTAAATAATTTTTTAGTACAAAATTTTTGGGTATTAGATTTTTTATTTTCAAATTTGAAAAAAAGATTTGAATTCAATTTTATTACTTTAGTGGATTTTAATTATTTTTTAAAGTAGTAAGATGTTTTTTTACTTATTTGACAGATTTTTTAAAAAATATTTCTTTTCAATTTTTTTTTAATTTCGTTCAATTTAAAATTGATAAATTAAATTAACCGAAGTAAATTTATTAATAAAGCAAATGAAACTTTTATTTTCAATTGATAATTATTCAATTTACAAGTTAATTTTTTATTTTAGTTACTAAATGTAAATGAATTTATTAATCAGAGTTAATTTATTACATAAATTAATAAATAATATTGATAATAATGAATAATAATTGATCAGTTCACTTAATTAGGATAAATTTATTAATTAATTTACTCGAAGCAAATTAATTAACAAAAAAAAGTAAATAAATTAATTTAATTAATCAGAATAAATTTTATTCATTTAATTACATGAAGAAAATTAGTTAATTAAATAAATTAATGTATGAAATAATATTGATAATAATAAATTAATCAATTCACTTAATTAGGATAAATTTATTAATTAATTTACTCGAAGCAAATTTATTAACAAAATAATGTAAATAAATTATTTTTATTATTTAGAATAAATTTTATTTATTTAATTACTTGAAGTAAATTAGTTAATTAAATAAATTACAGTAAATTAATAAATTAATGAAGTAAATTAATTTATTCACTTAATTAGAATATATTTATAATTTTTTTCTGAAGAAATAAATTGACTGAATTAATTGTAGTACATTAATTAATACAGTTAATTAGAATAAATTTTATTCCTTCAATCATTCAAAGTAAATTATTTAACTAAATTAATTAAAGTAAATTTATAAATGTAATTAACAAAAGTAAATTTTATTCAAATTATAACTCGAAGTGAATTAATCGAACCTGAATCTAAATTAATCGAACTAATAAATGTTATTTATTTTCAGTTAATTTTAGTTTAACTAAAAGAAAACAAATTTTTGAAAATAATTTTTGTAAATCACAGAATTGACTTAATTCGGTTTCTATTTAAATTGTCCAATTTTGATAAAGAAAAAAATGTGCGGAAAATTTTATCTGCCAATTGGAACTTTTTTACATCAACAGTGTATTTTTTCCTCTACATTTTGAGCAGATCATGTCGCAAATTCTCTTTTAGAATATTTGACTGTTGAATCAAGATATTCATTTTTTTTAATTATATATTTATATCTATTTTAATATATTAAATATATATTTTTTTTCTCCTCAGTATATGTATATACGATTGCGAAATCGTTATTCAACATAGATTTAAATTTAATATTTATTTAGTATGGTACACATCGATTTTAGCCACCAATATTTTAATTTTTAACTGTAGTAATTATTTCATTTCTTTTTTCTACAATTTCATAAAAATTGAGTGAGTGTTTTTGTCTATTTATTTTTTTGTTCTCTTACATTTGGTACTCTTTTTTTGCAAAAAAAAAAATTGATCATTTTTACTAATAATGGTATTTTTAATATATTCTCATTATTATTGTTAATATATTTATTTATATATTTATATATTTATTTAAAATGTTTATTGTTAATTGCATTATATTTAATACATTATAGTTTAAATTTCTTTTTATAACCACTTTTCTCAATTTTCAACCCCACCCCCCTGGCAGTTATCAAAAAACCTTCTCTTCTTTGTTTAAAAAATTTGTCCTTCAACTAAATATTCTTTTTGATTGGTTATATTTTTTTATTTGACTATATAATTCAAAAAGTGAAAATTTTTTTATAATGAAAAAATGATTTTTTTTTTGGAAATCTACTGTACGTGAAAAATTGCTTTTGTTTCTCAAAGAACATTTTGCCAAAAAGAAATTTTTTATTATGGGTTTTTTATACATTTTTTTCATTGTTTCTTTTTGAATATTATTATATTTATATTATAATATTGAAATGCTAGTGAGATGATTAAAAAATTCGGAAAAATGTTTTTTTTTCGGGGAATGAGTGTGGAGGCACTGAATTATCAAATTTTTCTTGATGCCCATTTTTTTGCCATCAGTTTTTTTTTTAAATATTATTTTTATTCTCTATGCAATTGATGTCAAGAGCATTAATATTTCGAAACATTAATAAAACATTCATACCTGGTAGTTACGTATAATAATATAGCCAAAAAAAAATTGGCTGCTCGATGTTAAAAATCGGTGTTCCGTGGAAATTGTTTTTTTTTCTCTTTTTTCTTTTTGTCAATTGGGTGATACATACTTGAATTTTCCTCGTGATTATAATTTTTAAATGAGGTCCAATTCATTTCACGTTTAAAGTCCCTTGAAGCGATGAATTTCATTGGAGAAATTAATTTTCACTGAACTCGTGGAAAATTTCTTTTGTCTCCAATGGAAACTGTCAAAGGCCAGATACGAGCATCACAGAACAGTTTCAATTTCCGCAATTTCAGTAATTGTCGTGTCCTCATCGGGAAATCTGTTAATTTTTACAAAGTTAGTTAGCATTTTTTTTTTAAATTCGATTAATTTTTTTTATTTAATAATATTTTCATAATATTACACAAACTATTCTTAACATTTAATAATACATCATGTTCGTATCATTAACATTTTTAATTTTTCATTTTAATTTCAAATTTGTTAATTTTTATTTTTTATAGATAAAAATTAGAAAAAAATGTATTTTTAATTAATTATTACTAAAATATTTACTATTATTTTTCTTATTTGAAATTAATTAGTGAAACTGTGGAAAAAAAAGTGGAAGCAAAAGAATGAAAATAATAAATGAAATTGAAAAACAAAAGTCTCGTGGGAGAAAATTGAAAATTTTTCTTTTGGAAACATTTTAAATAATTTAAAAGCAAAGGAAAAGGCGATTTACCTGTAAATTTCAGTAGGTAAAAAACGCTCATCGTATTCGGTGTTTACAATGGTTGTTTTGGTCATGTCCCGCGGCTTGGAAACTTCAACAGCATCGACGAACCTGAATAAAAAATTCGATTCCATTAAAGTTTATACATGCTCTCAGAATTTTGTTTTCCTGTGTCCTAATTTTTTTGTGTTCGAAAATTGTTCCCGAGAGAAATTTTGTCTCTTCTATTAATTAAGGGCAAAGATGTTGAAAAATTTATCAAATAATAATACTAAAGAAAAATAAGTTTAGTATTTCGTAACTTTTACTTGAAAAACTTAATAAGAATTATTAAATGAATATCTAATTTTAAATGAAGAAATAAATAAAGAAATATATAAATTTTTAGTTAATATCACTTTTTAGATGTTAAGCACTATTTTTACTTTTTTTATACATTAAAATAACAAACAGAAAATTTCCGTCAACATTAATTATCAGAATTTAATTAATTAATTTAATTAATTTAATTAATTTAATTAATTTAATTAATTTAATTAATTTAATTAATTTAATTAATTTAATTAATTTAATTAATTTAATTAATTTAATTAATTTAATTAATTTAATTAATTTAATTAATTTAATTAATTTAATTAATTTAATTTAATTAAGTTAACTAGTATTTTTTTATGTAATAAAATAAAAAATTTTACAAACAATCAACAATATTTTAAAGTAACTAATTTCTAATAGTAATAAAAAAGGTAAATTAAAAAAATTTAATAAAAATTTTAAAATGTAAAAAAAGAAAACTGGAATAATAAAAAGAATGAAAAAAAGAAAATGAAAACCTTAAAAAAAATGAAAGAGGAAAAAAAGAATTAAGAAAAAGATAAAAATACAAAAATACTAATAATCGAGGAAATAAATGTTTCCATCGTATTTGATAAAATGTATTATTTAAAACAAACATATTTAAAAACTATTAATTTGTGTTTAAAATTTAATATTTAAAAAAACATGTTTTAAATTTATTAATTTGTATTTTAAATTCATTATTACATTATTTTTAAATTCGTATGAATAACTGAAAATTAAAAATTCAAATTTGATTAAATGCGAATAATAATTTTCCTGATGAGAATCAGTATCGAAACAAAGAAATTGAAATATTAAAAATAAATTTCATGCCATGCTAACAAGCATTTAGAAAAAAAACAAAACAATTATATAGAAAGAAGAAAATAATTTCTAATACATTTATAAAGAGCAAGCAATTTTTAACAGTAAAATTTTCACGTATCACTGAAATTAAAATAATATTCATTATTACTGAGTTTTTTACTCTTATTATTAATTATGTTTGTCACTAGTTTCGTTCTCATTAAAATATTTTTTTAATTTACTACTATTATTATTGTTGTCATTATTTTTTTTTTATTTTTACACTGGAAAAAAAATTTATTTCTTTACAGTAACAGATTATTTATCACCAAACAAATATTTTCATGAATTTAAATAATTTTTCATAAAATTCTAATCTTATTCAAAATTTATTTCAAATATAGAAATTATTGGCTGAAATAAAATTTACTTCAAAAGACAATTTGTATTGAATTATGAAAATAAATAGAATGAATAAAATAAATAAAAAAAAAGGAATTTTCATATTATTCACTTTTTTATTTACTACTATTATTATTGTTATCTTTTTTATTCTTGTTATTATTTTAGAATATTAAATATATATTAAAGTTATATATATTAAAGTTTATGCATATGACAAATTATTAAATTAAAATATAAACAAATATTAAAAAATATTATTTAATAAATTAAAATATTAATAACTATTAAAAAATATTATTTAATTAATTTAATTTAATACACTTAGTTAATATTAATAATAAATTAAAATTAACCTATTAAAAAAATATTTGATTCAAGTAAATATTTATTCGATACTAGTCCAGTTGTAATCGACTATATTATTTAAAAGAAATAAATATTTTTTCGATAAATTATGGACTCTTGTGCAATTAGAGAATTTTTTTTAAAACGATTTTTTATTTCTTTTTTGTTTTTCTTTTTTTTTCTTAAAAAAAAACTTACGAATCAAAATATGGGGGTAACGGATGTGGTGCTTCGACTGTGAGTGATTCGGCATGTGATGGAAACTCCGATGGTTGCAAGCATCCACGCCACCAGCTGAGACTTCCGGATTTCCTCCTTTAAAAAAGCCCATGGATTTTTGTGCCTTTTCGATTTTTTCTATTGTCTCCTAATCTCCCTCCCCCCTCTTGTAAAGAATTATTTTTATTTCCACATTTCTCAAGTGTTTTTAAATTTTTCCATTCATTTTTATTAATTAGAATTTAAAAAGAAGCCTATGGAACTTTTAAAGTCCTTTTTTTTTAAATTCCATTTTTTTTTTCTTTTTTGTATTCCTAAAAGTCAGGGAAAAAAAATTGAAATTTTATTCACACGTTGAGTTTATTGTCCTCGCACTCCTTCCCTATATAATTGAATCCAAATTAAAAAAAAAATTGGATTTTTTTTATAGTTTAGAAAGAAAAAATTTTTTCTAAAAACACGCAGAAAATAATGAAGCTGATATGGAAAAACGGGGTAAAAAAAAATTTAACATTGAGAGAAGAAAATATTAAATATGGTGCTCGAAATACGCGTAATGTGTCGTATATATATACACAAAAATAGAATAAAATTTATTTAATTTATTATATCGGAAGGAGGGCGTGCATTTTTGTGCGCAAACAAAACTTTGAAATGTGTGGGTGTTTTTATATTTATATAGCTATAAAAGTAGGTCGAAGTTTAAGGTCCCTTCACACGAAATTTATCTCCTCTTCTTTTTTTTTGCTACATCCTCAATAAAACTTATGTCTGTTTTTTTTAAGTAAATACGCCCGGATTCTCATTTTCGAAAAATGATATTTTTTTGTCTTTTAAGATGTATTTTTATTTTTATTGAAAATCGAGTGATTTGGAATTTTTTCGCTGTAAAAAATTCAAAAATACTAAAATACTATTTTGAGGAAAAAAAGGGTTTGTTTTAAAAAAGTTTCCAAATTATTTGTTTATTAAAATTTTATCGATTTTTTATTTTTAGTTCAATTTTTTTATTGAGCTCTATTGAAAAAAATTCGGGAAAAAAATTAATCTTTCGTGTGTTGACCTTAAAATTTGCCAAAAATGTTCAAAATGGAAAAAATTGTAAGTATACGAATATATTAATTACTAGCAGCATGCGTAAATTTTCAGCGGGCTCAACGCCGCATTTTTCTTTTTATTTTCCTAAAAAGAAATTACTTTTGTTTCAACTAATAATTTACTCAAGAATTTATTTATTTTTATTCATTTCTTTTCTCTTTTTCTAAAAATGAATCAAACTTGTGGTGAAAATCGAAATTTCTCAACATAATCAGATAAAATTCTCTGAGAGATTTTCTGAAAGTGATTTATTTTTACGAAAGCTATATCTATATATATGTATAAAAAGAGAGAGAGAGAGAGTTAGTGAGTGAGAGAGAGAAAGAGAGTCGGAAACCACGGGGCATTTTGGTATACTATCAGGTTGAGTACTTTTAGCCATAAAATAGGATTAAGAAGAAAACAAATGTGACTTGCGTACTTGGCTTGGGAGGGTTTAATCCCGTGCACTTCAAGATCCTTTTCTAGCTGCCTTATCCTAAGCCTCGCCATGTCTAGTTCATGTCGGACTTTCCACAAATGAGTATCACAAATTGGATCTCTACATCTGTGATGCTTGAGAATGTCTTGAGCTTCATAGACAGCGCCTCGAAATGTCAACGATTTGCCCATACTCTGCAAATTTTAATTGAAAAAATTCATTTTTCTCCAAAACACCAGGAAATTTTTTTTATTAATTAATTATTAATTATTTATTAATTATTAATTATTAATTACTGTTTCACTATTATTACTTTTTCCGCATTACTTTTTCGAGTAATGTATTATTACACTGAAAAAAAATTTATTTGATTGAAATAATCGATTATTTGACTATTATTAAATAAATATTTACTTAAATCAAATAATTTTTATTTGAATCAAATAAACTGTAATTGAATAAAATATTTCAGTACTTGAAGCAAATATTATTTAATTGATTCAAATAAAAATTATTTGATTTAAGTAAATATTTATTTGATAATAGTCAAATAATCGGTTATTTAAATCAAATACATTTTTTTTTCAGTGTATTATTATATTTAATTTCGTTCTGTTCATTTTCTGAATTTTTATACTTTTTGTATTTTTCTGTTTTTCGTATTTTCGTATTTTTGTATTTTTCATATTTTTCGTATTTTTCGTATTTTTGTATTTTTTATATTTGTATATTTCTGAATTTTTTGTTTAATTTCCATTTTCTGTAAATATCAGTTTTTAAGTGTAAAAATTTTTTTACTTTATTTATTCACAATATAAGAAAATATCTATATACTGAGAAAACAATATAATTGAAGTAAACATAATTATCTTTGATATACAGTCAATCAAAAATTGTTTTTGAATTAAACAAAATAATTTTGATTCAATACATAATAAATTTGATTCAATAAAAATTGTCTTTAAATTAAACATAATTTTGATTTAGTCAAAATAAATTTGATTAAAAAAAATTGCGTTTAATAATAATAATAATAATAATAATAATAATAATAATAATAATAATAATAATAATTTAATAATAATTTTGTTTTTATCAAATATGTTTAATTCAAATATATTTTTTGGTTGACTACTTATTTTCTAATTAAAAAAATTCTTTCTCAGTGATACTTAATTAAAGAATAAAACTTAGCATATTTTTTTAATTTTCCATAAAAAGTACTTGAGATTTCGTTTAAAAATTGTAATAGAAAACAGAAAATGTGAAAGTTTTTTTTTACTATTATTGTTTGTATTTTCAAAGATTTCAAAATAACTCTTCACAAGAATTCAATTATTATTTACGTAAATAATAAGCTTCTTAGTAAGCATTCAATTATTTTTTTAAATTATTAAGAAAATTCTTGTAAAATATTAAATTATTAAAGAAAATAAATTGTTGAAAAGAATGTAAAGAAATTCTGCAAAACAATTTAATCCGGATTTTGAAATTTTTTTAAAAAAATTCTACGCAGGAATTAAATAATTTTTATGCATAAAAGAATTCTTCAAATGAATGCAATTATTTTTAACTTAATTGTAGTAAAATTTCTCAAACTGATTCAATCGCAAAATTATTTTTAAGATTGTATGTAAAATTTATTTAAAAAATTCAATTATTTTCCAAAATTATTAAAAAAATTCTGGTAAAATATTAAATGATTTTCTTTAAAACTTGAAAAATGACACAATTTGTTTGGAAAAATTTTATTATTATGTTAATTTGTGAATAAAATTTCACTAGTAAAACTTTTGACAATTTTTAATAACATTGTACGAAAAAATAAATTTATTTTCCAAACTTCTGATAAATTTTTGGAAACAATTCAATTATTTAGCAAATTGCTTGCAAACATTTAATTCTCTTTAAAATAATTCTAAAAGTGATTCAATCTCAAAAATTTAATTATTCCTAAGATTGTCTGCAAAATTTATTTTCGAAATTCAATTATCTTACAAATTTTTGAGAAAATTCTCGTAAAATATCAAATTATTTTTTTTAAACTTAAAAAATAACGCAATTTGTTTATGAAATTAACTATAAAATTTTACTTTGTCAATTTTTTAATAAAATTTCACTCAAAGATTATGTAAAATTTTTTACAATTTTTAATAAAATTTTTCGAAATAATTCCTATATTTTCCAAACTTCTAATAAATTCTTAAAAATAATTTAATTATTTTGAAAAATAGTAAAAGTCTACTTGAGAATTAAAGTATTTATATAAATAATAAAATTTTTCACACAAATTGAATTATATTCGAAACAGTTTTAATAAACTTTAACAATAAAGTATTTAATTGTATTTTTCAACCAAAGTTACAATTATTTTTTAAAAATAATTATCATATTCAATTATTTCCAAAAATAGTAAAATTCTTCGCAGAAATTGGAATTTGATAATTATTGAATAAAACTTAGGACAATTTTTTCAATTTTTTACAAAAAGTACTTGAGATTTTGTTAAAAAATTATAATAGAAAATAGAAATTGTGAAAATTTTTTTTAACCAAATTTAAAGTTAATCTAGTTAAAAATCGTAATTAATAAATAGAAATTAAAGGGATTTTTTCCCTAAGGATGTTTACAATTTTCTGAAAAAAAATGTTTTATAAATATATTAATTTTGGGAATTTTAGTACAAAAATGATGCAAATTATTTTTTGTTTTTTTTGCAAAGAAAGAAAAGAATTTTGTTAAAATTATTGTGATAAAAACTAGAAATTTTATACAATTTTTTATTTTTTTTAAGAAGATAATTAAATTTTCTATAAAAAAGTGAAAATCTTAAATTTTAAATGTTAAGATGTCTCAATTTTTCATACATTTAGATTTTTAATTAATTTTTTTTTATTTTTGCCAAAAAATCGGTAACATGTTTTTCAGGAAGGTACAAATAATCAAGCTAAAGAAAAAAAAATTTTCAAATTTTCAAAGCCTAAAAAAATGGGTCAAATTTAATTTCAATAGTTCAAATCAATTTAGTCAGACAAAATCTTTTTTTATCAATATTTTTTTTTCTCAAGAAAAACAATATTTTTAACCTCGCATAAAATTCACGTCGAGATTTATTCTCTATGTACATATTTTTCTAACGCGTTATTTAATATTTCCGAATGCATATTGTTTTCATATCTACTTTGTTTTGTTTCGTTTCGTTTTTTTCTTCTTTTTTTGGGGGGGTTTTTAAAAAAAGTGAAAGACGAAACTCACCAGACTGAGTAACGCGCAACATCCGCCTCGATCACTTTTTGCGAGATGATGTCTAATGTACTTGAAATATAAGTATTCCAGCAATAATAATACAGAGGCAACAAAAATTCCAAACATGAGCATAAGAAATGCACTTAAAAATTGCTCGAGTGCCAAAGGATCACTGCTTTTTTGAACTTCCTTATCCGGTTTACACGTTCCCGTCATCCAATATCTTCTGAGTCTCTCCAAATCACCTGAAAATTAAAATCTAATTAGAAAATTCACAAATTTAATTTAAATTTAACTAAAGGAATATTTTTTATTTTTTGTTCAAATTTAAGTTACTTTCTTTATTATTAATTAGTTTTAATATTTTTCTTTTCGTGTTATTATTTAATTAAAGGAATGTTTTATATTCTTTTGTTCAAATTTAATTTACTTTTTTATTATTAATTAGTTTTAATATTTTTCTTTTCGTGTTATTATTTATTAAAAGGAATATTTTATATTTTTTGTCCAAATTTAATTTGCTTTTTTATAATCAATTAGTTTTAATATTTTTCTATTTTCGTGTAATCGCAGCATTTGTGGTAAAAAGTCAACTTTAGTCAAAAAAGAATTGTATTAATTAATTAATTAATTTTTAATATTTTTCTTTTCGTGTTATTATTTAATTAAAGGAATGTTTTATATTCTTTTGTTCAAATTTAATTTATTTTTTTCATTATTAATTATTTTTAATACTTTTCTATTTTCGTGCAATTGCAGCGTTTGTGGTAAAAGTCAACTTTAGTAAAAAAAAAAAATTGTTACAAAATTTTACTTTAGTAGTAAAAAAATGCAGTCGGTCAAAAAGACGATCGCCTTTCTTTCTAAATTTTCAAGAAGGAAAATTAATTACGCAAAAACTATTTTCAATTTCAAAAAGTACTTTTACGAGAAAAAATAAATTAAAAAGATAAAGCAAAAAAAAAAACAATTTAAAACAATAAACTCACCGTTATCTCGATAGTCCAACAAACGTTTATTAAACATTTGAAGATATTTGGAATTTCTGGGAAAAGCGAGACCGTATCCGGTCATAGCGTACCAAGAGCCGACAGTTAAGAGACGACAGTCTTGATCCTGTGCCACGAGATAATCAAGTACAGTACCGTCGTAAAAAAAGGCATCCAATTCCCTGTGAGAAAATCAAATCCTAGTTATCTCATCAATCATTGCGAGTACTTTTCTTTTATTGGACAATTTTTTTTACTACTTTTTTCCCTTCTTTTCGCCTTTCATTCAAGCTTTTTGTGCAAATTGAAAAGATTCAAAATTTTGAATTTCTCCCTTTTTGAGAAAAAAAGGTATTTTCCCTTTTCTTCGAGAAGCGAAAAATTTTAATTTTTCTTTTAATATTTAAATCAAAATTTTTAAAACGAAAGAAATGTAATGTTAAAATAAAAAAATAATTATTAGAATAAAAAAACTTAATATATTAAAATAAAAAAAACTAAAATAAACAAACTTAATATTAAAATAAAAAAAAATTATACTAAAATAAAAAATAGTATTAAAATAAAAGAAATTTATTATTAAAATAAAAAAATCTAAAATAAACAAACTTAATATTAAAATAAAAAAAAATTAATACTAAAATAAAAAATAGTATTAAAATAAAAAAAAATTTAATATTAAAATAAAAAACTTAATATTAAAAAAATTTAGTATAAAAATAAAACGACTTAATATTAAAATAAAAAAAATTAAAATCTAAATTTTTTTAATGTTAAAAAAATATAAATAAAATATAATAAATATTAAAAAAATTTACATATATAATTATTTGAATTACCTAAAATTCAAATTATTATTAATAATAATCTGCTTATAATTATAATAATAATAATAAAAATTGAAACATTAATAGAAAAAAATAACATTTGATAATAATTAAAATGAATAATAAAAGGAATTGTCTACCTATTGTCTACTGATTCGATTCCTTTGGCAACACTCGATCTGTTGAAGAGCGACATGTAGGAGTGCATTTCCTTGAAATATTTCGAGAGTGCACTGTCGGTGTGTGTAAATGGGACAGTGCCAAATTTAAACATCGGTTTATGGGACCATGGTTTCGATAATCTAACGTCGTCCACTCCTGAGAAATCGTAATATTCTTCCCTTGTTATCATGAAGGCCGCCAAATTGGCAGTGTATATGGCAAGAAAAACCACGGCGAACATTGCCCACACATTCGTCATGAACCTAAAAAACAAATTATTATTAATAAGCTTCTTAAAATGATAATAAAAATTTTAAACATTAATACTAAAAAATAATATTTCATAATAATTTCAATTATTTATTCAAAATAAATTAATTGAAAATTAGAAAATAATTTATTTAAAATTAAATATAATAATACAAGTATGGATAAAAATAATGTTAATAACTAGCAAAATTTACGCGGAACGTGATCTTTAATTTACTTATATAGAAAATTACAAAATTTTTTGTTTTCAAATTTAAATTTTTCGATAAATTCGTAATCAAAATTTGAAAAAATCACTTATTAGGCAAAAATGTTCATTATTCTTGTTTATATTTTGAAAAATCATTTTTAAAAATTAAATTAAATCCACATTCTTTGGAAGAATTCAATTATTTTCACAAATAGTAAAATTTTTCGCAGAATTAAAATCTTTCCAATTTAGTTTTGATAAAATTTCACAAAGGAATTCAATTATTTTCTTAAATTCGAATAAATCTATTGAAACAATTTAATTATTTAGTAAAGTCTTTGCAAACATTCAATTTTTTTAAAAATAATTTTAAAAGTAATTTAATCTCAAAAATTCAATTATTTCCAAGATTGTCTGCGTAAAATTTATTTTAAAACATTTAATTATTTCCCAAATTTTTAAGAAAATTCTCGTAAAGTATTAAATTATTTTCTTTAAATATTAAAAAAATTACACTTTCACTAAAGAATTCAGCAAAATTTTTGTCAATTTTTAATATAATTTTTCGACAAAATTCCTTTATTTTCCAAACTTCTAATAAATTCTTGAAAACGATTCAATTGTCTTTAAAAATAAGAAAATACTTTGCAAGAATCAAATTATTTCTATAAATATTAATATTTTTCACAGGAAGTCAATTTTATTGAAAACAATTTTAATTGACTTCAACGATAATGTATTTAATTATAATTATTAACAGAAGCGATTATTTTAAAAACTTGAATGAAATTCTTCATGAAATTCAATTACATTCAAAATTTTAAATTAAAATTATTTTAAAAAATCTAATATTTAAAAAAAATTGAAAAAACTTCTTCAAAAGAATTTAATCAAGATTTTAAAAATTTTTAATAAAATAATAATAATAATTCTTTGCAAGAAATCAATTATTTTTATTTATAAAAAAATTCTTCAAAGGAATGCAATCATTTAAAATTTAACTGTAGAAAAATTTCTCGAAGATTACTATTATTTTTAAAAATAGTTATTAAATTCAATTATTTTCATAAATAGTCAAATTCTTCGCAGAAATTCAATTATTTTTTAAAGACTTTTAATAAAATTTCAGGAAAGAATTCAATTATTTTCAGAAATTTGCATAAATCCATTAAAACAATTTAATTATTTATCAAAGTCTTTGCAAACATTTAATTCTCTTTAAAATTATTCTAAAAGTGATTTAATTTAAAAAATTCATATTATTTCTAAGATTGTCTATAAAATTTATTTTCAAAATTCAATTATTTTCCAAATTTTTAAGAAAATCTCGTAAAATATCAATTTATTTTCTTTGAAAATTAAAAAATGGCACAATTTGTTTATGAAATTAACTATAAAATTTTTTATGTCAATTTTTAAATAAAATTTCATTCAAGAATTCAGTAACATTTTTTACAATTTTCCATAAAATTTTTCAAAATAATTCATTTATTTTCCAAACTTCTAATAAATTCTTCAAAACAATCAATTTATTTTTTAAAATAGTAGAATTATTTGCAAGAATTTAATTATTTCTATAAATAATATATTTTTTACAGGCATTCAATTATATTCGAAACAATCGTAATAAACTTCAACAATAAAGCATTTAATAGTAATTTTTAACCAAAGTTACAAGTATTTTTTAAATATGAAAGAAATTCTTTACAACATTTAATTACTTTTAAGAGTTTTCAATTAAAATTATTAAAGAAAATATATTATTTCAAAAAAAAATTTCAAGGAAATTTTTCAGTAGAATTCAATCTGGATGTTAAAAATTTCTAATAAAATTCTTTGCAAGGATTGAATTATTTTAATTAATAAAAAAATTCTTCAAAGGAATGCAATTATTTTTAATTTAATTGAAGCAAAATTTCTAAAACTGATTCAATCACAAAATTATTTCTAAGATTGTATGTAAAAGTTATTTTAAAAATTCAATTATTTTTCAAAATTATTAGGAAAATTCTTGTAAATTACTGTATTAATTTCTTTAAAAATTAAAAAATGTCACAATTTGTTTAGAAAAACTTTATTATTATGTTAATTTGTTAATAAAATTTCACTAGTAAAACTTTTGCCAATTTTTAATAAAATTTTTCGAATAAATTCATTTATTTTCCAAACTTCTGATAAATTTTTGGAAACAATTCAAATATTTTTAATAATAGTAAATTTCTTCGCAAAAATTAAATTATTTTCAAAAACAATGAAATTTTTCACAGTAATTCAATTATATTCGAAAAAATTTTAATAAACTTTAACGATAAAGCATTTAATTGCATTTTTTAACCAAAGTTACAATTTTTTTCAAAAATAATTATTAAATTCAATTATTTCCAAAAGTAGTAAAATTCTTTGCAGAAATTGGTATTTTAATATTTTATAATTAAAGATTAAAACTTAAGACAATTTTTTAAATTTTTTACAAAACAATTTTAATAAGTTTCAACAAGAGAATTTTATTGTAATTTTCAACCAAAGTGATTATTTTAAAAACTTGGAAGAAATTCTTTATAAGATTCAATTACTTTTAAAATTTTCAATTAAAATTATTAAAGAAAATAGATTATTTAAAAAAATGTCAAGTAAATTCTTGAGTAGTATTTAATTAGGATTTTGAAAAATTCTAATAAAATTCTTCGCAAGAATTCAATTATTTTTATTTTAATAACAAAGTTCTGTAAGTGAATGCAATCATTTTTAATTTAATTGTAGTAAAATTTCTCAAAGGAATACAATTATTTAAAAAAAATATTAATTAAATTTAATTATTGCTACAAAAATATTGACAAAATTTTTTATTTTAACTAATTAAAATTAATTTTTAAATTAAATTAATTTTTTAATTTTTAATTAATTTTTTTAAATTTTATTTTCCGTAGAATAGAAAAAGCAGGCTTTATAATCGAAATTCTAATGCATTTGGGAAAATTTGAATACTGATGGGAAGCGTCAACGGAATCAGTATAATGCACCGACGATAATTAAGCTACAATTATCAATGTATTTGAAATTAGAATTATAATTAAAATTTAATGTCATTAAGCGCAAACAAGATAATGTGGTAAAATAATCTTTGAATAACGTATTAACTTCATGAAACCTTTCGATATACAGAGTATAAATTATTTAAAATTTCATCAATATAAACGGGGGATATAAAATTATAAACGAATTAATGTATAATCATGTACACACGTATAGTGATAAATGTAATACGCAATCATAATACAATTTTGATGTTAATCTTATCCAAGTAATTAGCATATTGTTATCGTGAACAAACGCATATATACGAACCTGGAGGTAAATCCTCTTGGTGAATCAATATGGACGGCTGCTTGGAAAAGGACAGCCCATACCAACCAATAAATTCGACACAAAGAAAATCTATGTGTTTGTGGTGGATTTGCCTATTGAAAATTGGAGAAAAATAATTTAACATTAGTTTTGAAATTAAATTCTCCTTTTTTTCGGGGGGCAAATTTTTTATATTAAGAGAACGTTTCTTAAAAAGTAGCAAAAAATTTTTTTCTTATTAATTAATTAATTAATTCATTCTTTTAGTAAATTAATAAACTTTATAATAGTTAGAATTGAAAAAAACCTTTAATTAAGAAGGAAGGTTTCGAATTTAATGATTGATAACTAAAAACGCAATTTTTTTGGGTTTTAATTTCATGAATTGTAAAAAATTTATTTTTGTTTTCTTTAAATTATTATCTTTTTTTGTTTATTGCTTTTACTGGATTCCCTTTACAACAGATTCGTTAAAATTCATGCGCTTTATGTCCAATATGCTATTCATTCTGTGTATGGAATAGATTTCCAATCAGATAAATTGGTTTGATTTCTAAACACAGACTTTCAGCAATAAAACATTCAAATCAATGCAATGCGAGTGATATGCTTTTTGTTTATTGATAACGAATAATTTTGACTCTTGTCTTTGTTTAAAAAAAAAAATTCCTCCGCGCAATATTGCCTTTAAATCAAATTCACGAGGAAATTTATTCTCTTAGAAATATTTGCCAACAATATTATCTGATAATTTTAATAATTCTTCCTCTAGTAGTTTTAGTAAAATTATTATTATTATTATTATTATTATTTATGCAAAAGAGTAAAATAAAATATAATAAAAAAATAAAATATAATATTAGGTTAACATAATATAATAGTTAATATTGTATAAAAATAATAATAATAATAAAAATAATAAAAATAATACAAATAATAAAAATTATAATAATAATAATAATAATAATAATAATAATAATAATAATAATAATAATAATAATAATAATAATAGTAATAGTAATAATAATAATAATTTTTCAGTCATTGCATGTAATAATTTATTACTTAAAAAGAATATAAATTAAAAAACAAATTATAAATTCCAGTATAGAATATATTTTATAATAATGAGAAATTTATTTCAACCTCCAACTAATTACCATAATCTGGGGGGAAATTTTGTAATAATTTCCGAAATGAATTTTAGCACAATAAACTATTTTACAATTTACGCTATTATTCTTGTGGAGCTGAACTTTAAGTGCACTAACAGTTTATTATAAATGTTGAGAGGGACTTAATGCACAAAATCAGACAAGTGGAAATACATTTCTCAGTTTCGAGTATACATATACATAGTATAAACACAATTTTGAAATTTTTCAGTGACTAAAGCTTGAGGACAATAAATATATATGTATACACGTATGAATTTTACGTACATATATACATATATTTATAATAATGTAATTTACGTGCAACATAGAAGATAAAGTTTCATACTCACCGAGAGAAATGTGTAATTTTCAATGTACGTATTTAACTTAATGTATACTTGGAGCGGAAGACAAACAGAAGTAAAATTTATGTACATTATATATATATATATATATATATATATATATATATATATATATATATATATATATATATATTTGTTTACGGTTAATGCAAGTACTTTATAATTAATATTTTCTTCATACATTTTTTGTCCCTGTGTTGTTTATTTTCTTCTTTATCGATTTTCATTAATTAACAAAATCAGTTTTATAATAAAACACAAAGGAAATTATAACTTTGTCATAAAAGAGGAACATTTATTGAAATATTAAAAAAATAATAATGAATTTTTATAAAATACTTCTCTGATTAAATATTGAAACTGATTTTTTTAATCTATTTGCAATTTTAATTGTTATTTCAATTTAAATACTTATTTTGAAAAATAGATTAACAAAATCAGTTTTATAATAAAACACAAAGGAAATTATAACTTTGTCATGAAAGAGGAACATTTATTGAAATATTAAAAAAATAATAATGAATTTTTATAAAATACTTCTCTGATTAAATATTGAAACTGATTTTTTTAATCTATTTGCAATTTTAATTGTTATTTCAATTTAAATACTTATTTTAGTTTTTATTATAACTTCAATTCGTTTTAATTTTGATTAGAATTAGTACTAGAATTAAAATTAAAATTCGAATTAAAACTAGAATTAAAATTAGAATTAGACTTTAAAATAGAATTTAAATTAGAATTAGACTTTAAAATAGAATTTAAATTGACAAAATAATAATGAATTTTTATATAATACTCCTCTGATTAAATATTGAAGCTGAATTTTTTAATCTATTTGCAATTTTAATTGTTATTTCAATTTAAATACTTATTTTAATTGTAACTGTAATTCGTTTTAATTTTAATTAAAATTGGTTCTAGAATTAAAATTAGAACTAGTACTAGAATAAAAATTAAAATTAGAATTAAAACTAGAATTTAAATTGACAAAATAATAATGAATTTTTATACAATACTCCTATGATTAAATATTGAAGCTGATTTTTTAAAATCTATTTGCAATTTTAATTGTCATTTTAATATAAATACTACTTTTAATTGTAACTTAAATTCGTTTTAATTTTAGTTTTAGTACAAAAATTAGAATTAGAACTAGAATTAAAAATTTTTAATTGACAAAATAGAATTTTATGTTCGAATTTTTTTCCGGGACAAAATTCGATTTTGTAAAAATTCTATTTTTTATTATAGTTTTTATTTTCAATTCTCTACCTAATTGAAAACAATTGACTTAAAATAGAACTAGAATAAATTGACAAAGTAGAATTTTTTCCTAGTATTTTTTTCCAGGACAAATTTTCTTTTTGTCAAAAATTCTATTTTTGATTATAATTTTAGTTTTCATTTTTAATTCCCAATCTAATTAAAATTAATTGAATTAAAATACTACTAAAGAAAGTTACGAATTATAGTACAGTTAGAATTGTATTAAAATAAAAAATTGCATAAAATGAAAAAAAATATTCTTTAAAAAAAACTTAAATTTAAATTTTTGTTTTTTTTTAAGTTTTAATTTTTATAGTTTTAGTTTTTTATTTATGAAAGAAAGATTTCTCTCGGCGATTGAAATGAAGAAAGGAGAAGAAATGAAGAATAAGAAAAATAGAGGGACATATATATGTGAGAAAATAAAAATGAATTTCTTTCTTTTTTTCGTTTTTCACAAATAACTAACACATACGTGCTGATATAGTGTGTCATCAGATCCGTCAGATTTTTTTCTAACAGTGAATGCGTGCAACGAGGTGAATTAAAAAATATAATAGATAAAGATAATAAGAAGCAAAATGAAAGGTACCAGTTTCCGGGCAGCGCCTGAAGGGTTTACCTTCATGTCGAAACCGGATGGTGAGAGCCATTCGAAGAAGAAAATCATAAACGTTGAAGAATGTATGGCGACAATGCCGACCAGCATCCACGAGGCTGTGTCAAAGGGTTCTGAAATTTAACGGGAAAATAATTAATTTTATCATTTAAAATTAATAAAAAAGAAAAAAAAATTAAATTGTTTAAACTCTTAAATTTTCTTCTAAATAATTTTTTTAAAGAAAAAATTCATTATGTTTACATATTTATTTTATTAGTTAATTTAATTTTTTTTATATTTTGTTATTTCGTTACTTTTTTATTTTATTATTTTATTACTTTTATTACTTTTGTTACTTTTATTACTTTTATTACTTTTATTACTTTTATTACTTTTATTACTTTTATTACTTTTATTACTTTTATTACTTTTATTACTTTTATTACTTTTATTACTTTTATTACTTTTATTACTTTTATTACTTTTATTACTTTTATTACTTTTATTACTTTTTAAAAATAATACTAAATAATAACAATAAAAATTAATTTGATTAAAAATTCTAATTATTATTAGTTATTATTTATTATTTACGTTTTTTTTGTGATTCGTAAAATAGAAACTTTTCCAAAAAATTTGAATATTTTTCTCTTGTTTTTCTTTTCAGACTTCGCAGTCGATAATTAATTTTAAAAAAGTATCAAAAAGTAACTTTCAAACTAAAAAAAAAGTTGTGAAAAAGTAGCTATCAAAGATTATTTGCAGAAACAAATTAATTCTTCCGAAGAATTTAATAAAATTTTTTTAAATAATAATTCATTTCTCTCGACTAATTTTATGCAAATTCTTATTTAAATAATAGAATTCCTAAGACATTTTTATTATTCATGAAAAGAATTAAATTCCTAGAAAGATTTGTACAAAAAAAATTTTAAATAATTGAATTCTATTTGGAAATTTTATGAAAAATGGTAGATATTGAAAATCATTTTATTGCGAAAAGTTTTTAAAAATAATTCAATTTTATAAAGAATAACTAAAATTTTAAGAATAATTGAATTTTTGGGAACGATTTTATTAGAATTTTTAAAAATCATTGAATTTTCAAGAAGAAATTTATTATTTTTGCGAATAATTTTGTTATTTATCGACATAATTGAATTCTTTTGGAAAAATTTTTTATTAATATTAAATCGCATTTGGATTCTTCGTGGCATTGAAATTAAATTTTTAAGAAAAATTACATTATTTTCAAACATAATTCCTGTAAAATTGTAGTATTAAAATTAATTGAAATCTTTCGAGGAATTTAATAATTTATGAAAATAATTGAATAATTTTTAAAAATGTTATTAAAATTTTCCAAACTATTTGAATTCCTAAAAAGAATTTTACCATTTATACGAAAATAATTGAATTATTGAGGAATATTTTATTGAAATGGTTTAAAAAGAATTGAATTTCTGTGAAACATTTTGTCATTTTTAGAAAAATTGAATTTTTCCAAAGAATTGAAAAACAATTATTTAAATAATTGATTTCATCGGGGAATTGAAATTAAATTTTTAATTATTTCCACGAGCAATTCTTGTAAAATTGTATTAAAAATAATTGAAATCCTGCAATGAATTTTATTATTTATGAAAATAATTGAATAGTTGCAAAGAATTTTATTAAAATTTTCAAAAATAATTCAATTTTTTTATTAATTGATTTAAAATTGTATTAAAATTAATTGAAATTGTTTGATTAGTTTTTCTATTTATGAAAATAACTAAATTCTAGCATTAATATCTTATCAAGTTTTTTTTAATTTTATTTTTATGAAAAATGTTATTATTAGTGAAAGTATAATTGAATTAATATGAAAAAATTATATAAAAATTTTGTTAAATAATTGTTCTTTTTAAAAATGTTATTCTAAAATAATTGATTTCCAATGGAAATTTAATTATTTGAAGTAATTAAATTTTTGATGAATTTTATCACTATTTTTTAAATAATTGAATTTTTTCGCGGATTTAAAGTAATGGAAATTTAAAAAAGAAAAGAAAAACAGAAATAGTCTCTTTTAGCCTGTATTTTTCTAAATTACGTTTTTTATGGAAAGTAAAAAAAATATATTTTACCTAAAAATGCCGTCGGTGAAATGATGCCTGTCCTTTTGCCAACAACAATGGCAATTCCAGTTTCCATAAATGGCACTGTAAAATCGACCACTGCTTCTCTCTCCGAATTTATCATCAGAGACGTCATCACCATGTCCGTTTTTCGATTCACCAAGTCAGCTATGAGTCCATTCCATTTTCCATTTTTCTAAAATAAATAAATATTACCCTTCAGTCTGCAGTGAATTCCAAAAAAATTTTTTTTATTTTCCAAACTAAATAAAAATTAGTTAATCATTAAGAATTACTAATTATTAAATATTATTATTATTAATTATTTATTATAATCGCTAATTATGCAATTATTAATTATCATACATTAATAAAAGAGTTAAAAATAGTAAATAATAAAAAGTTGTTTAATTTTATTTATGGAAACTAAGAAGAAATTTAGTAATTATTAAACAATTTAAGTATCACACTATGATAGTAAAAAGTCAATTGAAAAAATGAAAATGAATTAATAAAATTAGTAAATGATAAACTAAGTAATAAAGTTGACAAATTGCGAATCGATTATTACTTAATAAAATTAATAATAAAATGAAAATTAATTAGTAAAAATTAATACATCGAGTATTCATTTACAATATTAAGTTATTAACAAGTTGAAAAATAATAATTAAAAGCGATTATTGAAATTAATTAAAAATGGTAATTTAAATTAATTGATTGAAAAATAATTATTAAATGTAGTAATTTAAAATAATAAACTTCAATGAAATAATAAACTTTCAATATCTTAATATATTTGAATTTTAAATAATAATTTAAATTAATTGATTAAAAAAAATCATTAAATTTAATAATTTAAATTAATAAACTTCAATAGAGTAGAAAATTTTCAAAATATTAATATATTCGAATTTTACAGAAAATGACGCATATTTAATTATACATTTATAATTAAAAATAAATCGTTTTTAAATAATCTACTGAAGTGTAAAATAATTTATTAATTAAATAACAATTTTTCCAAACTGAATATTAATTTTAATTTTGAGGAAAATTTCATTTTTTGCTCCAGTTCTTTTTTTTATTTGGTTATTGTAAAAATGTCTTTTCTGATTGTGAACTTACCTCCAAAGTGCCCCATTTACCGTCCTCAACTCTGACAAGTTCGTACGTAAAACCAATTTCCTCGGAAAATTTTTGAAGTAAATCAATGCAAAATCCACTGCAACACTGATAAAGGCTTTCATTTCGTTGGGCAGATTGCATGTCCATTCTGAAATATAAATCATTCATATATTTAATTGCGTATCAGAAAGAGCACTCTTTCATTATTTAAATTGATATCCCATTTTATTAAAAGGATATAAAATCAAATTAAAATTAAAAAAAAAAGAAAATACTTCTGAAAAACTCTCTTTATTTTTATTACCAGTTTTTTTCTATGTATTTTTTGTTTTATTATTTTTCTCCATTATTTTTGTTTCAATTTTTTCATCTCAATATTTATCAAATAAATATTTTTAATTGAATAATTTTTTGTTGCGAATAATTTTTCTGCCAACAAAAATTTAAATAATAGACAAATTGAGACGAGAGGGAAAAAGAGACAAAATTGAAAAATTGTATAGTTAAATAAGAGTGAAATAAATAATAAAATAAATTTCTTTTGGAACAGTATTTTTTGGAAACAATAGAAAATTTTTTAGCTTGATTTTTATTTGAAATTTTCGAATAATAAACTCTGACGTTGATTGACCAACTTTTATGTCAACCCAATCTGTTTTAATTGGACTTTTATTTTTATTGAATTATATTTTTAACTTTTTAATTTTTATTTCGAAAAAAAATAAAATAATAAACAAATAAATTGGAGAGGAAACAATGAATGGAATTCAAAATGAAAATAAAATTAAAAAAATAAAATAAATAAGTAAAGTAAATAAATTTCTTTCGGAAACTTTTTGGGAAAAATTCCACTCTCAATGTTTTTTTACTTAAAATCCCATTCACTAATTTTTATGCAAACTTCTATTGTGTTACGAGAGTGTCGACAAATTTTGTGTTTTCCAGCACACTAGTGGACAGAGCAAACAAACAAAAGAATGGAATTTTTTTGTTTTGTTTAAATCCAACTTTACAAAAGATAAAAATAAAGAGATAGAGTGTGAAATATAAAGTAAATTCTCCGGGTTTTACAGACTGGAAGACAGGTAAAAGAACTGGAAGTGAGTTTTTTTTTTTATTTTTTCAAAGAAAAAAGGAGAGGAAAAAAAATGCCAAGTGTCTTATTTATTAAGAGGGACAAAATATGTTGCCTTGGGGGAAACGTGGAATGAGAGTTGAGAGGTGACTACCGAAAATTATTACTGTCCTGAGTATTACAAGAGCCTCATAATTTCCGCCTGAGTAAACTTCCACCTTGGCAGTGGATGTTGTGAATGTTAAGAGGTCCTAGTTTAATATCCGGTCCAGAAACTCAATCGACATTTCCTCTCATTTCAATAAAATATCAGTTTACAATTGTATTTAATACTTTTAATTGCGTTGCGAAAATATTTACATTTTTTAACTTCAACGTTTTGACTATTAAAGAATTCCAATCTTTTATTTAACAAAATATTGCATTTGTTAGAAATTAAAAATTTTAAAGTATACAATTAATTTTTATTTTGAAATAATAATTTACAATTGTATTTAACACTATTAATTACGTTGCACAAAAATTTACATTTATTCACTTGAACGTTTTAACTATAAAAAATTCTAATTTTTTATTTAATAAAATATTGCATGTGATATAATGTTTAAATTTTAAAGTACAATTAATTTTTATTTCTTGATAATAATTATTTACTATTGTAAAAAATAATAATTATTATTATTAATAATTTTCTGCAATTAGTATATTAGTATTATTATTATTATTAATTATCATTATTATTAATAATTATTAATTACACCGAAATAAAATTGTTTTTCCAAACATGCTTTAAAAAATGGAAAAATTGTTTACGAAGGAAAGAAATTTGAAAAGAGGAATTAAAAATAAAACTTACAGAGCGAAGTATTTTATGTATTCATATCTTTTTGATAATAATAAGATCAATGAATTTAATTAGAACAAACTTTTAATTGAAATTTAATTATGTTTGAGTAATCCCTACTTTCAGAATGCTAATCCTCTTGATCGTTTTCCATTCAAGGGAAATTTGTTTTCCGAACAAATTAAATAAATTGAATTAACATTTTTTTTATTTTTAAAGGAAAAAAATATTAATTTGATAAGATTTCAAATTTTACCGATTTGTAATTGAAAATACATTATTTGTAACGTTTTATTTAAAACAATAACACTTTAAAACTTAACTTTAAGTTATACTTTTAACGTTTAACTTTTAACGTTTTGTTTAAAATATTTTGTTTTGTTTTTTTGGTAAAACAAAATTATTCGTTTCAAAATAGAATTTTTGAAAAAGAAAATTTTAATTTGTAAACTTGAAAGAAATTCTTCAAAAAATTCAATTATTTTCAAAATTTTCAATTTTAAAAATTATTAAAGAAAATTGATTTTTTTAAAAAAAATTCAAGGAAATTATTTAATAGAATTTAATTAGTGTTTTGAAAATTTTGTAGTAAAATTCTTCGCAAGAATTCAATTATGTTAAATAATAAAAAAATTTTTCAAAGGAATGCAAATATTTTTAATTTCATTGTATTAAAATTTCTCAAAAATTACAATTATTTTTAAAAATAATTACTAAATTCAATTATTTTCATAAATAGTAAATTTCTTCGCAGAAATTCAATTATTTTTAAATAGAATTTTAATCAAACTTTACGACAGAATTCAATTACTTTCTGAAATTTGCTTAAATCCATTGAATCAATTCTTTAAAATAATTTTAAATTTGATTTAATTTAAAATTTCAATTATTTCTAGGATTGTCTATAAAATTTATTTTCAAAATTCAATTATTTTTCAAATTTTTAAGAAAATTCTCGAAAAATATCAAATTATTTTCTTTAAAAATGAAAAAAATAACACAATTTGTTTATAAAATTATCAATAAAATTTTTTTATGTCAATTTTATAATAAAATTACTATCAAGAATTCAGTAACATTTTTTACAAATTTTAATAAAATTTTTTGAAAAAATTCATTTATTTTCCAAACTTTTAATAAATTGTTGAAAACAATTCAATTATTTTTAAAAATAGTAGAATTATTTTCGAGAATTAAATTATTTCTATAAATAATACAATTTTTCACAGGAATTCAATTAAATATTGAAAACAATGTTAATAAACTTCAACAATAAAGTATTTAATTATAATTATTAATAGAAGCGATTACTTCCAAAACTTGAAAGAAATTCTTTATAAAATTTATTTTTAAAATTCAATTATTTTAAAAAATTTCATGAAAATTCTCGTAAAATATTAAATTATTTTCTTAAAAAATTAAAAAAATGACACAATTTGTTTATAAAAATAATTATAAAATTTTTTAGACTAATTTCTTAATAAAACTTCTATCAAGGATTCAGTAATATTTTTCACAATTTTTAATAAAATTTTTCCAAAAAAAATTAATTAATCAATTACTTTCAAATATATCGATTAAAATTGTTAAAGAAAATTGATTTTTCAAAAAAAAGTGCAAAGAAATTATTCAAAACAATTTAATTTTTAATAAAATAATATTAATTTTTATAATTTGTAACGTATTTTTTGTTACAACTATTTTCAAAATATTATTTATCAACAAAATATATTGATTACAAAATAGAATTTTCGAAAAAGATGTTTATCTTCAAAATACAATTTTTGAACAATTTTTCCTATTTTTAAAATATTATTTATCGACGAAAATCATTGGTTTCAAAATAGAATTTTCAGAAAAAGATCTTTAAAATACAATTTCCGAACAATTAAACCTATTTTAAAAATATTATTTATAAAAAAAAAATTATTGGTTTCATAATAGAATTTTCTAAAATAATTTTTACCCTAAAAATACAATTTTTTGAACCATTATTGAAAAGAAAATTACAAAATATAATTTTAGAAAAAAAAATTACTTTTCACATTCAAAATATAATTTTTGAAAAAAATTACTTTTCACTATCAAAATATAATTTTTCTAAAAAATCCCACAATAACGTTTAGTTAATTTAATAATATATTTTGTTAAAAGGAATTATTTTGGTTACTAGAAAAACTGTCAAGAAAACGATAGTTGTTACTTTTAGAAAAATTTACTGAAAAAGAAATTATTTGTGAATTGCGAAAAATCTATTTCTCTGTTTTACGAAAGTGTAAATGACTTTTCTCGATAGAAAATACTTTTTCAGAGAAAATAAACTTGTATCCTTTTGGTAATGGAGCGTTTTATTTTATCAGACGTAAGACTTCCGGGTTTCATTCATTTTCTGCAGAATCATTGATTTCGACACTTTAAGAGAGAAGAAAAAAAGTGATAATTCCTTTTCCTCGAGTTCAATAACTTTAATTCTATTTTTCGCTCACACTGAACGAACGAACAAGTGTCCATTAGAACACTCAATATTTTCTATTTCTTCGTTACTTTTTTTTTAATTACATAGAAGGAAAAACTTAATGCAAGAAAATATTTTTACGGAATTTCTTTGAAAATTTCTTCAAAAAATTGTTTTACTACTAATTTTTCGAAAATTTCTCCAAAAAATTATTTTACTACCAATTTTTGAAAAATTTCTCAAAAAAAATTTTTTACTACCAATTTTTCGAAAATTTTTTCAAAAAATTGTTTTACTACCAATTTTTCGAAAATTTTTTCAAAAAATTGTTTTACTACCAATTTTTGAAAAATTTCTCCAAAAAATTGTTTTACAACCAATTTTTCGAAAATTTTACAGAAATTGAAAAAAATTTGAAAAATTTCTCAAAAAAATTGATTTGCTACCAATTTTTCGAAAATTTGACATGAATTGTAAATTTTTCGTGTGAAAACTAAATTTTTCTACTAAAACTGGTTTTGTACTAGAAGAAAACAAACTAAATAAAAATTAACATAATTTGTCTGACTGTATGTGAACTTTACAACTCAATTTCTATTGTTTTGTCTTCGCGTAACTGTCTTTTACTACTAACATCAAAATTAAAGGCTTTGTCTAACTAAAATTGTCTCATCCTACTAATTTTGTTTTATCACTTCTCAAAGTGTTGGGTCTTACCATAAATGTCTAATTCTCCCAGTACGAGAATTAATTAATTGGAAAATAAATTTTCGCACTAAAATTTTCTCGTACTACTTAGAAAATTAATTTTACAACTTTTACGTTTCACTAAAACTAAAAATACTTGAAATAAATATTTTCTGACTCCGCTTTTACGTTACTACTAATTTTACATTTTTTGTTCAACTATAATTAGTAATTATTTTCACGAAATTCGATTTGAAAAATTTTTTTTTCTTTAAAATCTTCTATAAAATAGATTCATACTCGATACAGAAGCATCTTTTCGATTTCTGAAAGCTTTCTCTCCTTTTTTTAGCACCTTTTTGTTAAATTCAATATTCCTGCCTTCCTGGCAAATTCTCAACTTTTCACTAAAAGCTCAACACTCCCTAGGGATTGATTTGAAAATTCTCAAAATGAGATTTCACCTTTTTCTCTTCTCCTTTTTTTGTATAAAATATATTTTTTTCATTCTATTCTCAGCTTGCTTTTTGTTTTCATTTTTTTCCATTTTATTCAAAGTTATTTCTGTGCTTTTTTATAGTTTTCATTTTATTTATCATTTTATTCAGAAAGTTTTTTTATTTGACATTTGAATTTTAATTCCATTCAAAGTTTATTCTTAGATTTTGTTCTGTATTTCTAATTTTATATTTATGTTGTATTTATTATATTTATTTTTTTATTTTATTTTTATTTAATTTTTAATTATTTTTTTTTATTTAATTTAATTTAAATTTTAATTCTATTCAAAGTTTATTCTTAGCTTTTGTTCTATATTTCTAATTTTATATTTATATTATATTATACTTATTTTTGATTTCATATTTCTAATTTTCTTCCAAATTTATTTTTAGTCTAAACTTTTTTTTAATTTTTTATATTTTTCCGAAAAATTACATTTTAAATTAGAAAAAAATGTGATAAAAATTGCACTGCTTGTAATTCCCCTCCATACTTATTTTTCTCTATATAAAAAATTCTATCTCTATCAAATAGAGAAAGAGAGAAAAAAATAAAAAGAGCGAAAGAGAGAGAATAAGGGAAAAGGAGAAAGAGTTATAAAAATTTTTTTAATTAAAACTTTTAAACAACTGACAATGATAAAGTAAATGTTTTCTGCGTTGTATTGAGAATAAAAAATCAAGTACCGTAATATTTTTTAAACACAAAAGCAATAGTTGGAGTAGTTTCATTTTTTTTTTTTTTTTTTTTTTTTGAAGAGTCATTCGCAGAAATAAAAAATAAATTTTTTCCAACACTTATCGGGAGGCGAACTTACAGGAAGAAAAAAAAAGTGAAGAAAAGCTTATAGAGAGAAATACCTTTTGAGTGTGTGTTCGATTTTATCAAGAGAAAAAAAGGGCGAGGAGGGAAAGTTGGGGAACTTTTCAACTGTCAATGGGAACTACACTTGCTTCCTGAATTCGAATGGATTTGAGAAAGCTGCTATAGGGGGAAAAAAAAGGAAGTGAAGACTTCTTCAAGCACACCTCTATTCGCTTCAAGTATAAAAAAGTCATTCGAACGGATTATCTTTTCGATCAAAACTTAACTAGAATTTGACAGGGCATTAACTTATCTTGGCTTACGAGTCAATTGCAATCTGAATTGACATTTGCCGCGTTACAAAGTAAAAAAAAAACAGCAAAAAATAAAAAATAGAAAATTCTTTTCAGAAAATTGACTTTTTAATGGTTTCCCCACCGTTTGACCTCCATTTTCAAATCGTTAAATATTTGTCGAATATTTTACACTCGATAATTTTCGTTTTATATCCAAACTTAAAATCGGAATCGTATTTTAAAAAAAAATCTTTTTTGTTTACTATTCATTTTATTCCAATTTTTGTATTAATTATTATTAATTAATAATTCAATTAATATTCAAAAATGTATTTCAAACAAACAAAAATTACTATTCAAGAATATAATTATTTTATTTTTATTTATTTTTTTTTATTTTCGAAAAACATTTTTTGTTGACTATTCATTTTATTACAATTTTTAATTAATTATTATTAATTAATAATTCAATTAATATTCAAAAATATAATTATTTTAATTTTTATTTCATAATATAATATAATTTCCAAACAAATTTTAATTGACAGCATAATTATGTTTTTTATTTAACAAACAGAATTATTAAAAGTCGTATTTATTTATCAATTTTTATTCATTTATTTACAAAAACAGTTCCCGTTGTTTAACCCAAGAATTATTATAATTTTAACATTATCAAAAAATCGAATTCAAAACACTTTCTTCCCTTTCTATTTTTTCCTTGTTTTTTTTCGTTTATCATTTTTTCCAATTAATTCATTTACTTACAGAAATTTACAAAAATTAAAATATTAAATTCTTAGAGTCCATTTAATAGTGAAAGTTAACCAAAATTTAAAAAACTATTCCCAAAAATTGACGAGTTATTTAATATAAAATTGAAATAGAATAATTAATATAAAATAGAAATAGTATAAAAATAGAAAAAAAATTAATTATAAAAATTTACGAAAATTTAAGATTTACTATTTTAATTTACTAATGGAAATTTAGAACAAAAGACTTCCGGTAATTTGAGACAAATTTCCTTCACTGTCACCTATAACCATTCACCTTTTTGGATGTACATAATATTTTGTTGAGCTCGTAAAAATTCTTGTGGAGATTTTCCGACAATCGAAGTGTTTAGTAGACGAGGTAAAAGACAGGGGGGATGGAGGGGGAGGAGGGTTAAATTTTACGATCCGACTGCCAGAGCTCTTAAAACTCAAAGCATCGTTTGTACTGAACTTTCCTATATAAACAACTAAAACCAAGATTTACCTTTGGATTTAATGAAACTTTAACATTTATTGGATTATTTTGAAAGTTCATTTTGAACATTTTGACAAAAAAAAAAATTTTCAAGTTTAAAACCAATAAAATCAATGACATTTTCGTTATTATTCAGAATTTTGTAAATAAAATTAATTATTATTAATTATAATAAATAATTATCAACTATTGAGTTGTAAAGTAGATTATTTTTATTGAAAAAGTAATACAATTATGAATGAAACTATAGAAATAATAAATTATAAATAAAAAAGCTAAAGTAATAAATTGTAAATTAAAAAGTTAAAATAATAAATAAATTAGAAATTAAAAATAAAAAATACAAAATGAAAAATAAATAAATGAAAGAAAAGTATTACATTAATAATTAAAAGCAATTATTAAAAATAAGAAATAACAAACAATAATTGAAAAATATTAAATGGAAAACACGAAGTAAAAAATTAAAAATAACAATAACTTTGAAAGAAACATAACAGTAACCAAAAATAATTAAAGAGAAAAAGACAAAGAAAAATGTAAACAAAATAAAAAAAAATCAGAAAAAATATTCCTTTAAAAATTAAAAGCAATGATTAAAAAATAACTAATTAAAAAAAATAATTCAAAATTTTTAATTGAAAAATTCAAAGAAATAAATTTAAAATTAAAAATAACAAAAACTTTGATGGAAACATAAAAATAACCAAAAAATAAATTAAAAAGAAAAGAAAAAAGAAAATGAATACAAAATAAAAAAAGAAATTCAGAAAAAATATTACATTAAAAATTAAAAGCAATGATTAACAAATAAGTAATTAAAAAACAATATTTGAAAAATATTAAATGAAAAATTCAAAGTAATAAATTAAAAATTAAAAATAACAAAAACTTTGATACAAACATAAAAATAGCCGAAAAATAAATTAAAAAGGAAAGGAAAAAGAAAATGAATACAATATGAAAAAAGAAATTCAAATTGAAATAAATTTGAGAAAAGTCTTCAATAGAATTTGAAAAGAAAAATTATATTTCCCAATAAATTAAATTTGTTTAAAAATGAAAAACAAAATTTTCCTCTTATAATTATCACTATTGAAAAAAATCGAGAGAAAGAAGGAATTTATTAATTTCAAAACAAAGATTTCTTTATTTTTTCCCCCTTTAAATTTATCAAAATGCACATTCAAAGTATTGCAAAGTTTTGCCGAGTTCAGTACACGATTTCTCAATTTCCGTTAGCAAGCAGCTGTTGAGAGATTCATAAATTTCACCAACGAACGAACGCTTCGCGAATTATAATGAAAATTTTGTTTTCAAAATTATAGAGAAAACTTTATTGAATAAAAATTTGTTGCACAAAAAAAATATGAAAAGCAAAACTTCATCAATAATACCGAAACAATTTTTTTTTTACAATTCACAAAGACAATAAATTGTAAAAAAAAATTTCCACTGTTTTCATTTAATGATTTTCTTTTTGAGAAATTTTTCTTTCAGGAGAGAAAAAAAATTATTAGTTTCTAATTAACGTTGTTCTAAGATTAATTAGATTAATATAATTTTCTAATAAATTGTAAATAGTAGTAAAAAAAAATTTTAATATTAATTTAGGAAAAACACAATTTTTCCAAGGATACAAAATTGGGGCAAAAAACGAAGCAAAAGTTTTTGATAAATAAATATAATAGTAATAAAAAAATAATATATTAATAAGTACAATAATAATAATAATAATAATAATAATAATAATAATAATAATAATAATAACATTATTATGTTATTTTATTTTTTCATTATTCTACAAATTATATAATACGGTCAAACAAACAAAAATTACTAATAATAATAACAGTTGAAGCAGTAAAAACAATATGAAGGATATTAGTAATAATAATAATAAAAATAATAGAAATGATAATTTTTATTATTATAATTAAATATTGTACGTTAAATATTATTACCCTTAACCTTATAATTTTTTTTTAATTGTTTTAATTTTTTTTTACAAGAAGAATAACAATGATAACAAAACTATTTTTCCATCTCTATTTGAAGTATTATTATAATTATTATTATCATCATTATTATTATAATTGTTATCATAATAATTATTATAATGATATCAAAATGGGATTCTTTTAGAGAAAAAGATGATTAAATAGAGAGGAGAATAAATTTTAACGAGGAGTTTTAAACGGAAACTTCTCATTTGGTTGTTGAAATAGCGTACAATAAAGGATATCCGTTTGCATAAAACGCCAAATGTTCTTCGTCTCGCTCTAACTATCTTGGTCGTTATTGTCGCACCGAAAAAAGGGTCATCAACATTCTCTAGACTTCGTGTCATAGTTAAGTAGAGAAATTAGATTCCCATCACTTTTCCCGACAAAGAAATTTTTATTACAATGCAAATTCTCCTCGAGGAACTATTATTTTACTGTCTACTTCTTTCGTGAAAAAAAGAAGGAGAAGAAGAATTTTTTTCGGACCCAAGTCTGAAACTTTTCCTCTCTCTTATTCTTAAATTTTTTCTTTCCTCACTTTTTCCTTTTTGCATACTTCCTTTTTTTGTTTTTTGGCACTAAAATTATGTCGAGAAAAAGAAAAAACAATTTTTTATCATAAAAATAAATTTTTCCATTTTTATTTCTCTCTAAATTTAAATTAGTAAAAATCTTTCTTAATTTGAAGTAGTGACTAACTTTTTGCATTTTCATAAATAAAAATTCATTTGAGTTAGTAAATTTTGCTAGTAAACAGTTTTTTCTACTAATTTTTTACTAAAATTTACTAATTCGGAAGCAAAAAAGTCAGTCACTATGTCTAATTAGTAAACATTTTTAGTTTAAATTTAGAGTTTAGCTTAAATTTGTTTTCTAAATTTAAATTTAGAGACTTCCTTTTTTAGTTTAGTTTTTTTGTTTTTATAAAAACAATTTCTTGCGGAATATTAATTTTGAAATGAATAAATTTTTAATAAGTTATAAATATTTGCAAAGTAGCGAATTGAAAATTAAATCATTATTAACAATTCTACTTTTCATCAACTATATTTTTACGTTTTAGTGAATTATTTTCGAAGAAATAAATTTTTGAGTGAGTAAATAAATTTTCATTCGCGTTGAATTTTTATAAATATTTACGTTTCAGTAAACAATTTTGGAACAAATAAATTTTCGAATGAGTAAATTAATTTTTCGTTCGAGTTATATTTTCATAAATTTTTATCAATCTTCATGAGTTTTTATAAATCTTTATAAATTTTTATAAATCTTTATAAATTTTTATAAATCTTTATAAATTTTTATAAATCTTTATAAATCTTTATAAATTTTTATAAATTTTTATAAATCTTTATAAGTATTTAAAAATCTTTAAATTAAGTTACCAAAAAAAATCGTAAATTATAAAAAAGGAAAAGAAAAGTGAATGGATATTTTTAGAAATTCCATTTAATTTTGAAGGAGGAAAAATAAAAATCGCTGAATCATTGCTCGCAATGTTTCATTCGGCAAATGTTCGTAATTCATGCGTGTTTGCATGTCAAGATCGCACACACTGTATGAGGTGATTTATGGTACTTAGAAAACACGCCCCCACAGAATAGTAGAGCAGAAAAAAAAATTTAGTGCATAAAATTAATTTTTAATTCAAATAAATCATCATTGAATATTATATTTTTTCCGATTTTATTTTTTTACTAATTCACAAAAGAACTTTTTCTTCTTGAACTATAAAAAAATACAATATTTGAACAACAGATAGTTTTCGAAAAAAATACAAACTTAAATAAAATAAATAAATTAATAAATAAATTAATAAATAAATTAATAAATTAATAAATTAATAAATTTTACAGAAAAAAAAGTAAAGTAAGTAAACTTTTGATCAAAAGTTATGGCAAATTTCGACAAAGGAAAATTTTACTTAGAGGGGATTTTGACATTAATTTTCAAACGAAAGTTATAAGTCAAAATTCTCTATTCTACACGCTCTACAATAAATTATTAATTACTACTAATAACGTAATAATGAATAATAAATTAGTACATTCGATACTTCGGCAAGACAATTGAATGGAGAATTTGAATTCAAATCCGCTCGATTGGAAATTTATTGTTAAAAATACAAATTTATGGATAATTACCACCAGATTTTGAGATACGACCAAAATTTATTTAAAGGCGAAAAATTTTAGTTCGTAAAGAAAAGTAATTTTCTTGAAAACAAAAAATTGATTGAAAAGAATTTTTTTGATGAAAGAAATAATAAATATCAAAAGTTCTGTTAAAAATTTAAAAAATTCAATCAAGAAAAAATTAATAATAATAATAACAACAGTAATAATAAATTAACAACAATAAAGTAATGAAAATTAATAATAATAATAATAATAATAATAATAATAATAATAATAAAAATAATATTAATAATGATAATAATAATAATAATAGTAATAATAACAATAAAGTAATGAAAATTAATAATAATATTAAAATAATAAAAAAATATAATTAACAATAACTGACAAAAGTAATTTTACTTCAAATAACAATAAAATTAATTTGCTTCTTTCATATTTGATAATAAAATTAGTTGAAGCAATTAAAAAAAATACCTTCTTAACTTTTTATTTGCAAAAGCAGAATATATTGGATTATCATTATCAGTTGAATTGGCAGTAAAACTTTGATTATATATTGACCTGAATTATCTTATATGAAAGATAGCAAAGAACTTTGTTCAATAATATTAAATTTCACTTCCATATATTAATTATCTTTGGGGCGAATTTTCTCTTATTTCAGACCTTCATTTTGCAGCTGCAAAATAAATTAGAACACGCCAGTTGAATGAAAGGGAATTAGTGGAAAATTCACTGTTTATTCATGAGTACAAAGCGAATTTCACGTACTCAACAATCACTTTATATCCCAGGCGCGTTCGATTATTATTAAGAAAAATAATCATTGAAAATTGTCAGTCACAGATTTTCGATGGTCACAAAAGAAGCTTAATTTTTAATCCCCTCATTGCCTTCAATCTCCTTTTATAAATTATCGTCACTTTACATTCATTCAGAATTTCTTCTAAAAAAAAAAAAAAAGAAGAGAAAATAAAGTTAATTTTGTTTTTTTTCTTTTTCTTCTAAAAAAAAATTTTCTTTTTCTCTCTAAAGAAAAAGATTTCTTTTTTTTGCTTTCTCTTTTATTTCTAAAGAAAAAAAATTCTTTTCTTTTTTCTTTCTAAAGAAAAAAAATTCTTTTCTTTCTAAAGAAAAAGATAGTAAAAAAAATAAAAAGAAAAAAAATACAAACGAAAATGATATCTAAACGAAATTTGAAACAAAAAAAATGAAAAGAAAAACAAAGAATGAAAGGCATAAAAAATAACTGTGAAATGATTTTTTTATTGTTAGTAGAAAGGGTTTTTTTAAAAAAAAGAATATTCTCCTCTCATATATTTTTTTTTAAAATCATTATTCATGTGCAAGAAACCATAAATTTCTATATCCAAAAATTAATTAAATTTTAATCCACTTTAAATAAAGGGGAACGCCAATTTCTATATATAGGAGATCTCGAATTTCATTTTATTGGAAAATCGAACAAAAACCATTATGTTCTGGCTTTGACACAGATCCGAAAGAACGAAATCAGATTTTTATCTTTTAAAATGAGTTGCTCTAACCACTTTTACATTATCATGTGAATTGTAGAATGTAAAATAAAAATAAAATAATTCTCCAATCAAACCTATAAAGAAAATTCAATTTTTATTCTTCGCAATATTGTTTCTTTACTTCTGTCAATAAAATTTTTCCCTCTATTAATTATCATCATTTTAGAAAAAAATGTATTAAAATAGTGAAAAAAATGTTACGTTTAATAAATTTTTTTTATTACTCATATTTTTATATTATTATTTATATTATTTTTTTTGCATGCTGCAAAAAAATGATAAAATACGAAAATCAAAAACACTATTAATAAATTATTAATAATAATAATAATATTAGCAATATTGTTAAAATTGTTATTTATTTTATTTATAAGAAATATATAATAATATTATTTTTATTACTGTTGAAATACTAAGAATAATAAAAATGTGACAATAATATTGATAATCTTAATAATAATAAAAAAACAATAATAATAGTAACAAAATAAATAATAGTAACAATTATGTGAATAATAATAATAATTTTTATTGAATTTAATAATAATAATAATAACACATAATTGTTTTATGTGTTGTTACACACTTTTAACAATATTACAAATATTATTATTATTATTATTATTATTATTATTATTATTATTATTATTATTATTATTATTATTATTATTATTATTATTATTATTATTATTATTCACAATTAATTTTTAAGAGTATTTTAGATTTTCGTATTTTTATCATTTTTGCATAACAGATAGTTAAAAAAAATTGAATAGCAAGAAAAATTTAATAACAATAATAGTAAAAATAATAATTATAAAATGATAATAATTATTATCCGCCTTTCTTGTAATTTTTCTTATTATTCGTAAAAATGATTCATGCAGAGAGTAAATTGATGGTAAATTTGCATCGAGTATAAATTATTGATCAGGGTGAAAAGCTCTCAAGCTTCATCACATCTCGGTATTTTGAACACCTGCTTAACTTCCTATTAATTTTGGATCGTTGACTAACTTAAATATCTAATGCGCAATGGAGGTCTTCTAGTTACCGAAAACTCGACAGTTCATAGAAGCTTTCAAAGGTAAATTTACCTCAGATCTATTGAGATTAAAGGAAATTTCGCACAATCTTGTATGTACATGAATTAATTACTTCCTATCGTGTTCAAATTTTTTTTTTGATAATTTTTGTTCCAAAATGGAAATAGGAAAAATGTGGAAAGAAAATGTAATATTTAATTTTAAAGGAAAAATGTAAGTTTACCCTTTTTTAGCGAAACGAAAAGAACGAAAGTTGTAATTCAACAGAAGAGGTGAAAAATTAATATCTGTTCCATGAAGTAAATTATTTTTATTATTTCGTAAATTATTGTTCAGAGTTTTAGAAACTATTTTTTATTACTTTTTAATTTTAAATTATTTTTACTTTTAGTAATTTTATTTTGTTACCATTTTTTGTTAATACTTTTTCATTTTGTAATTATTTTCTACTATTACAATTTTTATTTTGTTACAATTTTTATTTTGTAACAATTTTTATTTTGTTACAATTTTTATTTTGTTACAAATTTTATATTGTAGCAATTTTTATTTCGTTACAATTTTTCTTTTGTTAATATTTGTAATTACTTTTTCATTTTGCAAATATTTTTTACTATTACTATTTTAATTCTACTGAAATTTTTCTTATTTCTTCTTTAATTTGTAAATATGTTTTACTAGTACAATTTTTATTTTGTTACAATTTTTGTAATTACTTCTTCGTTTTTAAATTATTTTTTACTATTACTATTTTAATTCTCCTGTATTTTTCCTTTTTCTTTTTTAATTTGTAATTATTTTTTACTATTACTATTTTTATTTTGTTAAAATTTTTGTCATTACTTTTTCATTTTGTAATTATTTTTTACTATTACTATTTTTATTTTATTACAATTTTTGTCATTACTTTTTCATTTTGTAATTATTTTCTACTATTACAATTTTTGTTATTACTTTTTAATTTCTTATTATTTTTTTAATTCTTAACTACTGCAGAATAAAAAATAGTAAAAGCAGACAAAAGTATTTTAATTTTGTCATCTGAAGAACTGCTGATAATAGCAGAATTTTTTTCTAAATTGAATTTTTGCAAAACCTAGGGTCTTTATTAACAAAAAAAAATTGTTGCCTTTCGTGACGTGACTTTTTCCTTTCGTTACTTTGCACAAGAAAAAAAAATTGCCTTTGTAGTGACGCGACGGAAAACCGCAATAAACTAGTCTTACAACTATAATGAACTTATCTCTCCTCTGACTTTACAATAGATTAATGGTAGTTATTAATTTTCCAAGGCGGATCTAACATTTCCGAAGACGATAACCTCTCTTAGAAATTGGATAATACCCAGAGCGGAATTGCGGGAAAGGAACATTAATATTGTTAACCTCACACATATATTGAAATTTTTTTTTTCAAATTCGTTTTTTGACCCCAATCGATCGTCGTAAGAAGAAAGAGAATTTTTTCTTTTTCAAAAATTATTTTTCTCTTCCTCTATTACGTTTTTTGTAAATGAAAAGTTATTAAAAATATAATGAACTTTTACCGTAGAATTTATTTTTAAAAAATATTTTTTTACGATAAAAAGAAAAATATTTTTTCTGTAGCAAAAAAAATTGTTTTTAATTAATTTAAAAACAACTCTTTGTAATGTATCTTTTTTTGATTACTTTAATAATAATTTTCTTGCAGTAAATTTTTTTTTAACAAAATAATAATTTCCGTATAACAAAAATTGTTTCTACAAAAAAGAGAACATACACACTAAAATGAGAATAAATTTTCAAATGCTTTACGTTAAAGTAAAATATTCCAGTGGAGTGGAAGTGAAAAGTAAAAAATACATATGAGAACTTTTTAATTAACAGAGTTGAAGAATTTGAATTTTTAAATTTTCGAAGGTTTGTCATTAAAGTAGAGGAGAAATTACAGAATGAAGTTGTTAATAAGAGAAAAAATTTGTATCATTTCTTTTTTTTAATATCGAGAAATATTCGAGTGTTTTATTTTTTACTTTCGAGAAATTTAAAATTAAAGAATAAAGAAATAAAAACAAAAATAAAGAAATAAGGGTAACGATTTGATGAATAAAAAATTGTTCATTCTTTCATTTTCGAAATTTTTTTTCCTACTTGACTCAAAAAAGTATTGTAATTAAAAATTCTGAAGAACCCATTAAAATTGTTTCATTTTGAGTATAATGAATTTGAATCGGAAAAGAATTTTATTGTTGAAGAATTATATTTTTCAATTGTTTTTTAATAACAAAAAGAGTTTTCAAAGAGAAAAAAATCAATACAATTTACTTCAGCAAAAGTTGAGAATTTACGTTTACATTAAGTGCATCTAAGGAGTAAATAAGTAAATTTAATTTACCGTAAACTGTAAAATGAGAAACGTCAGTCCATTTCAGTAACACAAGTTCCAAGATTCGTTTTATAAAATTCAAAGAACGAACTAATATTTTAAATGAGTTCCATTCAAGAATTAAATGAATACGAAAGGAGTTTCATTTTGTGATGATGAAAAAAATGCTCACGAATTTTATATATATATATATATATATATTTTTTTTTTTTTTCACTTGTGAACGAGACTCTCTCTTGAAGGAAATTTCTCCTTTTGTATTTAATGGCAAATTATAACTTTTTAAAGTGATGAAAGGCAACATCAAAAGTTCACGATTCCTTTTTTAAAGGACGATGAAAATGTAATGTAACCTTTTTTTAATATATCTTCTGAATAGACGTTTCTTTCTTTTAAAGTATATTCCTTGTAAAATGAGCGTTAAAAATTTTTATTTGGATTTTATTTTTAAAAAATTTTTTTTAAAAATTAGTAAAAAATTTTTTTAAGTTTAAAGTTTTTTGAAAAAAGAAGAGACCAATCAAAAATAAAAATAAAAATAAAAAAAAAAGAAAAAAAAGTATAAATTTATAAAAATAAACAATAATAGAAAAATATAAAACAAATAAAAATATGTAAATAAACAAATAGAGCAAAAGAAAAAATAATAAATAACGAGTAAAGAATAATATAATTAATAGAGTTAGAAAATAATAATAAAACGAATGCAGGAAAAAAATTGAGAGTGAAAATAAAAATAATTATAAATATCTAAAAATAATTAAGTAACTAGAAATAAAAAATAAACGCAAGTAAATAACAAAAAATTAAAAAGAAAATTAAAAACTATTCTCCAGGAAAATATCGACAACATAAAATATAGATTTTCATCTTAAAACGTAGACTTTACAATTCTTTTTTGTTGTTAAACTTCTTTAAAAGCAGTTTCGCAAATAATCGCCATAAAAAGATGAGAAGGGTTTGCAAAAAAAAAAATGAGACAATAGTCGCATATATTCCACAAAGAATATCATTGTGCAGAAAAGTTTCTATGAAAACCAAAAGATGTCATAAAATTTTAAACACGGAAATGAGATTTTCACGAAAGGGGAAATAAAATTCGCTTGATAATTCTGTAAAAAAAAACTTTTAAAGAATAAATGCTTCGAATTTATGTTTTTCTAAAAACTTTCCACTTGAAACGTGTGACAAACAAATATAATAAACATTTTTAAAGAAAAAAACCAATAAAAGAGAAAACTTTCTTTAAGAAAATTTTGTTGCAATATTTACGGACAAAACTTTCCGATTCACAGAAAAGAAAATCAGAAACTATTCAAAAAAAAAATAATTTTTTTAATTTTTCAGAAAAGTGTAGAAAATTTTAACAAAGTTGTGAATATTTTCTTTTAAATTTTAGGAAAATTTGTCTTTTTCTTTTTTTTTGTTTTTCATTTTCTATTTTTTCTGATATTTTCCTGTCTTTTAGTTTTTTTCTATCATTTTCTATTCTTTTAATTTCTCGCCTTATTTAAATTTCTTTTTTCTTATTTTTTACTTTTTTAATTTCTTTTTTTTCTATTTATTTCATCTCCCCCTTTTTTAAGTTTCTTTTTTCTTATTTTCTACTTTTTCAATTTCTTTTTTTCATATTGTATTTTTTTATCCCCCTTTTTAAAATTTTTTTTTCTTATTTTCTCCTATTTCTTTTTTTTCATTTTTTATTTTTTTCTTCCCCTATTTTTTTAAATTTCTTTTTTTCTTATTTTCTACTTTTTTATTTTCTTATTTTTATTTTCTATTCTTTTATTCCTCCCCTTTTTAAACTTCATTTTTTCTCATTTTTTACTTTTTTAATTTGCCCACTTTTGTTAATTTTTTTTTCAATTTTCTATTTTTTCCATCTCCCTTCCTTTTTAAATTTCTTTTTCTGTCATTTTCTTTTTTTCGCATCCCCCCCTTTTTTTAAATTTCTTTTTCTATTTTTAGGTTTTAAATATTAAATATAAGAATGAGAATATTTTTTCCTCGTTTTATTTCGATAATTTCTAGTCGGTATTAATTAATCGTAAATTCGTTAAGTTCTAAGTTGTTTTTGTTCAAACAATTAGTAGTTAAACCATTGTTTTCGTTCACTGCAGAGCAGACTTAATATTTTTCCGTCTGACCTAAAATCGACTGTTTCACTGCGAAGACTTAAATATCAGCAAGGAGCAATAAAAAAAAAGTTTTATTACCCACAATATAATTCTAGTGAATATTTTCTTATAGAAAACAAAATAAACCGAGCAGTAAATAAATAAATTAGTTAATAAAAGGAAAATAATTTTTTTTTAAATAATAAAAAAATAATTATTTTAGAGTCTTTTTTTGTGGTTTATATAAAATAAACATAATGAAAAAAATGACGTGGGATGAAAAATACGAAAAAACCTGAAATTTAGTGTCGAGAAAATAAACTTGAGGGCAAAAATTATTAATATGAAAAAAAATTTGTTTTTGAAAAGCACTTACTCAGCCATATCAGCTTCTTTTGCAACTCGACAATGAACTCCTCGATCCATCAAGCATTTGCCAGTCACTGGATCCGGTGGTGCCAGATTGATGTAAGGTGGTTCCTCCAAAAACGTGATTTTCAAATAAAATTTCTCCGGCACACCCTGAGGTGGTGTGTGTGTATTACCCGGCCACACTATGTCCTTTATGTACAAACCCTCTTTTTCCCATGATTTCCACGCTCCAATCTGAAATTAAAAGGCAAAAAAAAAAAAAAATTATTGATTTTTATTTTAATAAAGAATTTCAATTTTTTTAAATTTAGTTCATTAATTTTCATATTCATTTTTGGGTTAACATTTTTGTATTTTTATCGAACAATTTTTAATTGAAATTCTATTTAAATGACAAAAATAAAAAATAAATAGGTAATAACAGTAATATAAAAAAAATAACAATAATAATAAAAAAATATAAATAATAAAGATAATAACAAAAATAATAATAATCATTATAAAAATACTAATAATAAAGATAATAATAAAAATAATAATAATTATAAAAATACTAATAATAAAAATAATAAAAATAATATTAATAATTATAAAAATACTAATAATAATTATAATAATTAAAATAATAATAATAATAATTAGAAATATTAAAATAATGTTAAATAATAATAATAATAATTAATAAAATAATATAAACTACACTCGACTCGAGTGGCGTGAAAATAACAATAAAGTACACTTATCATTTTCCATATTATACTAAAAATTAATAATATAAATTCACCCTCAACTGTTAGAGTTCAAATTGTAATAAAACAAGTGAAAAGTGAAATAAATAGGCACGAAAGAAGATCGATTTAAAACGTAAAGTTAATTTTAATTGTAAATAAAATTTACAACTAGCGCGACAGCTTTGGAATTTATTTGATGCAGTTTGGCTTCTATGTTTAATTGTTGACGATAAATTAATGCTACAGTGAATACGTCTACAATAGCAATTAAAATTCAGTGAGTGTGAAACTTTCGACACTATATTTATACAATCGTTTATTATTATCCGTTGGTAAAATAAAGAAAATATATATTATTTATATAGATGACGAATAAAAAAAATATGGAAAAATAATAAAACTTTATTAACTCGTTATTGTCATCGTTTTTTATTGTCAACTTTTTTTTTATTCAAAAAACGATTCGTACCTGTGGAGTAGACAAAAGAGTATTAAAAAGTAAATCATTAGTAAAATAAATAATAAATCAAACAAATAGGATAAACATTAAATAAATAATAAAGTAAATAATAAAATGAATAATAAAATAAATAATAAAACTAAAATAAGAATGAAAATAAAAATAATAAATGAAAAATAATAAAAAGTAAATTATTAATAAAATAAAAAATAAATTAAATAAGTTAAAAAAAATCATTAGTGAAATAAATAATAAATCAAACAAATAAGATAAAAATTAAATAAACAATAAAGTAAATAATAAAATAAAAATAAAATTAATAAATGAAAAATAAGAATAATGAAAAATAATAAATGAAAAATGATAAAAAGTAAACCATTAATAAAATAAAAAATAAATTAAATAAATAATTTAAAAAGGATTTATTAGTAAAATAAATAATACATCAAACAAATATGATACAAATTAAATATATAATAAAATAAAAATAAGAATAAAAATAAAACTAATAAATAAAAAATAAGAATAAAAATAAAAATAATAAATGAAAAATAATAAAAAGTAAATCATTAATGAAATAAATAATAAAATAAACTAAGAATATAATTGTGCCTATAACAATAAAAGGGTAAAAAGAATAAACCCTTTATTCGATTAACAAATGATTTAAAAAAGTAAAAAACATTCATTGTAGTTTATTTTAAATAAATAATAACTAATCTTGGTTTTTGTTTTTAATTGATATCCGTAACATTTGTAAACATTTGATTTTTGTTTCACATAGTCAGATGACACGTACAGATAATTTGATTTTATTTTTTTGTTTTGTTTTATGTACGTCACTTTTTTTATGATACCCTTCATAACAAGAATTATATAATCTTTTGGGATTAATGTATCAAAAGTCGATATGAGAATGAAAAATATTAAAATATTATACACGTAAACTCGTAAAAATGTAAATTTTTTTTTATGTTCACACATAAATAATAAATATAGAGGATTTTATATAATATTCGATAAAGAAAATAAACAAAATCGATATTCACCTCGACAAATATTTTTTTTGTCATATTTCACACTCCTCTGGACTTAATCAAACAAATTGTATTATTGTGATTTTGAGATTTTATTTATTATTTATTTACTTGTTCTACATTCAGTTATAGCTATTTTTTTAATTACTTATCGTGTATGATTTTAGTTTTTATATTATTATTTCCCATTTTTAAATATTTTTTACTACTTTACACTATTTTCTATTATTTTCTACTATTTTATAGTATTTTCTAGTATTTTTACTATTTCGTAGTATTTTTACTAGTTTTTACTATTTTTTTACTATATTTTATTAATTTCAAATTATTTAAAATATTTTTTACTATTTTTTAAATATTTTTTAGCATTTCATACTATTTTTACTCTTTTCTACTACTTTCTATTATTTTCTATTATTTTCTACTATTTTCTATTATTTTCTACTATTTATATACTCTTTTCTAGTATTTAAACTATTTTTTAATTTTTCAGAATTTTTTCTACTATTATCTACTTTTTTTACTATTTAAAAATTTTTTAAAAATATTTTCTACTATTTTCTACTATATTTACAATTTTTTAAAAATATTTTGTAGTATTTTCTACTACTTTTTACTACTTTTTACTACTTTTTATTATTTTCTACTATTTACATACTATTTTCTAGTATTTAAACTATTTTTTTATTTTTTTAAATATTTTCTACTATTTTCTACTATTTTTATAATTTTTCCTACTATTTTTTTTTTTACTATTTTTAATATTTTCTACTAATTTTTACTACTTTTTACTAGTTTATAATACTTTTCATTATTTTTTCCTACTTTCTACTGGTTTATAATACTTTTCATTATTTTTTTCTATTTTCTAGTATTTTAACTATTTTTTACAATTTTTTTCTAATACTTTTATCAATTTTTACAATTAAAAATTTTTTTTTAGTATTTCAAACTATTTTTACTCTTTTTTACTATTTGATAATAATTTCTACTACTTTTTACTATTTTCAACTATTTTCTATTTTTTTTACTATTCTATTTTCTAGTATTTAAACTATTTTTTACAATTTTTTTCTATTATTATGTAGTTTTTTACTATTTTAAATTTTTTAAAAATATTTTCTACAATTTTCTACTATTTTTTACTATTGCATACTGTTCTTTACTATTTTTTATTATTTTCAACTATTTTCTACTAATTTAACTATTTTTTATATTTTTATTACTATTTTCTACTATTTTTACAATTTTTAAATATTTTATGGAAAAACAAATTTAAAGCTATGAAAAATTTGGGGACTAACTATAATTATAATAAAATATATTAAAATATATATATATATATATATATATATATATATATATATATATTATATAATATTATATTATTTTATATTTTTTTATATTTTATGAAATTTTTTTTGCATATATTTCTATTTTTAAAATGTTTTTTACTATTTCATACTATTTTCTACTATTTTTTACTATTTTCTACCATTTTTTACTATTGTATACTATCTTCTACTATTTTTCACAATTTTTTAAATTTGTTTTCTACTATTTTTACAATTTTTTAATATTTTATTTCTATTTTTTTACTATTTTTTACATTATAATATTATTAACAAAATTACATTTAATATTTTAACACTAAAATTAAGATATTTTATAATTCATCGCAGTAATGAAAAAAAGTAAATCAAACTTATCGATTTTCAATAATCGAGAAAAATGAATATGCGACAGAATATATTAAGGTTAAAAAAAAATTGCTTATTCAAAATTATACTCTTTTTATGTGGAAAAAAGTGCACTTTTATTCTTACTTATTTTTTTTCCAACTGCCAACCATTGCAATGTTTATTAGTCAATATTCCTGCCTGACATTCAACCATCTTTCCTGAATGCACTTTCATATCAAGAGATCGTACTTTATACGACAATATATATTCGATGCATACCATCTCCCACTCACTCTTTGATGTATAAAGGACAAGAAGAAGCAAAATAAAAAAGAAAAAAAAAATTAAATTATTCATTTGATGTGCAAAATTTTCTCGAGAGAATTTTTAATTATTCTTTGGTTTTTCTTGTGCGCATAAATTTTGTCGAATTTTTAATTCAGAAGCAAAAAAATGCGAAATTTTGCATCGGAGAGAAAATTGTTAATTTTTAAAACTTTATTTCATGGAAATGATGTCGGAAAATAATTTTCTGCGTTAATAAAAAATTTATGAAGTAAAAATACAAAATAAAAAAGATTTTGATAATAATTACATAATAATATTAATTTTTTTTAAATTTTTGTTTAATATTAATAAATTTTCAAGCTCAACTGTGATAGTCACTTGTCATATCCAATTGTTTGGATATCTTGCGGAAACCTATTATATGGGCACAAAGCCAAACTGTCGTGTCTCGCAGGCCATTTAAGAATCTTGTATGAAGGAAAATCTCATTTAGGAATTCTGAATTTTTGAAGAAGTGTACTTTTGCAAAAGAAAATTTTTTTATCTTCCTTTTCTTAAAAAAGTTGAAAGTAAGTACTGTAAAAAGTAAAAATTTACTCTGAGGGAATTATCAGAAATTTATAATATAAACTTTGCGAAAAGTAATAAAAATGTAATGAAAAAATAATAAAGAATAGAAAAAGTATAGTAAAACTAAATTGTGTATTAAAATTATTAGTTTGTTATTTTTAATATTAATTAATAATAATAATAATAATAATAATAATAATAATAATAATAATAATAATAATAATTTGTAATTTTTTTTGCAAAAAAATGAAAATAATTCGAGTTAGACTAAAATTGACGTTTGCTACTTATAAAACAATTAGAACGTTCTTGTCTGACCAAAATTGATCGTAACTACTTAAAGTATAATTACACTAAATTACAAATCACTCGTCTGACTGAAAATTACCTTTACTACTTAAAGTACAATGAGACTGAATTATGAACCACTTGTCTTACTGAAATTGTTTTTTGTAACGAAAAAAAATACTTAAAGTTATAAAATAACTGAATAAAAATAAATTAAAATTAGAATTATTCGAATATTGAAATAGAAAATAAAAATAGAAAATAAAAATTGAAAATAAAAATAGAAAATAAAAATAGAAAATAAAAATAGTAAATAAAAATAGAAAATAAAAATAACAAAAATAAAAAAAATGAAAATAAAAATAAACATTAAAAATAAAAATAAAGATACAAAAATGAAAATAAAAATAATAATAAAAAAAAAATAAAAGTGAAAAATAGAAATTAAAAATAAAAATAAAAGTAAAAAATAGAAATGAAAAATAATAAATAAAAATAAAAGTGAAAAATATAAATAAAAAATATTAATGAAAGTAAAAAATAAAAATAAAAAATAATAAATAAAAATAAAATAAAAAATAAAAATTCATATTTTATGTCTACATGGAGAATTTGATTTCTCTCCATAAAAAAAAACAAAACAAGAAAAAAGATTGTTTCTCCTTCTCTGTAAGAATGAGTGTATTTTCTCATTTTTAAGAGAAGTGTAATCAGAAAATTATTGTTCGCAGTTTGTGTCAAAGTTTGAAATGATACTCGAGTCTCGCGAATCAAGTAAAAAGGAAAAACTTATTACAAACAAGAATAAAAATGCTCAGTATATGTCGAACGACCGAAAGCTTTTACAAAAGTGCTTCAATCTAAAAGGGATTCAACGAAGAAATTTCACACAGGAATTTATGGTTCATGACCAAAGAAAGTTCTTCTAAAAAAAATACTTCCTCTCTCTCTCTCTCTCTTTCTCTTTATGAGGAAGGAAAAATGTAAGAAGGAATATTTTACAAGACAGAAATACATAATTTTTTCCTCCTAATTTTCTTATGTGAAGAAAAAGTTACTTTAGAATTCTCCTATCGAGTTCTGGTCGCAGTGTATTGAAATATAAAATTCGAAACGAAAGAAAATCACAAAAATATTTCAAAGTAATTTATGTTTATTTCATTATTTATCATTAAAAAAAAGTTTTTTATAATTTTTGTTTTCATTTGCTAAAATAAAATAGTTTTCTATTTTAAAGAAAATAGTTTTTTATTTTTATTTTTTAAAAAAATAGTTTTTCATTTTTATTTTCTAAAAAAAATAGTTTTCCATTTTTATTTTCTAAAAAGAAAATAGTTTTCTATTTTTCTTTTCTAAAAAAAATAGTTTTCTATTTCTATAAATTTAGTACAGAAATAGTAGAGGCCAGAGTGAATGAAAATTAAATATCAAGTTTAATTTACAAATTTAATTTAAATTTTAAACTTTGAAAAAAGAAATATTTCACCCTTTTTCTTTAAACAATTTTAATTAGCGAATATTTTCAAAAGTAGAATAAATTAATTTTACAGGAAAATTCCACAAATTTTCCAAACTGTACAAAATTGATTCAAAATTTCAAACTGATTGCAAAAATGAAAACAGAATTCGGAATGTGAAAAAAAAGAGTCAAGAAACCGCTATTGTGATGCGTGTTATTGTTGGAATGTTGGTATTTAGCGTATGTGAACCCACAGGGCATTTCCGATAATTGCCTAATTACTTGTAGCGGTTTGCAAATTAATACCAGACGCCTAGTATCAAAACAGCTGTGTGCATAATATTATTTAAAAAAAAGAAACTTGAATTTTTCACCTAATTAGTGGTTTACGTAAACATTTAATTAGAAAACAAGCAAAAATCCGTACAGTGTGTAAAAAAACTGTTTTTATTTTTAGTTGCCATTTTTTTAAAGTTCTTTTTCCGTTTCTTTTTCTTTTTTTTTTGCAAAATATAAAAATAAGTATACACAAAAAAGAATTATACACAATTTTTAAAAATAATGAAGTAGAAAAAAAAATTGATGAAAATTAATAATGAAAATGTATTTAAGAAAATTTGCTTTAATAGCGTGGAAAAATTCTGCATAGAGAAGCGTTTTTTAAAAAGACATTTGAGAAAAACAATTTAATACTTTGAGATTACAAACCTCCTCCCAAACAAGTTGCTTGCTCACTCCGGGACGAAGATTCATTATTTTTAATTCTGCAGCTTTAAGAACACCATCTTGGGTAAATTCGATGTTTGGTTTGCCAGGATCGCCCTCGACTGAGACGTTTTTCAAATATCTGGAAAAATGCACGAAATTATTTTCGTTGAAAAAAATAATAAATTTCTAAAATTTAATGAATTATAAATAAATCCCAATTTAATTTTTACAAATATTTACAAATATTTTCTGTTGTTTTCCAATATTTTTAAATAATTTCAAAAATGTTTAATTATTTAACTGTTCCAAAATATTTAAAATTATCTAAATACTTTAAAATAATTTCGAAAATTATCTAAATATTTTTAAATAATTTTAAGGAAGTTTCAAACATTTAAAAACAATTTCAAAGTTTCAAATATTTTCACAAACTTTCGAGTCATTAAAAAAAAACCCCCAACAAATAATAAAAAATATCATAAAGAGAACAGGACAGTTAATTTTAGTAAATATTTTGTAAATAAAAATAAAACAAAAAATTTTTTAAACCACAAGAATGGATCATTTTTGCAAAATTACGACTCTCCTGAAGCATAAAATTTTATTTTCATCCCTCGATTTTTATTTTCCCATTATTTTCTTATTTTAAAATTCAAATAGAAAAAATTTATGAATCAAATTTATTGACAATTTGTGGTAAATATAAAAAAAAGAAGAGAGAGAGAAAAAAAGAACTGAAACTCACTTGAAAAATCGGTCTCCAGTGTCCCATCTTGATTCCCCGGGACCGTCACAACTCAGACGTGTGTTTAAAACAAGATTTGAGTTTGCAGGGTCGTTGACGAAATCCTCCACTCCATAAGCATATACTTTTACTGCCGTTGCTATTTCGTTCACCAAACTAGTGCTACTTGTATTGAAATGAACGCCTGGAAGATAAAAATTTCATTATATTTTTCTCTCTTCAAAATAATACACGACTACAGTTTTTTTTCTCTTCTAAATTTTTTTTTTTATTTAAATTATTTTTTCCTTATTTTTCTTTTTCTTTTATTAAAATTATTATCAAAATGAAATTAATACTAATTTTTCTTTTTGTTTTTCCTATAAGGGAATTTTGTATTTTTTTCCACTACTTATTTTTTTTAATTACTGTTTAATAAATTTAGTCTTTTTAGAAAAGGAAACGACTGAATAGTATAGATTAGTAATAAAAATGTTACATAGAAAAATTTATTTAGCAATGGAAATTTTACATAGAAAAATTTATTTACTAATAAAAATAATACACAAAAAAGTTATTTACTAATTAAAATGTTACACAGAAAAATTTATTTACTAATAAAAATGTTACACAGAAAAATTTATTTACTAATAAAAATTTTACACAGAAAAATTTCTTTAGTAAAACCAATTTTACACAGAAAAATATATTTAGTAATAAAAATATCACACACAAAAATATTTACTAATAAAAATTTTAAACAAAAAATTTATTTACTCATAAAAATTTTACATAGAAAAATTTGTTTACTAACAAAAATTTTACACAGAAAAATTTATTTACTAATAAAAATTTTACACAGAAAAATTTATTTAGTAATAAAAATTTTGCACAAAATTTTGTGGGGAAAAGATGAAGAAAATTTTGAAAACTATTATTAACATTTTTATTTTTAAAATTTGTTTTCAAAACTATTACTAAAATTATTATTTTCTAACATTATTTTTAAACTAAAAAATATTATGTTCTAAAATTATTTTTACACTGAAAAATATTATGTTCTAAAATTATTTTTGCACTAAAAGATATTATGTTCTAAAATTATTTTTACACTGAACATAATTTTTTTCTAAAATTATTTTTCCACTAAAAAGTAATATTATTTTCATTTAAAATTCTTCTACTTAAAAGCAAGAAATTTTGTCAACTTACTAAATAAAAATAAAAAAATATTTATAATTATTTTTTTAAATGAGAAAAAAATAATTTTACAAAATTACTTTTCAGAGATATAAATAAATGGAGAATTAAAGTTTCTTCTAATCTTGTTTTAAGTATATATCAGAAAGACTTAATCTTTTTAGTAAGAAATCAAGTTGAGAAATGTGCTTCGTGACTCGCGTGATTTAAATAATTTCCAAGGCACCCTTTAGAACAAATTATTTATGTGCACCAGGAAACCGGAAATCGATCTCTCTCCACGCTTCTCTATTCTTGTTTCCGAGAGCAAATTCGACTAACAGAAGACTTGCGGTTACAAATCTCGTCCATTTCATTCTATTTAGACAATTGATCCAAAACTTTTTTCTGATTCGCTCCAATTCTTTAATTTCACATTATAATAAATTATTTAATTTATAGTCAAGAATCAATTTAATTAATTCATTTATTAATTAATTATTATTTTCTAAAATTTTTCTTATATAATATTTTTTTATAATTACTTTATTTGCATTTATAATTATTTTATTGCACTCATAATTATTTTGTTTATTTAAACACAGTAATTAGTAGCAGAATAAATATTTTTTAATTTTAATGTTCCTAAAGTTTCGTACGTTTAAATGAACGACTATATTTCTTTTTATTTCTTTTAATCTGTATCTCTTATTTATTTCTTTACAAAAAAATTAGTTTTTAGATTAAAATAAATTAATTCTAAACTAAATACTATTTAACTTGAATTATTTTTCTTTTTCAGATCGCAATTTTCTATTTAAGGTGAAAAAAGTTTCGTTCATTTGAACGTTGAAAATTTCAGAAACATAAATTTTAACAATATTTGTCGCTGTTTTGGAAAAATGATTGGTAAATAAATTTTTGTTAATGATAAATAAAAAAAGGTAAAAAAATAAAATTTTACAAAAATATTTTATTTTTTTTACAAAAGGTGTTTTTTCTTTAAAAAAAAAAACAAGTCGACAGTGTTAAAACAGTAAATAATAATAATACGAACAAGGTAATTTAGGAAGACGTCAGAACTTCATAAAATCGAATTTTACGAGGATTATACACTAAAATCCATTGTTCAATGGAAATTTTCATTAATGACGCTCTATAAATATAGAATGCTCCTGAAATTGACTACATTATTAATTAATTAAACACTGTCTATAAATTTTTGCAAAATAACGGAAATTTATGTTTAGAATTTAATTAAGTAGATTTTTATCCCGAATAACTAGGGAATAAAATCGTAAAGTTTGCAATAAAGGGACTATTTTTCTCTTCATAGCTTTTCTTACCCTAAGAAAAGAAAAACCAAAAGCCTGAGAATAATTTCGAGCAAAATTTCCCCTCAATTGTCACCACAAAACTATATTGGATTTTACTATTCTAATTCTATTTTATTTATTTAATTTATTGTCACTACAAAACTATATTGAATTCTACTATTTTTATTTTATTATTTTTCTCTATTTTATTTATTTACTTTATTGTCACTACAAAACTATATTGAATTCTACTATTTTTATTTTATTATTTTTCTCTATTTTATTTATTTATTATTTTTAACTTATTTCAATAAACTAATTTGTTAATTTTTGTCACTATTTCTCCTTCTTTTTTTGTTATTAGAATAACATTTTCCTCAATAAACGATTTTCTTTTATAATTTCTCTCAAATTTTTAGTCCATTCAATTTTGATCCTTTTTGGAACTATTTTTACTTTTTATTTTATCAACAAAAAATTATTTTCTATTTTAAAAATAATAATTTTTCATGAACAAAATATTCTACAATTAAAAACATTAAAATGAAGAATAAGTATTTGAATTAAAGATATTAAAATAAAAGAAATATCTTTTAATGAAAAGTATTTCAATAAAATATTTTTTAATAAAAACATAAAAAGCACTTAATTAAAATGTTTTTCAATCGAAAGTATTTAAATAAAATATTTTTTAATCGAAAATTTTTAAACAATGATCCCCGAGTTTTGAACTTTGAAAAGAAAGAAATATTTTGTATTAAAGATATTTTCATAAATTACTAATCATAAAAAAAAATTTAAAATAAAATTTTACGTTCAAAAACACAGTAATTAATTTTTATGGATAGTGAAGAAACAATTGCAATAAAAATTTAATTTTAAGAAGAAATAAATAAATTTTCTTTTATTTGAACGTTCAGAACTTTAGGATCTTTTTAAAAAAACATTTTTTAATCGAAAGTATTTAAATAAAATATTTTTCAATTGAAAGTATTTAAACAAAATGTTTTTTAACAATAGTTTTTAAACAAAATATTTTTCAATAGAAAGTATTTAAATAAAATATTTTTCAATTGAAAGTATTTAAACAAAATGTTTTTTTATCAAAAGTATCTAAATAAAATATTTATTAATCCAAAGTATTTAAATAAAATATTTATCAATTGAAAGTATTTAAATACAATATTTTTTAATTGAAAGTATTTAAACAAAATGTTTTTTAATCGAAAGTATTTAAATAAAATATTTTTCAATGAAAAGTATTTAAACAAAATATTTTACAATCGAAAGTATTGAAAAAAATACGTTTCAATCCAAAATAGGAAAAAATGTTGAAAATAATTAGCTTTAATTAATAATAATAAATAAATCGAGGGTGAAATTAATATTTTACAACCTTTTGACCTAAAATAAATAAAAACATTAAATAAAATTAGATATAATCAGAAAAACAGTAAAACAGACAAATAAGGAAAATAATCAGAATTATTTTACTTTAAAATTGAAATTAATTGGGAATCGTGTTTGATTTAGAGAGTGAGAGAGAGAGAGAGATAGAGACGGAGATATATTATATAATACTGACCGAGCATTCCAACAGGGAATTGATGTGGTGTTTGCAGATTCTCAATGACGCTTTGAGTAACAACCCAAACGTAATTTTCACCCGTAATTTTGAGATCACGTGCAGCTTTCAATATGTGAGCTGCTTCTTCCCTCGTCGAATAGAGAAGCATTACCCTTGATTCACTGTTCACTAGTTCGTGAAGATCGTGAGGTTTCGTGACCTGGACGGCATTTAAGATAGTGAACTTGAATGTGTCTTGCATATCGGAAATACGTTCTCTCACTGCCTGAATAAAATCGTCGTGGCCAGCGATTTGCGATGTTACAATACTAAATTGATGCCACTTGTAACGTTCCAATATGCTTAGCATGGCGGCAGTTTGATGCTCGAGCGATGGCGCCAATTGAAGTTGTAAACTGCTCTGCGAGGCTCGCTTCAAATTTTTTGTAAAAAGAAAAAAAATGTTTAAGTTATTACTTTTGTATTAATTAGAGAAATTAATTTTTACAGAAAAATCGTTTTTGCAAAGTTATTTTTTATACGAAAACTATTTCTGCTAAATTTTTTTTTTATACACAAATTATTTTTTGCTAAATTATTTTTAATACACAAATTATTATTGCAAAATTATTTTTTACACACAAATTATTCTGCAAAATTATTTTTTATTCGTAAATTATTTTCTGCAAAATTAATTTATATAGAAAAACTATTTTTGCTAAGTTATATTCTGTACACGAATTATTTTTTACTAAATTATTTCTTATACACAAATTATTATTGCAAAACTACTTTTTATACACAAATTATTCTGCAAAATTAATTTATATAGAAAAATTATTTTTGCTAAATTATATTCTATACACAAATTATTTTTTGCTAAATTATTTTTTATATTTTTATATCATTCTGCAAAATTATTTTTTATTCACAAATTATTTTTTTGATAAATTATTTTTTATACACAAATTATTAATGCAAAATTATTTTCTATACACAAATTATTCTGCAAAATTATTTTTTATTCATAAATTATTTTCTGCAAAATTAATTTATATAGAAAAATTATTTTTGCTAAGTTATATTCTATACACAATTTATTTTTTGCTAAATTATTTTTTATGCACAAATTATTATTGCAAAACTATTTTCTATACACAAATTATTCTGCAAAATTAACTTATATTGAAAAATTATTTTTGCTAAATTATATTCTATACACGAATTATTTTTTGCTAAATTATTTTTTATACACAAATTATTATTGCAAAATTATTTTCTATACACAAATTATTCTGCAAAATTATTTTTTATTCACAAATTAGGTTTTTGATAAATTATTTTTTATACACAAATTAATTTTTCAAAATTATTTTTTATACACAAATTATTCTGCAAAATTATTTTCCTAATAGTATATTTTAGGGTAAAAAAGAATCCATTTTAGATTAGAAAATTTGTACACAAATAATTTTGCAAAGTTATTTTTTATACACATATTATTCTGCAAAATTATTTTTTATTTACAAATTATTTTTGCTTAATTATTTTCTATACACAAATTATTCTGCAAAATTAATTAATATTAAAAAATTATTTTTGCTAAATTATATTCTATACACAAATTATTTTTTGCTTAATTATTTTCTATACATTATTATTATTGTAAATTATTATTGTAAAATTATTTTCTATACACAAATTATTCTACAAAATTATTTTCCAAAAAGTATATTTTCAAGTAAAACAGAATCCATTTTAGATTAAAAACTTCTTAATTGGATATATTTAATTAGCAGAAAAAGATAGTAATTTAAAAAAATAATTTTTTGCAATAAAAGAGAATTCTTAGTCAGCGAGTAATTTTCAAAATAAAAATTGTTTTAGTAAAAAAATTTCCTCTAAGAGAAACATTTTTAATTGAAAATTTAAGTGAGGAAACACCGAAATTTTTTAAAACTAATTTTAAAAGTGATGGATATTTTAGTCAGACAATGATAAACTTTGAGGGAAAATTTAGTCTAGTTTTAATTAATTTAGTTTAACAAAAATTATAAAAAATTCCAAAAAGATTAAACTTTATACATTTTAAGTTGTAAAAAATATTTTCAGTCAGACAAAAAATCTCTAAATTTATTTAAAAATTCGAAACTAGTAAAATCAACTTTTAGTAAAACACTAGAAACTACTAGAAAATACTAGAAAACACTAAAAGAAACTTAAAAATTTCTTAGTAGTAAAGATCAAATTTTATTTCTTTCTCTTTGTATATTACAATAAAAAAAATTTGTTTTTAGTAAAACACTAGAAAATACTTTCAAATTTTTTTAGTACTAAAGGTCAAATTTTATTTCTTTCTATTTTTATATTAAAATAAAAAAAAATGTTCTTCTAAAGTTAAAAGTGCGTTAAAAAAAGGCGGAAGAGAAAAACAATCTTCGCAAAATAAATCGTCAGCGCGCAAAAAAAAATATTTCATTATTTCACTTGATTAAATATATCAATGCGCGCAGAGGAGACTTTAGAGAAATTGAATAATCGCTAGAAAGGTTATATCGTGGAAATAGAGAGTTATTACTCAATTTCATGAGAGCGGGAAATTTTTTTTTTCTTCTCCTCCTTTTTTTTGCTTCTTTGCTATGATGATATTAAAAATTGTACCCGGCTTAAAGCAATCAAGTGGAAATAATGAAAAAAATCACGTTTCCTATTATAACTCGGGGGTGAATTTTTTTTTTCGGAAAATCTACATTTAATAAGCATATCATGTTCATTTAGTTCATTTAGTTATGTAGCATAATGGAGATTTATTTCTATTTTTTTTCCAACTTTTATAGTTAGGGGATGAAAGATTTTTCTTTTTAATATAGGGGACAAGTAATTGAGTCTTACGTTTCTTTTTTACAAACAGTTTCTTTTTAGCTAAGAAGAAAAATAACTTTGAAATATTTCCATATCGTTTGGAATAAAAGTTTCTTTTTTACGAATATTCAAAATCCGCTATAGATTCAAAAGAAGATAACTTTGTAATATTTTTACATTCTTAGGTACACTGAGAGAAATTTTTTTTCACTTCAAAAATAAGTAGTTACTCAAAAAAAATATGAATTTAAATAAAAATATGTTTGAATTAAACTTATTTTATAATTCAATTAAACATAATTTTTATTGAATCAAATTTATTATGTATTAAATCAAAATTGTGTTTAAAAAAATAATAATAGTAATTATTCAAAGATAATTTTTGGTTGACTGTATAACAAAGAAAATTATGTTTGATTCAAATATTTTTCTAAAATTTTCTAAAAATTCTAAGAAAAAAAAAAAATTTCTAAAAATTTCTCAGAGTAGAATTTTTTTATGAATAGAATTAAAAAAACCACTATAAATTAAATATAAAGATATTTATTTATGGTGGTTTTTTGAATTCTATTCATAAAAAAAGTTAATTAATTAAAAAAACTTAATTTTAAAAGATAAAAAACATTTTTAAAATTCAAAAGAAGAATATTTATTTACCATCATTTTTATTATTAAAAAAATTTGTTTTTTTAAAAGGAAAACAAAAACTAGTGGAATTTTTCTGATGACTCATGAAAACTAGGCCTTGACTGAGATAAAAATGATAAACAATGCTTCTTTTCTACAATACTCTACAGCACATTGTCTGAATAATATAAAAATTTTACAGATAACTTTAATAAAAAAAAAAAGCGATAGAAAACGTCAACAATTTTTTTTTCTGCTGAATTAGTAAATGTTCTTAAGTGAAAAAAAGGAATGAACAATAATTTTTTTTACAATAATAATACGTTTATAATACGTTTATAACACGTTAATTTTGCAAATTTACAAAAAGAGAAGCAACTTTATTTTTTTTTTTTTTTGGTAAATTTGAAAAATATATTTTCGTTTTTTCTTTGATAGAATAAATTTGTGTTTTGAAATTTGTATGTTGATTTCTGCTTTTTTTCAGCAGCGATATAGAGTGCTAGTTTTGAAAATAAGATATTCACCCCGGTTTCTTTTTTTAAAGGAATATATAAATAAAATATTGAACCTACCCTTTCAAGACCCGAATTATCGGCATTCCAAGCTATCACAGGTATTCCCAAGTAACCAGCCAGTTGTAGAAAGTATTGAGCGCTGGCCGTACTCCTCCCATATTGTTCATAGTTCATGAGATAAAGGATAGCAGATACATTGAACATGAGAAAGTCCTTACATAAAGAATCCAGAATATCTGCAACATGGAGAAATTTTTTTTTTATTTTATTATATTGTTGTATTTATTATTTTTATTATTCTTATTATTTTCACTATTTATATTAATTCTATTAATTTTTACTATTTCTGTTATTTTTATTACGATTTTTATTCTCACTGCGATTATTGTTATTACGAATATTAAAAAAATAATAATAATTAATAATAATTAATATCATTAATAATTAATAATAATATTTTTTTATTGTCATTACAAATATTTTTGTTACTATTATTCAAGCATTATTGGGATTGTTTTTAGTTTTATAATAATTTTTGTTATTATTATTATCATTATTATTATTATCATTATTATTATTATATTATTATTTTTATTATTATTATTATTACGATTTTTATTCTCACTGCTATCAATATTATTACGATTATTATAAATATATTGCTACTATCATTCGAGTATTATTGGGACTGTTTTTAGTTTTATAATAATTTTTATTAGTATTATTTTTTCTGTCTCGATTTTAATTTTTTCTTTTACTATTATTATCATTTGTACTTTTACTATTTCTATTACTTCTTTTCTTAGCTTTTTTATCCCCATACTATTTTTATCCCTATTTTTCTTATTGTCATTTTTATTATATTAAAAATATTTTATCTAAGAAGACTAAAAATTTTACTAGCGAAATTTTAAGTTGTTTCAGTAACAGCTTTCGGTATTTTAAAGAGAATTATCTTTGTTCCAAATAAAATATGTTTTTATGACGTTTTCATTTTTATTTTTATTAATACCATTTCTTCTATTATCATTCTTAAACTAATATTATTTTTACAATAATTTCGTGCACAATAAATCAAATTATTTCTACTGTTACCATTTTTACTTTTATCAAATCTATTATTATTTATACCATTAACATTCTTTCAATATTACGAAAAAAAAAATTATTCAATCTTTACGTTTCTACACAAGAGAAAAATTTATTTGATTTCAACAATCGACTACAGGACAATTATCAATTAAATTTACTTAAATAAAATAAATTTTTACTTGACTCATTGAAATTGTCTTTAGCCAATAATTTCAGTATTTAAAACAAATATAAATTTCAACCATTTAATTTGACGAAAATTAAAAATTATTTTACTTAAGTAAATAAATTTAATTTAAAAATAATAAATTTAAATTAGTTTCAATATAATTTAATTTGAATTTCAATTTAATTTGAATTTAATTTTAATTTAATTTTAATTTAATTTATTTATTTTATTTATTTATTCAAAAATAAGTTTCTATGACAAATGACCCTTAGGATATTTTAATTTATTGGAATAATTTCATTTAGTAATAATAATAAAATTTTATTATCTCTTTAAGCTACTAATACTACACTGAAAAAAAATTTATTTGATTCAAATAACCGAATATTTGTTTATAATCAAATAAATATTTACTTGAATCAAATAATTTTTATTTGAATCAAATAAATTGTATTTGAATCAAGTATTTCAGTATTTGAAGCAAATACTAATTAATTGATTCAAATAAAAATTATTTGATTTAAGTAAATATTTATTTGATTATAGACAAATAATCGGTTAATTGAATCAAATAAATTTTTTTTTCAGTGTAGTCGACACACTTTTTTTTATAAATAGCGCAAAATAGGATCATGTAATATTAAATTTTCCCGATGCATTTTTTTCTCTATTGACTGGGAAGAATCGTTATTTGTTTATTTTTGTAGAAAATATATTTTTTTCATCAAATCTATAAATAAATACATTATTCGAGTATAGAACAATGGAAAACTTTGGCCAGCATTTGTCAATTCTTTTTAGTACAATTGGATCCGAACTTGATCGATTGGTAAGAGGTCAAAAAAATTGAGTTTTGTCAATTCAATATCTGCTATCGTATTTCTTTTCAGGTTCATTCTTCTTTTTTTCATATGCTCTCTCGAATTTTCCGTCCGCTTTTAACTCGGGATTAAAAAGTTCATGTTTTTTATAGTTTCATGAAATTTATAATTATGTTTTATTATATTCTATTGTATTCTGTTTTATTCTATTACATTCTATTATTTTCTATTATTTTTTATTAGTTTCTATTATTTTCTATTATATTTCCATTAAAAATTAAAAAGTCCATGCTTTTTATAGTTATATAAAATGTATAATTGTGTTTTATTATTTTCTTTTGTATTCTATTATATCATATTATTTTCTATTATATTCTATTATATTTCAATTATATTTTATTTTATTCTATTGTTTTCTATTATATTTCTATTATATTCTATTATATTTCAACTATATTTTACTTTATTCTTTTATATTTCTATTTGTCTATTATATATTTGCATTTTAATATTTTCTATTATTTTCCAATGTAATCTATTATAATATACAACTCCACAAACTTTAATAATTAAAAGTTTTAAATAATTTTACTTAGTGACTAATTTTTTGCTTCTGAAGCACAAAATTTCACTAATAAATAGTCATTTCTACTAATTTATTAGCAAAATTCACTAAATAAAATGCAAAAAATTAAAAACTAATTTAAATTAGTTAAAAATTATTCCAATTCAAACTAAAATAGTATATTATATTTTAAAGAATTGAAATTTTGAAAAAAGTTACTTCTGTTTTCTGATATTAAATTGACGTAGAAGGTAGAATTATTATCAAATTATTAAATTAACATAGAATTATTATTAAATTATTAAATTGACGTAGAATTATTATCAAATTATTAAATTAATATAGAATTATTATTAAATTATTAAATTGGCGTAGAATTATTATTAAATTATTAAATTTAATAAGTAAATTTTTAAATTGACACTGACAGTTGTATTTTTAAAAATACAGTTAAACATTGAGTGATAAAAAAAGATCTTGATACTAAGCGGTGTAAAAAAATTCAGTCCGACACGAATTAATAACTAAATATAATAATAAAATTCTCGCAGTAAAAAAACATTTTTCAAAAAAGAAAATTTATAACAAAAAACTGTATTTGAAAATTATAAAAAAAAGAGAAATTGAAATAGAAGAAAAATATGATTTCAGAAATAAAAATATTATGTTCTATATTTCAGATCCAAGGTAATTGTAAAAATTGATTTAAAAAGGAAATTTATTTTCTATCAGCTTTTAAAAGCTCTCTTCGATAGATTTTATAGAGTATGGTATTGAAAACATTCTTCAATCGTAAAGGTTTCTTGATTTAGTTTATAGTCTCTCTATATATATATATTAGACAACACACAGAGTCACTGAATATAATTGAGATAAATGTCTCACATGTCGACTTGAATGGCACACTTGAAAACGTTCATTAAAAGCGGAAAACGTTTTTCACTCCAGGAGAAAGCATCGCATTGCTCTTTATTTTGTAAGAAATTTAATAATGACGACGATTTTCTTGAAAGTTTACGATTCTTTTATCTTCTCGACACGTCAACAGTGTCTCGAGTCTTTAATTATTAAGGGCGTGGACCAACTTTGCTCAAAAAAAAAAACAATAATAAATAAAAATTATTTCTTTATTATTTTATTTATAACATTTTCTCCGTTTTATAAATTATTCCAGAAGTCAATTTCAAAATTAATCTCAGTCTTTTTTTCTCCAAGATTTTTGATTAATACTTTTGACTTATTCGCTCCTAAAGTAACGTTTAAATGGACGAATCTTTTTATTTTTTTATGTTTGAATTTTTGCAGAAAATGTTAATTTATAAATTAAAGTATGAATTAGTTTCTTAATATTTATGTTATTTTTTAAACTATTTTAATTTTATTTTATTTACGTAATTCATTTTTTTTTTATTTTTAATTTATTTCAATGAATTAATTTGTTAATTTTTGCTACTTTTCCTCCTTTTTTTCTTATTAGAAAAACTTTCTTGTCGATAAATGATTTTCTTTTATAATATATCTCAAATTTTCAGTCCGTTAAATTTTCATTGTTTTTGTTACTATTTTTACTTATTATTTTGGCAAAAAAACCTTATTTTCTATTTGAAAAATAATATTTTTTTTTAAAAGAAAATATTTTTCAATCGAAAGTATTTAAATAAAATATTTTTTAATCGAAAGTATTTAAATAAAATATTTTTCAATCGAAAGTTTTTCTTGTAGAAAATATTAATTTATAAATTAAAATATGAATTAGTTTTTTAATATTTATGTTATTTTTTTAAAAATATATATAATATATAATATATATTATTATATAATATTAATTTATAAATTAAAATATGAATTAGTTTTTTAATATTTATGTTATTTTTTTAAATTGTCATTTAAAGATAATAATAATAATTCGAAAAATAATAATAATTCAAAAATATTGAAACGGAAAAAATTTTCCTTCATTTGAAAATTCATTTGTTCAAAACTTGAGAAAAAGCTTATTATTTATTATTTATAATAAAATATTTTTCAATCAAAAGTTTTTCTTGTAGAAAATATTAATTTATAAATTAAAATATGAATTAGTTTTTTAATATTTATGTTATTTTTTTAAATTGTCATTTAAAGATATTAATAATAATTCGAAAAATAATAATAATTCAAAAATATTGAAACGGAAAAAATTTTCCTTCATTTGAAAATTCATTTGTTCAAAACTTGAGAGAAAACTTATTATTTATTATTTATTATTAACGCAATTATTTTTTTTCCTTAATACCCCTAATGAATTCAGAACTTAATGCTTGAAAAATAAAATTTAAATTCATTTTTAACTTAATGGGAAATAAATACAAAAAAAATAAAATAAAAATATAAATAATAATAATAGAAAACTTTTTTCTTGTAAATCTTTTTGGAGAATTAAAAATAAACGAATTAAAATTGCAATAATCGATATAGAATTTATTTTTAATAAATCTCGAAACTTTGGGGCGAAAAAAGGAATATAATATTTGTTTAGAATTTATCTCAATGGTCGGTCTTGTTTGTGATCGCGTTTCAAGACATGAGGAGGAAGAAAATAGAACTTTCAAGATTCGAGCTTTAAAGAATCAGTTTTCACATTATTGGTTCGTATTGACCTACATTTTTCAGAACTCGCTTTCCTCTCTTCCGTTGTTGTCGTTGTTGTAGTTGTTGTTGTTTTTGCCTTCTTTTTCTCCCCCGTTATAGTGTTTGTACGTGTTTTGTTCGTAAACCCATGTCCAGAGAAATGGTCAATCCATTACTTCATTTAACCACCTGCCCAACTTTTCTCTGAAGTAAAGTTTCGAGTCGCATGAGATACTCTCTTAGTTTCATGTCCCCTTTTACGGCAGGTATGCTTTTTAGGTGACAAGAAATTTCATGAGCAGAAAAGGACATTCTCTCTTATTTTTTGCTTATCTTTTTCTCTTCTTTTTCTTTTTTCTTTTTTTTTCTTCTTTTTTTTTTGCTGATTTAACACAATTTTCTCGGCGAAATAAATTTTCATTCGAGTTTATCATTATTTTTAAATAAAAAAAAAACTGATTTCATTCTTAACTATTTTGAAAGTTTTGATACGAAATTATTTTTTTAGAAAAAAAATATCTATAAAAAAGGTTTTTTCATTTTGTTACTTTTTTAAGAGCCTAAAGTTCTGAACGTTTAAATAAAAGAAAATTTATTTATTTTTTCTAAAAATTAAATTTTTATTGCAATTATATTTCTTCACTATCCAAAAAAATTAATTACTGAGTTTATGAACGTAAAATTTCAGTTTTGAAATTTTTTTATGATAAGTAATTTATTAAAATATCTTTTAAAAAAATATTTCGTTCATTTGAACGTTCAAAATTTGGGGATCATACTTTTTTGTAATTTTTATTTACGACAAAATAAGTTGGCGTAAATTTAATTTTTTTTTTTTGAAACAAAAAGAAAATTGCTATAAGTTATTTGAAAAATTTGGAAAATTTCCAGTTACATGCGAAATGCAATTTAAATTACAAAAAGACGAATAGCTTTCGAGGTCCAGGAGATTCTTGGAATTTCTCGAATTCAGACCATCTTGGATATTTGTTTCGAATCTTCAAACAATTTCACTGCACGAATACTTCGATATATTTATTCATCAAAATTATTGTTTACTTTCAATATTTGAAATATTTTTATCATTTTTTCCCTACTATTTTATTTTTATTTAAAGAGTTCCAAATAATAAGGAATTGAAAAAATTTTAAAAATAAAATAAAATACTAAATTAAGATTTAATTTAGTAGAAATAGAAAAAAATTTTCCTTCCGATGAATTACGGAAAAAAAAATGAAGAATATAATAATTTATCCATAAAAATATTATTTTTTTCTCTCTAAATAAACCCTTGTTTGCTGAGAGAACTTATTCAAATACATTTTGTACTTTTAATTAAAAACTTTTTAACATCCGGTTTCCTCTAGTCTGCTTTAGTCGAAAGGAGTTTTTAAGTTTCTACAAGATTTTGTTAGTCTTTTAATGAAAAACTTTATACTCTCAAAACTGATTTCATTTGTAAACATATGTATTTTCTTTTTAATTTTTCATTAACGAAATAGTTACTGGAACATTTTATGGAATATTGACTTATTTTCAATTTAAAAATTAAAAAACTTTTTATCGAAACAAATATTTTTTTAACATTACAAATTTATTAGAAATAGAAAAAAATTTTAAACATGTTTTTAAATTGTTTTTTTTTAAATTAAAACATTAAAAATTTATTAAAACTGGAAAAATTGTAATATCAAACATTAATTAAAAACTTTTAAACAAATGTTAATTTAATAGCTGAAACTTTAATGAGATGAAAAATGATATCCAATATACGTATAGAAACATTTGAGTCAAATATTAAAAAAATTTTAACAAACGTAAATTAAATACCTAAAAATCGAATAAGATGAAAAAGTAAAAATGAAATATTCATTTATGAAGGATTTAATAATTATTCATTGGATTTACAAATGAGAAAAACTAAATCATAGAAAAAATTTTATAAGGAATATATTTGATCAATGAAACAGAAAAATTCGAAAAAGTGTTTCAAATTATGAAAATGTACTTTTAATCAATTTTTTACATTTTATTTTCGAAAAAAGGAATTAACTTTTAATAAATTGTTCTCTTATTACATTTTTTCGAATTTCTGTTTGTAAAAAGAGAGACATTCATTTTTGAACATTCGTACTTTTAATCAATTTTTTTAAAGTTCGTTTTGGAAAAAGCAAGAAATTAAATTTTGAGCAAATGGGAAAATGAAATAAAAAAGTAAAAAATTCTTTTGAAAGTATAACCCTTTTTGGAACTTTTTTTATTGTTTGAAACGTATAGAAAAATATTTAAATTCCCTCGCGAAATACGATTCGCCTAGGATCAAATATTTACAATCAAGAAGATGAAAAATTGATTCTCGGGTTTTTTTTCTAAAAAAAAATCAGGAATAAAATTTCAAAAAGAGGTAAATATAGTAATAAATAAATATTTAAATGTACAAAATTAAAAAGAAGCTAAAAATTAATATTTTTTAGCTTTCTTGAAAATCAAAAGATTTTAGTTTTAATATTATTATTCAAAAATTCTATAAACTAATTAAATTTTTAGATTTGCAGTTAAAATTTAAAAAAAAAATTTCCAATAGTTATACATTGAAAGTATTTTGAAATTTTAAACAAATAATATTTGCAAGTATTTAAATATTTTCTTTTACAAAAATGAGTGAAATTTGAAAGATTTACTTTTAAAATTCGGAGAAAATCAGGTTTTTGAAAAATAGTAGTTAAAATTTTTCGAAGATGTTCTTGAATTCACGAAAATAACTTTTTAGAAAATTGAAACATTTGCAAATTTTGTAAAATTCTATATTGTAAAGAAATTTCTGTTTAAAGATTTTTACACGCATTTTTTTCTAATTTTGAGCAATAATAAATTTTAGAAGGTCTCATAAAATTTATTACTTAAAGAATTTTCGTTTTTTCCTCTTTGAAAATTTTCTATAAATATAATTGTCTTTTAAGCATTATTCTATGAAAATTCTATGATTTTCATTAAAATTATTCTATTTAAATATAAATTCAATCCTCGTCGTTAAATTCCGATAGAAATTGAAATTTCAAAAGCAATTTCAGTTAGAATTAAAAAAAGAAATTATACATTTAAAGCGTTATGACAGAAATTTGATTAAGATTTAAAAGGATTTTTGAATTAAATTTCTTGAAAATTTAATGGGAGCACGAGTGTAAAAATATGAAAATTTTTATTTTCAAAAATTATGAATTACATTACTTTTCTTTAAAAATTTTAAGTTATTCAGTAATTTTTTTCAAAAATCCAAAAAAAAAAAATGAGAATGTAATAATTGAATTTTGCTGAAGCTTTACAGTTGCAATTTTTTGAAATAATACAATTTTTACGTTTTTTATTGAAATTATTTGAAATTTTAATTCCTGTGTAAAAATAATTGTTTTTAAATTGTTCTTGAATAGAAAGTATAAAAGTTTAGAATAAAAAAAAGGTTGTTTTTATTTATAAAAGTTTAGAATAATTTAATTTAGAAATTTCGAAAAAATGTTTATCTAAAAAAATGGAATTAAAACATTTTAAAAATAATTGTATTTTCGAAAATAGTTTTCAAAAAAATTAAAACAATGGAAAATATTGTCAAATTTCATTTAAGTTTTGTAAATTTTATTTCTTTGCTTATTGAAAATTATTTTGAGAATATAATCGTATTTTTTTAAGAAATCTAATTTAAAATTTTCAAAATATTTGAATTTTGAAAAAAATATTAAATACAATTATTAGCAGAATTTAGTTTCACTGGTATTCGAGTTCCACTGGAAAATTCAATTTTTAATTAAAAATATTTTACATTTAAGCGGTTAGAAATATTTTGGCGATTTGTACAAGAGTTTTTTAAATAATTAAATCTAAAGAAAATCTTTTAGAAAAAATATTTTTCTTTTCTTGAAGAATTTTTCTTAAATTTTCAAAATGTAAATTTTTAACTGTAAAAAGGACAAAGAAAACTTTCTAGTTTCTATTATTTACATTGTTCTTTGCTTTTTATTTATCTCAATAAAATATTTTAATAATTCATAATTTTAATAGAATGTTTTAATAAAATATTTACCTTCATAAAACATTTTAATAATTCATAATTTTAATAGAATGTTTTAATAAAATATTTACCCTCATAAAATATTTTAATAATTAATAATTTTAATAGAATGTCTTAGTAAAATATTCAGCTTCATAAAGTTTTTTAATAAAATATTTAGCTTCATAAAGTTTTTTAATAAAATATTTAGCTTCATAAAGTTTTTTAATAAAATATTTACCTTAATAAAATTTACTAATAAAATATTTACCTTAATTAAATTTACTAATAAAATATTTACGTAAATAAAATTTACAAATAAACAATTTTCCACAAAGTTACAATTATACTGAAATTATTATTGTCCCGTAAAATACACGAAATTTTCGAATTCACCAGCGAAATTAATTCTACTTAATCGCATAAATTATTTTATTGGCCTACATTTAAACAATATAATAAAACAAACGCTCCGGTATATGTTTATAATTCAAAGAGAATTGATTTTAGGGACAAACGAGATGACATTCGTCGGCGACCAAAACTGTCGGAAATGACGATTTAAATGAACAATGATGGTCAGTAAACATTTGGAGGTTTCACTAGAATTCAGTGGTTCCATCAATTATATCAGTATTCTAACTAACGATGTGCAATATGTAGTGATATTGGTTTGAACCAGAAATGCAAACGTATATATAGATGTAAACTGATGTGTGTATATATATACTTCTCTAGATTAGATCCCTGTGTATTCAAGTGTGTGCTAAACACGCATGACCGAGGAAAGCATCAGACCGTGTATTATATTATATCCGAAGACAATAAGGTCCATGATCAAAGGATGTACCTCAATTGAGATTCCCGTACTAGCCTTTAAATACATGATATATTTACTATCAAACGCCAATGGAATTTGTCTCTCTCTCTCTCTGTATTTAGACTACTTTTCCCAACTAATAATAATTGACTAGTACTTGAGAACTTGGAAAACGGGATTTGAACAGCAAACTAAAAATATTGTTTAATTATCAATTTTAATGATTATAAATCAAAAATAATATTGTAAATATTATTAATAACTAGCAAATGTTACGCTGCGCGAACGCGGGAATTTGTTCTTCAATTTGTTAATGTTATGCCAATTACAAAATATTTTATTTTCAATTATAAATTTTCAAAATAATTTCATAGTGAAAATTTAAAAAATTCACTTATTAATTACAAAATTAATTATCTTTTTACAAATCTTTACAAAATTAATTTTTTATTTTCAAATATAAAATTTTTAAAATAATTTAATAGTAAAAATTTGAAAAATTCGATTATTAAGTACAAAATAAAATATTTTTTCACAAATTTTTACAAAATTAATTTTTTACTTTCAAATACAAATTTTTAAAATAATTATAAAGTCAAAATGTAAAAAATTCACTTACTAATTACAAAATTGATTTTTTATTTCCAAATATAAATTTTTTAAAATAATTTTATAGTCAAAATTTAAAAATTCACTTATTAATTACAAAATTAATTTTTTATTTTCAAATTTAAATTTTTAAAATAATTTCATAGACAAAATTTGACAAATTCACTTGTTACGTACAAAATTAATTATTACTGTTCATATTTTTAAAATTTTAATAACAATATGTAACAAAAGAATTCAATAATTTTCTGAAATTTTAATAAATCCTTCTAAACAATTCATGTATTTTTTTAATTAGTAATATCTTTACAAAAATTTAATTATTTTTTAAACAATTTAAATTGAATTCCTCGGAAGAGATCAAATTAAAAAAATAAATTTTAATACACATTGAAAAAAATCAATTTTTTTCTAAGATTTTAATTAATCCTTCGAAATAATTAAATTATTCATATAAAAAGTAAAATTTTTCAGAAGTATTCGATTAATTTGATAACAAGTAAAATTCTTTGCAGGAATTCAATAATAATAATAATTTTATTATTTTCAAATATTTCTTGAAAATTCGTCATAATTTAATTATTTCTCAAAATTTAAACAAATTCTTCGAAATTTGTCAATTATTTTTATAAATAGTAAAATCCTTTATAGAATTTATTTATTTTTAAAACAATTTTTATAGAATTTCTCGACAAAATTTTAATCTTCAAATATTGATATAAATTACATTTATTTTCTAAAATGTTAATTAATTCTTCAGAACAATTCAATTATTTTTATAAATTGTAAAATTCTTTGCAGGAATGTAATTAATTTTGTAAATAGTAAAATTATTTCATGAATTCAATTATTTTAAAATATTCTCATAAATTTAATTTCTTTTCTAAAATTTTAATAAATTCTTCCCAGCAATTGAATTATTTATATAAATGATAAAATTCTTCGCAAAAATTCAATTAATTTTATAAATAGTAAAATTATTTTATGAATTCAATTATTTTAAAATATTCTCATAAATTTCATTTCTTTTCTAAAATTTTAATAAATTCTTCCAAGCAATTGAATTATTTATATAAATGATAAAATTCTTCGCAAAAATTCAATTAATTTTATAAATAGTAAAATTATTTTATGAATTCAATTATTTTCAAAACAAATTCTAATTTAATTCCACGGATGAATTCAAATATTTTAAAATATTTTCATAAATTTCATTTATTTCTTAAAACTTTAATTAAGTCTTCGAAAAAATTTAATTATTTTCATAAATACTATAATTTGAATGAATTTGAAGGAATTAAATTATTTATAATCCAATTTAAATAAAATTATACGAAAGAATTGAAATATTTTTTGAAAAATTTCCATAAAATTCAAATTCATCAAGAATTTTAAATACTTTAAAATTAATCCAATTATTGTCAAATAAATTTATAAAAAAGAAAACAAATTTTTATTATTTTCAAATTTAATAAAATTTCTCGAAAAAATTGTAATCTTCAAATATTAACATAAAATTTCGTTTATTTTCTAAAATTTTAATAAATTCTTCGGAACAGTTCACTTACTTTTATAAATAGTAAGAAAATTCTACAGTAAGAATTCAATTGTTTTTAGTTACAATTTTAATAAAATTCTTCTTAAAAAAATCAAATTGTTGTTAAAATTTTCAATTAAAATGTAATTAGGATTTTTAAACATTTTACTAAAATATTCCCAAAAAACCTGTGATTATAAATTAAAATGTTAATTATCGTAGATTATTTTTTAAAAAAATTTTTAATTTACAAGAATGTCGATTAAAATTTTATTCATTTACAAATTTTTATATTATGAAACAAAAATACAGGTGAAATAATCAATGAATTTAATTGAATCGTGAATTTCAAAAAGGGCTCAACTCTAAAAACCGTTAGTGCCATTTTTATGTGACAAAAGCCAGTGAAAGTGACTCTTATGATTTTCAAAGTTGATCCTTTTTCGAAAATCACAACTCACTGAAAAAAATTTTATTTTTATTCAAAAATAAGTAGTCAACCAAAAAAATTCGTTTGTATTAAACACATTTTATAATTGAATTAAATATAATTTTTATTGAATCAAATTTATTATGTATTGAATCAAAATTATTATCCTCGTTTAATTCAAAGACAGTTTTCGGTTGACTAAAACAAAAAATAAAGATAAATAAACAAAGATAAATAAATAAAGATAATTATGTTACATTCAAATATATTGTTTTCTCAGTGAATTCAATTATAATTTTCCTTAAATTACAATTAAAGTAAAAAAACAGAGTAGAAAAGTAACTAATTATTTATTAAAATTGTTGCTGATATTATTGCTGATTATTTGCTTCGTTAAAGCATTTTTTTTAACTTTAAAAATACACTAATTTAGTTTAGAAAGAAATAAAAAAAATCCTGCACTAAGAAAACAATATATTTGAATCAAACATAATTATCTTTGTTATACAGACAACAAAAAATTATCTTTAAATTAAACATAATAGGTTTGATTGAATACATAATAAATTTGATTCAATTAAAATTATGTTTAATTCAATTATAAAATATATTTAATTCAAATACATTTTTTTGATTGACTGTTTATTTTTGAAATTAAAAAAATTTTTTTCACAGTGTGACGACAAATTTTTGAAAAATATCTTAACAGCACATAGTCACAATCAAGGCAAACTTGACTTCTCTCTCGATATTCGATATTTATTATAAATAAGAGCAGTGCTTATTTGAAGTTGTTGCTTGTTAATTGGAGGCAAATTAATTAAGACACAAGAATCGCGGTCATGATTCATGGGAGAAACACAAGATGCTGCCATCCAACTTTATAAATAATAATGTCTGACATCTCTCGATGGATATTTCAAATTTAATAAACTGACAAAATACATCAAACAGTGCAAATTGGCACTTTTTGCATGCGCAAGTGTTGAATAAAGATCGTTTCATCTTTCCCCCTCCACGCTCCTTCCTGACGCACTCTCTCTTCTTTTTACCCCTTCTCATCTTTCACCCAAACACACTATACGTGGCGAATATCACTTTAACATTTCTCTTCAATGACCTTCTGAAGGCTTCTTTTGTCCTCCATTAATTGTACCTGTGTGTGAGTGTGTGTGTGTATGTAGTTCAGTAAAATAATTCATGATGCAATTAATTCACGTCTCTTGTATATGTGACATATCAAATTTATTTGCAAAAAGAGTCAGAAATCTGGGAAAATTCATGAAAATAACGAATTTGAAAGGAAAGAACAAAATTTTTTTCTTTGGTCTTTTTTCTTTTTATTTATTTATTTTTTTGGTTTTTTTCAGTTAGTTTTTTAGTTTTTGAAGAAATTTTGTTTTTAATAACTTTTTCGACAGATTAATTGTTATGTAAATTGAGAATAAGTGGGGAATTTTTAATTACGATGTAGTACAAGTAATTATGTTTGCAGTAAATCGGAATAATTATTATTTTAATATTAATATAAAAATTATAGTTATTATTGTTTAATAAATAAAATAAATAAATAATAAAAATAAATAATGAAAATAATAATAATATTTAGAAATGATTTAAAAAATACAATAGTGTAGTGTTAAAATTATTTTTTATTTTGTATTCTTTACTCTGAATTCGAATTTGAAGGCAGAATGAATAAAATTGCTCAAAATTTTGAGATAAATTATTATTTTAATATTAATATAAAAATTATAGTTATTATTATTTAATAAATAATATAAATAAATAATAAACATAATAAAATTTAGAAATGATTTAAAAAATACAACAGTGTAGTGTTTTAATTATTTTTTATTTTGTATTCTTTACTCTGAATTGGAATTTGAAGGCAGAATGAATAAAATTGCTCAAAATTTTATTATAAATTATTATTTTTATATTAATATAAAAATTATAGTTATTATTATTTAATAAATAATATATATATATATATAAATAATAAACATAATAATATTTAAAAATGATTTTAAAAAAACGAAAGTGTAGTGTTATTATTTTTTTTTATTTTGTATTCTTTACTCTAAAGCCGAATTTGAAGCCACTATGAACAAAATTTATCAAAATTTTGAGATGAGCTTTAAAAAACGACACAAAAAAACCGAATTAAAATCAGAAAAATTAAAACAAAATTTTGTAATTCTACACTAGTATGTTTCTATGTTTTTTTTCCCACTGAATCCCAATTCAAAGTCAGATTTTTTAAATTGGTTCTGTTTTAAGTTACACCTACTCAAAAAGCGATTCAAAAAAGAGAATGAAAATGAACAAAATAAAAAAATTTTTTTATAACACTTTACTTTTTTATTTCTATGGATTTTTTACTATGAATCCGAGTTTTGAAGTTAGAATGAAAAAAATTGTTCGAAATTTTGAGATAAACTGAAAAACCGACTCAAAATACCGAATTTAAAAAAAAATAAAAAAATTCATAATTCCTTTTTTCATTTTTAATCGCTTTTTTATCAAGTCTTTGAGTTTTTCTCAAAATTTTCCCATCGAATTCGAATTCAGAAGAAAACAAATACATGGAAATGTACTAGTTACAAAAATTGAAAAAAATAGTAAAAAATTGTAAAATTTTTAATATTTTATTTTTAGAGTGATTTAAAAAAAATATTCTTTTTTTTGGTTTTAATTCGGTTTTTTCAGACGTTTTTTAAGTTTATTTTACATTTTTTGAGTAAATCTGTCGATTGTGACTTCGAATTCGGATTTAGCGTGAAAAAATACACAGAAATTTACTATAATGTAAGTATTGTTATAGAAAAAATTTTTATTTTTTCTTTAAATTCGTTATTTCAGTTTATTTCAAAACTTTGACCAAATTTGTCAATTTTAACTTTTGATTCGGATTTAACGTGAAAAAATACATTTGAATATACTACTGTAGTGTTAATAAAAAAAATATTTATTTTTTATTTTAAATTGGATTTTCAGTCGTTTTTTGACAAAAAAACAAAACAAAAACAAAAACTGTGAACCAATTTGACAATTTTAACTTCGGATTAATTCGAATTTTAAAAGTAACTCAAAAGTCACAAATTACAACGAATTGATACCAAAAATGTGAATGAAAAACAAAATTAATACAAATATTGTATCAAAAGTTTATCTTCTTTTATTATCAATTCACACAAAAAAAACCTTTAACCGAAATAGCGATAACATTCGCTAAAATAGCGATAACCTTCGCTAAAGTAGCGAAAGTATTCGTTGAAATAGCGAAAGAATTCGCTGCAATAACTAAAAATTTCCCTAATATAGTAAAATTTGTAGCTGGTCCAGATGAAGATTTTTTTCGTGTTCGATATTTTAAAAGAAAGCCGTGCTTTAAATAAAGATAACGATTTAATTATAAAAAAAAATTTTTTTTTAATCAGAAAATTAAATAAGTGCAAACGTTATAAATATAAAAAAAATATTTACAAAATATAAATATTTACGATTACTATGATCAACTATATTTATATGAAATTTGTTTGTTTTTCTAATAAAGTTCGTCAACGAATCTGCAATTTGATCTAAAATTTGAGTGACGTTTGCGCCCCTTTGAATGTGAAGTGTGTTTGGATAGTCATAAATGCACTCGAGATGTTCTTGAGTGTATCTCATTTACAGGTGTTTCCCTACCTGTTGAACACGGGGATAAAAGTTACATTTCAAGCTAAAAGCATCATTTCAATGTGGAAAAATAAAATCTGCCTAAAGTAGAAGACATAAATTTTATTTCTAGCAAATAATAAAATTCTAAAGATTCGCTATTCCTCTTCTGTTTGTTTTTTTTCCTTTTTTTTCTATGCATTTCAGTAGTACGAGTCAGTTTATAGTCGGACATTTCGAATACAGCCGCAGATTTTTTCAAAGTAGTGTGAATTGACACTAAGTGTATCAATTTGATACAAAAACAAAATAAATATAATTTTAATTTAATTTAATAAATTTAATTTAATATTTAAATAAATTAATTAAATTAAAATAAAATTAAATTGAAATTGAAATTGAAATTGAAATTGATATTGAAATTGAAATTGAAATTGAAATTGAAATTGAAATTAAAATTAAATTAATGTTTAATTCAAGTTAAACGAAAGCTAAATTAAAGATAAATTAAAATTGAATTGAATATTTAAATTTAATTATGTTTTATTTTATTCAATTTTAATTTAACTTTAATTTAACTTTAATTTAGCTTTAATTTAGCTTTAATTTAACATTAATTTAATTTTAATTTAATTTTAATTTAATTTTAATTTAATTTTAATTTAATTTTAATTTAATTTTAATTTAATTTTAATTTAATTTTAATTTAATTTTAATTTAATTTTAATTTAATTTTAATTTAATTTTAATTTTATTCTAATTTTATTCTAATTTCATTTTATTTTAATTTCCCCGTCTCGGAGTGATTTTTAAATTTCACTGTAACTATAAATAAATAAGAAAAATTTATTTAAATTTTTGTATGAAATAAAAAGTACTTAGAAACTAGAAAATATCTATAAATCAGCAGTTGGTACATTTTTTAGTAAGTCAAATCTAAAAATAACTTTAAGAAAAATTAATTTCAACTGTAAATAAAAATTTCACTATTCGAAAAAACTTCAAAAATGAATAAAAAGTTTGTATTTATGAATAATAAATATAGTCAGAATAAGTAGTAATAATAAATGTAAGTCAGACAAATTAATAGTTTTTTTTGCAGAAATACTTTTTGGGGAAAAATTCCTGTTAAGTATAAATTCACTAAATCATTAGAAAAAAAATAATAATTTAACTATTTATTATTATTAGTTATTAATTATAAAATTAATTACACAAATCTCATAGAAATTAGTAGTACAAGCATATTTAAGTCAGACAAAGGCGCAACGTTAATAACTTATCGAGCAATTTCAGCAGGAAATTTGGTTTTCAGTCAAATGTCAAGAGTCTAAGCTTCACGATCTTTTCGGAAAATCAGTAGGTCAAACAAGTTTTAGTCAGACGAAGTGTAATGTACAGAAGTTTCGGTGTAATAATAGTGATTATAGGTCAAACTTTTGGAAAGTAGTAGTTCCCAGTCTTAGTCGGACACTTAAATGTCAATATGGATTCAAATACAAGGGTTCATTTTACAAAAAAATTTATTTTTTGTTCGAAAAGAAATAAGTAGTAAAATCCCGTTCGGTCAGACAGACTGTTTTTAATTTTCTTTTTTTACTATTTGTCCCTATTTTCTTTTTTAATTAGTTGCTATTTATTATTTTACTATTCATCTAAAAAAAATATTTATTTTTCTTTCTATTTATTGTTTATTAATAATTTTTTCCATTAATTATTTTTGATTTTGTTTCCATTTTCTTTTTTATTTATTTTTTATTCTTTTGCTCTTTGTCTCTATTTTCATTTCTATTTAATTTCCATTAATTATTTTCCATTTTGTTCCTATTTTCTTTCTTATTTATTTTCTTTTCTGTTTTTTACTATTTGTCTCTATTTTCTTTTCTATTTAACTTCCATTAATTATTTTCCATTTTGCTCCTATTTTCTTTCTTCATTATTTTCCATTCGTTTTTTTTCTATTTTTTTCTATCTTCTTTACTATTTATTTACCAGTTAGTATTTTACCTTTTTTCCATTTTCTTTTCTATTTATTTACCATTTTTTTCATTTTCTCTCTATTTTCTTTTTTTATTTTATTTTCTATCTATTATTTTACTGTTTGACTCTATTTTCCTCTATATTTATTTTCTATTCATTTTTTTCACAGTTTGTCCCTATTTTCCCTTATATTTATTTTCGTACTTATTTTTTCTACTTTTTTAAAATTCGATTTCTAAAGTAGTTTCATTTTTTTAAAATTTAATTTTGTTAAATTAAAAAAAATAATTTTTGTCATATTAAAAAGAGAATTTATACCTGTAGGACTTGGAGTGAGACGCATCATGACAGTGCGCACTTCGTGCGGTGAAAATCCGTATTTTTTCAAAAAATCATATCTCCTCGTTTGGCCACTACGATTTTTAAATAACGACGTCACTGCTTTACTAATAGACCGATTGTATTCGCGCGCACCAAAACTCGTATGCGGCACTATTAAGCCCACCGTTAATTTTGGCATTGATTCATTATTACTAGTTCGATAGTGTTCGTGATTTTTTCGCAAATTAACACTCCATCCGTTCGCCATTGTAATGACGAACGTCACACAAATAAAAAAATTCCACGTCACAATCATATTTTTTTACACACACACACACACGCCGAATTCTTTTTTTTTCTTCTTTCTCTTTTTCATCCACGAATCAAAAATTCCTCACGTACATTTTTTCTTCCTTTTTAATTTAAAGACAATTAAAACAAAAATTCATTGACTAAAATAAAAAAAATTAATTTTTTATCATATTAAATAAAAAAAAATTTAATTTTTTATCTTGATAAATAAAAAAAGCTTTAATAAAAAATTTAATTTTTTCTCATGTTTTTCTCCCTTAACTGACACTTAAAAAAATAAAATATAACAGATATTAAATAAATAAATAAAAAATAAAAAAAAATAAATATGTAAATATGTCAAAAATAAAAAGAAAATGAAAGGAAAGAAAATATTAAAACAATTCAAGAATGGAAAGTATTAAAAAAATAAAATAGAAAATTAAAAGAACGAAAGAATATAGTAAATATAAACGGAAAAAGGGAAATATAAACAAATTTAATTGAATTTTATTCGAAAAAAATAAAAGATTGGAAAACAAAAAATGAATGCATAGAAAATTTAAAAAAGAGAGAATAAAAAATAAAAAATAATAAAAATACCGTAGAAGAAAAAAAGAAAATAGAAAAAGTAAGGTAAAAATAAATAGATAAAAATAAAACAAAAGTAAATATAGAGAAAGAAACTGACTGTAAATATTTTCTGTCCTTTCATTAAATTTTATTCCACAAAGTCCATAAATAACAAACAAACAAACAAAAAACAATTTTCCTAACAAATGTGACAGTAGAAGTGGTATTCGTCGTTTTTTGTAATTTATCTTTCGTCACGTACACTTGACACTTGTAGTAACTTTTTACTTTTTTCCTCCCCTAAAGATAAGTCAACGAAATGGTTTTTAATTTTATCGGAAAAAGTTTTTAAAAAGAAACATTTAAATTAAAAATCAAAAAAATTATTTCAAAACTAAATTAATATGGGTAATATACTTCTTTATTTTACCCCTCTTAATTTATATATTTAGAGGGAATGACAATCGTTTGTTATTGTAATAATAATAAAAAAATTAAAATAGTAAAAATAAAAATAAAAAAATAGTAATAATAAAAATAAAAATAAAAAATAGTAAAAATAAAAATAAAAATAAAAAATAGTAAAAATAAAAATAAAAAAAAATAAAAATAGTAAAAATAAAAATAGTAATAATAAAAATAATAATAATAATGAAAATAGTAAAAATAAAAATAATATTACTAATAAAAATACTATTAATAATAAAAATAATATTAATGACAATAGTAATAATAATAAAAATAATAATAATTCGTCTCATAAAATTGGAGAGCTCAACAATAAAAAAATTGTATAATCTACCATTTTCTCTATTGGAAAAGGCCAATTATGAATATCATTATTCCAGATGAAAGTTATAAAGAGAATTTCCACTCTTGAAACGTTAGGAAAAGAGGGATTTTTTAAATTAGAAATATGGTAAAAGAAGAAATATTGAATTATTTTTCTCGTTATTGAATCTCGTTAATAATTAAATGAGAAGCAATGTTTTAACCCCCCCTCCTCTCTCTCTGTCTCTAACCAATTATTGAGGACTTTAGTCAGCTTTCGACGTGAATTCCGACATGTCTATAATCCCCATTTGATTAGTAAAATGCTATCAAATACTCGACTCGTAATTTCTTTTCTTTTTTTCACTTTTTTTTTTTTGTTTTTTCGAAAACCATTTGGTTGAAAAGTGCCTCTCACTGTCTCAATTATTGCTGACATGAACAAAAAATTAAAAATTCATTTCGAATCGATCCTGTATTCGTGGAAGGTGGAAAAAATTAATTTAATTAAAATTTCCTATTTTTTTCGGAATAATACACACATGCCTGGTTATGAAAAATTTAATATATCCGACATTCTACTAAACGCAAAGTTCTTTTTTTATTCTTTAATCAATTTTTTCCTTCTTCTTTTTTTACACATTTTTTTAAAATTAAATATCGTAGAATTTTTTCTTAAACACTTTTTAATTAATATTCGTGAAAAATAAGAGAAATTAATAAACATTTTCTTTTTTATTAAGTAAATTTATTTTTAATAGTATTTTTATTTTAATAACTAACTTTTCTATTGCTTTTTTCGTTGTTTTTATTAATTTATTTATTTATTACACAAATAAAAAAAATTGCTTTCAATAATAATTATTAATTATTTAATATTTACATTAATAACAAAAAAATTAAAAAATATTTTTATTCGTTAATTTTATCTTCGTAGATAATAATTAGTATTATATAATTATTATTCAATCATTAAGTGATAAAAAGTATCCAAAAAATCTATTCTTGAATTCTTTATTAAAATTTTTTTAAATATATTTTATTAATAGAATTTTTCTTCTTTAAGAAAATAAGATTTTTTATTTACAAAGAAAATGAGTTGAAAATATTTAAAAAATTTGAAATTGCCATTTAATGTTCGAAAAGTAAGAAAAAAGTTTCTTTACGCTTTAAAGTGACAGAAGTTTCTAATGCACTTTTTTCCAAAGTAGTAATTATAAGTTCGAGCCAGACACGCCTGACAACCGTTTAATTAACATTTAAGACGTCAGTAGTGTAGATGGTTTACAGTCAGATAATTTGAAACTCTCGACAAAAAAATAGTTTCACAATTTAATTTATAGATTCAAAAATTGTCTACTACTTTAAAATTATAATGTAAATTATAACTAACTTTTTTTTACAAAAAATTTTCAAATAGCTCAAGTAAAATTTTATTCGATTAAAATATTTTATTTCAAGAAACAAATAAAGATTAAAATAATTATCGAAATAAATTGTAATATTATTAAATTGTAATTAAAGCAACAAGTAAGTAAAAAATAGAAAAATGATTAGGAAAATAAGAATAAAATTAAAATGATAGGTAAATTTATTTATAAAATGGAAATAGTAAATAATATAATAAAATAATAAACTAAATAAATAATATAAAGAAATATTATTTTGTAAGGAAAAATCAGTTAAATTAAATAATTTTTAAAATACTTTAAGTAATAATTGATAGCAATAAAAATAATAATAAAAAAAGTAATAATAATAAAGAAAAAATAATAATATTAATAATAATAATAATAATAATAATAATAATAATAATAATAATAATAATTTAATAATAAAATTAACAATACCTAATAAAGTTATAAATTTCATGTTACAAAATTTAAAAAATATATTTTTTAACAATTAAAATACCAGTCTAATTATTTATTTATGTAATAAAAAATTTCAAAATTAAATAATTTTCCATTTTTGAAAAATATTTTCTCTCCATAAACAAAATATTTTTTTCTATTTGTAACTTTTTGTTGGAATAATAAAATAAATCAATAACATTCGGTCTGAATTTAGAGAAATGGAAAATTTAAGAAAAAAATGACTAACTAATAAAAATGAATGTTTACAGAAGGAGAAAAATGAATATACGATAACTGTAGTTTATTGGCTCTCTGAAATAGAAATGCAATGAACTCGAAAAATGATTTATAACCGACAGGAAGCAATTTGATGAGCTGAACAAAAAAACAGAGGAAAAAAAGAATGTATGAAATCCATGTCAAAGAAAAACTCTTGTCATCTAATGTCCCAAGTTTCGTATACAGAAGACGAAAAAGATTATAGACCACATGAAATCAAGTATATTTTCTCTTATAATACAAACTCTCTTTTTTTTGTCCCAATATTAAAAGAGATCATTTCGTATCTGATTTTTTCGATAGCAGGAAATGAATATTTTTCTAATGTTTGGCAAAAATAATATTTCTTCAGTTTTTTAGCAAAAAGGAAATTTTTTCAATTTTAAAAGAAAACGAAATTTTTTTTAATTTTAAAAGAAAACTATTTTTTTAATTGTAAAAGAAAACTAATTTTTTTTTATTTTAAAAGAAGACAATACTTCTTTAATTTTAAAAGAAAACAATACTTTTTTAATTTAAAATTCATTTATATTGTTATTTATAATAAAATTAATTTTAATTAAAAAATATTCTTTTTCAATTCAATCAAATTCTGCAGTAAATACTGTTTTAGCTAAAAATTGAAAAATATTCTTTTTCCTATTTAAAACTATTCAAAAAGAATATTTTTTTAATTTTTCGGAAAAAGAAGATTTTTAACTAATTTAAAATTTATTTATATTGTTATTTACTATAAAATTTAATTTGATTGAAAAATATTCTTTTTCCGAAAAATTAAAAAATATTCTTTTTGAATTGTTTTAAATAGAAAAAAAATATATTTTTCAATTTTTAGCTAAAACAGTATTTACTGCAGAATTTGAAAAAAAATTAGGTATAAATTAATTTTACATTCGAGTATTTTTTAAAATTTTTTAGCAAAGACAACATATTTTTAATTGTTATCAAAAACAATATATTTTTCCTTTTATGGTAATAGTAGTTTTTTAAATTTTTATCGAAAACCAATATTTTTTTCCTTTTCTGGTAACAGTAGTTTTTTAATTTTTATCAAAAGCAATATATTTTTTTATAACAGTAGTTTTTTAATTTTTATCAAAAGCAATATATTTTTTTTATAACAGTAGTTTTTTAATTTTTATCAAAAGCAATATATTTTTCTTATAACAGTAGTTTTTTAATTTTTATCAAAAGCAATATATTTTTTTTAAAACAGTAGTTTTTTAATTTTTATCGAAATCAATTGATTTTTACTTCTATTTTGACAGCAGTTTTTTAATTTTTTGTCAAACTTGGAAAAATAATATTTTGCAGTGAAAATTTTTGCAAAAAAAATTGCTATTCGGAAAAAGTGAATAAAGAAAATTTTTCGAATATTGAAAAATGCGGTTTTCCTCATTTCCCTTTGTTAGTGAATTGTTTAACACACTTTATCGACTTCCAACAGGTTTCACGTTTGATTGGTACAATGAATGTGAACACTATTGTCACGGAAATACAATTTGATAAATAAAAGGTACGAATTAATATTCAAATCAGATTATTATTGATATTTGTGCACATAGAAATAGGTAAATATGGTAGAAATTTTGTTTAGATTACAGTTACAAAATATCAATTGTCCCTGGATATATAATAGATTGTGCACCTGAAGTTTTATTATTTAAGTTAACAAAAAAAATAAATAAATAAAAATAAAATGTTTAGAATTTCAAAATATAGTTTCTAGAACGTGGTTCTACTTTTTTGCCCCAGCTTTTTTTATTTGTCTTTATAAACTTTTTAGTTTTTATTTTTTTAATTACTTCCCTTTTCTCTTTTAATTTTTAAAGGATTTTAATTATTTTAAAATATTTTATTTATTAATTTATTTTTTATACAATTTTATTAATTTTTTTTTTATTTATTAATTTACTTTTTATATAATTTTATTATTTTTTTTTATTTATTAATTTACTTTTTACATAATTTTATTAATTTTTTTTCATTTTTTTCTTTTTAAAAATTTTTTTTTTAATTCTTTTTCTACTTTCTTTTTAAAAAATAACATTTAACAATTAAAATACAAGTCTAATAGTTTGTCTTCCAATATCTCTCTCACTACTATACACAAATTGCAAATATCTCTCTACAAAGATAATTTTGCGAGCACATAGAAAAAAAAATCTTTAAACTTCAATTCGAAAATATTTTCCCCATTAATTATACATTCATGAATAGAAAATTCCTTTCACTGTTTCCAGTGAGGTAGAAAGAAGCTTAATAAATGCATAATACAAAAGGGTACAAAAAAAATGAGAGAAAACACAGAGAAGATTTACATATATATGTTGTGCAAACTTCTATATATGTATGTAAAAAAAAAGAGAAAAGTGTGCGTTGAAGAAAAAGGATCTTTTCTCTTTATACCCCTCCCTCTCTCGCTCCTCGCTTTCAATCTTTTATTTTCATCACTGACTCTCGTATATTCGCGACATTGATACAAAAAGTTCGATGTGTATATATTCTTCACTAGTTATATTCATATATGCAACAACTAGTCGTTATATTACCCTATAAATATCTTTGCTACGACTTTTCATTTTATCTTTCAATGACAATAGAGAGATGAGACGATAAAGGCCTTCCGATTAAATTTTTCTTCAAAGTTCAAATAGAGAAAAAATTTATTTTTCCTTAAACAGAAAAGAATTTATATTTCCTTAAATAGAGAAAAATTTTTTGTTTCCGTAAATAGAGAAAAAAATATATTTTCCTAAGTGGAGAAATAAAATATATTTTCCTAAATGGAGAAAAAAATATATATTCCTAAGTGGTGAAATAAAATATATTTTCCTAAGTGGAGAAATAAAATATATATTTTTATTCTTAAAAAGAAATTGAAACAGAAGAAACTAATACTTGTTGGTATAATTCCTCTTTTAATAAGCTTATTTAGATTTCACATAATTTCCTTTTTCTCTTTCTCTCAAGTGTTTTCTCTACAATATTAACATATAAAAGGGGGAAAATAAACGAATAAGAAGAAGAGTAAAAGAAATTACTTTCTTTGAAGTTTTATTATGTTCGCAAACATTTTCCGAGTTGATGTGACAAAATATTTTACCAGTGAAACGTATTTAAATATTTTAAATAAATACATTTGTGTAGAAAATAAAGTTTGAAATAAGGGCTGCGATTTAAATAAATAAATGTTTCCTTTTTTTAAATATAATTTAATTTCACTTTATTTAATTAAAATTTAATTCTAATTTTTAATTTTAATTTGCAATTCTAATTTATAATTTTAATTTGTAATTCTAACTTGTAATTTCAATTTGTAATTTTAATTTACAATTTTAATTTATAATTCTAATTAATAATTCTAATTTATAATTTTAGTTTATAATTTTATTCTGTAACTCTAACTTTTATTTTAATTTACAATTTTCATTTGCAGTTTCAAGTTATAATTTTAATTTATAATTTTAGTTTACAATTTTATTTTGTAACTCTAACTTATTATTTTAATTTACAATTTTAATTTGCAGTTTTATTTTATAGTTTTAATTTATAATTTTATTTTGTAATTCTAATTTGTACTTCCAATTTATAATTCTATTTTACAATTTTAATTTCCAGTTTTAATTCATTATTTTTAATTCATCTATAATTTAGAATTTTCTTTATTTAACTACATTTCACATTTACTGACAGTCGTTTATTTCGTCGTTTTTATAACTGAATGTCACTCAAAAAGCTAATTTAGTCGCAAAAATTAAATTCAATCGAAATAAAATACTTTTTAGTTGGAATTTTAATTTTCTAAAATCGATATTAAAATTAAATCGAATGACTTTTTGAATTTTTTTCCCCCCACCTTTTTTGAATTGCGAGCGCTTGTAAATCAAAAATTTGCAAAGTGTCAAAATTTTCAGAACTGTGAAAGAAAGGTTTACGAGTTCTAGATATAACTGATAAAGAATAATCGCAAAGAACAATGCTCGAATGTATAATAAATCGAATGCTATATAGGAATTTTTCGGCGAAAAAAAAATCATAAATCCTTCAATTTTCTTTGTTATCGTTAATCTTGCGAGCGTCATTCAACATCTCAATTTTTAGAATAGAGACCACTGGAGATTATTTATTTACAAAAAATATTTACTTCTTTTCTTCTTGAGCAAAAAAATTAATTTTATTTACGAAAAATTGTGAATGAATTGTTAAAAATAAAAAAATTTGTAGGAAAATAATTATATAATTAAATAATAAAAAATTGTGAATGAATTGTTAAAAATAAATAATTTGAAGGTAAATAATTGTACAAAAGTAATTACAAAAAATAATTGGAAGAAAAATAATTGTAAAAAAGTAATTACACAAAATAATTAGAAGAAAAATAATTGTAAAAAAGTAATAACACAAAATAATTATAATAAATAAGTATAAAAAATAATTATAATAAATAAGTATAAAAAATAATTATAATAAATAAGTATAAAAAATAATTATAATAAATAATTTTAAAAACTAATTATAAAAAAAGATAAATAAATAATTATAAGCAATAGATAAATAAATAAATGAATAAATTACAATAGTTGATATTATTTTTTCCGTTTGAAAAAAAAATATTCGCTGTAATAAAAAATACGAACGTGATATGTGAAAATATTTTTGCCGTTAAGCAAAGCCCGGCAAAGGAGTATCATAATAAAGAAGCAGGTTAAAAAGCGAGACGATTATGGTCAAAAAAGAATTTCGTTTGTTCTTTTATGGCACGTAAGAGAAATACCATCTATGGGCATTTTTCTCCATGAAGGAATTCTAAATGGGATTATGGTATCTGAACATTATTTTTCTTTTATTCCGTCTGATTGTTTTTTTTCATCCCAAGACACTTTAGGGAATTTTTCTTCTATAAGACTATTTATTCTATATGAATAAAAATTAAATCCTAAAAATTGGAGAAAAAAACTTAAAAAAAAAACAATTAAAATTTTTTTTAAATCAACTGAAAGAAATGTTTTCTATTAGATATTATTACAAAAATGATTAAATATTGAATATTATTAAAATTAAAATATTAAAATTATTATTAAATAATATTATTTCCTTTTACTTGAACTCGATTTCATTGAATTGGTATTAAATATTTATTATGAATAATAGAAATAATAATAAATAAATGTTTTTATAAGAAAAAAATATTTATTTTCATATTTATTACTATTTTTTAATTACCAAATTAGTATTTTATTGAATTGTTATTAAAATCGAATTATTATGTATACCTTTCTATTCGAATTATAAAAAGTGCTATTCTTTAATTGCTTCGAAAAATAATAAAAATCATAAAATAATGAAAATAATAAAAAAAATATATACTATTTAATTAGAAAAATTTTCAATTATCAAAAATGGCGTGAAAGAAGATATTTTTAAAATTTATTTATTGCACTAAGGCTGCAAAAATTTATCAAGCATAAATTGAACAACAACCTGGCGTCACTGCTGCGTTAAATCGATTAATCACATCAACACTTTTTATTGAGCTATAAAAAAATCCACTATATGGAATATTGAATGGCAAAAGTAATTAACAAAATAGAATACGAGTAATTAATAAACAATGTTAATAAAAAATATTATTAATAATAGTAAAATAACAAAAAATTAACAATAACAATAACAATAAGAATAATGATAATTAAAAATTAGAAAATATTTTATGAACAAGAGATAAAAGTTGAAATAAAAAAAAGAAGGAAAATAAAAAAACTACAAATAATATTTATATGATTAATTTTTGCTAAAAATATACAAAGCAGAACCTGTTGCTTCAATTTTCTACTGTTATTATTCAGGTGGAGAAAAAAAGTGAAGAAATAACAAATTTCAAAACTTCCTAATGGAGAAAAAGTAATTATTTATTACGAAACTTAATTTCTAGTTGCAATTTATCCTTCTTTTGACTATAATTAAAAATGTGGAAAATTTAAAAAGTTTCTTAATGAAAATTGTTTAGTTTTCTTATTATTTAATTAGATAATTTAATTTAATTAGTTAGTGTAATTTAATGTAATTAGACAATCTAAGTTAATTTAATATAATTTAATGATGTAATTCAATCGAATTCAATTAGTTAATTAGCACCTTAAATCAATTTCTTGTTTTCGTATTCATTTATTTAATCCATTTAATGGAAATTCGAGTTCAAATTTGTCTATTTGTGCTTGAAATAATATTTTCAAAGAGTGAGCATTCAATTCAAACTTGTAAATTATATTATTTACTGGCAGAGAGTTAATATTTATTTGCATATGTGCAATAAAATAGAATACTGAATTTATTAGATATATTTGAATAGAATGCTATAAAAAATTTACTATTCTGCCTTGATTGTAATTTTTTAATGTATAATTACAGTCCATTTGTTATAATTCGAATTATAATTTTAATAAACAAATAATTAAATTTTAACTAATTAGCACATTAGAAATAAATAATTCAGTCACTTATTGATAAATATGGATCCAATTTTGCAAGTACAAATAAAAAATTAACGAAAGACTGAATTATTTCCAATCCTGATGGTCATAAAAATGCCAAAGAAAACTATTTTACTTTCTTATTTATTTTTTTAATAATTTTTAATTATTATATAATTTTAATTAATAATAATTTTAATTTTTAATGTATAATAATTAAGAATGTTTTAATTCATTTTTATAATTCAATTAAGAGACAAGTAGATGATCCTATTTTCTCTAGACGTCGAAAAGTAATAAATTCTCCGGTTAATTGTTTCGTTAATTATTTTTTTTATGAGTTATAAATATTATTTAATTGAACCAACGGTTTATTATTTTTACTACGATCATAAATTATCGCCGACGTATAAAGAGATAAAAAATCGGGGAAAAAATTCTTCATCTTTTTAGCGAAAATGGAAAAAAAGTTTCTTTAAGGGTTTCATCGAAATCATTTTCGAATATAAATTAATTTCAGAGTTTGGAATGACTCGAAAATTTTAAAAATTCACAGTTTGGAATGGTTCGGAAATTTTTAAAATCCTGATTTTGAAATTTAAATTTACTTTTTAAATTTATTGTGCATGCAATTATTTATAATTTATAAATAATTTTTAATTGATTATAGATTTTGATTCATAATAAATTAGTGTTTGTAAATAATTTAGGGAGAATAGGGTGAAACGGTCATAGAAACTCTGACCTAATTATTTACAATTAATAAGTTAATTACAATTAGTATAATAAATTATACTTTTCTAATTTCTATTTATACAAAAGTTTACAATTTTACAATTACTCTCTAAATTTTAATTGGTAAGTAACATTTGCTTTTGAATACTTTAGTTATAAACTGGTAGAAATTACTATTCATTTGTAAAATTTACTAATTTAAAAGCAAAAAGTTAGTTACTAATTCAAGTTAGAAAACATTTTTAGTAATTAAAATTTAGAGAGCATAATAATTTATAAATTTCACTAATTAATTAGTAGAAATTACTATTTGTTCGTAAAATTTACTAATTTAAAAGCAAAAATTAGCTACTAATTCAAATTAGTAATCATTTTTTGTAAATAAAATTTTGAGAGTAGAATAATTTATAAATTTCACTAATAAATTAATAGAAATTACTATTTGTTCGTTAAATTTACTAATTTAAAAGCAGAAAGTTTGCTACTAATTCAAATTAGCAAACATTTTTACTAATTTTTACTAATTAAAATTCAGAAAGTGTAATAATTTATAAATTTCACTAATAAATTAGTAGAAATTACTATTCGTTCGTAAAATTTACTAATTTAAAAGCAGAAAGTTTGCTACTACTTTAAATTAGTAAACATTTTTTCTAAATAAAATTTTGAGAGTATAATAATACACTTTATTTAAAATAGAAAATATTCACTAATAAATTAATAATAAATTAATAAATTTACTAATTAAAAATTAAAAAGTCAGTTTTTAATTTAAATTAGTAACAATTTTTACTAATTAAAATTCAGAGAGTATAATAATTTTTAAATTTGACTAATAATTTAGTAGAAATTACTATTCGTTTGTATAAAATTTACTAATTAAAAATCAAAAAGTTACTAATTAGTTAGTTAGTTTATTATTATTAGTATTAATTCAAGTTAGTAAACATTTTTTCTAATTAAAATTTAAAAAGTAAATAATTTATTAATTGTAGATAATTTTCAACTCATGATAATTTACCATTTTTCTGATAATTTATAATTTTGATCATAATTTATAATTTTGATGATAATTTATAATTTTGATGGTAATTTATAATTTTGATAATAATTTATAATTTTAATGATAATTCATCATTTTTATTGTCATTTATAATTTTGACGATAATTTATAATTTTAACGATAATTTATAATTTTGATGACAATTTAAAATTTTAATGATAATTCATAATTTTTATGGTTATTTATAATTTTGATGATAATTTATACATTTTCAATTTATAACTCATTTTATTAAAAATAATTTACAACTTCTACTAATTTATAATTTTATAATAATTTACAATTTGCTTCAAACATACTTTTTTAAAAATATCAAATTCATTCGAGAGTGTTTCGATATAATACAAAAAATTTAGTTCACTATTTTATTTAATCCACACTGAAAAAAAAATTTATTTGATTCAAATAACCGATTATATAACTCTATAATCAAATAAATATTTACTTAAATCAAATAATTTTTATTTGAATCAATTAATTAGTATTTGCTTCAAATACTGAAATATTTGATTCAAATACAATTTATTTGATTCAAATACAATTTATTTGATTCAAATACAATTTATTTGATTCAAATAAAAATTATTTGATTCAAGTAAATATTTATTTGATTATAGACAAATAATCGGTTATTTGAATCAAATAAATTTTTTTTTCAGTGCACATTTTGGTGTCAAAATAATAAGCTAAATTTATTAATAAACTTTAGTATAAAAATTGATACTTTTCAAGAAAAGTGTGTTAAATTATTATTTATTATTTATTAATCATTTAATTATTTATTAATTATTTATTAATTATTTATTATTTGTTAATTGTTTACTATTTATTATTTTTTAATTATTTATTTTAATAATAATATTATGAATAATTATTAATAATAAAAACGCTATTAAAAAAAGCTAGAATTACGCTATAAAAATTTGAATTTCCTAAAAATATTCTCATTGGGAACAAATTTACTTGCCTCTAATGCTGTGATAGATAAACAGCAGTAATTATCATATTTTATCATATTAACAACCGAATGAAACGTGTCAGAGAATATCTATACACACACATATTAAATAATATACATATATATACACACAGAGAGTGAATATATATATATATATATATATATATATATTCAAGTGTGGGAAATAATATCTCATCAACAATATTCGATTCTCTTGGCTTTATATCGAAAATGTATCATTTGATCCGTGAGGTTGGAAATTACACCTAATTTACCGATATAGTGTAACCTATAATGTAAATAGGGATCAATTTAACCCATCGTCCATCGAATTTGAGTGCGTGCTTGTATTTGTGTGTATAGTGTATATATATAAACACATATGTGTAATATTATATATTTAGTAAATATTGGTTTCCCTTAAGTAACATAAGAGGTTATAAAGAGATAGAGGAGAGGGACGGGCTAAAAGGTGCCAGTGCGCGATAAAAACTTAAATGTAAAATCAATTCTTACGATCCTATTAAACATTTCATCGTTTTCCATTTAACAGCCATGGAAAATTAATAATCATCATTTAAAATTGTAAAATTTACCGCCTCTACTTTCTTTTATGACCTCATGTCTCACTTAATACGCGCATTAAAATTTTATTATCATTTTAATTAATTCAAAAAAAAAAAAAGAAGAAGAAGAAGAAGAAGGTGAATTTAGTTTCTCTCACGCTGTGTCTGTATTATATCATTAATTTATAATTATGTTAAAATAATAATAATAATCATTTAAAATTGTAAAATTTACAATCTTTTCTTAATAATAATAACTTCATTTCCAGTTTAGTATTTTTTAATATCAAAATTTCAGTTTGTTGCACTTTTTCCCTAAATTGCAAAATACTTTTACAAAATTTAATATACTTTTTTTCAGTGAAATAGTAAATAAACTAATTAAAGAATATTAATAATTTAATATTATATTTTAAATATAATAAGTTTGTAAGTATTATTGTTATTTTTTGTTATAGTAATAATTAGAAATTATGTAATAATAATAAAATAATAATAATAATAACGTTAATAATAATAACGTTAATAATAATAATAATAATAATAATAATAATAATAATAATAATAATAATAATAATAATAATAATAATAATAATAATGAGACCAAAAAAAAATTTCCCATAATTATAAAAATTGTGTTAAAAATTATATTCGTATTATTATAATTCTGACTATTATCATGATTTTTATTATGATTGAATTAAATTATTTTTCATAAGAGAAGCGCTGAGAAAAGGTCGAAAGAGAGTGATACACGGATATGAAACGGTTTTTTCTTTTTTTTTTTTTAATTGTGACAAGTGTAACTGATGCTGAGTGCTTATAAGAGTAAAAACTGTATGAAATGAAAGAAAAGTTTCAACATATGAATATGAACGGGTTTGCTGAATAATGTCAAAGAGATGTTTATTCTGTAAAACTTTTGTGCAACCGTTTCAAATTTTTGACGAGACTTTTTAAGTAGTACGTCCAAAAAAAAAGAAGGAGAAATTTTTATTTTTTAAATTCCATTTTAATATTATTATCGTGCAGCTCCTTTAATTATACGACATAGTGGAATGTAATGAATGTCAAGAGCAATTAAGAGAGAGAGAGATGGAAAAAAAGTTTATATTTTTTTTCGGTATCAACTTTTTTTTTATTAATTTAGAATAAAATTACGAAAAAAATTTAGTTAGAAAAAAATGGTTGGAATTTAAAATTTGCTAAGAATTACGAATTATGAAAAGGAAATAAATAAAAAAAAATGCAAAAAGTGGTAAATAAAGAGAAAGTAGTAAATAATAAAAAATAAAAAAAAATAAAATAAATTAACATAAAAATAAATAATAAAAATTGTATTTAATCAGTTTTTTGTTATTAAAAATCGTGGAAAAATGAATAAGATAAATAAATAAATGAATAAACAAAAATGCTAATAATTAAAAAAGATATTTATTAATAAAAGAAGTTAATAAACAAAAATTATTAATGAAATGATTTAATGAAAATAAGTTATTAATGAAATAAGTTAATAAAGAAAGTTAACATTTTTAATATTATTATAATTAATATTATTATTATTATTATTATTATTATTATTATTATTATTATTATTATTATTATTATTATTATTATTATTATTATTATTATTATTATTATTAATATACTATTAATATAAAATTAAAAAATTAAATAAAAACAAAAGTTTCTATAAACATTTTTAATATTATTATTATTATTATTATTATTATTAATATACTATTAATATAAAATTAAAAAATTAAATAAAAATAAAAGTTTCTATAAACGTAAATTGAACTAAATGGAAAAATAATTAAAAAATATTTTTTTTCTAAACAGTTCGAGTAGTGAAATTTTGTTTCTTAACTGGCGAAGTTACCGGTTTTAATTTATGCTAACACAACGCAACTCTCGACTCACGGAGAATTCAAAGAAACATAATTAATATTTTCCTCGATATCTAATTACATTATGCAATCTTGTAGAATTGCGTCAATTGTTCTTCCCCTCGACTTTACAAATTGCATTTAAAATAATATTTTCACTACTCTTGAATTTATAATTGTCAGGTCAAGTTTTTGAAGAATGTAATAATAATTAAATTTTAATTAATTTCCCCTTATCGAAATTTACTTTCATTCAAAACAATAAAATACGAAAATTTTGTAACATAAAAACCATTTTCAAAATTATAATTCCAAACTTTTAATTAAAATTCAAAGGAAGAAATTAAATCCAATTTCAAAAAAAATTATTATCAATTGCTCTAAAAATTGTAAATAAAAAAAATGTATTAAAAAAAATGTATGAAAAAAATGTATTAAAAAAAATATTTTTAATTCAGTTTCAAATAGTATTGTTTAAATTCCGATATTTTTATATTTTCCACAATTCTTGAAAAATGTTATTAAAAACTAAATTTTTAAAAAGCATTTAAAACAATCAAGTCTGAATTGTAAAAAAGAAAAAAAAAGATTATAATAAAACTTTTTTTCACGAATTGTCAGCTATTTTCTCCTTTAAAAAAAAAATAATTTTCCTTTCTTTTAAAACAAAAAAATTCGTTAAATACCCTTTCATTTCTGAAGTGACAATAAACGTACTTGAGAGGCATGAAGAAATGAAAAATAGAAGGGAATGAAAGGAATTTTCTTTTCAAAGAAATTAATTAAACATTAAGTCCATATGATTGAGTATGCGATTGAAATAAATAGGAAAGACAGTAAATTTATCATTTCAAATTCTCAACCAAATCGAATTCAACATATCTATGTATAGAGAGAGATAAGGAATGACACATGAGTAAAAGAATTCAGAGAACAATTCAATTCCCATTGATCGTTAATTTATCATAAACCAGACATGCGTGTAAGCCAATGTAAATTGTAAATAGAGAATTTTTCCATTCACTCCTCTAAACATTGTTTTTTATTTATTTCGAGACAATGGAAATTTTTCAACTCTATGTTCATTGTCAATGAGTAAAGAAGAAGTTAAAAAAATATTTTTTTTCTAAATGGGTGAAAATTCAGGTTTTTATATTTTTTTCGTTTTTACATTTTCAAAAATTACAGTTAGTACAGAAGTTATTGTAATTTTTAGTCAGGCGAAAAAAAACCTTCGCTGCAATAACTAAAAATTTCGCTAATATAGTGAAATTTAAATTACAATTTTATTATTTATTTTATTAATTTGTTTATTATTTTATCTAATTTATTTATTTATTATTTTATCTAATTTATTTATTTATTATTTTATCTAATTAATTTGTTTATTATTTTATTTTATTTATGTAATTTATAATTTATAATTTAGGGAAATTTGTAGTTGTTCCAGGTGAAGAATTTTTTTTCGTGCAGACGAAGTAGGAAAGTTTATAAGATTAGAAAGGTATTGAATAAAAATATATATTAGAAAAAAGTATTTGGGAAAAAAGTATTTGAGAAAAAAGTATTTGAGAAAAAAGTATTTGAGAAAAAAGTATTTGAGAAAAAGTATTTAATAATAAATATTCGAGTAATTAAGTAGTACAAACAATTTTTGGTCGGACATTGCAAAATATAAAAAAATCATAATTGAAAAATGAAAATTGAGTTGTAAAAAATAATATTTTCTCTGACAAGGAGAAAATTCCGTCTGTAAGTAGTTAATGCATATTTTAGTCAGACACATTACGCCTTTACATATTTGAAAACGCTTCAGTAGTAAAAGCAATGTCAAGTCAGCCACACAAATTATCCCGAGTTAGAAAATTTATTACATTCTCAATTATGTAAAGAAGTGGTGCTTGCATGTTTTAGTCAGACATTATTAATTAACAAGAACGTACAGAATGCTCGTTTCCCAAATATTGAGACTATCAGTGGAAAATGCATTACTATTCAGACAACGTTTATTATTTTTTTATGTGAACATTTTGAATTTATTCCTAAACATAAAAAATTTATTTTTTTATAAAAACTGTATGAATTTATCCTTAAACATAAAAAATATATTTTTTACAAAAACTGTATGAATTTATTCCTAAACATAAAAAATTTATTTCGTTTGTATCATTCTCTATGAATTTATCCCTAAACATCAAAAATTAATTTTTTTATAAAAACTGTATGAATTTATTCGTAAACATTAAAAAATTTATTTCTTTATAAACTCTATGAATTTATCCCTAAACATAAAAATTTATTTTTTTATAAAAACTGTACGAATTTATTTCTAAACATTAAAAATTTACTTCTTTATAAACTGTATGAATTTAGTCCTAAACATCAAAAATTTATTTCTTTATAAACAGTATGAATTTATTTATTAACTTTGAAAAATGATTTATTTTTAAACTGCATGAATTAATTTTTTAACTGTTCGCTTTAAAAAAAATTATTAATAAATAATTACCAACTTAGAAAAACATTTTTGTATTTCTAGTATTTACAGTTATCTAACTGTTTGACAGAAGGTCCTACCAATTTTTTTTTAAGTAATGTTATTATTTTTTAGTAATTTATTTTAATAATTGCTTCACTAATTACTAATTTTTTAGAATTCTGATAATTTTTTTAGTAATTTATTTGGATTAATAATTAATTGTTAGTCGAACGAATGTTCACAATTTTAAAAAATCCACGTCCGTAATTAACTAATATATTAATTATATTAAATTTTAATGAAATATAATAGTTACTAATTTTTAGTGTTAACAAAAATATACAAAACATACAAAAAATAACAAAACATTTTTTAAGTAATGTTATTATTAATTTCTAGTAATTTCTTTTAATAATTATTTCAGTAACTGCTGATATTTTACAATTTTCATTATTTTCAAGTAATTAGGGCTTCAAAATTTATTTTAATTATTTTTTTCGAATAAAATTTGCAATTTTTACTAAAATGGAGTCTAGCAAACGTTATTAATTAAAAAAGGCGTCAATAGTAGTTAAATAACATAGGATAATAAAAATAAAAATAATTAATTTATTATAACTAATTATAATTATTAATTACTCTATCAAAATATAATTAGTTTAATATTTAATTTAACACAAAAAATCAAAAATAAAACAAATACAAGTATTTTTAATTGTCAATTTTAACTATAATGAAGTTAAAAAACGTCACCAATTAAAAAATCGTAAAAATTAATTAAAAAACATAAAATAAAAATAAAAATTATTAATTATTGTAACAGAATATAATTAATTTAATATAACACTAAAAGTCAAAAATGGAAACAAAAAGAAGTATTTTTAGTTTCCAATTTTTACTAGAATGGAGTCAAACAAACGTCACTAATTAAAAAAAAGTAGTCAATAGTAATTAAATAACAAAAGATAATAATAATAAAAATTATAAATTATCATAATCTTAGTATTTGAATAATTAATTAATTATTAACTTATTTAACGTATAATATTAATAATAAAAGAAAACCAAGTGTTTCTACTTCTACAAAAGAAAATATTTGTCAAATAACATGAAATAATAATAATAAAAAATAAAAATTACTATAATCTAATTTTAATGTAACATATAATATTAATAATAAAACAGAAACAACGATTTTTACTTGTACACAAAAATTATTTGTCAGTTTCAGGAGAAATCTTATAAAAATTGGAAAATATTGATAAAATAACTCTTACGTTCCACAATATTTTCAAACTGATTCAATTTGTTGTTTTATTATAAAAAAAATAAATCCTACTGTTATCTTCCTTTGGAATTTAATTTTCTTCTCGTGCTCAGTTGACAAATGTCGATCTTTAATGCCGACATTCTATAAAATACGCTTTTAAAATAGAACTTTTTTTTCAAAATACTTTATATAATTTAGACATTTAACGAATAAAGCAATATTTGTATAATTTTTCGCAACACTTAATTTTTTTCGTAAAACATTCTTATTTTAGTTTTCTATCATGGAAATTGAAGTCGAATTTGAAGTAGAATTTTAAATAGAATTTTAAATAGAATTTTAAGTAGAATTTCAAATAGAATTTTAAATATAATTTTAAATAGATTTTTAAATAGATTTTTAAATAGAACTTTAAATAGATTTTTAAATAGAACTTTAAATAGATTTTTAAATAGAACTTTAAATAGATTTTTAAATAGAACTTTAAATAGAATTTTTATTTATCACTACAGAATTACAAATATCTATTTTTGTAAAATAGAATCTACTATTTAATACTATATGGAATTTTTCACTAGAGCAAAATTTGCTTTCACTATTTTTTTAACAGCACGATCCACGTGCTTTTTTTCTGTTTCGTTTTTGGGGAAAAAAAACTAATTCCATTCTATCAAAAAAATTTTAATAGAAACCGCAGAGTACTACAAAGGAACGTTCACTTTCACTTTCACTTTTTTTCCCACATTTACGTCTCTATTTTTTTTTTTTTTTGCTTTTGCTCCTAAAAAAAAATTTCGAAACTAAAAACAGACCGAAAGAAGAATCGAAAAGAAAAGAGCACGAGAGAGACACGCGCGACGTTTCGAGATTCACGGCCGACTGATGCCGGTGAACTGAGAGGGTAAGTGTAGGCGCGGGAGTATTAGAAAATAGAAAAAAGTGGGATGAAAGAAAAGTAACGAAAGTCTAAGGTCACTTTTGTTTTTATTGTTCAATTTAAAAATTTTTAAAATGAAAAAAAGGAGAAAAAAGTGAGAGGGGAAAATTTAGCATTGAAAAAAATGCAGTGGTAGGAAAAATTAAAAAGGAGAGTGAGAGAGAGAGACACCGCCCAGATGTTTCATTCTCGGTTATGACAACGCGAAAAACCACCCCTGAGAGAGAGTGTATGAGAGAGATAGCGAGAGAGAGAGAGAGAGAGTTGTGTGATTCTCAATATAGTTGAAGGAAATTTGCGTTTGCGCATGCCAGGTCGCCATGGCGATTCAAGTAGAGTCAGCTTTTCACAAGCCATGGTTGCGAGAATCTCCCTCGCTTTCAACGAAAATGAGAAACGTGACATGAACATGTGGACCACGCTATGAATAGAATTTATCTCATTTTCCAATGATTGCGGTTTACAAAATTCGATTCAATGCCACAACACTTCTCGACACCTCTTGATTTCATTATGATATACAATATATACTTAGACAATAAAAATATTTATCTAAAACATTCAAATATCTAAAAGTAAATTATTTTAATATTCATGTATTTAAAAAAATTATTTAAATATTTATGTATTTGACAATAAATTATTTAAATATTTATGTATTTAAAAAAAAAATTATGTAAATATTTATATTTTTGACAGTAAATTATTTAACTATTTATGTATTTAAAAATAAATTATTTAAATATTTATGTATTTAAAAAAAATTATGTAAATATTTATATATTTGACAATAAATTATTTAACTATTCATATATCTAAAAATAAATTATTTAAATATTTATTTATTTAAAAAAAATTATTTAAATATTTATATATTTGACAATAAATTATTTAACTATTTATGTATTCCAAAAAAAAAATTATTTAAATATTTATGTATTTAAAAAAAAATTATGGAAATATTCATATATTTGACAATAAATTATTTAACTATTTATGTATTTAAAAAAAAAAATTATGTAAATATTTATATATTTGAAAATAAATAATTCAAATATTTATGTATTTAAAAATAAATTACTTAGATATTACAAAATAATAATATTACAATAAAAATATTTATCTAAAACATTCATATATCTAAAAATAAATTATTTAAATATTCATATATCTAAAACTAAATCATTTAAATATTTATGTATTTAAAAATAAATTATTTAAATATTTTATTTATTATGTTTAATTTTTTTATGTTGAATTTTAAGTTTAATTCTAAACTAAATATTGTTTAACTGAATTTGAATTATTTTTTCTTCAACATTACCATTATTTTTAATCGTGTTTAAATATTTTTGTATTTAAAAGTAAATTATTTAAACATTTATGTATTTAAAAATAAATTATTGAAATATTTATGTATTTGAAAATAAATTATTTCAATATTTATATATTTAAAAATAAATTATTTAAATATTGATATATTTAAATATTTCCTCTTCTTAATGTTTCTAAAGATTCAAACGTTCAAATGAAGGACAACATTTTTTCTACTTCTTCTACTTCTATTTTATTTGCAAAAGAAATATTTTTTAGACTGAAAACAAATTAATTCCAAACTAAATATTGTTTAACTTAATTTGAATTATTTTTCTTTTTTCGATAGCAATTTTTCAAAAACACTTCTGGTGAAGAAAAATTTCGTTCATTTGAACAAGAGGTTCGAAACTTTAGCTCAATTCTTCTTAAACATTGACATTATTTTTAATCGTGTTTATATATTTTTAACATTTTATCATTCAATTAGGAATTAATTTTTATTTATTTTTTTATCTACACTTAGAAAAATTTTTTTTAATTCAAAAATAAGTAAACAAAGAAAAAAAGTTTTGATCTAAATAGATTTTATAATTAAATTAAACATAATTTTTATTGAATCAAATTTATGTATTGAATCAAAATTATTGTATTTAATTCAAAGACAATTTTTAGTTGATTGTATAATAAAGATAATTTCACTGAAAGAAAATGCATATTAAATTTTGTAAAAGTATTTTACAATTTGGGGAAAAAGTACAACAAACCGAAATTTTGATATAAAAATATTAAACTTTAAAAAAAAATTGTGTCGAATTTAGTATAATTATATCAAATATCAAGAATTTAAATTCAATTTTAAATATTTTAATATAACTTTACTAAATTCTACATAAATTTTTTTAAAGTTTAGTATTTTTTATATCAAAATATTGGTTTATTGCACTTTTTCCCCAAATTGTAAAATACTTTTCTAAAATTTAATATACATTTTCTTTCAGTGCATTTTTGATTCAAATATATTGTTTTCTCGGTGTAGATATTAATTATTTTTATTTTTAAATTACAAACAGAATCTAGATTATAATAATTATATTTATTTATTTATTTAAAATTTATTTAAAAGAATGTAGATTATAATAATTATATTTGTTAAATAATGAGCAGGACTGGATAAAAAAACAAAAATTTCCTATTATAATTACAATTAATTGTATAATTTTTCATTGTAAAAAGAAAGGTACAAATTTAGCACCAATTTTGCCACTAAATCGCGATTTGGTTCCATTTTAACACCAAAAATTAGCTCTAATTTAGAAACGTTTTTTACAGTGTTAACTTTAAGTTAGTAACGTTTACTAAATCAAAAGCAAAAAAGCCACAAATAAATAAAAAATATTTATAATAAATAATAAGGTTACATTGATTTTATTTATAAAAAATAAAATTTTAATATATTTTATTTTTTATCAATAAAATAAAATAAAAATAAATAATAAAAATAGTAAATAAAATAAAAATAAATAATAAAAATAGTAAATAAAATAAAAATTTTTTATCACTAACTAAATAAATCAAAAGCAAAAATTCATAAATAGATAAAAAAATATTTATAATAAATAATAATGTTACATTGATTTTATGTACATTGATTTTATTTATGAAAAATAAAATATATTAAAAGTTTATTTTTTATAAATAAAATCAGTGTAAATTAATTATCGATGTAAAATCAATGTAAATAAAATCAATGAAACATTATTATTTATTATAAATATTTTTTATCTATTTATAAATTTTTGCTTTTGATTTATTTAGTTAGTGATAAAAAATATTTATAATAAATAAATAATAAATCACTAACTAAATAAATCAAAAGCAAAAATTTATAAATAGATAAAAAATATTTATAATAAATAATAATGTTACATTAATTTTATTTATAAAAAATAAACTTTCAATACGTTTTATTTTTTATCAATAAAATCAATGTAACATTATTATTTACTATAAATATTTTTTATTCATTTGCTACTTTTTGCTTCATAAATAATAAAATTGTAAATAAATAAATAAATAATAATCCAAGAATAAAGTTGTAGTAAAATATATTATTACATTTTACTACAATTTTACTATATTTCACTATAATTTTATTTTTCACAAATAATAAAATAATATTACAGTTACACTGCATTATTTATTCAGTATTACACAATTTAAACTTTCGTGTGTAATTGTTAAAAAATAAATATAAACCCCAAAAAGCACGCTTTCGAGATGATTGCACTTGTTGGCATTCCCAATCCTTGCTTTTTTGGAGGAGAATGAGGTTCAAGGTTGGAATTTGACCGAGAAAACCTTGACACATTTTCCAGTAGAATTTCCCTTCTTTTTTGCTGTTTCCTATTTTCCTCCCTCTCTTTCTTTTTTTTTTTTTGTTACCTTGAGACAAAATTGGCAACCCGGTTTAATTAAATTCTTAGAGAATTTCTTATTATTATAGGAAAAAATATGCGCTACGCATTTATTTAAATGCACGATGAGAGTAAATATTTAAATTGCAAAACGAAAAATTATTACATACTCGACATTTTTATTACTGTTGAGTGGGAAATTTTATTGCGAATGTGATGAGAAATTTTTGTCCATTTTGGGAGAATTTTGTAAATTACTTCCTCGTTCTAAAGGTTTATTTGCAAATTAAGCAGTAAAAACGATTTTTGTCGGAAAAAAAATTGAATATTATTAATAAACTTCTTGTTATTGTTTTTTTAATAAAAGAAGTACAAAACAACTTTAGTTAGAATTTAATTAATTTAATTTAATTTATTTCTAAAAACTATTATTGAAAATGAAGTAACTAAAAATAATATCAAAAGAATCTAATTATTCAAATGTGACCTTAAAGTTTTGAACGTTCAAATAAACGAAATTTATTTATTTCTTCTTCAAATTAAATTTTTATTACTATAATTTTGCGTCACTATCAAACAAATTAATTATAAATATTCTAAATGTAAAATTTGATTGTTTTACTTTAATTGTAATCAGTAACATGTGAAAATAATTTTTTTTAAATATTTCGTTTATTTAAAGGTTCAAAACTTTTTGTTCGTATTAAAATATTTTTGTCACTTGAACAAAATTGTAAAAATTATCACACTTTCTTGTACTAAGGGAAAATATAATTACAAGAAAGAAATTTGTTTTCGATTCTTTTTGAATTATTTCTCGCACTACTGATGAGGGAATTTTTAGTTATTAACTTTATCTATTATTTTTATTTATTATATTTTTATTTATTTATTATATTCTATGGAAAAAATTCATTCTATGACAAAAATTCTAAATTTTAATCTAAATTTATTGATACTTAAGCTAATGGAAAATAAATCTAGGAATTTTTTTATTATTTGTATTTTATTTTCGTTTTTTTTCTTTGAAAAATTCGACGCTTCGATAAAGAGAAATTTTTTATTTTGAAAAAATCCCAAGACCCGGAAATACGATGTCTTTGTGAGTCCGAATTACTATTGATAAACGATTTAGATAAAAGTATATTGCCACTTCTAAAGCTTATACAACTTCCATATAATCTCCATGAGATTTTCGAGCAATTTTATATCAGTCCCATATACAACTGTTATTTGCACATTCAATCCGGAATTCGAGTCAATATTTTCTAAATTCTAACTTTTATTTCAACAATTTTAATAATTGTAATCATTTAATAATTTTAATAATTTTAATCATTGTAGTACTTTAAATAATTTCAGTAATTCTATAATTTTAAATAATTTTAATAATTTTATAACTTTAATAATTGTAGTACTTTTAATAACTTCAATAATTTTAATAATTTTACAATTTTATAATTTTAATCATTTTTATAATTTTACAATTTTATATTTTATATTTTAATAATTTTTATAATTTTAATACTTTTATTTATTTTGATTCATTTAAATTGATCGTTTTTATTTTACAAAAAGAAAATTGTTAACAATTCGGTTGGGAAAAATAAATGGAGAAAACAAGCAAAAAAAGAAAAGACAGAAAAACAAATAAAAACACAAAATCATTTACAATAAATGTAAAATAAAAGCTTTGTACTAACAATGCAAAATTAGAGAAAGAGTTTTTCCCCTCCATACATATTGTTGTAACGAACGAAATTCAACACGGAATTTTCATTGCGGATTCCCAAATTGCAAATGTCTTTGGAATTCCGATTAGAATTTCCTCTCAACAATTTTCGTGGGAGTATAATTCCAAACGTGCGAGAGTTTGATTCACAAGAGGAAAATCTTTTTTTTTCACCAAAAATAAAATAAACACAATTCAATCCACACTGATATTCATCAATATTGGTTTGAAAATTAGAGAAAATGTAAATATAAATGTAATTTTATTTTCTCAATGTAAATTTATTTTCTCTAATGAATAAAAAAAAGAAGAAAAAGAAGAAGAGAAATAAAACACGCACCAAAAAAGAAAATCTTATAAGAAAAGAAGAGTGAAAAAAAGGCAATTTCTCTTTTTTTTCTCTCTTCTCTTATCATGGCAGACAAATCACATTTTTGCTTTAGTTCAAATATTTTTTCAAGAAACAACACTCATCCCCATAAACTCTGGATAGTTTCAATCGAGGGGGATAAATTCAATTTGAAAAGATTTTTTCAAATGATTCTCCGAGGAAATGAATTTTTGTTTTTATCACAATTTTCCCACATGAAGGCAATCTCAAAAACGTATCTTTTATATCTAAAGCGTAACGCAGAAAAAAAAGTAAGGGACGGGAAAAAATTTCGGAATATAAATTTCACTTTTCGAATCTATTTTATTACATAGGAAAAAATTTTTTTTTAATTAAATCACAATATTTGGATGAGAGTGGAGAAAAAATTTCCCACTCTCGTCAAATATTTAGTAATAAAATAAAAGTTCTACAAAAATGTTTATTATAATGAAATCAAAACATTTGTAAAAAATAGAGAAAAAATTCTTTTGCTTTTAATTAAATTAAATTAAAATCTATTTTTACAGAAAAAATTTCGGAGAATGTCAAAAATTCTGTATTTGGTCTGATGTTTAAAAATAAAATAAATAATAATAAATAAAAATAAAAATAAATAAAAATAAATAAACATAAATAGATATAATAATAATAATAATAATAATAATAGTAATAATAATAATAATAATAATAATAATAATAATAATAATAATAATAATAATAATAATAATAATAATAATAAGGAGAAGAAAAATTATTATAATAATAATAAATAAAGAAGAAACAAATAAAAGTAAATAAACTTAAATAGAAATAATAATAAAAATAATAATAATTATTATTATTTTTTTTTATTATTAAACTAATTATATGATAAGAAAAATATTTTTCTACTTTATAGCGAAATCTTATTATCAAAAAATAATTGTTTTTTAGAAATGCAAATTCCGGGTAAAAAAATCTTACTAATGTAGCAAACTATTAAAAAAAAGTAAACTTTGTACGTAAAACTTGATGGGATTTTATTAAATTTTCAACGTTCTTAAGTATTAAATAGATACACATAGAGATTCTACAAATGAAGTTGAAATTGTAATTAGGTTGAGCAGACGTGATTCCAGTACATGAAAACCCAATACAAGAGTAGTCAATGTAATCCCATTTGGCTCATTCCGAGAAACTGAAACTAACCTTTCTGATCTCTTTGTCTTTGAAAGTAAAAAAAAAAAACAAGAAAAAGTTAACTCGAAACTCGATAATATTTATCGAATTTAGTCAAGTTTTTCAAATAAAGTAAATAATTATCAATGTAAAAAACAGCACTTTATTTACAACATTTATTTATTTACTAAATTACTAATTTAATCGCTGTAATTAAATTATTTAAGTGCAAATCAAATTCTTACTGGAATTTATTTATGGTAAAAAATTGATTTTATTTATTCTGTTATAATTTCTAAATTTTATTTACTTTTTAAAATTTAGTAGCTAATTTAATTGCTACTTGAATTGTTAACGTAATTATTAATTTAATCTTCGAATAATTTTTTAAAATGGTTACTAATGAAGTTACTAATTTTATTGCTAAAAACGTCGCTATGTTAATTACTAATTAAATTGCTATTTCAATAACTAATTAAGTTGCTAATTTAATTATTAATTAAATTGTTATTTTAATAACTAATTAGGTTTTTTTTAATAATTAATTAAATTGCTAATTAATAACTAATTAAGTTGCTTTCTAATTCGTTAATTCATTTGTTATTTTAATAACTAATTAGGTTTTTTTTAATAATTAATTAAATTGCTAATTAATAACTAATTAAGTTGCTTTCTAATTTGTTAATTCAATTGTTATTTTAATAACTAATTAAGTTACTTTCTAATTTGTTAATTTAATTATTATTTTAATAACTAATTAAGTTACTCTTTTAATTATTAATTAAATTGTTATTTTAATGACTAATTAAATTACTCTTTTAATTATTAATTAAATTGTTATTTAATTAACTAATTAAGTTGCTCTTTTAAATACTAATTAAGTTGCTCTTTTAATTACTAATTCATTTGCTATTTTAATTACTAATTCATTTGCTATAACTAATTAAGTTGCTTTCTAATTTGTTAATTTAATTGTTATTTTAATAACTAATTAAGTTGCTCTTTTAATTACTAATTAAATTGCTATGTTAATAACTAATTAAGTTGCTTTCTAATTTGTTAATTTAATTGTTATTTTAATAACTAATTAAGTTGCTTTCTAATTTGTTAATTTAATTGTTATTTTAATAACTAATTAAGTTGCTTTCTAATTTGTTAATTTAATTGTTATTTTAATAACTAATTAAGTTGCTTTCTAATTTGTTAATTTAATTGTTATTTTAATAACTAATTAAGATATTCCTTTAATTACTAACTAAATTGCTATGTTAATAACTAATTAAGTTGCTTTCTAATTTGTTAATTTAATTGTTATTTTAATAACTAATTAAGTTGCTCTTTTAATTACTAATTAAATTGCTATGTTAATAACTAATTAAGTTGCTCTTTTAATTACTAATTCAATTGCTATTTCAATAACTAATTAAGTTGCTCTTTTAAATACTAATTAAATTGCTATGTTAAAAAATTAAGTTGCTTTCTAATTTGTTAATTTAATTGTTATTTTAATTACTAACTAAGTTGCTTTCTAATTTGTTAATTTAATTATTATTTTAATAACTAATTAAGTTACTTTTTTAATTATTAATTAAATTGTGATTTAAATAATTAGTTAAATTGTTATTTTAATTATTATTTAAATGGTTATTTTAATTATTATTTAAATTGTTATTTTAATCATTAATTAAATTGTTATTTTAATTCATAATTCAATTGCAATGTTAGTCACTCATTAAATAACTATTTCTGTGACTAATTAATAGTCTACTTAAAATACTAATTAAATAGCATCTTCAATTACTAATTAATTAATTACTAAGTAATTAATGATATAGTTATTAATTAAATTGCAGTTTCGATTATTCATTAAACAGCTATTATAATAACTAATTAAATGGCAATTTTCATTACTAATGAAAAAGCTTTTTAAATTAATAATTCAATAGCTAATTTGGTAAATTGTCAAATTCCTTTTTTTAATTACAATTTCTATGGCGATTTTAGTTACTAATTAAATAGCTATTTTAATTACTAATTAGAATGCTAATTTCAATTACCTACTAAATTGCTATTTTAATTACTTATTAAATAGTTTTATAAAATTACCAATGAAATTACTATTTTAGTTACTAATTATCTGTTTTTTAAATTGATTGCTAATTAAATTGCTAACTTTTTTATAACCCCATTTTTATTAAATAAATTACCTTCTTAATTTGAATGAGAATTTCAAGTATTACAGTTGACTTTTTAAATTAGGATATTATTGGAAATTATTTTTCTGCAAAAAAAAACTCTTGCCTCTCCTGGGGAATAATGAAAATTTGTATTTTTTCCCTTCTCTTTTCATTTGCCAATATGGATTTGATAAAAGAAATTGACAAACCAATATTTATGCGCATAAAATTGAGTACGAGATAAATTAAAGATATTTCCCTTGCTTTTTGGAGGGAGCCAAAAAGAAAAAAAAACGAGAATAAAAGTTAAATCTCTGTGGAAGCAAACGTTAAGTGAGAAGAGGAAAATGCAATAGTATTGTTGGGGAGTGTCATTTCTCAGGATGACTAACCGTTTTCACTTTGCCCCCAGGGGTGACTTTGTTTCATGTCATATACACGGAGAAAACTAATGCACGCGAAAATTGCAAGCTCTGAAAGGAATTTTTTTTCACGCTAAGCATTAGAGAGCAGCACAAAAATATTAATTGTCTGTCAATGGAAAAATTGAAAAGATGTGTTTTCTTTATTTTTTGTACTTTTTTTTAAAGGAGTATTATCAAAGAAAATTAATAAAAATAAATTTTTTCCCAACTGCGAATAGTTCGAATGGTTTCTTTTTGTTTATAAAATTAATTATTCGAACTATTCGTATTTGGGAAAAAAACAGAAAGTAATAGATAATAATAAAGTAAATAAATAGCTGGGAATATTTTCTAAACAGTAAACTAGAAATGATAATAATAAAATAATAATAATAAAATTTTTGACTTATTTAATAATAAAATGATAATAATAAAATAATAATAATAAAATTTTTGACTTATTTAATAATAAAATGATAATAATAAAATAATAATAAAATAATAATAATAAAATAATAATAATGAAATTAATAATAAATAATAATAAATAGTAAAAATAAATAAATAATAATAATGACTAAATAATAATAAATGATAAGCTTTCAAACTGTTTTTTACAAATGAATTTAAAAATACGATTAACAGAAAATATATTAAAATAAATAATTAAAATTAATTAACTAAATTTAATAGAAAAATTTGGATTGAAAAATTCAATTAATTTAAAAATAATTTTTTTTTTTTATAAAGAAATAAAAAAGTTGAATTGACAGTAAAATAATGATTGAAAAATACAATAGACAAAAATGACATAATGACAAAATGACAAAATGTAAACAAAGAATTTGTAAAAAAAAAATATTTTCAATTAAAAGAATAAATCCATTAATTGTTCGACGAAAAAATAATTGCATTCAACGTACAATTGCAACTATAATTAGAACAAAATTTAATTAAACATGTGATAATGAACCTCGATAAGAACATGTTAATTAAGCCAATTTAATGAAACGTTTGAAATTTCCTTTTAATAGGATTTCACTTAAAACTCCAACGAAACTAAATTAGGAAAATAATCGTTTTATTCCTCAAAGAAAAAATTCTTTTCAAGACAAAATGTCGTAAATTTTGTCAATTTTAAATTCTTCTAATTAGCACTTTTCGCTTTATCTCCTAAAAAATAAAATTACAGACAAAAATTAGAGACTAGAGAAAGGAAAAAAAAGTTCGGAAAAAAAATTAAACAATAATTAAAATTAACAATAATTAAAATTAACAATAAATAAATGATAAAAGAAAAAAAGGCAAAAAATTAAATTTTAAATGTTTAAAAGTTAAAAAAATATAAATGTACTTAGATTTGGAAATTCCTTCTACTAACAATATCATTTATATATGAATATATTAAATGTCCCCTAAATTTCTACACTCTGCGACCTTTTTCAAGTATATTTGCATATTATATTTCTCAAGAGATTACAAAATTTTGAATACTATTATATTTAATTAAAAGTTTGCGTTTGCAATTAAATGAAAAATTTATTTTAATAAACAGAATAAGCAGATGAAGTTTATCACTCAAATGATAATGAATTTGTTTTCAATTGAAAAGAAAATCTTTTCCCCCATAAAGACGAAAAACGAAAATTTTCTTTTTATTTTAAGAAAAAGAATTTTTTAAATAAATTTTATACACGGATTTCCATTGGGAATACACTATATTCTGATTCAAATTCTGCACTTGTTTGAAATCAATCCGATTGATTTGACTATCGGTAACTTTATTTTACTTATTTCCTGTAATATCCTCGGATGCAATTTCGCACCAATGGCGAAGAAAAAAGAGGAGGAAAATTTGTTCTGAAGAAAAAATTTTTTTTCATGTTTACAATGAAATATGTATTTTTAATTTATAACGTAAAGAATAATATTGTCTATTGTAAAAGGAAGGGGATAAATTGAATTTTTTTAAAATCGATAAAATATTTAATAATCTTTTTCTCGCAGTGTGTAGTTTACTCTTCGCTTTTTTATTTCCTGTTTCTATTTTTTGTTCTTAAAGTAAATACATTCGTAAATAAATAAAAATGTAAATTAATTTCCTTCAGTTTAACTTTAAATACATTTTTTTTCTCTGTTTTTGTTACTTTCAAATTCAAATTTTTCCGGAATTATTTTTACCTTTATTTACTTTTCTCCTTGCAATTTTTTTAGTTTTTTGCTTGTTTTCCTTTGTTTTATTTTCACATCATTTTTTTATTTTCTAATTATTTTATTCTTAACTTTGCCTCCGTTTTTCCTTATTTTCTATTTCTCTCCTAATTTTACTTATTTGTTTTGTTAATTTTTACTTTTTTTTACTATTTTACTTATTTCCATCTTTTACTTCTAATTTATTGTTTCTAATTATATTTATTTTCTTCATTCATTTGTAATTTTTTCTAATCTTACTTTCTCATTAGTTTTACATTATTTTTTAATTTTCTAATATTTTTATTTTCAACTTTATTTATTTTTTCCCCTATTTTCTTTTTTTTATTCTTAATTTTATTTAAACTCGTTCTATGCTCTTTAATTTTCTTATTCTTAATTTTTCTAATTCTCTTTCTAATTACTTTTTCAATTATTTATTTTTTTATTCTTAACTTTTCTAATTTTTTTTCTAATTACTTTTTCAAATATTTATTTTTTTATTCTTAACTTTTCTAATTCCTTGTCAAAAATTTTTTCTTAATTCTTTTTCTATTTCTTTTTCAAATTCTATTTCAAATCCTTTTTCTCATTGTTTTTTATTAATTTATTCTTAACTTTTCTAATTCTCTTTCTAATTACTGTTTTAATTATTTATTTTTTTATTCTTAACTTTTCTAATTCTTTTTCTAATTACTTTTTCAATTATTAATTTTTTTATTCTTAGCCGTTCTAATTCCTTGTCAAAAATTTTTTCTTAATTCTTTTTCTATTTCTTTTTCAAATTCTATTTTAAATCCTCTTTCTCATTGTTTTTTCTTAATTTATTCTTAACTTTTCTAATTCTGTTTCTAATTAAATTTTCAATTATTGAAAAAGTTGAAAAATTTTTTTATTCTTAAATTTTCTAATTCTTTCTCTAATTACTTTTACGATTATTTTTCTAATTCCTTGTCAAAATTTTTTCCTAATTCTTTTTCTCCTTCTTTTTTAAATTCTATTCCAAATCCTTTTTCTCATTTTTTCTTAATTCTTCTCCTAATATTTTGAATGCCATTTATTTAATTTTTTTCGCTTTAAATCCTCATTGGAATAATGAAGAAATCTGTTTTTTATGTATTTTTTCCCCCGACTGGATTATTCAGAAATATGGAGAGAGGAAAATAAAAATAAAACAACTACTGTCATTATCGTAAAAAATGGAAATTTTTTTTTCTCACTGTTTGTGTTAATAATTCAAGAGGCAATTTTATTGAAACGTTAATGTAATTGAAAACTCCAATTTTCTCGCTCCATATGCCGATCTAATGAAACCGATCAACTGTGTCTAACGACTCGACTATTTCCACTCTCAGTAAGTTAAACCGTGTCATTTAACCAAGTGAAGGTTTTATTGGATACTTCCCTACAGATGGTCTCAAAATCGTAACCTTTACAATTCCAAGACAATTCTAAAATGTTATTATCACGATTATTTTCATTTTTTACTATTATTGTACAAGATAAAATGAATTTTATACCATTTAATGCTAACACTTTTTCACCGTATTGTCCCCTCTCACTCTCTTTCTCGCAGAAGAGGAAAAAAATATTTCCTAATTCATTTTATTTTATTTTTATTATACTTTTATTTTATTTATATTTTATTTTTATTATATTTTTATTTTATTTATATTTTATTTTTATTATATTTTTATTTTACTTATATTTTATTTTTATTATATTTTTATTTTATTTATATTTTATTTTTATTATATTTTTATTTTATTTATATTTTATTTTTATTATATTTTTATTTTATTTATTTTTTTATACTATTAATAAATAAAATAAGAATAAAATAATTTTATAAATGAAAATATAATAAAACCTAATAAATACTAGATTGCTATTTTTTTCACGGAAACGTTAAAAAAAATCTCGCTATTTCTACATTTTTCTCTCAAGAATAAAAAAATATCTCTCTTTATATTTTTTAATTAATTTTACTTTGAAGAATAAAATAAATAATAAATTGCCATTTTTTACAGAAAAGAAAAATCTTCCTCTCTCTCTCTCTTTCGAAGAAGAAAAAACTTTTTTTTAATAGATTAAAAATAAAATAAATAATAGTTTGCTATTTTTTTCATGAAAAAGATAAAAAGAATTATTCATAAGTAGAATAAATTAAGAAGGAAAAAAAATGAAATCTTAGTAGAGAGGGGAAATGAATGAGACCAAGAGAAGTGGAAAATGAAGAAATAAAAGATTCTAAAAACGAATTCAAACGAATTTGAATTTTTGATGGATCTTTCTCCACTGGAATTGAAGATTAATTTGAGATTCAACTAAAGAATGTTATCGCGGTATGAAACTTCTTAGAGCTTTTATACAGGTTTTTTTTAGTTTTTCCCTGAAAGAAAGTAAAATGACGACTAGAGGAATGGGAAATTATTACTTTAATGGAACACATACTGAGAAATAAAATTTTGTTTCTCGTTTATTTTTTCCCTCTCGTTGTACTTCAACTTTTAACGCTTTTTTGCATTATTATTATTCCATAATTTTTTTTTCTTTTTCTATTTCTCTTTTTCCTTTATTTCTGTTTTTTCTGCTTTTTTATTTCGCCTTTTTTTCTGTTTTCTACTTTTTCCCCTTTTCTATTTATACATTTTTTTCTTTTTCCAATTTTCCTTTTTTTTCTTTTTCCAATTTTCCTTTTTTTGCTTTCTTTAATTTTCCTTCTTCCTTTTCTCTATTTTTTCTATTTCTTAATTTTCCTTTTTCTTCTTTCTTTTATATTTTCCCTTTTTTATTTTTACTTTTTTTTATTTTTTCCTTTTTTCGTTTTTTTCTCTTTTTCTCATTTCTTTTTGTATTAATTCGTATTTTCTCATTCTACAGGTATAAACACACAAATCTGAAAACCCTCGAAAGGGAGTGTAATCATATTCTCAACGCGCAGTGAAAACGTGCTTTTGCATCTCTCCTGAAAAGATCCCCACTTTCACGAAAAACTTATAAGCAGTGACCTCAAAATTAAGAGGGAATATTTTCCCCCGCCCCCTTTGAAACAGAGAAAGTGCCTCAAATTTTCATAAAAAAATATTTTTCGACAAGTTTTATTCTTTCACTTCATTTTATTTCTTTGCTTTTTATTTCACATTAACAACATTTTTATTTATTTTAATCTTTTTCGATTATTCCGAAAATAATTTTTTAACATGTAACTAAGAATTTGTTTCATTATATAATAAAATTTTAACTTAATAATTACTACAAGTAATTAAATATTAATATAAAAGTTAAAAAAATAAAATTAAAATAATAACAATAATGTTAATAATAATAATTATAACACTAATAAAATAATAAAACAATAAATAATTACTATAATATACTAATAGTATTCCTAGTAATATAAAAATAAATTGAAAATTAATTTAAATAAAATATTAATAAATATTAAAAGTTAAATATTAACTAATTTTGTTCTTATTTCTCTTTTTTTTCTTTCAATTTTTTTAATTTTATTTCTTTTCTTTTATTCTTTTTTTTATTTTCTATTTCATCTTGTTCCTGCTTATTTATTTCTAATTAATTAATTAGTAAACTAATTAACTAAAAATTATTGCAAGTAGAATATTAATTCATCGAAAAATAATATTTTGTTGTTTATTTACTTTCTTATTACAAATACGTTCCTTTTTTTTAGAACGAGAAAATTTAAAATTTATTATTGAGAAAAATTGTAATTAATGAATATTGCGCAAGGAAAAGATAATTTGCTTTTATTTGAAAATGAGGAAAATTTTACTTCAAAATGACATTTAATCGAGATAACTTCAAGTAAATGTTCCTATCTTTCACTGACTTTAAATGAATTTTACAATTTAACCTTTAACGAACTGTCATGACGAAGAAAAATTGAGTGTTTCAAATTGCCGGGTTAAATTAAAATATTTTTTTCTTTAAATCTAAAAGTATTTGAAAAGTAACATGACTATTTTTAATTTAGTTCAACTTTTTAATTTTCTTTACATTATAAAACATTTTTTAATTTAATTTATTATTATTTATTACTTAATATTCAATTCAATTTAATATTTATTATTCTTTCTTATTGCCATTTCTGATTATTATTTTGATTTTGATTGATTAATTTATTATTTTTATTATTTTTACTACTCTTATTTTTTTTATTACCCTCAGTTTTTTTTCATTCTTTTTAGAATTTTTATTACCTTTATTACTTTTTTTGGATTATTATTGTTATTTCTATTATTATTTTTTATTATTATCTAAAGTTTATTATTTAGAATTTATTGTTCAGAATTTATTATTTCAAATTTTTCATTTACAATTCTTTGTTTAATATTCACTATTTAGAATTTATTGTCAAGAAGTTATTATTTCTGAATTCATTGTTCAGAATTTATTATTTTTGAATTTATCGTTAAGAATTTATTATTTCTAAATTTATTGATAAGAATTTATTATTTGTGAATTTATTTTTAAAAATTGAGTTTTTTTAATATATCGTTAAGAATTTATTATTTCTGAATTTATTTTTGAAAATGTATTATTTTTTAATTTATTGTTAAGAATTTATTATTTCTGAATTTATTGGCAAGAATTTATTATTTCGAATTTATTGTCCAGAAATTTATTATTCAAAATTAAAAGTCCACCCGAAGAACCTTATTTTCCTTTCTCAATGAAAAAAGAAAAATGTGTATAAAAATTTTTTTTCGACAAATATTTACCAGAATATTGAAGAAACTTGGAAATTTATAGGTCAAGTAGTCAGAGATTAAAGGCGCTTTTTTGTATAACATTTCATTCACGAGAAGACATTCTCGAATTACTTTCGTCGGAACAAAGAGCCCCCGGGGATGTCTAAATCGATGAGGAAAGAGTGCGAACAGTCTTTATCGTTTGCTATATAATATACATATATATATATGTTCTGTTCCTTTTGATAAACAATCTTGTCATAAACGCATGGTTGCTAAGAATTTTCCTTTTTTTGCTATGTTTTTTTCTTTGCCATTGCCAAAAAAATGAAGAAAGAAAAGAAAAATAACTTCAAAAGAACCGAGAAAGAATATTCTACTCTCGGATATGTGAATAAATTTTCATAAAACGAAACCTTCAAGAAGAATTTCACGTATTCTGTACAGAGAGGGTAGAAAAAAAATTTCAAATTTCAGAGTCGTAACGTTTTAAAATTATTTATTAGTGTCTCTTTTATTTGTTAAAAGAACATTTAAATTCAGAAGAAAAAATTTCTTGTAACTGTATTTCTTAAATTAATTTCATTTTCAATTATTCATATTGAGAAAGAAATTTTTCTTCCCCTAAATTGTTAAGCAAAAATTCCAGAAATCGAAATTAAAAAAGTGAAAGAAGATTAAATTTAATTCAATTGAAAGAAATTTTTTAACCCTCTAAGATAGTGAATAGAAAATATTTCAAAAATCAAAATTTATTATTTAGAATTTATTATTAAGTAGTTATTGTTTAGAATTCATTGTTCAGAATTTATTATTTCTGAAACTATTGTTAAGATTTTATTATTTCTGAATTTATTGCTAAGAATTTACTATTTCTGAATAATTATTTTATTATTAAAAAACTAATAAGAATAATAATAAAATATTTAAAAAGAAAAATCATTTTCAAGATAGAAATTTAAGTGAAACAATTTTAACTAAAAATTTTTTACCTGAACCTCTTTTTCTCAATATAAAAATAACAATTTCAAAAAAGAAAACTATTTTCTTTGTCTAAAATTGTCATGAAAAAATAATTCCCAGACATCTGCGTTCAGGAGAATTTTAAAGAACTGACTTTAATTAAACAGAAAAAAATTTCTCCATTCTCTAAAATTGTCAAGAAAAAAAAATACTTCTACAAATCTAAACAATGGAGAAAGAAAAGTAAAGAGGATTGGAGAATATCCATTTCTTTCCCAAAACCTCAACAAGAAAAGAAAAATCCTAAGAAGTTTAACGGAAAGAAAGAAAGTATAAAAAATTAAAAAGAGCTTCAGCGGTTTGGAAAAATAAAAAAGGAAAAAAAGGAAAAATGAAAAAAGAACAAAAAGATAAAAAGGAAGAAAGAATGGGTAAAGAAAGTGAAAGAATGAAAAAGTGAATTGGAAAAGACGGATTAATCGATGCCCGCAGAGAGACCTCGATCAAAATTGAAACTCACAACGACTACTATAAAGTTAAGTTCATACTTAACTCGAAAAGTAAATTCAAAGTTTCGTCTTTTTTTTCTCTCTCTTTCTCTCTTTCTCTCTCTCTCTATCCTTTTTGTAAATGTTACCGAGGGCGTCATAATTATGTCACGAGCAAAACTTATTTTACTTGTTTGAGAAACTTACGCTGCTTTCAAAGGATTTAGACACTTCGTCATACAAGTCAAGTAGAGAGAATTTCACAAACTCACCGAAACTTTCGTCCAAAAGTTATCGAAATTATTATTGCCTTACTGTTATAATATACTTCCCTTACGATTTTGAACCCCCCATAAAATTATGATTTATCTCATTTCTAATTTTCCTAATTCCTATGAATGAGATTAGTATTTATAAATAATAATTTTTTCTGTTCTCAAAAAAAAAAAATATTCTTCTTTCCAACAATTTTTATGTAGAAAAATTTTTCAAAAAAATACTTTTCTCTCCAACAATTTTTATGTAGAAAAATTTGTCTACAACAATATTTTTAATTTTAAATAGAAATAATTAAATAGCATCCAAAAACTTAACTATTAACAAATTTTAATTTAATTATTGACTATTAACAATTATTAATTACCTAATTAATTATTTTATTAATTAATTGTCGTAATTACTTTTTTAATTATTCACTGACCTGTAGAATTTCACAATTAATTAATTATTAGCTTTACATTAATTATTTTATTATTCCTCATTTAAAAAAGTATTTAATTTTTTTTTATTTAGTAAATTCTTCCACAAATATTTAATAAAATATTTTCATTATTATTATTATTATTATTATTATTATTATTATTATTATTATTATTATTATTATTATTATTTGTATGTTGAAATTATAAACTGTGATATTACATTAAAATTGTTAAATTCTGATTTCTGAATTTTAATATTTTAATCACGATTTTGTGTGCATTGATAATTTATAAATTATTTACTATTTTCTTTACTTATTATTTGTTCATTATTTTTTTCCATTTACTATTTATTGATTGTTTTATGTATTTATTATTTATTCATTGTTTTATTTATTTATTATTTATTCATTTATTAATTTTATTTAATTAATTATAATTGAAATTAGTGAATAAATTTAAATGATGTTAAATTAGGTAATTTTAATTTTAATCAATTATTTATTATTTTATAAATTTCAATAAATTTTTCTCGATATATAATTAATTGAAAAATTTGTCTACATGGCGTTTCGTCCTTATTATTTTTAATTATAATTAATTACTCTCTCTAAATTTAAATTAGTAAAAATGTTCCGTTATTTGATGTAGTGACCGAAATTTGCTTTTGAATTGATAAATTTTACTCAAAATATAATTTCTACTAATTTAACAGCAAAAAGTTATTTTAACTAATAAATAGTAATTCTTACTAATTTACTACTAAGCATTACTAATTTAAAAGCAAAAAGTAATTTTAACCAATAAATAGTAATTTATACTAATTTATCAGTAAAATTTACTAAATTAACAGCTAAAGGTTAATTAATTAAATTTAAATTAAACTAATTCAAATTGTAGTGACTAATTAAAATAGAAAATTAATTAATTTTATTTACTTCTTAATTATTTATAACTTTATTTACCTACTGATTATTTTATTCAATTTTTATTTACTCATTATTTGATTTATTTGTTAAATTTTTTAATTAATAAAAGAAAGTGAAAAACGCCCTTTTGTTTGTTTACAGTTTTTGCTAGAAAATTAAATACTTTGCACGAATGTAAAATTTGCAATTTTGTATTTTTATTTTATTTTTTGCTATTTCTTTTTTTTCTATTTTCAATTAGAAAATTAATCCTGACATTATTCAAGCCTTCAATAAAAAAAATTAAATAATTTTTATTACGAACTTCCTAAAATGGAAAGCGTTTTATTTTATAAAATTTTACAAACAATTTTACATAAATTTCTTTATGTAACAATTTGTCAACAATTCTATAAAAATTTATGAACAATTTTGCAAACTGTACAATTTAAGTACAAAGGGAAACTACAAATTTAAATACAAACGTAAACTTTATAAATTTAAATACAAACGGAATCTTAACAAATTTATATACAAACGGAATCTTTACAAATTTAAATACAAACGAAAACTTTACAAATTTAATTTCTGAAAAATTTTAACTAAAATTCCTGACAATTAACGAAAAGAATAAAAATTTTTTTCTAAATACAATAAGGAGAGAAAAGAATTATAATTTTAATTTCACACAACTTGTAAAGGGAAATTATGAAGTCTACAAGAAATAAAAAGAACTAAGGAGAAAAAGATGTTAATTTTTTTTCTTTTTCTTTTTCGCAAAAAAGACTATCTTGAAGGGTTTAAACAACTCTCAAGAGAGGTACACACGTAAGTAATGGGTGCTCGAGGGCCGTTCGCGAATCGTTCTCCTAGGTCGCCTTTTAAAACTTGAATAGTCTTCGTTATAGCTTTCATATTCTGACGTATTCCCATTGGTTTGAAAGCCTCGATAAAAAGATAACACATCTATATAGAATATTTATCGACAGACTATAACCCTTCCTACCCCCTCCCTCTCTCTTTTTTTCCTCTCAACTATCCCCCCCCCTCCTCCACTTCTTCTATCTTTTTTCACTCACTGACATTCTGCCAAGTACATTTCCCTCGTATTTGCACTATTGAAAACTACTGACATTTGACGTCAGAAAAATAAAAGGAATGAAAATTGTTTCTAAAAAAAGGGTAAAAAAAAATTTTTTTAACAAATTTTTATGTTGCATTTTTTTATTTTTTGAAAGTTTAGAAATTTTGCCAATCATTTGCAAATAGTTTTTGACAATAATTTATTATAAAAAAATTTTTATATTGTTTCTTTATTATTTTAGATGTTTAGAAATTTTTACAATTATTTACAATTATTTACAATTATTTACAATTATTTACAATGATTTACAATGATTTAAAATTATTTACAATTATTTTTTATTATTGTCAATTATTTTTAATTAGTTTCAATTATTTTCAATTATTATCAAATTACTGTCAATTATTTATAAATATTTGCAATTACTTTTTTCAATTTTATTTAAAATATTACCAAAAATAGACAATTATTTACAAGTACTTTTAATTGTTTACAAGTTATTGCAAATTATTTATAAACATATTTAAATATTGACGTACATTATTTGCAATTATTTTTTCAATTTTAAATATCAATATTTTAAAAAGTAGTCAACTATTTACAAATATTTTTAATTATTTATAAATATTTGCTCGTGTTTGCAATTATTTTTTTCAATTATATTTATAATTAATTTTAAAAGTAGTCAATTGCTTGCAAATTATGGTCAATTATTTATAAATTTTTGGCAATCGTTTATAAATATATTCAAATATTGACTTACATTATTTGCAATTATTTTTTCAATTTTAAATATCAATATTTTAAAAAGTAGTCAACTATTTACAAATATTTTTAATTATTTATAAATATTTGCTCGTGTTTGCAATTATTTTTTTCAATTATATTTATTAATAATTTTAAATGAAGTCAATTACTTGAAAATTATTGTCAATTATTTATACATTTTTGGCAATTATTTATAAACATATTCAAATATTGACGTACATTATTTGCAATTATTTTTTCTATTTTAATTATCAATATTTTATAAAGTAGTCAACTATTTACAAATATTTTTAATTATTTCTAAATATTTGCTCGTGTTTGCAATTATTTTTTTCAATTATATTTATTAATAATTTTAAATGAAGTTAATTGCTTGCAAATTATTGTCAATTATTTATAATTTTTTGTCGATTATTTATAAATATTTTCAATTATTTGGAAATACTTTCGATTATTTACAAACGATTACAAACACCGACAAACATTTTCGCAAATGCTTTGATTATTATTATTGACAATTTATTGACAATTATTTGTAAATGCTTTGAATTATTTATAAATTATTGCCAATTATTTCTAAGTATTTTTAAACGTTTAGAATTATTTGCAATACATTTTCAATTATATAATTACAAATATTTTTAATTGTTAAAAATTATTGACAATTATTTTTAATTGTTAAAAATTATTGACAATTATTTTTAAATACATGGGAATTATTTAAAAATACATTGGAATTATTCAAAAATACATTGGAATTATTCAAAAATAATTGTCAATTTAAAAATGCAAGTATTTTGACATATTCATTAATATAAAAATATTTTTTTTTAAAATAAGCACTTGCGCTATTATTTACAATCATCTTTAATTACCTTCTACAATATTTACCATAATTTGCAAATTATTGATGAATATTTGCGAAGAAGAGAAAAAAAATGTTCTATCGACGAATTGATAGACGATGTGAACGAAAAAAAGGGAAAATAGATTTAAAATTGTAATTTAATGATCAACTTTTATGTTATGGTTGAAAGTGTCGTGGAAAGTTGTCTGGAATAAGAGAGTGGTATTAGAAGGAGGAGGGGTTTTGGCTGAAACTTGTTACTTTCAGTGTGACTTTTTTACGGATTAGGGACAAGAATTTTTTTTTCCGCTCTTCTTTTTCACTATCTGACTACTGTGAAACCTTTACACGAGGTGAAAAAGCGATAAATAAGGGTTGGACTTTAGCTCAACCGCTAAATTTCCTCTATTTTAGGATCGTCTAAAAAAAAGGAGACTCTAATTCAGCGCGAAATTTGCTGCGGCATTGATTTTAGTTTTTCAGAAAAAAAAATGTTTATTTCTTTCTGTATAGAATTTTATTTTCAAGTTTATATATAAAGTAAAGTTTTTTTTTACTTGTAATTTTTTATTATACTTTCTATTTGTAATTTTAATTTTTCTTTCAAATTTAATTCTACTTGCAATTTTAGTTTTAGTTTCAATTTTAATTTTACTTTCGATTTCAATTTCTATTTTAAATTTCGATCTCTATTTCTATATCAATTTATATTTCAATTTCTATTTCAATTTCAATTGCAATTTTAGTTTTAATCTTAAAGTACAATTTTTCAAATCGAATAAGAATTTACAATTTTATTTTTATCTCCATTTTGTTGTTAATTTCAATTTCAATTGTAATTATTATTTTATTTTCAATTTTAAATTCAAATTTACAATACAATTTTTCAATTCGAAATAGCATTAAATTTGGTAATTTTAATTCCAATTGTAATTACCATTTTACTTTCAACTTTAATTCAAATTTACAATAAAATTTTTTAATGCGAAATAGAACTCAATTTCTTAATGTTTAATCCAATTTTAATTACTATTTTATTTTCAATTTTAAATTCAAATTTACAACAAAACTTTTCAATTCGAAATAGAATTCAATTTGTTAATTTTTAATCCCATTTTAATTACTATTTTATTTTTAATTTTAAATTCAAATTTACAATTACATTTTTCAATTCGAAATAGCATTCAATTTGTTAACTTTAATTCTAATTTTAATTAAAATTTTATTTTCAATTTTAAATTCAAATTTACAATAATATTTCTCAATTCGAGATAGAAATCAATTCATTACTTTTAATTCTAATTGTAATTATTATCATTTTACTTTCAATTTTAAATTGTAATTTACGATAAAATTTTTAAATTCGAAATAAAATTATAATTTTTTATTGGAATTTCAATATAAATTTTAGTTTCAGTTAAAAATTAAAATTACAAACTGAATTTCAATTTTAATTTTAATTTTAAAGAACAATTTTTCAATACTGATTTATATATTTCAATAATAATTATTTTACATTAGTAATATATTATTTATTCTATTATTGTTTATTATTTATTATTTATTATTTAATTAGTTATATTGTTTATTATATTGTTTTATTATCTATTTATTTAACATTATTAATTATTATTTTTTGTTATTAATTACTATTAATATTAATTTAATTTTAATTCAGTAATTTTTTTTAAAATAAAGACCATTACTATTTACTTTTTCATCTTTTGAAATGATATCCTGTTTTTTTTTCCTTTTTTTCTTTTTTCGAAAATTCTTATTTACAATCAAAGAAAAACTTCTTTATGCTCAACAACGAGAGAAAAGTTTATCTCCTTAAAGTTTAATCATCATCTGCATTAAATTCCCAATAATCTCAACAAAACTACTCTCGTGCATTGTATAACTTATACGAAAACTTTTGCCATAGTTCCAATTTCCTTTATTTATTAAATAATTTCTCTCGTATTTAAATATTTCTAAAAATGATGGAATAAAATATTCCACGTTATTTTGTTTTTAATAAGTCCAAGTAGAGGAATATTTATGAAAATAAAAATATTTTCTTCTTAGAGTTTAAAAAAAATACATTTTTTTACAATAAAACTTTCTTTTATAAAAATAATTTGTTTACAACGAAACATTTTTTAATAAACATTTTTTTACAATAAAACATTCTTTTTAGGATAAAAAATTCTTTGGAGAAAACATTTCCTTATTAAAAGTATTTTTTGTTATAAAAAACAATTTTTACAGCAAATATTTCCTTATTAAAACAATTTTTTATTACAAAAAACATTTTTTACAGAAAATATTTTCTTATTAAAAGTATTTTTTTTATAAAAATTATTTTCTTAGAAAATATTTTCTTATAGACAAATGAAAGAATATTCTCTTTTTATCGAAATGAAAACTATTTTCATCTAAAATACAATTCTACCTAAAAAATATTTTCGCCTAAAAAATATTTTCATCTAAAAAATATTTTCGCCTAAAAAATATTTTCATCTAAAAAATATTTTCGCCTAAAAAATATTTCCATTTAAAAAATATTTTTTTAATAAAAAATAGCTTCTTCTGCAAAATACTTTTTTACGAAAAGTGCTTTTTTCATTCAAATACTTTATTACAAAAAATAGTTTCTTTTAAAAAATACTTTTTTCAGAAAAATACTTTATTATACAAAAAATAGTTTCTTTTAAAAAATACTTTTTTAGAAAAATACTTTACTACAAAAAATAGTTCCTTATAAGCCATATAACGAATATTTTCCTCTTTCAAAGAAATATATAAAAATAAATTTTCTCTCAAAAAAAGATTTTTGTCTGAATAAAATACAAAAAAAAATTTTCCTTCAAAGTAAACTATACAATATTTGTTTTTTTCTAAATGCAAAATAAAACAAAATTTTACTCCAATTTTGTTTATAATAAACTGAAAAAAATATTTTCTATTCATTATATTTGTCAACGAGAAAAAAATAGAAACATATTTTCAAATGGTAAGCAAATTTTTTTTTTATATAGAGAGGAAAAATATTTTTTTTATAGTTGCAAAAAAGGGAAATGAGGATAATCATAAAATAAAGTGAATTGAAAATAAGTGTGAATAAAGTATATTCACATAGTGTATACGTGTATTCCTTATGAAAAAGTCAGAAATAGCATCTCGTTTCAATGCCTTTTGAGGTATCTCTCTAACATTCTGATATCAATATACGATGTCTCTCTAGCGAACGAGAGAAATATTCCGAGAGACCAGTACTTGAATAAGCTGGAAGCATCGAATGTTGGAAATTCAGTTCACGAGTCACCGTGTTCTAGAATTCGACTCCAGATGGCAGAAGCTTGTGAGCTTTTCAAATCGACAATTTCCTTTTTTACCGTGAAAAAAAATTTTTTTAATTTTTTTTATTTTGCATTGGGAAGAAAAATAAAAATTGAGGATTTTTTTCATATTTTCAGTTTAGGACCAAAAATACTCAATTTATTAGGAAAAAATTATTTTTCAGAAAAATTTTATACATAATTTAATGAATTTTAGGAATAAATAAATATTTTTTTATAAGTTAAGGCAAATTAAACGAAGAAATTCGGACAATGAATAAAATATTTATTTAAATATTTTTTTAATTAAATAAATATTTTATTCATTGTCCGAATGTTTTTACTAATAATAAATTTCTGACAATAATATTCATTTATTAGTTTTATAATAATTTTATTTTATTTTTTTTTGTAGTATTTTGATAAATAATTTTATTTTATTAGTTTTATATAATTTTATTGTATTTCTCACGTAATATGTTGATAAATAATTTTATTTTATTATTTTCATAATAATTTTATTTTTTTATTTTCGCAATAATTTTATTTACTTATTTTTTTTGTAATATTTTGATAAAAATAATTTTGAAAATTTTTCCACGTCTCTAAATTTTACTTAGTTTTGGAGAAAAGGAAATTTGTTCTTTTATTGTTTAAAAGTCCATGTACACTTATATTGGAAAGCGTGCAAGACTTTTGAAACATTCTACATGAAAATTTCACTTATTCAGATTTAGAGAGTTCATAGAAGAAATTTTAAACTTTACATATAAACCTGTAGAGAAACTTACTGGAAGCTGAAAGAAAGTTTAGAACAACTATCTAAGTAAAGCTTCAAAATATCTTTTCTTAAATTTAAAAATGAAAAAAAACTGTTATCTTGTTTCATATAGAAATTTTGTTTTCTTTCCATTTTCACAAATTCTCACATATGAAAATTTCAAACACATGCGATATTTTACTGGAAGAAGGGAAATTCATGATAAAAATAATTTTTCCCATATGCAGCCAGAGAAAAATTTTTATTTCAACGAAATATATTTTATTTAAGTTAAATAAAAGTATATATTTGTTGTAAGTAATTTTTTTTTTACTTTTAAATCATTTAAATTTATTTTCCTTTCCCCCCGGTTTCCGGAACTTAAAAAAAATTCAAATAAATAAAAAATAACTAAATTTTAAATAAATGTTTAAATAAATAAAAAATAACTACATTTTAAATAAATGTTTAAATAAATAAAAAATAACTACATTTTAAATAAAAATTTCATTATAAATTTTATTTGAATCAAAATTTGTAAATTTGTGTAAAAAAATACAATTACACCTTTTTGCTTTAAATAGAATTGTAATTCCTCTTTATTTTTTCTCTCTTTTTTTTGCCGCAAATAAACAACTTTTTTAGTAGAGTAAAAATTTGCTTCAACCTAAAAATTTATTTTCAGGAACTTTAAAGACACAATGAGTCAAAGAGAATAAATTTAAAACTCTTTCTTTTTTTTCGAGTCGAGATTTTTCAACTGAGAAATGTACATTCCAGAAAGTTTTTCTGGCATTAAAATGGGGTTTTTTAAAACAAAAAGAGGAGAAAGTTGGCAAAAAACCACAAGGCATTTTGACTTGCTAATGGCGAGAGGAGATTATTCCTTTAAAGTGAGATAATTTACTTAGAATCCCAATTCTTCTTGAAGGAATCATCAAGCAAATCCTTGAGAAGATTTATTTTCTAAAAAATTTCAAATCTCCATTTTTGCGAAATTTACTCACATCACAAAATGAATCACCATGAATTTTCGATTTAAGGACGAAAAAAAAACCATTATCTTTTTTTTTCTTTATCGAATCAAAGGAAAATTTTCGTTTTTCTATCTTCGAATTTCTAGCAGTCGCTTTACAAGGAAGTAAAAAAAACTAATTTAGTTTTTCCTCTTCAAAATTTATTCAATTTATTCAATATTTAATTTGATTATTTACATTTGTATATTTTGTTTAATTATATTTTATAAATTAATAATTTTATTTATTTATTTATTTTATTTGTTGATTGATTATTATAATTATATTTTTATTATTTAAATTCTTGACTATTTTGGTAACAAAAAATTATTATTTCTTGATTGATTAATTTTTTATAATTAAATTTTTCTATTTAAATTCTTGATTATTTTGATAACAAGAATTTATTCATTATTTATTATTATTGTTTAGGCATTATTTACTATTTATTTATTTACTTATTTATTTTTGCTATAATTATTATTATTTTTTTATTTTTTTTAGCTTTCTGCAGGGTAGTTAACATAAACTTTACAACCGAATAAATCCAATTGGAAAGGTTATGAAAACAGTAAAATCTTTTATAGAGAAACAATTTGTTACAAATTGAATCATACAGGACTCAGTCGATTGCTTAATGTTTAGACATCAGGACTCACATCGACCATACCATGTTAAAAACCCATTTATATTAGACCTATTATTCACCTACGGAACTACCTAGTGGCTTTAGACTTCGTAGATGAATGGTCCCACTTAGTCGCATACGCGACTCTTCCGTGCCGCTCTTCTTCTGGCCTTATTTTCTTCTTGTCCTTGACAAAGTCTTCTTGGCTTCCTCTAGGGCAGATCTGAAGACCTTGCATCCTCCTGATCCGGCGACATGTTGGATACTCTCCTCCTCGCCGAACTTCGCCTTGCATAAGAAGCAGCATGGGCTCTTCTTACAATCTGCTGCCTTGTGGCCAGCTTCTCCGCACTTGAAGCACGCAGCCGACCTATCTACTGCTTGGCAGTTTCTGCCTATATGGCCATAGTCAAGGCACTTGTGACACCTTGTGACCATAAACTCTCTTACTGATTCTGCAGGACACAAAAACCGATTTTAATGTGCCCCATCTTCTCCAATCTGGCAGCGTCCTCCTGGGTGGTGACCACGACAGCGAGCTTCATGCCTCGCTTATTTGGTCCGAGGACCGTCACCTTCCTGCTTCCTGCTGGAACCGTCGATAGTTTGTCTAGGGCCTCCTTGACATCCTTCTGTTCGGTAAGGGCATCCATATCGCGGACCTCCAGCGTAGCTTGCCGGTCCGCCATCTGCACCTTACCCAGGTCACCGATCACCTTAGTCACCTCCTCGGTGAACAGCTTCTTGTTTGAAGACCTTCCAATTTTAATGAGAAGGTCTCCCTTTTTTGTGGGTAAAGCTCCCACAACCCTTGTTTGGCTGGCCTCCAGGTCAGCTTCTCTTCGAACTTTCGCCAGCACGTCAGCGAAAGTATTTCCTTCGGACACTTTGACGATGACTGTGGCTCTTCCCTTCTTTTCTGGAACTGGCTTTGGTACCGTTTTGGTCCCCTTGCCTGCAGTCTTTTTGGGAGGTCTCTCCTCCTTCTTCCTTTTTGGATCCTTCGTAATCTCAGGATCGCTTCTCTTCCGCTTCTGAGCATCCAAGACAACGTTTCTTAGCACAATTGCGTTACAACGATCTCTTCTAACTCTACGATCTTGTCTAGCTTCTTCCGACCAGGTCAGTCCCTGGTAGAAACACTCGTCCTTTTTTGTAGCCGCTGCGTGCTTCATCTTGATCTCCTGTATGAGCGATGTCATGCTTTTAAGTCCATCCTTGATTGTCATATTGACATTTCTCTGGACTTCGCAGGACTTTATCATCTTACTGACCTCTTCTTCCATTGCTAGAATGCATGTCGCCTCTTCCTCCCGCAGCTTTATGCATTCATCTCGGGCCTTGTTGCAGCTTGCAATGTCATTCGCTGAAGCATTACTGAAAACAGAAATGCAGCTAGCCTGACTTGTCACACTGCTGGTACTACCTCGTCTCTCCACCTTCTCCACGATGATCTGTGGAACTGCCAACGCGTTGTTGCCCTCCTGCATCCTTGGGCCACTGGCCATCATCCTCACGCTCGAAAGCGCTTGATGATCGGAACCAGTGAGAGATTCAGCCGAAGCATTACTCCGCAGGTACTCTTCCTTGTTTTTACAATCGCTCATACTGGGTGTTTGTCCCGTATCGAGGGACAATCGGGCCTTAACAGGGTACTACCATCTGGCCAGGATGGGCCCTGAACCGCCTCCGTTAGTTACATAGACGTTATAGCATTGCCGGAGCATTGATGCGACGTCTATGATATCCAGTGTCAGGTGAGCTAAGAAACTCGGACCTCGGAGGTCGGTGTATCTCTCCCATGGACCAGAAGTAAACTTCGGGCCATGATCGCTGAGTAGACACCATTATTTTTTTTTTTTTTTTTTTTTTTTTATTATTATTTAAATTCTTGATTATTTTGGTAACAAAAAATGAATATTTTTCTTGTTTAATTATTATTATAATAAAATTGTATTTTTATTATTTAAGTTCTTGATTATTTTGCTAAGAAGAAATTATTATTTCTTGTTTAATCATTATTATAATTACATTTTTATTATTTAAATTCTTAATTATTATTATTATTGTTATTATTATTATTATTATTATTATTATTATTATTATTATTATTATTATTATTATTATTATTATTATTATTATTATTATTATTATTATTATTATTATTATTATTATTATTATTATTATTATTATTATTATTATTATTAGTATTATTATTATTATTATTATTATTATTATTATTATTATTATTATTATTATTAGGTATTATTATTATTAATATTATTATTATTATTATTATTATTATTATTATTATTATTATTATTAATTATTAATTATTGTTATTATTATTATTATTATTATTATTATTATTATTATTATTATTATTATTATTATTATTATTATTATTATTATTCATTATTGTTATTATTATTATTATTATTATTATTATTATTATTATTATTATTATTATTATTATTATTATTATTATTATTATTATTATTATTATTATTATTATTATTCAATATTATTATTAGTATTATTATTAGCATTATTATTATTATTATTATTATTATTATTATTATTATTATTATTATTATTATTATTATTATTATTATTATTATTATTATTATTATTATTATTATTATTATTATTATTATTATTATTATTATTATTATTATTATTATTATTATTATTATTATTATTATTATTATTATTATTATTATTATTATTATTATTATTATTATTATTATTATTATTATTATTATTATTATTATTATTAATATTATTATTATTATTATATTGTTAACATTCAATCGAAAACGATTTCAACCACACAGTTTATTTGTCTTCTATTATTTCGATTCCATGACGAAGTGAATTGTTAAAAAAAAATTGAGGATTCATTTATCATTTGTCCATTACTTGAACAGAATTCAAAAGTCGTTTTACTAGCACGTACCTGTCAAGTGATATCGGTTTTGAAACCCGCAATGTTCAATTATCTCTAGGGTCACACATTCTAAAATCGTCTCTCGAATTCAAACGAAATAAAATTTTTCCTAATTTCCCAAATGTCGATGTTTCGGTTCGTATTAAAAATTATACTCCTTTTTACTTTATTCCGGTTTTTTGTAGGCAAATAAATTTTTATTTTTAGTTATTTTTTATGTTACTGAGCCATTAACTATTTTTTTAATTTTTAATTTTTAAATTCTGTTTTTAAACTTTATTGCAAAAATAAAAAAATATTAAAATTCGTAATAAGTGAGAAAAGTATGTTTTTTAATTTTTTCGGAGGAAAATTAAAAAAATTTTAAATGTTAAATTGAAAAAATATTAAATATTAAATTAATAAAATATTAAATTATGGTTGAATTAAAAGTTATTCTCTTTTTTATTTTATTTCGGTTTTTTGTAGGTAGATAAATTTTTATTAGTAGTTTTTTTATTATCAGTGAAGCATTAACTATTTTTATTTTTTTAATTTTTAAATTATGTTTTTAAAGTTTTTTGCAAAATTAAAAAATATTAAAGTTCGTAATGAGTGACAAAAGTAAATTTTTTAATTTTCTCAGAAGTAAATTAAAACAATATTAAATGTTAAATTGTTGTTATTAGCTTCTTTAATACTTGCAAACATTAATAATTTTTTATTCTTTAAATTTTTAAATTATGTTTTTAAACTTCATTTCAAAAATAAAAAAACATTAAAACTATTGTTGTTTACTACTAATTATAAATTTACAATAAAATTTTTTTCTTTAAAAAGATTTTGAAGTTAATTTTTTCTTGATTGTTAATTGAATTTTTTTATTATTCTCCCTTTTTTCTTCATTTATTTAGTTGTTCGTATTTTATTTTTAACTCCCTCTCTCTTATCTCGAATTCATAAATTTTTTCTAGTTGTATTTTTTGTCCCTTCTTCATTTTCTTTTTTTTTTGTATTATTAAAGACGCAATGTCTCGGGGAGTCTGGAGAATTTTCGTTTTATGCTGATATTTTTCAGATGTGGAGAGAGAGAGAAAAGTTGCGTTGCTTAAGAGGTAAAATTTACATTTTACATAGGCACTTGACAAGAATGTAAGACTCTTGCATTTTATGGAACTACACTCAGTGGAAAATTCATTTAAGGCGCCAGACAGTCGTTTTATAAAGCGACAACATTTTTCCAATACCTGAAGATGTCATGTGTTGCAAAAACAACTGCGCAGAGTTTATAACTCAAGCGTATAAAAATATATACATGTGAGTGTGTGTTTGTGTATAGAAAAGAAAACCGATGGCTTATACATTTTATGACATGAACCATATTATAAATTATTACCCCCCCCCCCCCACCCCACTCCCCCTTTTTTTTGCCATTTCCATTTTCTTTTTCCTTTAGTCTCAATTCTCTTTCATTCCATTTCATTTTTATTAATTTTATTCTTAATTTTTTCTTCTCTATTTTACTTTATTTTTAACTTTTACCTATTTTCGATTTTTCCTTTTTTTACCAAATGAAAGAAAAATAATCTTTTTCCTTCTTACTTTTAATTTTTCCCCCTCTTTCCGCTTTTAATTTTCACTAGACAATAGTCTAGTTTTCTAAATTTAGATTTCTTTCTTTTCATTTTTTTGTTTTTAATTATAAACATTTTTTCTGTATTTATTTCTTTATTTGTTATTTTTTGTTTTTAATTATAAACATTTTTCTTTCTTTATTTATTTTTTGTTTTTAATTGTAAACATTTTTCTTTCTTTATTTATTTTTTTCTTTTTAACTATAAACATTTTTTTTCTATTATTTTCTGGTCGTTCACTTTTTTTTGTCGCATTTATTGAAAAATAAATAACTAGTACACATATTTAAGCGCCTGTAAATATTCGATTTCAAATAATAATAATAATAATAATAAAAAAAATTCAGTTTGAGAGGAATGTGCTTTAAATGCTTTAGTATCTGAATATCCGAGTAGAAGGAAACCGATAAAAATTATGGTCCATTTTACACTCGACAATACAATGTATCTAGTTGGAATGAAACTTCTTTTTTTATTGCAAATAAAATCATTTTTTTCTCCCCGTCAATTGTTTAAGGTAAAATAATCGTTGTGCAATTTTTTTTTCCCCAGTCTCTGTCGCAAAAATTTATTTCTATTAATTATTTATACGCTCAATTCTAGTCAATATTTTTTTTATATACCTTCGTCTATATTTCATTTCTATATTTATTTCCATTTACATATTTTATTTTCATAAAATTTTTCTATTAAAATTTATTTTTATATTTGCAAAAGAAATACTATTTTTATATTCTCTTCTATATTTATTTTTACTCTTGTTGCTATTTGTATATTTTTTTATCATTCGTGTTTTCTGTATTTTTAATCAAAAATTGTTTCTAGACTTTAGAAATGTAATTTACAGAGCGAAATTGGAGAATGTTTGTTTTTAAAAATGTTTAATTTAAAAAAATGTTTAATTTAAAAAAATGTTTAATTTAAAAAATGTTTAATTTGAAAAATGTTTAATTTTAAATACCGTCTTGAGTCGAATAAATATTTCTTTGAAACGGAGAGAAATGGGGATTAAAATTTTTGTTATAAAAAAAGTTTTGGTTTTTTTTAAATGGATAGGAAGAGAAATAAATTATATATTGGTGAAAAGTGTGTGAAATTGAATAATAACTGTGAAATGAAGCAGACACGATCCCGTCAGTGGCCATGGATTTATATTAAAGAGGGAAGGGAAAACATTGATCCGTGAAGAATAATGCAGACTAATAGGCTGAGTTAAAAGCTTCACCGGGAGCAAATCGAAGTTCGATAATGAATTAATCCCCGTCTTTAGTGTATTTTATGCGTTTCCCTAATAAAAATTTGGCGCATAAATTATATTTTTTCCCAAGAAAAAAAAACATTTCTATTAATGCTGCGTTATTTGTAAATAAAAATTCCTTTTTATTACCAGACGAAAAAGCAACAAAGTGAAAGAAAAAACAACAAAAAATACATTAAAAAGAGGAGAAAAAACAAAAAAATCGAAATAGAAACAAAAAGAGAGAAAAAAAGAAAAAAAAACTAAAATAAGAAAATAAAAACAAAAAAAACAAAGAAAACTAAAATAAAGGTCAAAAAGAAAGAGAAATAAGGAGAAATAGGAAGAGAAACGAGAAGAAGGAAAGAAAATTAAAACAACGAATAAAAATAAAAGAAAAACCAAAAAGTGGCAAAACGAAAGAAAAATAAGAGAAAATTGTAAGAAAAATAATGAAAAATCGAAAGAGAAACAAAAAAGAAAAAGATTAAATAGTAAATAAAAGGAAACAGAAACCAAAAAAACAAAAAACGGAAAATTGCAAAGAAAAATTAGGAAAAACTAAAAAAGAACGAGAAGAAAACAAAAAAACGGAAAAACGAGTAAATATAAAATAAAATGTAAATAAATAAAATATAAAAACAAAAAAGGCAAAATGCAAAAAAAATAATAAAAAATTAAAAAAGAAACAAGAGAAATCAAAAACGGAAAAAACGAGTAAATATAAAATAAAATGCAAACAAATAAAATATAGAAACCAAAAAATCAAAAATCAATTAAAAGAATACAAAACTAAAGCAAAAAAATACTACTTCAAATCTAAAAATATTTCTAATTGCAATTAGTATAGTTTGCAAACAGAAATTTTATTATATTAATTACCCTAATTAAAATTGGAAGCAAAATATAAAAAAAAATATTTTTCCAACTTTAAAATTCATTAAATGAAAACTGTTATTGTAGTTCGTGAAATATTTAATGAGATTTGGCATAATTTTGGAACTAGAGTAGAAAATAATATTTTTCCCTTTCCTCCTCTCTCTCTCTCTCTCCTTACTGAATTTAATTTTCGCTAATTAGCAAACGGAAACTAAGTGAAGCACAATGGCTGTAATAAATTATTACTTTGGTGATAAATTACTTAAGGTGTGCTTCTAATAATTTTCACAATATTACAAAATTTTCCCCAGGAACTAAATAAGGAATAATTTTTAATATTCGCTAGAAAAAAGAGGTGAAAAAATGTTATCACAAAAATGTTTTCTTCCTTGTTGAAAATTAAAAATGATTATCATTTGATTATTTATCAAATTGGAAAAAAATGACTTTTCAGTACATTTTCTATTGTATCTGTATGTAAACTTTTTTATCAGTTTCCAAACAAAATTTAGTATTTTTTTATTTTATATTTATATATTTATATTTATAGTTTTATATTTAATTTTAAATAAACTAATTGTTCATCATTTATTTTCAACAGTGATGAATTAAAAATGACTTTTTCCACAATCAACAAAAGTCGGAAAGTAGGAAATCATTTTTGTATTAACATTAAAAGTCTAAAATTAAAATTACTTTTTGTATTAACTTTAAAAGTCAAAAATTAAAATTGCTTTTTTTATTAAATTTAAAAATCAAAAATTAAAATTACTTTTTGTATTAACTTTAAAAGTCAGAAAGGAAAACAGATTTTTTGAATTAATACTAAAAGTCAGAAATTAAAATATACTTTTTGTATGAATAACAATAATAAAAAAAATGAAAAACACTTTTTGTTTGAAAAATATTAAAATGCAAAAGGTAGAAAATAATTTTGGTAAACAATGCCAAACTTTAGAAAGTGAAAAATAATTTTTGTATTAATAGTATTAAATGCCAAAAAGTAAAAAATAATTTTGGAATAATGTGAAATGTCAGAAAGTAAAAAATACTTTTTGCATTATTACGAGAAAAGTCAGATAATATACAATACTTTTTGTTTTAATACCAAAAGTTGGAAAGTAAAAATTACTTGTATTAATATCAAAAGTAAAAAATTAAAACTGATTTTTAGTACTAATTTCAAAAGTCAGAAGTATTAAATACTATTTGTGCCAATACCAAAATTCATAAAATAGCAAATACTTTTTGTCAGAAAGTAAAAAATACTTTTTGTATTATTAATGATAGTCAATGATTAAAAATGATTTTTGGTACTACTTTTAAAAGTCAGAAATTAAAAAATACTTTTTGCACTAATACCAAAAGTCAAAAAGTAGAAAACACTTTTTGTCCGAAAGTAAAAAAATACTTTTTGTATTATTATCAAAAGTTAAAAATTAAAAATGATTTTTTGTACTAATTTTAAAAGTAAAAAAGTATAAAATACTTTTTGTATTAATACCAAAAGTCAAAAAGTAGAAAATACTTTTTGTCACCAAATAAAAAATACTTTTTGCATTACTACCAAAAGTCAGAAATTAAAAAATACTTTTTGCATTAATACCAAAAGTTTAAACGTAGAAAATACTTTTTGTAATCAAATAAAAAATACTTTTTGCATTACTAGCAAAAGTGAGAAGTTAAAAAATACTTCTTGCATTAATACCAAAAGTTAAAACGTAGAAAATACTTTTTGTCACCATATAAAAAAATACTTTTTGCATTTTTTACCAAAAGTCAGAAATTAAAAAATACTTTTTGCATTAATACCAAAAGTCAGAAATTAAAAAATACTTTTTGCATTAATACTAAAAGTTAAAACGTAGAAAATACTTTTTGTCACCAAATAAAAAATACTTTTTGTTTTACTATCAAAAGTCAGAAATTAAAAAATACTTTTTGCATTAATACCAAAAGTCAAAAAGGGGAAAATACTGTTCGCATTGAAACCAAAAGTTAAAAAAATAATAAAAAATACTTTTTTGTCCTCTAAAAATTTAATATCCATACTAAAAATAAATAATACAATACAAAAGCACCGAGAAGTGAATGTATCCCTAAAGAATATAAAACCAATAATCTCGCTCAGCATGAGAGATACTTTTAGTATCATAAAATATAAATATCAATATTATTATTATTATTATTATTACAATTAATAATAATAAACGAAGCGAGATTTTCGAAATTCTACAATAAAATGAGATGCAAACTTACTCGTGGGACTCGGGGTTAATTCCAGCATAGTGACCTTTACATGAATGCCGTAACGTTGAAATAGTTCGAGTTTTGGACCTCTAGTGCTCTTCTGCAGCATGTTGGTAGCTTTTGTCACTGCCTTGGAATAATCACGAACGCCAAAAGACTTGTACGGCACCACTAGACCCACCTGTAATGAATAATAATTATTATTATTAAACACACGCCGTATACATTAATCGTCTCCGTATTTGAATAACAACCCCTTTCAAATTATTCCAATTTCTCCAAATTTCAATTATACGTTTAATTACTGCCAGAGTTTCTTTCTCTTTATACAAAAACAAAAACAATACTAAACAACTTATTAATTTTGTGATTATTTTTTTATCTGTACAAAATAATTTCAGTCAATATATTCATTTTGCTTTTTTATTATTTTTATTAAAAATATAAAATTTGCAACAATTTTAATTCGTTTTTTGTATCAATTTAAAATCTGCAATAAAACTGTGATTCGATATTAAGAATTTTATTATTGAAAATAATTAGTATTATTTTTTTCATCAGGTTGTTTAATTAATTGTTGATTAGCTATTAATAACAATTTTGTAATTTTTAATACTAAATAATTAAATTAAAATATATTAATTAAGATATTTAAAATTGCTGACTAGAAATTAAATTAGTTATAAATTATTTAAATTAGTTGTTATATGTTTTTAATTAATTTAATTAATTAATAAGTATTTTAATTAGTTAATTATAAGCGATTTATTACTATCTAATTAAATATTTTAATTAATTGTACCATTTTTTAATTACTTGTCAAGTATTTTAATTAATGGTTAATTATTTTAATACACTATTAATTATTTAAAATAGTTAAATTTTTTACTTCGTTGTCAAGTATTTTAAGCAATGACTAAGTTTTTCATATTTTTAATTAGTTAAATATGAATAAAGTGATTTAATACTTCGATTAGTTATTAATTGTTTATATTAATTTTACTTTTTACGTTGTTTACTAATTTAATAAGTGTTTGATTATTTTTTGTTATAAAAAATTTTTAAATTAATAATATTTCTATTTTTCTATTATTATTATTCAATTATTTTAAATTATTTGTCATATTTTTTAATTAGTTAAGCAAACTAATTTCCGACTTTTTGTTAACATAAAAAATAAATGTGAACAATTTCCTGAAAATTAAAGTTTCTTGTAAACAAATTCAAATTTCTCTTCGGTGAAAACATTCAAAAATATTCGAAACATATTTTCTACGCTTTAAATTCTGAGAAGTGTCTGACTTGACGACGTTTATACCACTTAGAAGACAAATGGATTCGTCTCTCCCTCTTTTTTTTTGTCACATACGAAATATGATCGATGTCTAATGAAAATATCATTTTTACCAGTGAAACCGAATTTTTGTCCGACAAAACGACTTTATTTTTACTAGATCAATCATTTGAGATGTAAAACCATTTTTTATTCTCGTTGACAGTAAATATTTGGTGATACATGCTGACACTTGATTTTCAACTACAAAAACTTTATTTATGACTATAACAAACAATCAGTCTTTAAGCTAACTTCAAAAGATTTTTTTTTGTTTTTCTATTTTTGACAATCGTGAGAAAAATTTTGTACACTTGTTGACACTCTTGTCTGACGTAACATTATTTATACTACTGTTCTTTTATTCTTTATTTTTCTAGTGATTTTTTGTCACTCTGAAAGTTTGAAAAAGTTCACAATTTTTATAAAAAGCTCGATAGGGTTTTGAAGGAAGCGTAAAATTATAAAAAAAGAGGTAAAAAAATTAGAAAATAGAGATAAAAAAGCTCAAAAGGAAAAAAAAGAAAAACAAGAAAAAAAAGAAAAAAGAAAAAAAAGAAAATAGCTTATAAAGGGTAAAACAGTCAAAAAATAAAAGAAGGTAAAAAAGCTCAAAAAGAGACAAAAGTTCAGAAGTTAGAAAGCCTAAAAAGATATAAAAAAGAACAAAAAGAGAAAAAAGCTCAAAAAGAGAAAAAAAGCTCAAAAAGGGTATAAAAACACACAAATATAAAAAGGACTAAAATAGCTCAAAAAGAGACGAAAAAGTTCGCAGGGAAAAAAGCCTAAAATATATAAAAAAGCTCAAAAGGGAAAAATTTAAATAGAGAAAAAAGCTCAAGGTTAAAAAGCACAAATATTAAGGGAGGAAAAATCTCAAAAAAAGACAAAAACTTCAGAAGGTAGAAAACCTAAAAATATATAAAAAAGAACAAAAAGAGAAAAAAGCTCCAAAAGGGTAAAAACACACAAATATAAAAAGGACTAAAATAGCTCAAAAAAGGACAAAAAAGTTCAAAAGGTAGAAAGCCTAAAAAGAGTTAACCACGCACAAAAATAAAAAAACAAAAAAAGAGAAAAATTCTCACGAAGAGAAAGTAAAAAAAACCCAAACAGAAAATAAAAAAGCGATGAAAAGCTCAAGAAGAAAGCATACAAAAAGCTCAAAATCCTCAAAAGACAATGAAAGGGGAGTTTAAAAAGCTCAAAAGGTAAAAAGCTCAAAAAGAAAATTGAAAACGATATGAAAAAGCTCGAAAAGATTTAAATCCCCCAAAAATGATATTCACACAGAGAAAAAATCTCAAAAGGTAAAAAGTCAAAAAAATCTCGAAGAGATAAAAAGCACAAAAGAAATGAAAAAATAAAAAAAGCTTTTTTCGAAATAGAATTTTCAATAAATATTCTAAGCCTAAAAGAAAAAGAGATTTAAAAATACTATCAAAGATAAAATATAAAAAAACAAAAAAAGTCCAAAAAGGGTAAAAAGTGCAACATTAATTTCTTTCCAGACATAAAAGACAAAAGTTCGTCTGACAGAATAAATCTTATACTACTTAAGAGAATAATTATTAAATGTAAAGCTTTTTACATGTTTTGTTCTACTTACAAGATTGATTTTTCGTCGAGTCGAATGTGTAGCCCTTTTTCTGTACTTAAAGACTTAACTTTGATTGAGTGAAAAAGGTTATTTGCCCGCTTAAAAGATTGAACTACGTCTGACACAACGACTCTCTTACTACTTAAAATATCATTTGTTTGCAGTGCAAAACTTTCTCTACTCAGACACATAAAGACGACTTTTCTCTAACTTGTCGAGAATTTCATTCCACTTGAACTTTATAATTTAACTTCCGTTTATATTGTATTTACCAATTTTTTGTGAGATTATTTTTTTGTCGAGAATACTTCTTTATTTCAACTTGTTTATAAGTTTATCTACTTGTGGCAGAGAAATGTTTCTGGTTAAAATTTGAAACCCTTTATTTTTAAATTAATAATCTAAATTTTTTTTAAATCTTTAATTTCAAGATTTAAATCTTAAATTTAAATTTTAAAATAAAAAATTTATAATTTCTAAATTTTAAATTTACGATTTCTAAATCTTAACTTTTTATCATTAAAATCATAAATTTACAGTTTTTAAATCTTAAATATATAATTTTTAAATCTTAAATTTTAACATTACAATTATAAATTTACAATTTCTAAATTTTAACATTACAATCATAAATTTACAATTTCTAAAACCTAAATTTATAATTTTTATATCTTAAATTCTAATTTTTAAATCTTAAATTTTAATTTTTAAATCTTAAATTTCAATTTTAAAATCTTCTATTCTAACTTTTCATTCTAAAATTTCATTCTTAAAATCTTAAATTTTAATTTTAAAATCTTAAATTTATAATTTCAAAATCTTAAATTTATAATTTCTAAATCTTAAATTTTAACATTAAAATCATGAATTTAAAATTTCTAAATTTTAACATTAAAATCATAAGTTTACAATTTCTAAAACCTAAATTTATAATTTATAAATCTTAAATTTCAATTTTAAAATCTTCTATTCAAATTTTTCAATCTAAATTTCAAGTTTTTAATCTTAAATTTCAATTTATAATCAAAAATTTCTAATTTTTAAAACCTAAATTTATAATTTTTAAATCTTAAATTTGAACATTAAAATTATAAATTTAAAATTTCTAAATTTTAACATTAAAATCATGAATTTACAATTTCTAAAACCTAAATTTATAATTTTTAAATCTTTAATTTTAATTTCTAAATCTAAAATTTTCATTCCTAAATCTTAAATTTTAATTTTTAAATCTTAAATTTCAATTTTAAAATCTTCTATTCTTATTTTTCAATCTAAATTTTAAGTTTTTAATCTTAAATTTCAATTTTAAAATCTTCTATTCTAATTTTTCAATATAAATTTCAAGTTTTTAATCTTAAATTTATAATTTTTAAGTCTTTAATTTTAATTTCTATATCTTAAATTTATAATTTTTAAATCTTAAATTTTAACATTAAAATTATAAATTTAAAATTTATAAATTTTAACATTAAAATCATAAATTTACAATTTCTAAAACCTAAATTTATAATTTTTAAATCTTAAATTTTAATTTTTAAATCTTAAATTTCAATTTTAAAATATTCTATTCTAACTTTTCAATCTTAAATTTCATTTTTAAAATCTTAAATTTCAATTTTCAAATATAAATTCAACATTCAATTCTAATTTTAATTTTAAAATCTTAGATTTAAACTTTCTAAATCTAAAATTTGAATTTTTTAAAAGAAAATAATTATCTTTTCCTATTATGTCACACAAGAAGAATTTTCTCCTTTTTTGTTAAATTTAGTTTATAAAGCTAATAATACTTTTTAATTTCTTTTTTTTTTGCCATACGTGATAAAGTTCATACTACTTAAAACTGAATTGACTGTATAGGTTGTTTTAAAAAAAGGAGTAAAAAAACTATTTTCCGTTTTAGAGTTTTTTTTCTCCTACAAATTTTTCTCCTGATGATTTTCTCCTTAGAGAATAAAATTGTCTGACGCTGTAACATTGATAGCAGTTAAAAGTTTACGCATCCAATCTAACGATTTATTTCACTTATGTATATAAAAAAATACAATGTCTGACGTATAAAAATTTTACTACTTAAATGTGTCAATAAAAAGTTATTTTTACTTTAACATTAATAAAAAAGAGTTATTTGTAATTAAATGTTATTTCCTTTTATAAACAGATAATTATAAGCAAAAATAAAGATTATTATAAATAGAAGTCAATATTATTATAAATAGAAATAAAAATTATTATAAACAGAACACACTTTTCTTGAAAGTATTAAATTGGTACTAAAGTGTATCCAATTTGATACAAAAATTTAGATCATTTTTTTATTTGATTCACATTTTAGAATGAAAATGATACACTTTGGTATTAAACTGACATTTTCAAGAAAAGTGTGAAATAAAGATTATAAATTTATTTAAATAAAGATTAAGAATAGAAAAAAAGATTATTGTAAATAGAAATAGATATTATTTTCGTCTTCGTTTATGTTGCCTTAATATTATTTTATTTTAGAATTATTTCTAAGGAAAAAGTTGATTTAAAGATTTTAAAAAATTCTTATTTTATTGTAAGTAGTAGTTAAGATCAGTTTTAGTCAGACAAAATATTTCGAAGTTTTGTAAATTTGTTGTCTTTAGTAGAAATCAATTCTAGTCAGGCTTAATTTTTTTTAATACTTATTATAGTAGATACAAAAAATTAGAAATATTTAGAAATCAATTTTATTCTTAGTAGTAAATGTCAATAATAGTCAGACAAGGTTTTGTAAAAAAAATCCTAATTTTACTGTAAGTAGTAAAGCTCAGTTTTATGGTCAGACTACAAACTTCTCCAATTGTTTTAGAAAAAAATTTATAAAACCAATAAATATTATTGCAACAAAGTAATTTTTTTTCATCATTATTTTTAATACAGAAAAAAAGTAAATTATAAATAGCGTAAATTTACCCAAAAAAAGAGTCTCATAATTTACAACAACAAAAAAAAAGAGAATAAAAAATTCCGTGCACAGTTGTCGAATACAAAAGAAAGACAATTTTCAATTGAATTATAACCGACATCTCTATTTGCTTATTGAGTAGAGTACAATTGATCATCAATTTCACTTGTTGCTGATATATTGATTGATTTCAAATATAGCAACATACACTTTTCAATGCTTTCAAAAGCATCGATTGAACTCCCATGTAATTCAGTACAATGTGCACTTTTGATCTAATAAAACCTTAACAAAACTGAATAAAAAAAAATAAATAAATAAATAAAATAAAAAATAAAATAAAACCTTTTCAAATATTTTAATGAGTACAAAAAAAATTAATGAGCAATTTTTTTTAATTTTCTTTTTTCCTTATAGAAAAAGTATAAATTAAACATGTCTTTGAATAAAAATTTTCTATTCAATTTTTTTTTTCCTTTTATTTATATATATTGGAAATAGCGTGCTTCTTCAATGTTTAAAGAAATTTCTGCAGCACTTGCTATGAATCAGTGGCACTATTTTATGGATATGTTCCTTCTCGAGCATGAATCGTAAATTTTCGCGATTTCCGTCTTATGGAAAACTGTATTTTTATCATGTGCATTTTCTTTTCCTTTTTTTGATATCAATTTTATTTTTTTTTGAAAAATTTTAGAAGGATATTTTTTTCAGAAAACGTTTTTTACGGAAATCTTCCGAAAAAGCGACAATTTTTGGGGGAAATAAAAATATCTATGTGCAAAAATTTGTTTTTTATGTAAAAACAAGGTTTTATTTTTCGAAATGAATAATAAATAGTAACAATAAAAATATAAGAGCAATTTAGGATTTTTTTTTTACTAAAATAATTCAAAAACAGTTTTAGTAAATTTAAATTGCAGGTACAAAAAATAATACCAACGGTAATAATTTTAATATGAATACAAGATTAAATTAACGTTTTATTACTATTTTTACTAGTATATATTTTTTACTATTATTAAGGTAATAGAAATAAATAGAATACAAATCAAAATTTTATTTGATGAAAAAAAATCATTTAAGACATTTTTGTTGTAAAAAAAATTGAAAACGAATTTAATTAAATTAATAACAATTTTGGGAGAATTAAAATATTAGGAGTAATAATTTTAAGAAAAATGATAATAAAAATAATAAGAAAATAAATAAAAATGAAAATAAATAAATTAAATAATTCGGGTCTTTTTTATTACAAAATAATTGAAAAAGCGTTATTAAAGTAATGAAAATAAACAGAATACAAATCAAAATCTTATTTGATGAAAAAAATCATTCAAGACATTTTTGTTGTAAAAAAAATTTGAAAAACGAATTTAATTAAATTAATAACAATTTTGGGAGAATTAAAATATTAGAAGTAATAATTTTAAGAAAAATGATAATAAAATAATAAAAATAGAAATAAAAATGATAACACATAAATTAAATAATTCGGGTCTTTTTATTACAAAATAATTGAAAATAGTTTTAACTAGAAAAAATTTTAATTATGAAAACAACAATAATAATTATTAACATAATAATAAATGTTAAAAAAATAATAGTTATTATTTCTATTATTATTTTTATTATTATTATTATTATTTTTATTATTATTATTATTATTTTTATTATTATTATTATTTTTATTATTATTATTAATAATAATAAACATAATTAGCGTTTATATCGATAAACTGTTGTTAGGACTACTTCTAAAAAAATCCTTTGATTAAAAAGCAAAAAAAAAAAAATCCTGAATATATCCAAATGGACACACTCGCTGCTTTTCCGGAAGTATCAAAGTAAAATTTATTGTGCTAACGAACCCAATAGAAAAGTTTAGAGAAGAAAACTTTTTCTCCAAGTGAGTTCACTGGTTCGACTCTCGAGACACAGGAAGTAGTTTGCTCAGAATTAAATTGTTCACAACTTTTTCTCAATTCGCAACTAAACTTTCTATAATTTCATAAAAAAAAGGAAAATACAATTACACTCCTTATAATTACATTTACTCCCTTCTTTTCTTCTATTTCAAAAGAAAAGTTAAATTTAAAAATACAAAACAAATTATCCACCATAATAATTGAAATTCAAAAGAAAATGAAATTAGACAATTTGAAAATTAAAATATCTTTGTCATGATGATAAAATGATAATGATAGTAATAGTAATAATTATCATGAAAGTCATAGAGCTAAAAGGGATAGTTAAACGAAAATCCAGTCTGTTTAATTACCACGATTTCGAGAGTCTGATTGTTAATTATTGTGAACGAAATTTCTGAAATGTCAGCAATGATAAACATGCAGCTGAACAAGTGGTCTTGTTGCTAATTGCTATCTAAATCTGAATCGGCAAATTTCATCTGATTTGTCAACTCGAAATTTACAAACACACACACACACACTCAGCATTAAATAAACGTGTACTTATGGATTTTGTCATGTTAGGCGGAAATATTTCTTCTGGAATTTTGTAAATATTTCTTTAACTATTGTAAATGTTGTTTCATGGAATTATGTAAATATTTACTTACGTTTATATACGTTGATATAATTTATATAGTTTACTATCGATGGAGAAAAAATTTTCTGGAGGAAAAAAATTTTTCTGGAGGAAAAAAAAACCTATTGACAATAAGAGAAAATTGCAAAACCTTAAAAATTCGATTTGTCAGACTAAACGATTTTTACTTCACTTGAGAGGCGAATTTTCCAACCAAATTTTACTCCAAAGTCTCTCTCAATTTTTTTCCTTTTTCCTT